>CM053992.1:19231681-19831681 GCA_028641955.1 Protonibea diacanthus
AGGAAAAACGAGGGAGAGGAGATGAATAAATGTGATGGACGGAGAAGAAGTGGAGAGTTCTTTTCAATCAATATTTTAAAATGAAATCAGAGGATTCATCATGATATCGGAGGATGAAAGCTACAACACAGAAAGCTACAAGTCACTCTGCACTTTAAAGTGTGTGTAGTACAGTAAAGCTAAAAATAACTCAAAGGTGTTGTATTAGCCGACAAGTTACACCTCATTTCTCACTGCAAAGCTGTGACTGTACACATTAGCCCCAGCCGAACTCCTGAAAACATCCCGGTGAAACGAAATGCCGCCGCCTCCCTTGTCCTCACCTGCTGTGGGCCTTGCAGCCTCTGCTGCAGCTGCAGGCGCAGCTGGTTGGGTGGCAGCCTGAGCTGAGCGCCCATCCCCTGCGGTCGCGTCGTCAAGCCCGGCCTCAGCCCCATGCCCGTCGTCCCGCTGGGGAAAGCCCCTCGGGGGGCTCCGAACCCCAGACCCTGCGGCCCCACCGTGGCCAGCTCTGGAGGAAACTGAGCTTGTGAAGCTGGTGTAAATTGGGATGGGTAGGTGGGCAGTTTAGGGTCCATGGAAACTGGGCTGGCAGTGGATTGCTGGGGTGGGAAGTTTTGGGGCAAAGGGTCAAAACATCCACCCTGGGAAGAGACAAAGAGACAAAAAAATAAGAGATATTAAAGATGTCTTTCTCCCAAAATTTTAAAATTCTGCATTTCTTGCATCATTACTTGTCACAAGGAACAAAAAGAAGCAGTGACAGGCCATATTCTGGAGCTCAAATAACGGTAGATCAGCTGTATATTTGGGGATTATTTGCAAAATACAAACACCTCCTGATGTACTTGAAATCGGTCCAGCAGGGTTTTTGCCAAATCCAGCTTTGTGGCACAAATAATGAGAGCAGAGGCCAGCAGAGGCTACCAACAATCCAACAACTCTAACATGCTACAATTAACGAGTCTTTCCTGACACACACTTACCTGTACCAGTTTGTCGATACCCAGGGCCTTATCCAGCTTGGCCAGCTCGCTCTCGTCGGTCCCGCTGAGGAAGGTGACAAGCTGCTCCAACAGAGCTTTCTCGTCGTTTCGGCCTTCGGGCGTGGTCGGAGGACCCAGCACTTCATCCAGCGTACACGGCACACACTGCCTGCTCGCACACACACACATTGTGACATCAGTGTCAGTGGGTGAATTTAATCTTTTTTTTTTTTTTTAAGAAAAGAATATCACAAAGTTAAACGGCAGCAGCGGCGGCGGCGGCGGCGATGGTGCTTACTCTTGTGGTGATGCCAAGGGAGCTTGTAGAGGAGTTCCAAGACCGTCAAAGGACAAGGTGTCGGGCAGAGCCAGCGGCTGGAACTGGGAGTCTCCCACGTCCATCTTGGTTAGGCCTGAAACAGATATGAACAGTTTTAAAGCAAGAAAATCCAAAAAGAAGACCGTACAAGTCTGTTAAACACTCTGCTGCTCTCTTGTGCAAAGCGTGTGGGGGATACATATGTAACAGAATACAGTCTGAACACACCCAGTGCTGATGCAGATTCTGGCCATTTATAATAAAAGTACTGAGAGTTTCACCCTATAGAGGCCGACGTAACAATGCTTTACTGCTCCTGAAGATTTAGTGTCAGGTTACAGACAAACAGAGTTCCCACAGTTGAGACTAGTTAAATGTTGTTTTGTGTACCAGTGCTTGAACTGAATGGGTTGATGACTTCTGCCTCCGGAAAGGGGCTGCTGTCTTTGGGGGTTTGGAAGGGGTCTCCCTGTCCCTGAGCCTGCGTCTGGCTTGGAGTGGGGGGGCTGCAGAAATCGAACGACGACTGACTCTGGAGGCTGCAGCCTGAGGGTGGACCGCCATCGCTGAGCCCTGAGAAGCGAACACGAGCGCGCAGAGAGTGAGGAAGAGCAAATAAAAGACAAAAAAACTGACAGACAGACTCACAATTTGAGACTCTGAGCGAAAAACACACTCAGAAAAGTCAAATATTTTGGTTTCTGTGTGGTGTGTTGACACTGCAGTGCATCCTAAAAGCCACTAGGGGGCACACAGAGCGATAATGTGAAGGTAAATGAATAAATAGAGCAACCTGCAACCTGGATCAAAATACTACACCTAATACTACAACTGATAACAAGAACAATAATCAGAATTTTAACTCTAATAAAAATCATAAAACCCTCATTTTTTGTAATTTCTAACCTGATCATGTTAAACCAAACATGTCATGACGCCCGCCCTCCCTGCTGAGCTGAAACTGTACCTCTGTTCGGAGTGCCGGGAGGCTCTCTCTTCACATTTAAGTTGCGGGGAGTGCTGGCCTCACCGGGCTGGAGCTGAGTGGGTGACTGCAGTTTGAGCTGGGGGGAAGGGGAGTGGAGTTGGGGTGACGGTGATTGCAACTGGGGAAGGGACTGGAGGGACAGGGGGGACTGGAGCTGGGGCACTGGGGACTGGAGTTGAGCTGGGGGCGGGGGGGCTGGAGACTGGAGTTGGGGGCCTCCTCCGGGGATAGCTGAATCCTCGCTGCCCTGTTTGGCCCCACTTGGGCCTCTCAGGCCAGGCAGCAGCTGGGTGAGAGGGTCCACGTCAACAGGGCCAGTAGACATCTGAGGGCGGGAAAACAGAGAGAGTTAAGAGCAGAAATAAATGAAAGGGGGTCGAGATGAGGAGGAGACGGGATGGGAGAATGAACGGTGTAATGGTGTGAAAGAGGAAAGAATTAAAGAATAATAATAGGTGGCGGAAGAGAGGAAGGGGGGCAGAGGATCAGTGACAGAGAGATGGGGAGAGACAAAAGGTCAAAGGCCAGTGAGCTTCAAAGGCTGCAGCTGGTAGCTGAGCCTACAGTGGAGACAAAGTCCAAGAAAATAAACATTCAACATGATTTACAACGGCTGTCAGGCCACTGCCAGTGCAGGAGCAAAGCTCAATAGAGGTAAAATTCCAACGCTTAATTGTGATGTAATCTTTCTCTCGGCGTCTCCAGTGAAAGCATGCAGGAGCGCCACCTCTGAAGGTGGAGGCTCAATTATCCGCTCGTTACAATTATGATTTAAGTGTCTGATTAAGAGCCTGATTACATGTTCAAGCTGCTTTGATTAATATAAGACTGCTGTCACCGGTTCACTGCTGGTCTGAACGAGGTTTGAACTCTTAGTCCAGTCCTGTCACTCTTTAACCTCACTGGTGAGAGCACAGGCTCTGAAAGAATGACCTCCTACGTCCTTTCCTAGCCACTTTTCCTTGACCTCAATGGAAAACATCACGAGGGCAAGATAAGATGTGAAGGATAAGACGACAGCGGTGATCAGAGAATCCGACTCTTCTTACACTAGACTACGTCATCATGCGACAGGTGGATGTTAGTGACGTGAAACTAGAAAAAACTACAAAGTTCAGAAGAAAGACTACAAAGACTGCAATTTTTAATGCAGGATAAATAAAGATGAACCCGGTGAAGACAGGACTTCATTATAAACATCAGAATTTAAATAATAAAGCACTTTGGTTGTGAATGACAGAACGGTGCGTTGATATTTTTGTTGCTGCTGCAAGGATTTGTGGGACGGCGTTATCTCCTTTCCTTTCGTAAAGGGCGGTCCGGTGTATCCTATGCTAAAGGACTCAAGGAGATAAGAAAGGAAGCCCTGAAGTAAATACTACTGGGTCATTTCACTCACTTCCAAAGCAAAAAAGACCCAGAGAGTCTTCTAAACTCTGTTGGCTAACCTGACTTCAATTTAAAGTCAGACTTTTAAAAAAGTTGAAGATATTTAAAGTTTAAAAAAGTCACAAAAAATCTTTTTGTGTTGTTACAGATCACCATGACTTTGACAAAAACGTGTTACCGTGGAGTCTCGGCTGTCCCTGCGACTGTCTCTGCGGTTCTCCCCGACGGGGCTCGCTTTGGGACTGATGCAGGCGGAGCTGCTGGAGACTCCTGCAGGTTTTGAAGCGCCTCCCGGCGCAATGGTTGACCCCGCGCAGGCGCTTCCATCCATGCTGGCTCTCTTCTCCACTTTCACCCGCACCGTCTGCAGGCTGAGAGCGGATGGAGGTGGCAGGTCCGCCAAGTCCTTCAAAGACAAAATGATGTTTGGGTTTAGTCGTGACTCAGGGCGACAATGCTACGCAAGCTACGGAAGGTAAGTGGTCACCTTTTCGTCTGTATCCAGAAGAAAACGGAGTAGCTGATGGTCCTGTGGTTCTCTGGAGCTGGACTTCGGAGCTGCTGTGGTCAGTGCCGGACTGGCAGGCGGCTCCTTCTTGATGTCAGCTTGGTTCTTGTTTATTCCCTCCTCGTTGGTGGTGGAGGCGTCGCTGGGACTGCTGTCCTGGAGCAGCCGGTGGAGGATCTTATGTCGTTCCGTTAGTGTACTGTGTGAGGCAGGGCACTGAGGGGCAGGAGGAGGGTTCGGAGGATGAGGCAATGAGGTGCAGTGGATGCTGTTGCTGTTAGATTCTACTCCTGTTCCATTGCTATCCAGGAGCTGATTGGGTCTGGGGTTACCCAGCTGTGAGGCAGAAGGAAGGGGGGCTTTAACAGAGTCCTCTGCCCCTCCTTCTCCTCCCTCTGGGGGTTTTACCGATGGGGGCCGAGTAGAGGAGCCGGTGGGTGTACTGGTTTGTCTCTGTGGGACAGGAGAGGACAGGGAGAAGGACCCCGTCGACCCACCGCTGGCGCCGCTACTACCATCACCACCAGACTGCTGCCTATTGAGGCTGCCTCCACTGCTTAGTGCCCCGGCTGGGGAATGGAGGCCTGGTGTGGAAGGAGAGAAGGGGTTCCCCGGTACCCGGGGGCTTCCCCCTAACCCAGGGCTGGCCCTTGGCATCCTGGGTGACATAAAAGAGGTAGGGGTGGCTGTGAGTGGGCTGCTCAGAGGAGAGGGGCTGTTCACCTGCTGGGGGCAGGTCCGATTGGGCGTCAGGTAGCCTGTGGGTGTGGCTGGGTTATGTCCGTGGGAGGAGGCGTTGCTGTTGTTGGGGTGAAGGCCCGAGGTGGCGAGGCCTGAGCCTTGGGTCCAGTTGCTGCCGGGAGGAAGGGAAGGGGAGCGGGAGGGAGTTTGGGAAAGGCTGCCAACGTTGGGTGGAAGGCTGGGGTTAGTGTTTTCCTGAGAGCTAGCAGTGTTGTGTTCCCTGGGAGAAAGGAGGGAAATAAAAGACAAGTGTAACCTGAGGAGAGCAAAAAAAACCCCAAAAACAAGCACACTGTCAAGTCCAATTGGGTGTAAATGTTACACTGCGCGTGTTTACATACACGAGTGTCCCAGTTTTGAGTCTTATCCTGGTTTTAGCTTCATTCTAATCATCCAGGTTTCAGATCAGCTGCATCAGCGCTGGCACGTCTTCCAGACCGAGTTCCCTCAACAGTTGAGATTGATTACCGGCTGCCTGAACCGTGCTGTACTTACCACTCTTTAATTTCTCCCTCCAATCAATAGACGACTACAGCAAAAAATAGCATTTATTCTCCGCATTACAAGCGTCGCTTCGGAACGGGAAATCGATATTAATATCATTTATCGTCTTATTTTTACTTGAATCTAGAACTTGAGCTGATGCTGCGCGTTCAAACGTCGCAGGAGACGATGATCAGGAGCCGGGATGAGGAGCTTATATGTCACAGGATCCTGATTTCTATCAGAATACTCTTGTTAGCATATCCAGGATATGATTGTTATATGATATTCCATAACAGGGAGACTCATGTGCATGTAAACACACTCACTGTGACCCCCTGAAGCCTGCAACCACGTCAGGACAGATGGAGGTTTTACTCTACTTTGAATTAAAGATGAAGAATGATAATCTGTGCACACACAGTACCTGTCAATAGTGTGAATGCCCATAATGAAGGGCTGTACGTCAGGGTTAGGGGGGCAGCAGAACTTGCAGCGGGTCTGAGCGCTGAGCGGGGTGCCATCACTTAACGTGAAATGGTACAACGGGCTGATAGCGGTGCCGTGGGTCATCACTGTAGAGAGTATCAACACACATGCACACACACACACACACACACACACACACACACACACAGAGGGCAAGAGAAAGAGACAAAAACAGGGTTTAGACTTTGGTCACCTCCTGTTTGTTTTTGGCCTTGTATCCGAGCTTTAAGAGCTCGAACTCATCCAAAGGCCGACACAAGAGATACGCACCAAGGTGCTGCACCATATATAAGTGATTTCAGTGCTGAGATAATCAAATACATAGATGCATTTATTTTTATATCTAACGATGTTGAAACAGCTGACTTAGATGAGTGAAAGCTTGTTTCTCTGACAGACGATGGACCGGTTGCACAGCAGACATTTTTACGTGGCTGAGTTCCATTAAGTGACAATGAGCCCAGCAGCACAATAGCAGGACCTCCCCTAAGTGGAATGCAGCTATGGTTAATACACCTGTGAGTTTCCTGTTATGACATGTTAAAATGCGCGCCGTGCAAGCCAGCCTAGTGTGTCGGAGAAGAAGATGCTTCTTTGATGAAACTCTGAATCTGTCCGAGCAGCAGAACTTCTTCAAACTGTCTCAGGATGCAACTCTCAGTGACTCGACAGATCTCAGACAAAGATGTGTGGACAGCTTGATGATGACGTCCTGGTTAGAATACAACTTTATCTTTCCACTTTTGTTGGCCAGACAGAAGCAGAATGGAAACAATTAGTCTATTAATCTTTTAGTCAGTGGACAAGAAATTAACGAGAAACTACTTCGATCATTTTTAATCATCTGAGTGAGATATCTCAAGAAAAATGATCAACATTTGATGAGGACTTGCAGCTTCTTCTTAAAAAGGTCCGGTGTTGGCCTCTATTTTCAGAAGAAGGCAGACATGGAATATAATATTCATAACCATGATTTCATGCATCTATAATCAACTGAGAATAAGAATCTTTTTATTTGTTACTTAAAAATGAGCGAGTCCTCTCTAGACTCTGGATACGGCCTTTCAAGTGTTACAGTTAGAGACTGCAGCTCTGTCTCATCGGATCCATCATGCCTCTCCTGTTCTTCCCGCTACATAAATCTGCATTATGCAGCATAAAAACAGTGATGCAGAGTGTGAAGTATGAAAAGTTATACAAATTTAGTATTCAACGCATTCTGTTATCTTGGTATTAAAAGTAGTGCTGAAACTTTGGTAACCATGACAAAGCTGCTCAATGATTTTTTTTTTTTTGGAGGGGGGAGTGAATCGCCGTTACTCACCCTCATGCAGCAGCTTCTTGGCGTGGGAGGGCTCTTTGCCCTGCGGCTGAAAGAAAGCGTAGATGCACTTCCTGACCAGGTCTTCCCAGCCCGGCCGGCCTGTCGCTCGCAATGCACTCGTTTCTATGGAGATGATCTTCCCTGGAGCGGAGCATCACACACACACACACACACACACACACACACACACACAAAAGATCAGTCTATACAGATTTCAACATCCGCAGTAGCCTCCACACATTCAGGGGTCAAAATTGTGACCTCAGAATGAAAAACTGTATCTTCTTCCAGTTGGAACATTTCCTAAAATGTGTCTTAATCCTGATTTTTTTTGTTTTTTTTGCTCTAAAACTTTGGGAGGTGATCATAAGTGCATCATATTAATATAAAATATAATGAATGCTTCTGTCCTGCCACGATATGCCCACAGTAATGCCTCAGTTTCTCTGACTGCAGCAATGCAGAGAACCCCATCATATTCCAGCTACTGGATGACTTTTAGGAATTCTGGCTGTGATATTATACCTGTGTGTGTGTGTGCGTGTGTGTGTGAGAGAGAGAGAGAGTGTGTGCTACCTGTGGGGTCTTGCTTTGTGATGAAAGACTCAGTGCTGAAAGGCTGGGCGCGAGGTATCCGACAGGCAATACAGATCAGGCAGCTCTGCAGGTCTGAGGAGAGAAAGGACACAAGTGTTAAGGTGTGTGTGTGTGTGTGTGTGTGTGTGTGTGTGTGTGTGTGTGTGTGTCTGTTTGGGTCAGCCAAAGGAAAAAAGTAACCGGGACAAAGGGGGAAAAAAAAAGTGAAAGAACAGAAAGGGGAGGTGAAATAAGACAAAAGATGTCACATGATCAAGTTCACATTCAAACTAAATACTAATTTACACTCAGACACACGACAACATGTCGAAACTCACAACTCTGCTCATCATTTAGGTTTCTCTGCATTACTGAGACGTTTTAACAGTTAATCAGAGCCTGGAAATGTGCAGGGCGAGCCGTCAGGTCACATCTGTGATGTTAATAACAGACGTTGGGACACTGCGAGTTCAAATTTACGACGCAGGGGCCGGTTTTTATCAAAAGGCACAGCGAAGACGTCATTTTATCAACGCCAACAAGCACTTCAAAAAATATGAAACGTCCTGCAAGAACCGTGTTTTAATAAAAAAAATAATTCAATTAAACTGGAATTATTCTCAACACAAAGTGTTCAGATAGGAAGATCAGAAAATCTGGCTCGTGGCTTTTAAATGTTACATTTTGTGATATAAAAATAAAGTAAAAACTTTTCTATATTAAAATGTTTTCCTCTTCTCAGCGTGGCAGAAGGAACCAAAGTGAAACCTTTTCAGTGAGTCATCTGTGGAATATTGGAGTGGAATATGGACTTTCAACAATCCAAAACAACAAAAATGTAATCACATTTTAAAAACTGTGATTCACCGGCGCGTACTGGAGCCTGAGCCTGTTTGAAACGAGAGGGGAAAGCTGAAGGAGCTGTTCAGATGATTTCAGTGTTTTTATGGATTTGCGGAGACTTAAGAACAAAAATGACACATGTTGGGGAAATAAAGCGATCACAATAAAAGACCTGAAACTGGCAAACACAGTAAAAACATAACAGAAGGTCTTCATGGGAATAAAGACGTTACAATCATAATTTCCTGTATTGATATTGGCTTCAACGACCGTACAATCTATTGACTGAGTGCAGGAAATGCCCACAGGCTGTGTGCACTCACTGTTTGTTTGTGTGTGTGTGTGTGTGTGTGTGTGTGTATAATTGCATGTACCCTCTCCCTCCTCCTGCAGGGTCCGTGGTTGGGACACGGTGAAACACTGCATGATCTCATATTGCTGGCGAGCCTCCGGATTTTCTGAATCCAACTCGTCCGGCGGCCTCTTCAGCATGCGACAGTTGAAGGTGTGGCTGTTCCTTCGGCCAGGTTCCTGCGGCCACGGCACACCGTTCACTGGACGGACGGGGGGAACAGACAGAGGGTTCAGCATTGACGAGTTAACCTACGATGAACTGTTATTAGCCCTCAAGGAGAATGTTAAAGGCGGCATGTAGAGCTTTTGTTTTTATAAGCGGCGGGTCACTGTCTTGTTTGCTTTTGTGCATACGGGTGATGCAATACACATTCCTGCCAATGTTTTCACACTATGCCAATGACTTACCGGTGGCAGTTATTGCTGCAAGTCACTACTGGTTAGAAAAGCGCTAAACAAACAGAGCAGTTAAGCCAATGTAAGTGAAATTCAAAATGTTTTTAAGAAACACAAGTGCAATCGACACGTTTGTCAGGCCTGAGGGATGTTTGATGTGGCAAAGCGACAGGATCGTTATCAGATATCTCACCGCTGAAAGCAACAAGAACTTAAACCGCAATCTTTATGAACG
Organism: Protonibea diacanthus; assembly: GCA_028641955.1. Lineage (NCBI taxonomy): Eukaryota > Metazoa > Chordata > Actinopteri > Sciaenidae > Protonibea > Protonibea diacanthus. Next base: position 19,241,313 of record CM053992.1, read on the forward strand.
TTATTTCTTCTCTCTTGATTAAAAGGAATAACGCTCCTTTCATATAAAAGCAGGAGAACAAACAACGTACTTGAGGTCCATCCAAAGCCCTGCAGGACTTGCAAATTTACATGCGGTTCGTGAATTTGTGAAACTGCCGCCACCGTTTGGGATCTGCGTCTAAATCGCTTGCGTAAAACAGGCATCTGATTTCCTGTGTTTCACTGTAAAGCTGTGCCACAGGGCACAGTCCAACACCTCTCCTGCCAAATCTCCTCGATGGCTTATTTAAAGTACACACGCCGTATTATCATCGCGTGCACAAGAACTACAGTGACAGAAGTCGTCGGCAGTGAAACTCTTCAGTGTTTTTGTGTATTTTTCTCGTTTCGTTCAACCGTTGTAACAGCTCGTGGAAAACAAAGCGCCCTGAAATCACACCCAGATGTACTCAAAGACGCCCCCCCCCTCTCTTTCAGAATAATCTGTATGTTTCACTGGGATGTGTTTCCAGTCGCTCTTTGAGGTTTTAAGGATCTCTGTTTCCAAGGAGAGAGGAGAGCTGTAAGTGACTGGCACAAAATTAAAAGGGATTACAAGATCAACAGAAAATCCAACTGCTCAACCTTGTCGTCGACTTTTGTCCTCACACGACCCCCCCCACCCACCACCTCCACCCCCTCCTCCGTTTTCCATTATAATCTCTTCTCAAGGTTGTAGCTAAAAATTAAAATAACATTAGTGCAGGGAGTCATTGTTGCGCTCTTCCCTCGCTCCTCCAACTCACCCCCGCATGCTCTCTACTCCCTCTTTGAGCACATTGTGCAGCTTTGTGAAGAGCACATAAAACTGTTAATTTAAAATTTCCATCGTCCGTCATTCTACCTTTTCTCCGCAGCTCTTCAGAGTTGCTTTAGCCGCGGCATTTTCCATCAATAAACCCAGTTAATTATCTGTATTAAGGACTGTACACTGATTTCTCAGCCAAAGCCCATCTCCTGACTTTTACTGCCTTCCTTAATGGCTTTCATCGGCATGGAAACTGTCAAATTTCAGGACACTGAAAGTGTAATTATCAAAATATCTTTTAAAAAATAATAACCGCTGGCACCTTAAAGCTGGCGATAAAGTGCTAGACAGGAGATGCATGCGCGGTCAGCTTTCTCGGCTCACTCACCCAGGCTTTTGGGCAGCAGATTGCGAACAAATTCATTGTGGTCTCCCACGTGGAGGATGCTGTAGACACTTGAGGTCATCAGCTCCTCCTGGGCGTATCCAAGGTAACTCGTCACATTCTCGGAGACGAAGACAATGCGGCCCTCTCGGTTGACGACGAAGAAAAACCCATCGAGGGCCTGAGGGAGCAGGAGAACGAGGAGAAAGAGGGAAATCAGATTGGGTGTGTGTTTGCTGAGCTGGAGTAAAAATCCCAGCAGTTGTAATGGTAGTGGTGGGGAAGACGTGTGTGTGTGTGTGTGTGTTGTTCACCTCTAGCAGCATAGGCCCAAGTGCCTCTTTCTCCACCAGCCCCTGGCTACTGGAGGAGATGTCGCTCTTCTGCACCTCGTCATCTGGAGACAGAAGAGCTGCTTTCTCTGTCCGGAGGAGACAAACATCATCAGAAATGAGAAATCTGAACACGCAGACGTAGAACTGTCCTGAAAAATAACTCAGTAAGTCGAAAAGTAAACGTCACATTGCACGTGAGATTCCTGTTTTCTCGATTTTGATCTGTTATAACATCATAAACATCCACTGAGAATCAATTAAGACCCGTATGAAAGGAAATTTACTTTAAAAAAATGAATATAAGGAAATCAGATGTGACATTTTGATCAATTATTTGTCCCTGAGAGGCGTTCTTTTCATAAACACATTCCCAAATCTCATCATCAAATGAAAAAGAAGAGAAAATTCAGTTTGAGTGTAAAATTTCAGACTAAATTCATCATTTTAATGACTGAAAAACAGATGCCACAAATTGCACAATAACTCAAACGTGCAAACACGTGGCGCGCACGTGTGTGTGTGTGTGTCTTTCCTCACCCTGCTCACGCCGTTTCATCAGCTGGATTTGGTCCACGGTGCTCTTGAGCATGTGGCACTTGTCGGGCTTGACACTGAGACTGGCAATGTCGCCCATGTTGGATGACAGCAGCTCAGCCAGCTCCTCGATGTAGCGGCACTCCAGCTCCCGTCTCCGCTTCTCCAGACTGCGGCACAGAAATAACATTTGTAGACAGCCATTAGTTTCGAACGTGAAATCACTGGCATTCAGTCCTTTTTTTTAAAGAAATGTTACACTGGGGAAGTGATTCAACGTGTTAGGCCTGTAACTAATTATATTTTGCAATTGATTAATCATTTCCGTGTGAAAAATGTTCAACCAACAGTCCAAAAGCCAAAGCTATTCATATTTACTCTAATGTAAGACAGAAAGAAGCATCAAATCTTCACATCTGAGAGGCTGGAAGCATCAAATCTTTGCCGTTTTTGCTGAAAATTGACTTAAAATAATAGCAGTTTAGATCGATCTTTCAGCTAACTGAACCTTAAAACCACGTGATCAAAGGATCACAAATTACTTTAAGTAAGTTTTAAATCGTATTATCTGTAACAGGGGAAGAAAAACACATTTTTAAGTCTCTATCACACAACAGATGATTTATTTATAATTAATCAAACAAAAACATCATAAAAATGAAGGTAAATGCTTTGTTTGTAACTTAACTTGGACATGTTCATCTTATCTGGTATGTAAACAAATACATTTTCCCCTGTAAAGTAAATTTACGCTGCATGAGAATGTTTCAAATAATCTGTACAGGAGAGCCGTCAGTGAAAGCTGCGCCTGTCCCTGCAGGAAGAATACAGAGTTATTATGCGGAACAGTCAGTCAAATTTTTCTAAAATAATTAAAACAACATGAGCTGACAGTAAGGAAGTAATAAAAAGAAAAATAGGAAGCTGGTGAGAGAGCGGAGGATGTGCTGAGACAAGAAGAACCTTAATAAACTGTCGTCGTACGAGACATCCTGCGGAGAGAAAGACAAGGAGGCACGGGGAGGGGAAATTCCCGAGAGGAAGACGTGGAGGGATGGGAACATTGGAGAGAGAGTGGAGAGAGTGGAGAGTGGATTCTGACGGGAACACAAACAACAGAATAAATCTTTAATGAAAACAAAAAGATCAGTAATTAATTGATTAGTCCATCGACTCAGAATTAATCAGCAGCTATTAAAGTCTTCAATGAGAGTAAACTGAATAACTTCATGTTTTGGACTGTTGGTCATAGAGCTCGATCAATACTGGATTTTACAGGCCGACATTGATGTTTGGGAGTTTTAAAAAAATCATATCAGGAACAGTAATTAACAAGATTATCGATACGGTTCCTCTGTTTGATGAAAGAAGTAAAGATATGTCCTCAGTGGAAACAGCAACTCCGTGAGTGTGAAATAAACCCAAAGTGAAAAAACTGCAGTTCCTCAAACGTCCACTTGAGGCTGCCTCCAGAAGTGAGTCAGTCTCCATAAGTCCCCATGTTAAAATGACTTCACAGCAGAAATAAACATGTTTACAGCCTGGTACAAAAAACAGTTTTGGTCTCTATAGCTAATTTCGCCGTTCATGACAACTGTGCTGAGGGTGAATTTTTATTAAACTCACCCAATTAAACTATATTAACTACGCAATACTGCGCAATTTGCATGGCAGGTGCTGTCACAGGTGCTGGTTTCAGCCTCATTCAGTCCGCCACCTGAGCTCCAGCTACTGTCTACGTATTTGTCCATTTGTCGATTAGACAAGGAACTAGCGGAGTCGGGTGTCGCAAAGTTGCCGGCGGACAGAGCCACCACACTTTGAGCTTCAAAATGACTCTTCAGCAACTGACGGGTGACGTCACGGAGACTACATCCATATTTTCTACAGTGCAAGGATACAAAAAATAAACTCCCTAAAGCTTTCTGGGAAGAATCTACGTAACGGAGATAGAATCTGTGTAACGTCGAGCACATGTTTAAGTTTTTGTCGTGAAATATTACGTAATTTATCGACCAAACTATCCAAACTGATTAATCTGCAATAACCTGATGTCAGCTGATTTATCGGCCTGGCAGATGTGTCTTTCAGGATGTCTAATAGCTGACATTAAACATCAATATAAAATATTCTGTATATATAACAGTCAAGTAATCTTGTAGATTAATAAACCATGAACACAGTCGTTGTGATCTTTACTTGACTTTGTTAAATATTGTTTCCTGGAACATTTGAACTTCTGCTCACCAGTGATGTCCTGATAAAAGTAACTAGAAACTAGTTTCTTTATAACAAAAGCAAAACAGGTGGTTTAAATTATCACTGTCAGAGTTATGACATGTATAAGTAACGTCAGAACGTACCGAGTACATGCCGCGGTTTCTCATCCAGCTGCCTGTAATTTGTTGCCGTAATATGTAAACATGAAGTTGCCGTATATTATCAAGTGAAACGCCGACAGAAAACATTTAAAAAGCAGCTTTAAATCAGCCTTCCAGGCACCACACACGGCCTTCAGCTTAACCTCATTCTCCGGTTTTCAATAACATGCTTCCAACCCGACGAGTTACAGCAAGGTATGCGGTAAACATGAAAACGGAATGCGTGTATATGTGAGTATGCATGTGTGTGTGTGTGTGTGAGACGACAACAGCAAAAGTAGGTCAGCGCATTGGCCAGCCAGAACACACAGGCGTGGTGACCAAGGGAGGGAGGGGTGAGGAGGGGGGGGGGAGGACGCTGCTGCTGCTGCTGCTGCTGCTGTGTGTGTGAATGCGCAGGTCAGTGGCTGCGTGTAGTTGCTGTAGAAATGCTAGCTGAGCTATTACATCAGCTTACATCAGCTATCGGGCCTTATAGACTCACACACACACACACACACACTGAGAACATTCATTCCCTAACCACTGCATGACCTACCTTAAACCTAAATCTGCGTCTAACCTTAACCCCTAAATCCAGATGGTCTTCTTAGTCACCCCTCACAAGGTTTCTCACATAAGACGGCATTCAAAAGGCCTCTCAGAGGCCGCGCTGTGAGAGATACGCCGCGGGTTTCCCGACGACACATCTTCAACGCTGTCGTCACTCATCAGGCAACTCTGACTGGCTGTACACGAGGCCAAAGTGATTGTGAGGAGCGACGGGAGCGAGGACAGACGTGACAAGCCCGTGTTTATCGTGGCTGAGAGTAACTGGCCTTGGAGGAGAGCTCTCATTTATTAATCTGCCATTTTGTCGTCACATAGTTCAACAGTTTGGATAACTAATGCTTTGGTGCTCTTTGACATGCACAGGTCGTGTTTTTCTAGGGCTGCAGCAGGCGTTTATTTTCATTATCAACTAATCTTCTCATCGTTTTCATCAAAAAATGGCTTTGAATGTTTGTTTTCAACTGAAGTGGGACTAGACAGACCAGACTAGATAAAGTAGATGTAGTGCAGGAAATACTCATGATGGAATAAAATGACTTATTCTTTAAGAGTGAACAGTCTGACCGGTCCTGCAAAAGATTTTTGAAGTTCCTCAAACAGAGAAAAAACACCAGATCTGAGAAGCAGCTTGGCGTTGCTGCTTGGTGCGTCACGTTTCTATAGCGCCTTTCTGCCTGGATATGGAACGTTACGTCACAGAACAGAACAGTGTTTACCTTTGCCCTGATGTGTCACATGGTGAGCCCTTCCTCTTGCGTGACTCTGCCGTGGCAGGGTCCAGGGGGTTTTCCCCTACTGCACTCATTTTCAGCTTTAACTGACCTGCAGAAGAGGAAGAAGAAGAAGAAGAAGAAGAAGGTGAAGCAAACACAAGGTCGTAAACAGAACCACACAGGTAAAGTTGATTATCTCTCTACACCTCAGATGGAAGGTATGTGCAGGAGGAAACATCCTCTTACATAAGAGCTGTTACCGTCATACAGTAATTATAGTGTTATTATGATGCATTTTATTATATCATTTAGTGCCAATGGCAAGCTTCACACAGTTCTCACATGAACAGTACGTCAAAACAAATGGCAGATATTTGAATTTGGTCCAAACGTCAACATAAATAAGTTCCAACTTTATTTCATGTGCAGTATTATGAACGTTTCCCGCCATCCAGCAGTGGTTTGAGGCGGCGCTAACGCAACAGACTCGCTTTTCAAGCGGCGTACTTATACATAGGTACGGTCGCTGCAAACATCGTTCCCTTTTCACTTTCACATGAACCAGTGAATTGTTGTTACGGAGGCGCGTCCGAGGTGCCAAGCGATTGATGACGCTGTTTGGCAGTGAGACACGCCTGCAGTTACAGCTCATCGCCACATGTGCCGCCAAAGAGGACAGACAGATCTCTGAGATTGTTACTTTAAACTTTCAGTATGTGATGGATTTCTGTGGTTATATTTGTTGAAATTATCTTTACATCCCGACAGAAATGAATAAATCAAATGACGTGGGAAAAAAAGCAGAAAAATAAATCAGGTATCTGTCGCTGAGTTTTAATGAGCCAATCTAATTAAACCACATTTAATGCGGTTGAATGAAATGACGACCTGCCTGTTTACCTGCATGCACTCATTGCACATAAAAATGTTTTAAGGGAGCGGCTTTGAAGGGAGGAGGTTCAGAGTCTAGCTGTCGCTTGTTACTTTCTCCAAGATTACCTATCATAGCTTTTAGTAGTTAACATTACACTATTTATCTACATTTCTTTCCCATATTTTAATATTTATAAATGTTGCTTTAGGTTTGAAATCACAGTTGGTGTTGCACAAAGTAAATTCCAGTGCAGTCTGTGCCATTAGAAGCTTCCCGCTGAAGCTGATTCGTCTCTAGAACATTTTAAACGCTGTAGTTTGCGGTATTATTGCCGCTGATTGCATTACACTGAAAAGCCTCCCTAATAATTTGTCTTGTGTGTTTCTGACATTCCTCATCAGTCTCCCTTAATGGACTCATGCCTGTTCTTTATCTGCAAAGTCTGCATCTCTCTCTCGCTGCATCGGGAGGTGTAACTATGGCAACAGGAAACGCTGCAACGCTTGATGAAGCACACACCGTGTATGGAGGATAGTTAACAGGGTGACTGCACGATCCATTAAGCCAAATATTAAAGTTAAACCCTTTTAATGGCGGCAGAAATTTAATTTAGGACTCGTCTATTCATGCAAATCCACAAAAGAACCCGCAAAGGATTTGAATTTCTGTCATGTTTGGCAGAGTTTAGAGACAGACGGGGTTTGTTATTTCATTACTAACCTGCTGTTTTGTCTGTTGACCAAACTCGAGTTTGTGAAAGAATTTGGAGACATTAACAAGTAACACATCATGACTAGGAGGCACGAATGCACACATGACAAAAGACGGACTCAAGCCTCTAAATCTGTAAAACCACATCTATGCTGTAGTATCTCAATAAAAATCTGTAAGTTGTGGACATACGCGCTGAACTACAGATGCGCACACACAAAATGTTTGAAATCCACTGGGCAACCCGCAAAAAACAAGCCGCCATTGTCACAGCGTTGGGTGCCACCGCAGGGCCACGCTGCTCACAGGACGCTAATCCTTCCTGACTAGCCTCGTTTACATTTCACCTCAGATCACCCCTTCTCCTTCTCGGCCCCTCCTTGTGTTGCTGACGTGCAGCACTTCCAAAAAAAAAAAAACAGACGTATGATAAAGTCAGATTATTACCTGAGAAAACAGATTTATTAAGTCTGAATCTGCAGCACAAATTTCAAGAAACAGGACCAGCTTACTGTAATATTTCTTGTTTACTGCACATCTCTTTAAACAAGCAAAGCATAAACTACATTCCCAAACGACAACAGCTAATGAGTTTATACTTGCACAAAAAAAAAGAGGCTTAAAATCATTTATTGATTAATGCTCTGTTGATCGACTAACCTCCTCAGCTCTAATGTGAAGCGACAGTGGCTGCAAACAGAGCAGAGAGGCTCCTTCCATCTTTACAGAATGACCTTGCCATCATAATACTCTTCATTTATGATGCTGACAAGTCCAAATTACGCCGGCGTATTTCTGGCAACAGTTTACTGACGGAGAGACGAGAGAGCACAGAGATACAGTAGGTCTGCTTCACGACAGACCAGAGAGGGCTGCACGGTTACGGCCGGAGCGAGAATCACGATTATTCACCGACTTAAGGGACAAGATACTGTTACTGCGCTTTCACTGTCACGTCTCTGAATCCCCCAAATTGTCGTTGGATGGGTAAGATGACGCGTCGTACAGCACCTTCAGGTGCTTATCGTACTACAGCATGTGGTGCTTTTTTAAGGTGGATGAACAGGTTAGTTGCACTGAATATTTAAATGATCTACTGAAGCGGTGGCGGATGCAAGGTGTCAACATCAGGAGCACATCAGCAGCTGTACAGCACTTCATTTCCATGTGCTCACACTGACACTAAGCTCAACATACACACGTTCACACTCCAACATCGGGAGCAGTTTGGGATTCTGCATCTTGCTCGAACCAGCAACCCTCTGATCTCTAGATGACCCCGCTCTACCGTCAGCGCCACAGATGATCCGTTTGGAGGGTGTAGCTCTTCGGCTTCTCCTCCAGGCATTTGATTTTGCCCGTCTGCTCTCTACTGTACTGTACAGCCGCAACATCCGGGAATTTTTTTGTTGTTGTTGCACAGGCTGGTGCTGCTGCAGGGTGCAAGTACAGCGGGCATGACAGCTCCCCTCCGAAAGTGAAGCCACATCGATCACGCCTGGTGGCTGCCTCTTAGTTTAGGAAGCGCCTGATTTGATATGCAGCAGCGTTTCCTGTGAGCCGAGCATAAATTAGAAAACGTCAATAACGCAGTTGATCGTGCTCTTTCAACTGTGGGAACCCAAATATGAGGCCGTGATTAATATTCAATCAATCCTGGAGCCCTTTTGCTGCGGACGCTGCACTCTGACACACTATGGATGCTTCTATTTATAAATTTGAACCCGTGGACGAGCTCCAGCTGTGCGCTCACACTGTGAAAACACAGCTAACAATCCTTTTTCCTATAGAGCTGCAATGGGGGAAACCTGGTCAAAGTGTGCATTGTTGATAAGCTCGCCGGCCGCGCACAACAAGCCATCAACAGCCATCATCATATTTCTGGGCTTTCCTGTTCCATTGTGATTACGTTACGAACACTTCTTCCTACCTGGTAAGTGTTTCTGATGAAGTCTTTACTCTCGGTAGCCAGTTTTGGTGTCACATCCCAAAACTGCACAAGGCGAGATGAAAAACATACATGATGGGGCGAAGGTGAACCTCGTGAACTCTTTAACTGCACATGGACTTCATGGATACAGCTGAGAGTCTTGCAGTCATCAGTCAGAATAGAGGAACACTTTGTTTACGTTGGGAGCTTTGGTCAGTCAGCAGGTTCCCTCTTAATCTAATGCACTCTACTGCACATGCTAAACATGAGGCAGCGTCTTCAGCCTTGCAGTGTACTGCTGTGTAGTACAGGGCCAATGATTGGAGGATAAAAACTATTAAATAGAATTTATTTGGATTCACCGTTACCTGGTGGAATCTTTTATTTATTCATCTATCTGACTATATATGTGAGAAATGTTGTTGTGTCCTGCTGTGAAGTGTGTCACATGATGCTTTCTAGCAAAAAAATATCAATCAAGATTGACTGTATTTACAGTGATATCCTCATTTATACTTCATGCTTCTTGGACAGCGTTCAGATCGCAAAAAAGCGAAGTGTAAACGCATCCGAGAGGCGTTCAGGACTGTGTGAAATCACACCTGTGAAGGTGGTTTGAGATGTGTTATAGTTCCTCTGATGTGCAACTACTTCAGTAAGCAGTGCTGGTATAATAAACAGGAACCAATCGTGTCCGTGTTAAGGACTTATGGTGTTGGATGGTTGGTTCAACAGTTCTTCTTCTGTGGTTTCAGGTGCATTACCACCTCCACCTGGACTGGGTCAGGGCTGATCCTGATTCCCATGAAACAAAGACGGACTGCGATCAGATTTGTGATCTGGCCAAGTGTGAATGAACGGGTCTTAAATCTCATTTGGATTTTATCCTAATACAAGACACCTGAAGTGTAAATGGAGCCTTTGTTCAACTTCAACTAGCGTTTACTTGAAACGACTGTCTCACATCGCTTGTGACGTTTTCTCTGCAAATTAACTGTCAACAATATGATTTATATTCACTTTGGCTCTCATTAGATCTCTTTCAATCAGAGCCTCAACACATTCGTCTGTAGTTGTAGGTGTGCTTTTGTGTGCTTGAATAAATTTGCACCCTAACAATCTGAAGTTTATGAAATTAGGTGTCAAAATCAGGTAAGAATGAATTCTCAGCTCCCGGACTGTGGCGGTCAAGCGACTGAAAAGTATCGAGGGTTCAGAATATGACATGACTAACTTTGAAACACTCTGAGCTGAGATGAATTCATCTCTATCTCTCTGCTCAGGGTGGCCTCAGCGTGTCATCGAGCCGCCCTTTAAGGACCGCCCACAAAATCCTGAGACTGAAAACTGGTGAAAAACTGTTTGACTCCACATGTCGTTCAAAGTCTTTTCGTGTGTTTTCAGCAACTATTTTCCAAAATATTTAAAGTATTTTGAAAGAAATCTCAAAATTGCCTTTACATGAACTTTAATTTGAATTTTAAAGGTCCACATACAGATGAGCTGAATCGCTGACCTAACTCTGCTCGTCTCTGGACCGCTCTAAAGAGATGCTAAAAACAAAACAGCACCTTAACCATCAGGTTTAGATGGCAATATGTTTACGCTCCCAGCTACATTCTTTCACTCGCGGCTTACTGTATTTGAAAGAACAGCGTGGCTGCGAGAGCCCTGCTGTTTTCTGTTCTGCTCTGTTCATTTGATGTGGGAAGATAATGTTGAAGCACTATTGTTGCCACATCACAACACTTTGCAGCGCTTCATATGAAATAAATATAAATGCAAAATACAAGAGCATCTTTGATGTGAAGGCAGCAGTAGGCAGTTATTGTGAAATAAACAACAAAAGAAAAAAAAGTTTGGATGTGCAGCTGATATGTTTTGGCTTATAAAAGGAAGTTAGATGGTTAAAACTGTTTTTACAGTTTAAGCAAACAAGAAACTTCCAGCGCGTAGTGAAGACAGGCGATGTCTTTTTCAGTCCACAACAAAAGCACCACGGGTCCTGATCTCTGTTAGCAGTCAGAAAGCAGTTAAAACTGAGACTATCCAGGTGGATTCACAGACTTAAACTCTGACACTCCGCCTGCTGTGTTCTGGATTTGTTTATTTCATGTACCCAGCCTCTAAATCTGAGTCTGGCTTGAAGTCATGCTCCAAAATAGACACGAAGAAGTTAAATCTGGTTTGCGTGCGATGGTTTGAGAGGAAGAGAGTGAACATTGGTTGAGAGACATAGACGGTGAATGAGAGTGAGTGAGTGCCGTCGGCGGTGAAGCTGGTTAATCGGAGGAATAAAAAGTTATTTCCTGATTGTTTCACAGCGGTTATGTTCAGCACAAACAGACACACAGATATAGAATACACTCAGCCACCTGCCTCAGCACCAATATCCTGTTATTTCACAACTTACACCCAATAATGTGTGAACTTACACACACGACTCAACAATTACTAAGCCACACGCACATATACAAACATAAATAGGTCTAGTAACAGCCAAACTTCTCCAATACTACTCCAATATCTCATCAGAGGTATATATCTAATAATAGAGCTGCAATGATCGGTCGATTAATCCATTAGATCATTGTTCTCAAACTTTTTATACCCATCTCTCCAAGTACCACCATTGTGACAGACATTAAAATCATGCAGCGTATTTAAACCATTTATTGAACCCGTGCTCACTGTCTCACATCACATTTTAATTTATCGTGGACGTGAATGAACGTGTCTACGTGTCAGAAGATATTTCAGGAAATGCAAAACGTATTTTGAATTAAATGAGCGACCCCTCGTTTAATTTCATTCAAAATGTTGCACATGGTTTGAAATGTTTTAAATGATTTTATTTCATTTACCACTAAAGGAAAGAAAGAAAGTTCCACCAGTGGTACGCGTACCACAGTTTGAGAACCAGAGACTTAGAGAGTTAGAACGCCAGCAACTTCCGTTAATCAATTAATTGTTTTTGATGAAGACAGGAATGTGACATTTTTCTAATTTCAGCTTCTCAAATGTGAAAATTTTCTGGCTTCTTTCGTCATCTGTGACAGTAAACTGAATCTCTCTGGGTTGTGAACAAAACAAGACACTTGGGGACGTCACCTTGGCCTTTTCACACCTCACCACGTTATGGACCTAACGACTGATCAATTAACTGAAAAATACGACATTATTAGTTAGTTAGTTAGAGCCCTTCAAACTGATACCACCCCGTGATGTAACCTCAGTCATCTCTCCTCTCACGCTGGAAAACACTAAACAAAGCACAGCTAACAGCTTCATCCACGCACGCAGGCAGTTACTTCAACACGAAGCTTAATAAACACAACTCGCTGCCCTGAAGCGACTCATGTATGTAACCCACAGAACACAGAACGTCCGGCCTGCGCTACATGTGACTCAAACCAATCATAATTGCTAACTGTTACAGCTGCAGTGTGTGTGAGCACAGCCTCAGTCACTTTCACACACACCGGCCTTGCAGTGAAGCAAAAAGGAAAGAAAGAAAGGAGGAGGTGGGGAGGGGAGAGGAGGGGAGGTGGTGGGACGTGCTCGAGAAAAACAACTGCGAGTCTAATGCGCGCACACACACACACACACACACACACACACACCTGTAGACCAGGTCAGCCCTCCTGCACCTTCTGACCTCACCCCCCTCTCTCGGCTGTGTGACGTACGGTGGAGCCTTCAGTCGCCAAAGAGGAAGAAGAAAAGGCAGCGACGGCGCAGCAGAGCCAGACCGCTGAGAAACACAGCCCGACGCGTCCGCGGGCTCTCCATTACCACCGCCTGCTGCCGTCTCAGTATCTTCTTTAAGGTTTTGTCCTTTTTTCTCTCTCTCTCTCTCTCGCTCTCTCTCTCTCTCTCTCTCTCAAAGCTTCCTCCACCTTTGGTTTCTCATTCCACGAGCTGGGCTGATCACTTCACACACACATTCACACATACACACACACGCGCTCAGTGGCAATGTATGGCTTGCAGGGGGGTTGAGGAAGAGACCACCAGGTAGAGAGCGGGGAATAAAGGATGTGGATTACCACGAGAGGTGGAGGGAGGAAAGAGCAAATGAGGCACTGACACACACACATTAATTATCTTTATTAATACACTACAATGCTATGAGTGTGTTCTGCTTTCAGTATTTAGGCTCCTCTGGCATGAACGTGAAGCTGAGTGCTGACAGGAAGCAGTAAACTGTCTAAATGTTTACTGGAGCTTCATATTTTGGGCGTGAATTGTTCGATAAAATCGCCTCAAGTATTCAAATTTTTATGCCTTTCTACACACACTCAAAATTTCATATCATTCCAGGAATGTCATGACCGAGTGGGAACCGTCCGGAGTCCGCCGTGTGAATTAAAGACAATGATGTGTGATATGGAGGAGTTTTAAACTGATGTTTCACGTCGCGCTTGATCAGAATTTGAACAAAAGCTAAAAGATTTTCTCCAGCATGCTGCTCATGCACACGGCCGTGACCACCCCCGTGTGCTGCGCCGCGTTGGTACGGCCCATGAGAAGCTGCTCAGTCACTGTTGCTAAGGCCCACCCTCTGGAATATAGGACATGACCAGAGAATGTATACAGCTCTCAGCCGTGGGCCAAAGTGCACCTCCTGTCTCGTGGATTATGTTCATACGTGGTGTGTGAGTATTAACATATGGACAGGTGGAATTTCGGATGGGTGTGTGCAGATCGCAGGTTTAACAGAGCAGCGTTCTCTGGCTTGTTGTCTGCATGTGGCCTCCATATGAGGGTCAGTTTACTCATAATTCAATCAATGAACAAACTGATTCGGCCATTACTCTACTATCGAGCTACTACAGGCCGGCACGCCTCCCCACATGCACCGCTCCAAGTCACTAAACGTTTGTTTAAACCGTTTTTTATCAGAAATAATATCTGATTATCGCCCGTCATGTTCCTTCTCACATTTATAGCAGCCTGTTTGTAAATATGCAGCGATCTGACATTTCACGACCTCCAGTTTTACAGCGATTTAATTTGCTTAATTTTAGAGGCTGCTGCAATTTCACTTTCCCCCCGCTCACAATATTAGTCTGTCTGCATGCATAATTTATCCAAACCCAATGAATCAAACTGCATTTGAGGAGAGACAAAAGGGATTCGGCTCGCGTTTCTATCGTGAACGGGGTTCGGCATAGTTTCTTGTGTGTTCTGTCAGAGGGAAACACACTTCTACGACGCACGAGGTGTGTGTGAGGCACGTCACAAACACATCTCTGTCGCCTCTCCTCGAGTCTGAACCAACGTGCACTGCCGTGTCACCTTCACACACACGATGATGCAGGTTTACCCACAAAGGTGCTGCAGAATTCTGACCCGGCCGGCTGCACAACAACATTAACAACAACACAACAATTATAAGTTACCACAGCATCAATCACGTACACGTTATTATTTCCTTTTAGGTTATGAAACATTATCAAAGCTGCGACTAATGATGACCTCAATTATCGATAATTCTGCTCATTATCTTCATCATTAAGTTTGTTGGGTGAGGATGTCAGAAAATTATTTAAAAAATCTGGCCGTCGTAGTTCTCTAAAGCTTAAACTGACACGCACAAATTAGTTTTGTAGTCCAAACACTGAACTGAAACACAAAGATATTAAACTGTCCGTAATGTGAGGTGAGGAAAAGCACCAAATTTACATATTAAAGAGGCTGGAACATGAAAATAAAGAAAAATGATTAAATCTCGTAGTCTAGAAACGTTCTACACGTCTTGAAATGTCTTGTTTTGTCTGCGCAAAAACATAAATACATTCAACTTATCACGGAAAACAACTGATTATTCACGTTTATTAACTAAAACTGAAAAAATATGAATAATTTCAACTGATTAATTTCCTTTCATTCAATCATTTCAGCTCCGCTCTCTAATGGAGGACCTCTAACTAACAGGTTTTCATACTGTACCATTAATAGAAACAAACAGCGCTGTGGAAAATGTTAAAAACAATATGGAACTGTATGGAAAATGTTCAGCGCTGATGTATTCATGATTTGTGGTAAACGGGTTTAAACAAAAACAGCGTTGCGGTCCTTTAAAAAAAAAAAAAAAGTCCCTGCTTCTCAATTGAATACCCTGTTAAGCTCCACTCCATTGTTTCCCACCATCTGTATACACCCAGATCCAGGATGTTTACCAAGAGTAAGAAATAACCTTGGACTGCACACATTCCACACACACACACACACTACAGTTAGCTCCTCTGTGTATAGAATACATAATGTACAGCAGTGTGCAGGGGTGAGTTATAGCCAGTGGACTTCTGCCCAGAGTCACTTCTCTCGGCTGAAAGGTGATATCTAGTCTGAGATACATACGGAAAAATGTTACTTACAAATCATACATGTCAGACAAGCAGTCGCAGGAAATCCTAAAAATAGTGACAGAATATCCTCGAGCTCGTCGTAAAACGAATATTCTCATTAAAATAACACAAATGTGATGTCGTTGATTTAGACGGCCGCGCGGCTCGGCGCCTACGTGTCGCTGCTCACCTCATTTTTCACGGAGCATTTTTAATCTCTGACACGTTCGCTGCCAGACTGATAATTCCACATGAATATTCATCATTTATTGAACTCCGCTGGTCTCTGTCTAATTTGGAGTGCGGGTATGGATGTGTGTGTGTGTGTGTGTGTGTGTCCTCATTTCAACTCGTGTAACGCCATGGGAGGCCTCGTCAGACATGCTGGGATGTTCAGAGCCATGCAGCCGGTTTGGGGCCACAAATCTCAGAGCGTACAGCTCAGGGGAATAATGCAGAAAGGACAGAGAGACAGAGAGAGACAGAGACAGAGACAGACAGACAGAGAGAGACAGACAGAGGGCAGGAGCAGAGAACAGAGACAGGCAGACAGGGAACAGACGGGCAAAAGACAGACA
Organism: Protonibea diacanthus; assembly: GCA_028641955.1. Lineage (NCBI taxonomy): Eukaryota > Metazoa > Chordata > Actinopteri > Sciaenidae > Protonibea > Protonibea diacanthus. The sequence continues at coordinate 19,257,427 of CM053992.1, forward strand.
GAGACAGAGAGAGAGAGGGCAGAGACAGACAGAGAGACGGGCAAGACAGACAGAGACAGAGACGGAGCAGAGACAGACAAGAGACAGACAGAGACAGAGACAGACAGAGACAGAGACAGACAGACAGAGACAGACAGAGACAGAAGACAGAGACAGACCCAGAGACAGAGGGGGCAGAGACAGACAGACAGAGAGACAGACCCAGAGAGACAGAGACAGACAGAGACAGACAGACAGAGAGGGCAGAACAGACAGACAGAGACAGGAGACAGACAGAGACAGACAGAGAGAACAGAGACAGAGACAGACAGAAGAGACAGAGAGAGAGACAGAGACAGACAGAGACAGAGACGGAGCAAGACAGACAGAGACGAAGTTATCATCTTTACGTTTGCTCTCTTAACTATTAATTTAACCTCAACTAACGGTCCTCTTCCAAATGAACCCGACAGATTAGTAAGTCTGCGTTGAGACAGTGCAGACGCGGTCCTTTCATTATTCAGTCTGAATGGCTTTTCACACCTCTGGTTATTTTTATCGTCAAAGCGCTTTTAAGAGAGCAGCGCATGTCTGCAGGCCGACCGGAAGTTAAGCGTCGGCCCGGTTCCTTTTTAGTGCTCAAATGAAGTTGTGTTAAAATAAAGTGGAAAGGCGTCGCGAGAGGTCTGGATGCTGTCTCCTTCTGCCTGCGTGGGTGGAAGAAGGGATGTGCTCTGCTTCGCTTAATTAACCAATTAGCTGATTGAAATGAAAGTCAATCGTTTCTGTCAAGGACAAATACCAAATATTTGTTTGGTCAAGCCTCTCCAAACTGGTATTTGCTGCTCTTCTTGCTTTATATGAATGTGGATTGAATATTTGGGGTTATTTGGATCTTCTCGAGCTCTCCAGATTATGGCTTTAGTAGCAGACGAGCAGCAGCTGAAGACTAGACTACCGAGGAGAGATAGTCGCTTTTTCACACTATTCATTATTTGTAGACAAAGCGATTCATCAAATAATAACTAGCGGAATCAAAGATCATTCAACATGAAACAAAGAGAGATCCATCCAGGCACGTGGCGCTTGCGTGTACTGAGGAAGTCCATGACTCAGTTTCTACTAAACACGGCGCTCCTGTGTCTTACTTTAGCTCACTGAATATTAAATGTTGACTGTTCACTACCGCTGACATCCTGCAGCAGTGACCTCAGGCCTGAGTGAGAAGCTCGACCTACTCAAAATCATACAGCAAACATATATATATATATATATATATATATATATATATATATATATATATATATATTCAATCAATAAGGGCACTCTGGAAGTGAAATCAGCACTGATAATAAACCTGGTTACAAAATACACAACAGGCTGTGAGCTGCAGCAATGCATTCACCTGTAGCATGACATATTGCAGCACTTGAACGAGCACACACACACACACACACACACACACACACCGCGCTTTGCCCACTTGATGCAGGGCTCCAGTGGGTGGTCATGTGAGTAGCTGTCATTAGCCTCATCCAGGCTCAAACAAAAGATAAAAGGAGGAAGGGGAGACTGAAACAGGGCAGGGAGGCTGAGAGGGCGGAGGTGAGATCAGTGGTAGGTGATCAGTTTTGGAGTCAGCCGGGCTTGTCTTAAGGGGTGGGGGTGGGGGGGTGGGAGGGGGGGTTATGGCTCCACGGCCGCTCTGTCACATGGCACCATCCCAGGTGCGGGGAGAAGCCTGCCGGCCTCCGACTGTGGAGAAGAGACGAGAGACACCGTTAGAGCGCGTTCAGGGTTTCACGTGCCAAGACCTACACCCATCGCAGGAGGTCGTCATTATTCAAAGATCGCAGGTGACCCCAAACACCTACAGACCGTCAGTGCTGCATGCTTCCACTCCACTTACATTGTCAGTTTATGAGCACACAGAGCAGACAAAGTTTGCACGCTCCTCCATCCGCTCCTGATGTTTGTTTCTTAACAAGACATCAGCTTGATATCCGCAGACAGCTGGCTAGTTAGCTGCCCCAGCAGGTGGGGACAGACTGAGCGCAGTCAAAATCCACACACCGTTCTGTCAACGTCCGGTCGTAACGGGCATGTCAACAGAGAACTGTGTGTACATCAGGAGCATGAAGACGACGAAGAACAATGAAGTACACGATCACAGCTTGCGGACGGGGAAGTGAACTTATTTCAAACTGGTAATTATCATAATTAGTCTCCTTGAGGTGTGGACAACTACACAATATGAAAGAAATGTTTCCTGAAGTATTCCTGCTAATCCAGTTCCTCTCCTTAAGTCATGAGTTCTGCCAGGAAAACCTCCGTGAAACGAAGTGACCGAAACTGTTTGTTCGCCTGAGATCTGCAGCGTAACCTCCGTCAGGTCTCTCGGTGGCTCCGTTCGATTTCATCACATATTTCTCAGGTGTGAGTTACACTTTGTGCGAACTGGAAGATGAGTTACACGGGCTTGTTCAAAAATCGTGCAATGAGCTCTTTCATTCTTTTTTTTTTAATCCCCCCACACGGCACACAAAGACGCATGATTGAGCTTGTTTGGACACCTGAACAAAAAAAAGCTGGAGAGAGAGAGAGAGGATGAAAAACTGTAAACTGTTGTTGGCCCTCACTTCGTTGTGGTTACTTAATACATTTAAAAACAGCAGATAAACCTCTCAGGTAGATTTCAGATAACGGTGGCACGCCATGCTGAAACTTCGACCGGAGCGATGAAAATCGGCGAGTCGTCGCTTCACAAATATCAGATAAGGATGGGACTGGCTCCAGATGTGTGAATGTGTGCTCAGGGGGAAAGCAGTGTTGACTTTCTCACAGCAGATTGGTGACGAGACGCTGCCGACGTGTGTGTTCTGGACATGGATGCGGACGTTGGGGGCCCTCGCGGTGGACGCCTGGCCTTTATCTCCACCTTCTCCTTCACCTCTCTTCGAAGGCGAGACATATTAAGAGGATCTCCTCACGCGCAATGTGTGACGAAGGAGCTGAAGCATTTTTATCATTTTGTTTCTTTGTGCTTTTATCAAAGGTCGCACGCCATCCTTGATTTCTTCACGTGTCACAGGAAGCTCCGTCCGTCCGTCCGTCCGTCCGTCCTTCACCAACTTTTGGTCCAGCTGCAGTGTCGTCTGCGGGAACACTCGCTTGTTATGGAACAGTGTGACAGTCTTCATTCCGCATCTATCAATGCTTGTAAATAAGTACAAGGACTACGTGACAAATGGTGCACATGTGGAAAGGTCAGCCAGCTTCCACGAGCACGTGTTATCAGGTCAAACGAGAGAGCCCGAATTCGGAAGTCTGATCTTTTTTAATTAGAATCCAGCCGCATCGGCCGTCATGACAACAACAACAACAACAACGCAACTAACTATCTAACAGTGAAGTGACGGCAACGTCAACACCCAAAAGAAAACCAGACTGATCACTTTTGTTACAACCAATTATCATAACTAAGATTCAGGAGGGAGAGCAAACACATCACATGCCAAGCTGTTTTATGCTTCAGTTCCTTCACATGCACAACAAAACTTTTCAGACTCCCCCTAACGATGTTTCATCCAGGCAGCGGAGCGTCATCTGACCTGAACCTGAACATCTGCATGGAGAACGTTAACGAGGACGAGCACCGATCAGACGACACACGTCAAATTCAGATCACACATGCTGAAAGTGCTCAACATTAAGTAACTCTGTGAGGTTAGCACTGAGGCCATGAAAGTGATACGGTAGCTCGCTTTGGCAGCCCAGACTCTGAAAGATTGGGACAATACTTTGATTTATGAATGCCTACATCAGGGCTGTCATGTGATCAAGAGATCAGGATTAATGCTTCTGAGTCACCAAACTTGAACCAATCAATGAGACGTGAAACATATAGCATGCTGTATTCCAGTGAAGATGACAGCAAAGCTGGTGTTAATCAAGTTTAGATCAAACATTTCTCTGAATATCAGTTTTTTAAGCCGTGACAGAGACTAGCTAAGCTCTGATTGGCCGTCCGGTGCTGCTGTCCCAGCAGGTAAAACAAAACAAAAAAACACAACCCGTATCGGTCGATGTGACTCAAGCATGATGTGCAATCTGTTTTTTTGGGTGTTTGATCAACCTCCGCATCCAGAAATGTGTTACATAATCCTTGGCACAGCATCACAGCGGGAACAGGTCAGTGTGCAATCTTTTCTAATAACGCTGCACGGCCTGAAAACATCCCATCCTCCGGCTTCTTGACGTGCTGCCACACTTTTGGATGTTATTTTCTAATCACGGCAGCGATGAATGATGCCACCAGTCAGCTAATTACAGCCGAGCCGGTCAATGATTACACGTCCGTGATGACGGCGGTTTACTTTTCACGGCGCAGTCGATGTCCCCCCTTCGCCTTATCTCTTAACATTTGTTTGTGTAAACATGGCACTTGACACTGGACGTTCAACAAACACACACACAGACAAACACACACTCACACACACTCTCAGCACTGTCACAGCTGGAACATTAAAAAAAGCTTAAAACCCTCCTGCGAGTTGTAAGCCTTGAAATTTATCTCACTTGTTACATTAAAACTAAAGTTTTGGCCAATTAATCAAGAGAAATGTCATTATTTTTAAATTCATTCATCATTTCAGGCATTTTTCAAGCAGAACTATCAAACATTTACAGGATTTCACGCTTTTCTTTTCAACCGAATGAGAAAACAAGCAATTTAAACACGTCACCTCGGCTTCTGAGTGAGATCACGACGCCCCGTTTTTCTCACATTTTACAGACAAAACAACAAATCCATTAATTGAAACAATAATTTGCTCCGTCTAACGAGGAACGGCAGCGTCCGGCAGATGTCAGGTGTACTCGGTATCTGCGCTCGTGCTGCATCACTGACGTTTTTCAACCGACACGAGAAGTCACATTATCTTTGTCTCGGCTCCAGATGTTCCACACCTCACGACACATCAGCACAGAGGTTTGTTTCACCTCAGTGTCAGCTGCATGTTAACTGGGGTTCTCGCAGGTGTTTGTAAATGTGAATACATGCTATCAAATTTAAACTTTAAGAGAAAGATGAAGCACAAACGCACGCGTCCAGAAAACTGAATTCCACTCAGCTTAAATACTATTATTACTACTGTATTATTAAAAATATTAAATCATGTCATGAGGTGGATTCTATTCAAATCACGGTTCAGATGTACTCACTGCGGGTAAGTCAGCGGAGCAGGTAAACACAGGTATCTTTGCCGTAGCTGATTTCAAACTGTAATGCGTTTCCTTGTGTGACACGATTCCCTGACGACAGTCATCACTCGCTCGCTTTGTCACCAAACCTGTTTTTCCCTTTACACATATTTAGCTGTCAAGTGCAACCAGAGGAAGAAGAAGAAGAAAAAAAAAAAAGGGTACTGGCAGGCCGACCTGAGATGAAAACCACACCTCGGTGGCCTGTATTTGAGCTGAATGGGACAAGGGGAGGTGGGACGGTGGAAGTAAGGCAAGCTGGATGGACCTTTCTTTGGATATTATCAGAGGGAAGGTGAGCCGCTACAGCCTATTGACTCTGGTAAATATAGGTCACCGAGTCAAATAACACACACACCTTATAATTATTAAAGACCTGTGATATATGGAATCCAGCGTGATGTTGAGGCGGATATTTTGAATAATTAATACCATCAGTAAAATGCATCAAACAATAAACACACTTTACGTACACTGCATATGTTTAAATAGACTCCCTTTACTCCATGATGATTCATCTTGTATACAGCAGAGCTACTTATTAAATAAATGTCAGCGAGAGGACCGGCACTAAGAGTCTACACCCAGGCCAGCAGGTCTAGCAGGATGCGAGGATGCACTTCCACCCAGAGTTCCCCCGAGAACTTCGTGTCCCAGTTCAGTCTGTTGTCGTCGGCGTTTCCACCGCCAAATTCTCAAAAATTAAGTTTACCGATGCGTGAAAGAGCGACACGACAAACTGCACCTCACGTCCAGCCCAGCAGGTGGCAGTCAGAGGAAGAAGAACGCGACAATCGAGGCGGCGTATGTAATTAACCGCTTAGCATAGAGGAGTTTCAAGTCGTGCTGCATAACTCAACTTAAAGCAGTGCTTTGAATTTAATGCCAATGTTATGTTATTTCATGGCCAACATTTAGCGCTGAACACAAACCAGGTGAGGACGTCGGGAATATTTTAATGTTTGCAGGTATTTGAAGTTATTTCAATACATCTTGTGGGAAACGTGACAGTTCATGACAATCCGCCCAATTATCATCAATTAAGTTCAACCTCGTGCTCGTACTGCAGGGAAACTCCAGCGGTCACCAACTGGGGTGCATCTTCTGGGAACCACGAACATCTCTATAAAATTTAATGGCGATCCATCTGCTGAGACATTTCAGCGGCCGCCTGGCTGACCAACAGCATCATCTCATCAAAAGCATCTTTACAGTCCCCTAAACCAACAACGTGCCCCCGGGCATCTAATGCTGTTCATTAAATAATCATGTCGACCAAGCAAAGCAGGTTCTTTGCAGCGTGGTAGTAAAGTCAGAATCGATGAGCGTCGCCGCAGAGATATTCCTGTAAAGCAGCTGCACAGTGTGTCGAGTTTGCAGAATGTTTCAGCTCGGGTTAGGCAGTCGAAGAAGAAAAACTCGGGACGCTTCTAAACAACAACCAGGACTGTGCGTCTGCTCTGTATTCCACACATACAGAGGTGTAGAGGGGATGGAGCTATGGCTGAGTACAATCATTTCTGGGATGATGCATCTGGAATACAGCAAGTGGGCGGAAAGTGATCACAGACTTCAACAAGCATCCACAAACACACAAAAAGAGACGTAAATAACCAGAACGCTGGTGTGAAAACACATGTGGAGCGCTTGAATGTGTGGACCACGAACAGTAGTTATTTGCACTGCATTACACTTCACACAAAACAACAAGACCGCTTCCTTTCCACTTAGGGCTCTGTTTCCCTCCGTCGACGGCCGCAGTCTAGACATCACCCATCAGGCCGCTTCGCCTCCGACTCCCAAGCAAGGCAGTACAAGCCCCGTACAAGTTTCTCATGATGATAAACAGGAGATGGCGTTTCACTCCTCTTAATCCTGCCCCCCCCTCCCTCCCGAGCTTCTCCATACTTTCACATTGCATCGTAAATCCCTTTGGTCCTGAGCCAGTAGCAAATTTAAAGCAGGCAGAACACGTGAAACGAAAGTGAAACTGGCGCCTTCTCAAAGATGACAGCGGCACATCTGCGACTAAAAAGACTGTGCTGTGTCGGTCAACCGCAGCCTGAGCGGGACTCCTGTTAAAACTTGTCAAGACTTTTTTTCTCCACAGTCACCTACCGCTAGCTGTGGTCATGTGATTAGATGAGGTGTTTATGTGTCTGCTTAGCGGTTGCACTTCCAGTTTATTATATATATCATTTACGCTGTGGGGAGGCGAGCCAACCGTGATATAAAGAGGAGTCAAGTTCAGGCAAATGAATCCCCAGATGTGCAAGGGTCAACCAAAAGTCTATTCAAGTACGTGTGTGAGTACCTTTAAAGGTAAATGGGGAAATAGATTTATCATGGCAGCATCTCTCAGGTCGCTTTTATTAGAATTAAAATCAAAACATTTCCACTGAAATCTCGACTGTTAATTGCTTTTCCAATAAATTATTGATGTTTGCACCAAAGAGTGGAACCAAGAGTTAAATCTTCTTCCTCCTGAGAGATTAAAACCTTTGTATCGTCTTTGTTTAGAGCTCATCACCTAAAATATATTCCTCCTTCACACAAACAAACTGCATCGTGTGACACAGGAGGGAGAGACCTCCAGTTACAGTTTCAATTGCACCCAATGTCATTTGAGAATCCGCCAAATTCAATTTCAGATTGAGGATAACGGAGCCCGAGGGCCATTCATCTGCTCTGCACGTTCAGGAATAACGGCGATGCCGCAAAAACAACAAAACGGCGGACGCGGTGCCAAGTCGAAGCATTCTCCAGCGCGGGAATAACAAATATGCGACACACATTTAAGTGCTGACTCCCGACTTCGTGAAACTTGGGGAAGTTATCTCACCACCCACCCCCGTTTAAAAACGCAGGCACACAGACACCTTCATGCTCTACTTCACAGCGCCATATGCTCATTACTGCACTGTTCACTTCACATCTAAAAGGTGAGATAACCACCACAACTGTTAAAGTTCCTCTGATTCACTTGACGGTGTCCTCTGGGCACATCCAGTCACATCTGCAGAGAATAGTGTACCTGTGAAAAACTTCCTCTCCGTTTCTTCTCATCGCGTTCTCGTTTCCTGGCATCATCGTCACCGTCCTCTCAAACGCCGACAGAAATCCACAGTTAAAACAGTTAAAAACTATCGTGTGACTCTTCTTCTTGTGTCCCGGCATGTTTGAGGAAAGACCGGCTCAGCTGTTAACTCACTCACAACACCGCGACAACAAGCGCGCTTCCTTCGCTCTGTTTTCTCACTTGCCCTATCGATTTCTTCCTGTACGTGGTCTCTCTCTCTCTGTTTCTCTCATTCTTCCCCTTTACCTTTTCTCCTTCCCTCCATTTCCTCCCAACCCTCACAAATTCTCACAGTCTGCTGCACAAGCTCCGCTCTTCTTTTTTTTTTTTTTTTTCCAGGCGAGAATGTAGGCCATCGCTCTGACAGCAGGGAGGCAGCGAGGAGTCGAAGCAGCGCCGCTCTTCTTCCTCTTCTTCTTCTTCTTCTTCTCTGCATTCTGCTCGCTCACAGCAGCTGAAGACAGCACGCATGTCCCGACAGGTGACAAATTACAGGAAAGGCCTGAATAAATGAGTTGAGGAGCGTAATGAATGCAGACGCTTCCACACAGGTGCGCTGCACGGTACAATTAAGCAACCGGAGGTGCAGATCTCCTCCAAGTGTGTCTGGAGGCTCGTGAAGTGTTTGTCCGTCATCAGAGCAAGAGGAGACGACGTGCAGGTTAATCTGGACGAGATGCAAACATAAAGAGTCTGCCAGCACCGATGTGAACACCGCGTACGCTGTGCCGCCTGGCAGAGGAGCGAGGAGTCAGCGGTCAGTGTCGATAATCGTGTCAAAAACTGGGAATCTACGCAAACATGAGAGGTCCTTCAGCATAAATGTGCGCAGAAGATATTCGGCTGATGTGTACACAAACAAATCATCATCAAATCATGATGCGTGGCGTTTATAAAAAGGCCGAGCACGTCCAGGTGATCAAGACGGCAAAAAGAAGGAAGAGGGTTCATCAGGACGGCCGTGTAGTTCACCTGGAGGGGTGTGTTTCCTGTGTACTACGGCGTAAGAGTCCTTACAGCAGCAGCAGCGGCAGCAGCCCGGGTTTGCTGCATGTGCATGTGCACTGCTGCATGTCTCTCTGCCTTCAAATAAAAAGGCATAAAAAACTAAGAGAGAGGGCTCAGTGTTTGGGCACGGATGGCAGCAGCTTGAGTCACAACAACTGCTCAGCTGGCTCGTGCACAGTCACTAACACGACATCTGCATTTATGGGAAAGAAGTCAGTAAACAGGGTCAGAAACTGTGGTTAAAGATGTTTCATCTGGGGGCATTTAAGAGTTAAACGAAGGAATTGAACCACGGCTGGCGCGGCAAGGACTTTTAGCCTTTGTGCACGGAGCGCACGCTCTACCAGGTGAGCTCCTAGGACGCCCTGGAAATTGTGGTTGACAGCAACATGATACGTAAGGACAAACAGGAGAGCAACTCTTCCTCAGGTGACGTGATCAGCAATAAAAGACGGTCAACAATCACACAGAGAGGACATCATAGTGGAGCCGCAGTGGGTAAACCCTTCATTACAGAGACGTGGAAACAAGTGATCTGGTCAGATGAGTCATCTTCGCCATATTCTCCACAAGTGTGGCGTACACCAAGAGAGCGGCGCAGGCCTCAATGTTGGACCCCTGCAGTGAACGAGGGGATCTGATGGCTCTGTTCTGCTGTGGGGGGCATTTTTTTCCGGCATGGTTTGGGTCCGCTTGTCACTGCAAATCAACACAAAGCCGCTCTGAGTGATCCAAACATTTCTATCCTGACACGAAGAGTCTCCTCCAGGATGTCCATGATACACTTCATGTCTGTTTCTGCCTTTAATATGTCGCCCTCTGTGTGTGTGTGTGTGTGTGTGTGTGTGTGTGTGTGTGTGTGTGTGTACGTGTGTGCTGCTGCCTCACACTGCCTCGCAGTGCCAGAGTCGAGGGACAAACCACAGCATACAGCAGCCCCGTGCTGCGCAGGCTACAACAGGAGCTGGTTCACATTTGCAGAAACGAGGGCTTCTGCACGTCCCATTGCATATTATCTGAGACGACTCGAGATCCTCTGGAAAACTGTTTATTTTATCTACACGCTCTGATTTGTGATAACGCCGATCTGCCAGGACTATGTAAACCTGGGCCCCCGCACCGCATGTTGAAACTGGGCCAGCGCTGTAGACATCACACCTCTACTAAAAGAAAACGGCATCGAGAGATCATTTCACTCGATACCCGCAAAGTAAACAAACAAGCAGCGGGTTGATACGGTCCGTCCTGATTACTTTTTGCCTCACCTGCCATGAAGAAATACCGTTCATCCATCGCTACTGCTGGCGCAGGATTAATGTACATAGATTTCTAAAAGATATGTACAGGAAAGCGAGCATGAAGTTAACTTAAGGACTCAGAATCTGTTTTCTTGAGAAACTTTAACGTTATTTGGTAAAACCAAGGAGATATGTCGGTCGGTAATGTACAGAAATGCCTCATATGTATGTTTGAGGTCATTTATAAATAGTGTGTCCGTTACATAGTTCACCAGAGAGCACCGACTCCGCTCAGTACGTCTCTTGGTTCAATAAATGGCCGATATATCGTAGAGATGCAGCGGCGATGTACTAACAGCATCGTATACCGTGGCATTAAACTCTACTACCGTCTTAGAGAAAAAAAGCTACTGAATTTTAAATACATGACATATTTTGTGAAATTGGAATAAGACGTTTGTTCAACCTCCAAAATAAAGCTCTTCTGTGAAGCGATAGGGATCGAGAACCGCTTCCAAATGATCCAATCCATCAGAGTCATACACCTCCAAACATGTTCACTCCTTTGATGAAGATGCAACTGGATTGTGTCAGTCGAATCTGCAAATCAAAGACGTCAAACTCATGCGTCTGCGCTGCCGGTAAATCGCAACACAAAAGGTGTCAGACTGGAGGAAAAACAGACTGTCTGAAGGGCAAATTCTTTTCACCAAGAAAAACAACAACAGTGCCGATAAATATCTGTAAAATGACAAAGCAACGGCAGCAACAAGCCGAAACTTCTTTCTAGGAACAACGACACACGACATTCACACCGCACAGGCTGGGCGGATATTTTCTTTGAATGCCTCGTCCACTTTTCAGACTGTTGTTAAAGAGCTCGACTCATTCATCAGCTATTTTCATATGTTGTATTTCTATGTTGTTCTTTTTTACCTCAAATTTTATAGTACTGTATTTTGTTGTGTGTGTAGTACTGTTACACTGTGTTGTGCTCTTAAGCTGAGCTGACCGGTTCTTCTCGTCCAGCAAATTTCATTGTACAGTTGACTCTGTGTTAACTTGCACATGACAAATAAACCTGAAAAACTGTGGAGGCCTACTATGCGATCAATAAATGGATCGATAAAGAATCAGACCAATAAAAAGAATTGATAATGACATTGGCATCAATAAAATGTCATCAGTTCCGATCTGTACTTCTGTTTTCATTCCGTTACGGATCATTGTAATCGTAATAATGGTGTAACACTGAACACCATTATATTGTGATATGAGACAGTTGCTGTGCCATGAGAATCTCTAACACATCATTAATGATGTTATTTTAATTCATATATTAATATCTGTATCAGAAAAATCCACCATCAGTCGAGGTTGAACATTTTGATTCTTCGGCAAACTACTGAAAAACTTTAATTTTGGCACCCCCAAGTGGCCAGAACCCAAATGAGACACAGTAGTAGACACTAATAAATGTCACATGACTTTGTTTTAATTAAAGTAACACCACATCATAAAGTACTACTGTGCAGCGTAAACGCAACGGCAATCCAACCATTAGTTTGAGATGTAAAATGTCAGGGGTGACTCGGGTTCATCGTCAGGGAACCATGAACGCAGGTGATCAAAGTCACTGGGTTTCATCCTCTGTGCACCGTGAATACCGACGCCAAATTTCATGCCGATCCACCTGATGGCTGTTGAGATATTTCAAACATTGCCACCAGCGCTGTCACTTAAGGAGCTCTGTGATTTCCAGTGAGCTGCTGACTTCTGGTCGCCTCGCTTGTTCTTGTTTTGATATTCTGAAACTGGAACTTGAGAGTCTGAAGTACTCGCTTGGCTGCACTGGGACTCACCCAAAGTTTATTACATTCACTTGTCCTCAGATAAAACTTTCCACAAACAGTTTGATCAAGTGAAGTGTGTGAGATAACAACAAATAAGTAATAGTGGGTTACGGTTACAAACACCGCAGGACATAAATTTAGGGGTGAACAGTTAGCGTACAATGTTTCCAATATTAGAGGGTTGATGCTAAAAGTTGATTCCCAGTGTTGACAGTGATGTTAAAAAGAAGATGTCAGCAGCTTCAGTTTGATTTTATGGTTAAGAGCGGGACAAACAACTCTCTACGAGGCAACGGAGTCAAACACCTCGCTGCACACGAGGAAGACCCGTCTGAAGAAGGTGATGTTATTCACAGAACGAGCAAGATGTGACACTGTGTCACAAAGAAGGACAAAGACGGATGTTTGAAATGTTAAACTGAAGCAGAAGATGCAGATTTAGAGACGCTGATTCAGTGGAGTTCTGGTGCTGAAGTAGTAGAACACGATATCAAAAAATAGACCTGCAGTAACGCGACATACGCCGAGACGCTCACGTGCTATCGTCCCCGAAAAGTTGGGGCAGGTGAGCCTCGCCGATTCAGCCATCAGCGCTCAGTATTTGCCGGCTGTTCTGACCCCAGCGTTAAAGCATCTGAGTGACATTTTCGCAGGTCGGCTGCAGGTGTCCTGAGGGTTCAAAACAAACAGCATGAAAACCTACTACAAGCTCCAGCAGAAGAATGCTGTGACAGTGGCAGGCAGGCTGCAGCAGCAGCAGTGCTGAGTGCTAAAATGGCTGCTCATTCTCCATACAGACACACAGAGAGCTTAGCCGAGAAGAGGAGGAGGAGGGCTCCCACTCCCAACAATTTGCCTCAAATGTGGCTCATCCTTAGGTAGGCTTAACAGCTCGTGTGTGTGGAGCTAATAAAAAGGAAACGCCGGGGCCGTCGCTTGAGAGAGAATAAATATTAAACACGCGGGATTCACACTCTAATTAGAGACTTCTTCCAAAAAAAAAAAAAAAATCATCAAGCAGCAACAATTTCCTCCCTCGTCTGCCTCCACATCCGAGCACAAACGCAAAGAGGTGAAGGTAACCACTCCGCCACGCGCCGACAAGATCCGGATCGGATCTTCATGTCTTCAGAGAGTCCATCCGTAATTTTTCTGTTTATCTGCATGGATTGTTTGATCCGTCACACGCGCCACGAGACAAGAAAATAAAGAGTCAGGCTCTTTTATCCAAACAATCACGACTATTTTCACTTGTTTCCCGCAATGTTTTTGTTCTGCTGTTGACAGTCAGGATGTACTGAGGCAGTCACGGCAAACTTTGAACTGAATAACTGAGGTCTGCATGAACTCTATATCCTGGGCTCTTATCTGGACTGCATCTAAGCCTGGAGAGGCCCAGATACAATGCTTTCACTCAGAACATGGCAAAGTCTGCAACGCCAATACTACACAAACAGACTACCCTCGCTATCAGCGAGCGCGCTCGAGCGAAACAGAAGTCGTGTATAAGGAAGCATTAAATCAAGCATTTAAAAACATTTAACAAATTATAGTTTGATAGTATCGGTGTCTGGTCATCATCCAGACTCGCCTCTGACGAGTTCTCAGAGCCACATTTGTGATTTTTAGGCACTGAACCTCACATACGTTCAAATAGCCTTGGGTTGTTGTCGTTGTAGTTTCTCAGCATTGTTTTGCATCGCAAGTTCGAACGAAGCCAACGGAAAAAAAACTTCAAATAAACTTTAACACATTAAAACTGAAACGTCTCACCCCGTCCTCTCTCGCTCTCTCTCTCTCTGTCTTTTCATTTGAGATGAAACAGATTTACGTTTGAGAAAAAAAACAGAGCCCGTTTTCCAACCTTATTATCAGAAGATTTGCAACCGCTTAAAACACCTCTCTGTTACCCTGTGACACTTCTAGCACACAGAGGCCAAATTCCAAAGTAATACCGACGCTTAAACCGCCTTTAAAACCAAAATACTGCAGTACTACAGGTAGGTCATCTACTCACTCCAAACGTATATCAGTCATTTAGACTCAATTCAGCTAATTCATCTTCTTTACATGCGGTTATATCCTTTAAATCAACCACTGCGATGTCTCAGAAATCAGTGCAAGTCAGAGTTTAACAGACCGCTGTCTCCACCTAAAACCCCCATTCATTCACCCACATGCTTCGAGCTGTTGACAAGCAATATTTTATTTTTATATAAAAAAAAAAAACACTACTTCTTGTCAGCTGACAAACCTTTAAAAAGCAGCACCAGCCAGCGCCACAATGACACAGAAACGAGGTCGACTGAGGTGAATTTTCTGTTTTGGTTTCATCCCGTTAAATCGAAGGCTAAGAGTCGCCTCCGCCTGCGCGTTCTCTACGCTCACGCCGTACACGACGTACACACGTTGGTCATCTACGCAGAAAAACAACAACTATAGGTTTGTTGGCCGTGTGCCAAGAGGTCAACACGCACGTTTGTTAAAAGTTTTCGCGGTCATGAGCGTTGACGGTCTATTTAACCGACCTGCAGCGACACCTAGCGGCCGTTCGCGTCATCGTAAAAAAAAAAATAAAATAAAACAAAACAGTCTGTCTGTTTCAATGCAGGTGGCGCAAAAAAAAAAAAAAAAAAAAAAGGAGCAAGCAAAATGTCCCATTTGCACGTTATGTGCTCAGCTGAGAGAAGATGGTGTCTTTGAAAAAAATTGTAGCAAACGTTATGTGGAAAAATCAACAATGAGTCAGGCATGTTTTGGAGGAGGAGGAGGAGGAGGAGGAGGAGGCCCTGCTCTGCTCTGCTCGGCTCGGCTCGGCATACTGCTGCTCCCCGCTGCAGCTCAGCCCAGTTAAAAATCATGGATGGGGGTCAGGATGACATGTTGTTGTCATGCATGCATTTCACTCACCTGTTTTTTTTAAATTCGCTGTCGTCCTTTTTATTATTTTTTTTAAACTTGTAAATAAAAGCTCCGAGCCGTGGAAGTTGTCACGCTGGATGATTAATCCACCATGCAAAGATTGTGCGTTGAAAGCAGCTTCGGTTAGCTCGTTTAGCTTCACCAGCTTAACTCACAAGGATACTCAGACGTCTTTTTTTATTGATTTTAACATCCGCTCATACTTTTGGATTTATAATTTTGCGGTCAAGATGTGACGGTTCATGTTTATATATGTAAAAAAAAAAAAAAAAAAAAATCCAGCTGGGGCTCAGCTCGGGGGAACCGAGGGCAAAAGTTGCGCGCTAAGCTCGGCTCGCTGGCGATTTTAACGTCAGCTTCTGTTGACAAACAAGCCTGCGTAGTTAAAAATCACACACACGACTTGAAGCGAGCTAACGCCAGGCAGGCTACTGCCAGCACGGTTAGCTTAGCCCGGGCTAACCAAGCTTTGCTTAAATCCAAACGTTGCTCCGTGAAAATCCCGTTTTCCGCCGCGGCCGACTCGTGTCCCATCGGCGGCTGCGGATCGTTAAGTAACTCCGGGAGTCGGTCGTGGGCGGTTTTCGTGTGTTTCAATGACGGCGCACTCGCGTTTGCAAACCCAAGTTATCGCTTTGGTCTCTGCTGCTCTCCGCCATTTCCAATCTCTCTCAACACAAACAAACAGGGGGCTGCTCGTGCTCGTGCGCGCGGAGCAGGAGCGGAGCGTCGAGGCGCGCTCACGCGGGAGGAGGAGGAGGTGGAGGTGGTGTGGTTGGTGGAGGAAGAAGAAGAAGAGGAGGAGGAGAAGCTTCTGCACCGTGCTGATAGGAAGAAGAGCTGACTTTTTGATTAGTGTAATTAATAATTAGACTTTGAGCGGACATGAAACAGGATGTGCTGAGTGACGGCGTGCACGGCGCGAACACTGCAGGGAGCGCGCGGGTGCACTGTTCGGGCCTCCCGGAGGTGTGTGTGTGTGTGAGCAGAGTGTGTGTGAGTGTTTAACATACTGATGCATCGTTAATCATAAAGACACTGTAATAAATGTGTAGTTCACCAAACTGAGTTAAAATACATTTAACGGAGAGCAGCACGCGCAGATAACAGACGGAAGTACAGCTAAAAAAAAAAAAACAACAACATTGAGGTTTATTTATCACGTGCAGGTTAACACGAGGTCACAGCTCAGCACTGAGTGTGTACAATACAAATACAAATACTATACTATATAAACATGTAGGTAAGAGGAAGAATATAAAAAACAAACTATGAAAGTATAAAAAACTAGAATAGAGAAAAATATAAATGTGCATCTAATACAAATAAATAAATATAAATAAAATATTTTCACCAATTTGATTTATTCTTGACAGATAATGTTTATCTGCTCAAAACTCATCACAGTGAAAATTAAACCTCAGTTAACCTGACGTGAATAAACAGGAATAAAAAAGAATAAAAAAGAAATGATTCCAACTTCATGAGCAACACTGTAAAATACAAAATATACTAAAATAGAATATGGAAAATCTGCTGTACACTGAACAGGTTCTGATAACTACGTATATTAAAGTATTACTGTATAAATAGATATGAACATAGTACATAAATAGGATATATTACACTGATTGTAAGAGTAAAGTGAGAGACAGGTCGACCAAAACATTAAATGTACTATTAGATAAAATATATACTGTACAGTCATGGCCAGAAGTATTCCTCCACACAGATTGTTGCATTTCCATTTTAAATTCTTTGTTATTCTTATGTTTATTTATTTGTTTGCATTGGAACAAATCAGAAATGATTTTACATCTTTACAAAGTCGACAAATGTCTCCGCCTCCTCAAATGATCTCGTTTTTTTTTCTTTTCTCCGTTTTAAATTCACTGAATTTCTCTTTGAGTTCTTGAAGACCAGGACAGCTGTGATTTTTATTTCTCCACAGTGTTTTTGACGTTGTTTAATTGATAATCAGTGAATTGTATGAAAGGAAAGAAGTGCTGCTGCAAGAGTCACACACACGCTCGGCTCTCAACATTCTTATCGCATTTTGCATGAACAATTTGCAGAAATATATTGTGAGATTCTTGATTTCTTAATGCAACTTTAAAGCTGCATTACTCTCTCAAAACACATTTTGAGCTTCTAATGTAAAGTCTTATACTCGTTGCATCCTGTTAACTGCTTATAGATCCAATATGGAACAAAATTAGCATTCAGCTGGAGTCTTTTGTCCACCTGATAAATGCAAATCCACCAACTCCTGAGAGAAAAATCTGGCTCTTTATCTGCTGGACGCTGCACAGTGTTTAGAGTTTAGAGTTTGCAGATGATGCTGCAGATGCAAACAAGATACTCCTGGAGTCTGGAGAGTGGAAGGAAGACGAACAGTTTGTGTTATGAAAGAGGATATATGCTTTTAAAAGTGGCTTATTTGTAAGTGCTACATTTACTGTCGGGGCTATTTTTTTGTGTTTAATTAATTCACAATTTAGATAATTAATTGAGCTGATGTGACGTCTACGTTATGAGAGTAACGGGCAGAATGAAGCAGAAACAAGCTGAAAGGCTCTAAAACGGAACTACAGGGCTGAGCTGTGACTCTCGGTGGGTTCATCACTGCGAGACTTTCACGTTACGCAGACATTTGTACCGTGTGCATATAAAATATTGATCTCTGCAGCTTTAATGTTACTCCTGGTATGAAACACAGATCCTGTTAACCTTCCTGCAGTTGTTTACGTGATAAAAACGATGCACTACAAGAGTTTGCACTTGCACACCATCTTGAATCTACATCTCCGGGGCTGCTTGTCATGTACATCTCACTCTGCATATGTTGTGATGACGCTGTGAGAATGAGAGTTGCGTGTGCATGGGCGTGTCTCCGTGAGATATTCTAGGAAATACAAGCAGAGGTAATTACATTGTGCATAATATGTTAATTGGTCACTTGCATTCTTCTGTAGAGCACGTTGTCTTACTTCAAAGTTTAAAGTGATGACTCATGAAAGCTGGCATGTTGGATCGATGGCAGTCCTGACTGTGAGAGGTGCTGACTTTTTGTCATTAAGCCGGTCCTTATTAAAGCATGCCAGCAGAGGGTGGAGGAAGGTGATTTGAAAAATATGCAGGTAACTCCCCACGTACGAATGACAGCAGGTTTGTTCACTGTATGCAAGTGAGTGTGTTGTTCAGGTTTGGTTTGATTCCCGTCAGTCGAGGAAACGAGAATCAAAAATTAACTTTGAAGACAAATGACTTTCTATCAGCTGCACCCACACTGGAAAACAGTCGCATGCTGATAAACACACACCACCACATTTGTTATTTATGTTGTTATTTATATGAAATATGAAATTTATGCAAATCAAAGCTGCAGAGGAGCAAAAACAGCATCTGCAGCCGCTCTGGAACGCCGTGTTTGACGTGTTTGATGGCATTTCTAACCAGTCCACCCTGTTCAGACCTTCAAAATTAATTATCAGCTAATTAAATTGAATTAAATTTTTTTTTTTTTTGGCCTTTATTTGACAGAGACAGCTTGAAGAGTGACAGGAATGTGTGGAGAGAGAGAGAGAGAGAGAGAGAGAGAGAGAGATGGGGAAGGACAAAACATTGTTTTGTCCCACACTTCAAACAGTTGTAACCTCGGGCAAATCATAACAGACGTTTT
Source organism: Protonibea diacanthus (assembly GCA_028641955.1). Lineage (NCBI taxonomy): Eukaryota > Metazoa > Chordata > Actinopteri > Sciaenidae > Protonibea > Protonibea diacanthus. The sequence goes on from CM053992.1 coordinate 19,276,450, forward strand.
CTGACATTTTTACTGAAAACAAATGTAATATAAAAATATTTTAACGAACTAATAAAGAAAATAGTTGCAGCTCTCATTCTGTGGAAGATTATCAGCATCAGTAACCAGTCAGATGCTGGACTGATCGTTGTCCTTTCACCCTCATGATTGGTATAATTAAGGTATTTAATGGGATTAATGATGATGATGTTTTTAAGTATTTCTGTATGACACTGTGTTTTCCCATGGAGTAGGTAAATTAATATTGAATATTAATATTGAACTTCATGTGCAGAGTTTGACACTAAAGTCAGCTGAATTGTTTTCACGTGGATGTACAAGCAGGATCACATCCAATACACAACCTAGGAAACAGCAATATGCATAAAGTAGGAGACATCTTGTGTCAAACATTTATAATTTTTAATCATCCAAACAAATTTAGTTGAAGAAAAGATGGAATCCAAGACTACAGCGGGCTCTCGTGTTAAAACTGGAAGTGAGTGTCGCTGCTGTCCAACACAGATGTGGTGACACATTTTAAATCACATTATGAGCTCAGTGACTCATTTCAGATCTATCAGTAACAAGTCAACACATTCACAGCTTCACTTATAAATGCTGTGATTATCTGGTGATGTGTGCAGATCAATAAAATCAAAGTCTAGCACTGATATTACAGCATGTAACTGTGTCATTCTGTTATATACTGAAACCCAAAATGATATCTGAAATAGCATTAAACTTAATATACATAAAATCAGGATTTATAGGGTTCCTTCAGTTTGGAGGTTAACCCTAAGAGGTCAGAAATAAATACATGTATGTACAGAGTCACATTTCCATGGATAAATAAACACATTCTGTTTTATGTTTCTGTGTCTCATTGGACATTTTGTCTAAAGAGGACTTCGGTTATATGTGAAATTTTTTTAGTGTTTTTCACAGAAAACGGAGGCGACAACAATACCACGAACTGCTGGATAACGTGGAGCGAGAGCAGACGAGCAGTTCTGGGAACACAGCAGAGAAATGAACGCTGCTGTATTTAATAAAGTGGACGAGGACACGGCGCTCTCTCATTTGTGATCATTAATGTACGGACGCTATATAGTTTACTCTTCAAATAAAACTCCCTTCTCCACAAACGCAGACCAGAATAACACTTTGATACACACACCGTCAGATCAGAGCAGGTCCCAGAGAGAATAAGTCAGCTGTGAATCATGTCGGACTGTGGAGACACCTCGAGATAATTGTCACTTGATAATGATAATTATTAAGTGATATTAAATACATGTTTTTGGCAGCGTAGTGTATTTTTGGACAAAGAAGACGTCGATTGAACCACAAACTTTGAGCCTGAAAAAGATCCTCATGGTGTCATTCCCATTAAAGCTACTAATAATACATTTATTGTTCAGTGACGTCAATCATCACTTACATGTGCTAATTTTGATTGTTAATGGATTCCAGCACTTGTTAATAATTTGGCCATTTTGCAGAGGATCAAACAAAATCAAACAAAGTGTTTGTTCATGACAAATCTTATTTTTTCTTCATAGAAATTAACTGAATCATTTTCTACACCTTCATATTTTATTGAATATTTAATGCAGTTATTGTCATTTGTTGTTTTTTTCATGATTTGATATTTTCTCAGTTAATATTAATCGTTTATTGTCGTTATGTGGATAAACCTCTCTGTGACATGAATGAGTGTATTCTGTCTGCTTATTATTTTTACGCCCTCTATTGGTCATGTTGTATATTGACTTCATGGCAGCGCACAGCTGGCATAAAAACCAGATGCAGTGTTTGTGAATGACTTCATCTGGTACCATGAACAAATTATATGATGAGAACAACCAACAGGCAGATCGAGAACAGATTTTATTTTGATTTTCTGACAGTGTGACTCTTTGTTCTTATATTTATTACAGTTTCTTATTGTTGCAACGATCATTTCACGTATTTCAATTTGGCTTTTATTGCAGTTTTTTGTCCTTAACGACACTGTGTGATTTATTGTTGCTGTTTTGGACCACAGCAAGACTAGCGACTGCTTTTGTGGAAGCTAACGGAGGATCCAAATAAAGAAAAAATAATAAAGATGAGGTGAGTTCACAGTGACAAGAACTCTTCTGTAACTACAAGTCAAACCATTATAAACTTTGATATCAATATCTGGTGCCATCCATCCATGATACTAATTTTGTACCTCACTGTATGAGCAGAAAATATCATAATCTTCAAATTTTGTGGGGTTTTAATCCAGGAAAGAATTCCCTTTAATCTAAAGTCTCTGTGGCTTCCTCACTGCTGGCATGCACTGCAGTTCACAGACGGACGACGTCTTTCTGGGGCGGCTCATTTGAAGAGTTTGAACTTCCGCAGCAGCGGTTGGACAGTCTCTTTCGGACACGGCTTCAGAGCCAAGCAGGTGGGGATGTTCTCTGGTTGTTCGATCCAGAGTTTGTGAGCCACACCGGCCTGTGTTAGAGTGTCTGACAGACCGGAGAGGGCGGCTTCGTCTGGAGCCTGGAGGGGACAAAATACAGAGTATTAAAGATTAAGACCACCACGGACACACAGCACCTCACATTATATCACTGTGCTTCATGTAAGAAAATAAATATGTGTTGCTGATTTAAACCTCTGAAATGCAAAACTACATTTAAAAATGACCTGATTTAAGAAATTACTGAATTGATTGATTAAAGGAGTTTCCTCAAGCATTATAATTATGTACAATTCATTAAATAACTGCTCTGATATTATATTAAAGGTCCACCTTCTCCTTCCAAGCAAATAGGACAAATTCTGGCTGTGAAATTATAATATCTCCATCTGCGTTCAGTTTGTCTGCTCTGGGCTACTGTAGAAAAATGGCGGTTCAACATGGCGGGTTCCGTGGAAGAGGACCCGCCCTCACTGTAGATATAAAGGGCTCATTTTAAGACAATTCTTATTTCCAGGTGATTAAACACCAATTATGAATACTGTATTACATTTGTGTGAATATACTCCTAAACTCAGCCACTTTCTTTGCCTATAAGTACATATTTATAGCAAACTATTTAAGACCTTATTCTACTCATAAGGAGACATTTTTAAATTCGGCACACAGTTTACACAGATAACACATCTTTTTATAGTAAAATAAAGGACATTTTACTCGTGTTTTGACAGCTAAGCAAGCTAAAAACGGTGAAAAACCGGTTAAAATGACACTTTATACACATTAAATATAGCCGAACTGTAGCTAACAGTTTCTAATTTAATAATAATAACAAGTCTATAAGGTATTAACTCTGTATATGTGTCAAAACAACCCGGCTCCACTAAAAAGGCGAGTATCTAAAGGGAGTTTGGCGGCGCTTACCCCGAGCACCACCTTGTGCATGGAGTCCAGCTCGGACAGGTACCGCTGCGTGTCCGCGTCCTCGTAGTGAAGGTGAATGGCGGCGGTGGCAGCGTGGCAGGCCTGAGTTATCACGGCTCCCAGAGGCCAGGACAGCTTGTGAACCAGATCCGACCGGACGACAACATACTGCACCAGCCGGCCAGGAGACCCGGCTCCCGTGGCCGCCATATTTAGCCCGGATAGGAACGGATTCAGGAGGAGGGAGTGTTTATTTTCCGGTTCAGACAGCTGCGCGTTAAAACGAGGCTGACCTCTGGCGGTCACTCTGAGAACTGCAGGGGGCTACCTGTGAACTACCTGTGCTCTTAACTCCAATAAAAAGACACTTTAAACTGATAAATGCTGTTTACTCTGTTAAATCATCCAGGAAGTGACGGCAGGTCCTGTTATACACTGCATAATGTGGGTTTGTCATTTTACACCTAAAATAACAGAATGGGAAGGAGACGGAGTATGTTTACTAAAGTACTGTACAAGTTTGAGGTATTTATACTTCACTTGAATGTTATAAACAAATACAAACCAAATATAAGAAACCCCAAACACATTTTTATGTGTTCGTACCAGTTAGAAGCTTCATCCAGAACCAAACATGGTGAAATTTATACTGAAAATGTCACAAACTGAGCAACTACTTTACAAAATACAGCAATATGTCTATAACAAGAGGTCCAGTGAGGTAAAGATGTAATTCTGAGACCTTGGTGTGGTGACAGGTGAAGCTACAGACATACAGGAGCATGCTAATAACATATCCATCTGTAATTAAGTAAAGGAATTACACTTCAAGTTGATGCATCACCTCAACTCAGGTCCAAAGAAGTCGGCTCGGTGTATTAAGTGTAATGAGGAGGATGGTAGTTCATGTATGTATTATCTATACGGATCTGTGCGCGTGTTCAGGATCTCTGAGTGGAAGTAAGAGTAGTAAGAGGAGGAGGTTAAACATGTACACACATTAATGCAGCAGTGATAATCCAGAAACTTTAAAGGTAGTAGTAATACACTGACAGGGGACATTTACATGTATTTTCACAGTGTGGGTTAGTACTTTTACTGAAGTAAACGAGCTGAATACTTCCTCCAGCAGCCTGTTGGTATGAACTCTCTTCACTTCCTCTGAGAAAATATTAAAAGTAGCCACGTTTGAACGTGTTCTGAATCAAATTTGCAGTTAAAAGTCTGTTGCAGCTCAATATTTTTGTCTTTAATTAACTTCCATGATCTTAAAATACTCCCTGTGATTTCACAGAATTAAGAGGCGTGATGCCCGTATCTGTGTAACATCTCCAAACACTGTGGTGGGTCGTCTGATAAAATAGATTAGATAAGATGATTTTGTTTTCTCTATTTTTATTTCTTTCTCAAAGGATTATAAAACTGAAAATAATCTTAACAGTCTCACATAAATGAGATTTCTTGATGCAGTTAGAGTTCTCCTTTATTCATTTTGTTGTACTTTAAAATATTCTTCATGTTTTACGTCGGCCGGCTTCTTAAAACTGAATGAAACGTCAACAGATTCATTCAAATAAACGACAAGCAGACACGAGTAAATGTCACAATAATTATTTATTAAGCATACACATTATAATATAAATATAAAATATGCTATTTTTGTTTTTAAAATTGGTGAGACATCATTATATCTGTGTTGAGACAGACAACCATACAAACAGGTTTTAATATTCTACCAAAATCTGCTGAAACTTCTATGCAGCTGTAACAAACTTGCCATGATGGTGTCGTCCTAAAGTCAGAGCCTATATTCATGGAGCACATCAGAGAGGTGTGACTGATCTAGGATCAGGTCCATGGAAATGTCACCATAAACGAGGAGGCAGACTGGTCTTAGATCAGCGCTCCTAATCTAAGATGCCGTATGCGAGTGGGCCCACGTACAGAGAGAGAGAGCACAATAACCTACCGTATATTTCTTTATATTTAGATATATTTCTTACTGTAGTCCAACGATGGCAATTAGCAGCATGATAATGCACCACTCAGATTTTCTTTTTTCTAGTTCCAAGAAACTGCAAAATAAAATAATAAGTCAGGAAGTAAAGAAAATAAATAAACATCGAACGTACAGATGATCATTGTCACTGTACTAAGAGAGAAACTCGTCCACAGTGAAACAATCAAAGAGAATCAAACAATCAAATCAGATCGGAGTGATGACATTTGACAGTCGGGATCGGGTCCAGTTCAGTTTCAGCTCAGTCGGCGGCAGGAAGCGGAGAATCATTACATTTTTACCAGAGTGAAAATTAATGACATCGAGTTCAGTGAGAGTTTATCCCCAAACCATGAAGTTCAGTTTCAGCCGACTGAACCTGAAGTGAACTGAACCTGGAGCCCGTCAATGACGATAAAGAACAAATAGTTTGAACAGTTTTTCTCTTTTTTTTTTTTTTAAGTTTAAGTTTTTTTTTCTTTTTCAAGTTTGGTTGACATGCTGAATCCTTGTTGTGTTTTGCAGGTTTGTGGTCAATCAAAAGGAAAAGTATTGAGCGAACCACTCCTGGCGCTGGGCGTCCGGGGAGTCGATGGCGGGGTCCTTTGTTTCAGGAGGGCTTCGGGACGGGACGGGACGGGGAGCGCACAAGAAAATCACCACAACAACGAAAAAAATAAATAAATAAAATCAAAGACAGAAGAAGACAAGTCAGGAGAGAAGCCAGAGAGTGATTCAGCACAGACTCACACATGGTGGCAGCAGTGTCGGGTGTTTTTATGTCATTAAACTTAGTAAACTTACATGTCTTGTGTGCTAAAAGTGTGATTTTTTAACTAAATCAAACACAGAACCAATAAATGTTTGGATTTTATCGATTTACCGCCATCAGATGACACTAATCTGAAGGTTTAAATGTCCACGTAAAGGTATAATGCACCTTTTTTTCCATTGGAGGGCAGCAAAGCCATTGACAAGATCCACTGAGCCCCAGCAGAGAGCAGAGACACTAATCCCAGTTTAACACTACGTGTTTGCTGTTTGCACTGATAATAATTCATCATCATAAAACGTTCTTGCTGTTTTTTACTAGCAAAAACTCCAAACTTTGGAAACTTTATAAGAGAAAACCACCTTTTATATTCCAAAAGATTTGAGGGAAACATCTGATGATCATGAGAAACATTAAAAGACTCAAACAGACGATGAACTGCTCACACTGTCTATCTGATATTTCTTCTGCCTCTGCGCCATCATCGCTTCAAAAACATGTCAGTGAGTCACACTGTTGCACTGGATGACATGTTTCTTCATTACCGTGAACACACACACTGTTTATTTTGACTCTACACTGTCCTGCGGCTGTAAATGCTCACTAGAGCACCAAAGTGTGTGTTAATCCACTGCTGGAAATAGTCCCCAACAAAATGCATCATTTCCTCCTGTTTGTTAAAAACTACAGTGAGCAGCTGTTTTAGGAGACGACTGGGCTGTAGAGGGTTTGTTTTGTTTAATTTAAGTCTTCAGTAGAAACTAACAGAGCTGAGAGCCACAGGCAGAGGAAGAAGTCAGAGTATTAAGAGGTGGACTGACACGTTGTTGGTTTTGGTCTTTTTGTGCGATTTGAGTATTGTTGACGTTGTTGTCAAATTTTCCGGTGTGAACACGCGACACGGTCCTGCCTAAAATAAACGTGCTCAGAATTTGAGAAATAATTCTGACCTTGTTTTTTTTTTTCCCCTGTGATTTCAAGCACACCTCACAGTCTTTATCAGCATCTGGAGTAAAGCTGAAGAAGACCTTGAGATGTGGCTGAAAGCTCCAGTCTAATCCAGCCTGTATTGTGTCAGATTAGAATATTTCCATGGTTTTATGTTGCGTCTCAAAAGTGACTGACAGTATTTGTTTTTACGGGACAATGTCCGTCACTGACTGATGTCCTCGGTGGCTTTTCTACTTAGGTTCAATGTTTATATCTGTTTTTTTTAATTGGCTTCTTCTTAAATAAACAATCCCATGACTCCAGAGGGTAATATTTAAATGTTTGGGGCGGCCATTTTTGTTGCTTTCTGTGCTCGAAGAAGGCAATGACTTCCCAACGGGCTTCCCATATGAATTATGTTTATACTGTACATGGTCACAATTCAGTCCATAAAATATTAATTGTAATACACAGTTATTTGCATACAAACATCCCCATATTAAATAAACCCTGCTGTACATTTTGTGCTATGTTATTGTAGTTATTCACTCTAAAATAACAATGAACTCTCCCTGCATGATGATTTGGTTCTAATATTTCAATGCCACCAATTTTTACGCTGTCATAGACAAAAGTGGTAAAATCAAGAGAAGCTGAACCCTCATTGATCCATGAGATCTAGCAATGAGAAAAGAGAGCAGACAGGACTGAAACTGTGAGCAGAGATGTCGGATGAATTGAGAAATATGATGAAGGAAATGTGACATGAAGAGTTTGGCAGAAGGATGAGACGATGAGTCGAGGTCAGAAGAAGCAAAAAGATAAAGAGAAGTGAGGAAAGGAGGTGATGATGTGACTCTTCTCACAGTTTCTGAGGGAGATTCCTACAGGTCTGTTTCTTCTTTGATCAAGCAAAGCTAAACTTTCAGAAACTTACATATCTACTGTTCATCCCTGCGTGAAGCGTCCCAGCCCTCCCCTCTGTGTTTTTGGATCATCTATGTTTGAGACTTTTGGATTTTCTGCCTGCTCCTTTGAATCTGCCCAAACTTTTGCCCAAACTGGACTGGCTTTCCTGATTTTGGCGCGAGCATATTGGGACAGCTGTCGTACTTAGATAATCACTCCAGTACAGCTAACAACATGCTGGCCGCCCATCACGTGTAGGCTACAACTCAAATGTGTTTGCTTTGTCTCGTTCCCCTGCTGGTGCTCAGCCTGCCAGCTTCTGTGAGTCAAACAAAGACACACCCCTCCAAAAGAGCTCATTAAAACTACGAACAGTACATGTTAACAGTCATTACGGTGTATAAAACTAATGTTTTAGCCTCGTTTGAGTGAAAAAATGATGGTCAATTATTGAACTATTGAAGATTCACGAGCAATCTGTGGGGAAAAAAGTGAATTTTGCACCCTGCTTGTACTCTGTGTGGACCATGTTTGTATAAACCACACTGACCACAATATAAGGTTCTTGAAACTGGTTAAAATTAGTCACTACTAGTCTGCAGTCTTTACTTATTTCCCCTTAGATTTGACCACTTTACATCTCTCTGTCTAAAGTTCAAACATCTGAGCATCTACATTCTCTCCTCATGTTCTCAACAGTCCTAATAGAGTGTCGGCTAAAGTCAGATTTACAGTCAGCATTTGGATATTTGTATATGTCCCAGGCAAAAGTACAAAACAGTGCCTGAACTTGATGAATACTTTACATTTCCATGTTAAAAAATACAGCAAGCAGAGATAATAAAGTAAGATAAACTCTTTTAAATTTCCTGCTGAAGCTTTGCTAAAACATCCTTTACATTTGGGAGTAAATTAAAGAAACTATAATATATTAATATTAATATATATGAATTTCACTCTGCTCGCTGTTAGTATAAAGTGTAACAACCATTCGTAATATTCCTGGACTGATTAATGTTAAAAGTCAACCTAAATGAGGTCTGTTGTCTTATAAAAGTCTGTTGAGACTCGATGATTTAAAGAGGTCGGATTTTAAAAATCGCTGATCACAGCGTTGCAGGAAAAGGGCCACTGTCAGGGCAGAGCGATTAGGCCGACTACAAATGTTTGTCAAGAACAAAGAGTGTGCAGGGAGAGGAGGGACGAATCGTTTAATGGAGTCTGAAAACATTTCAAGGCAGGTCTATAATATCTGACCTCATACTGTCACTGCTTGGCTCTGTTGTGAGTGTGTGAGTGTGTGTTTGTGTGTGCATTTTGTAAGAGCTTGCTCCCATAATAACAGGTTTGTTCCAAGCGTTTGCAAAAGCAGCCACCACATCTCACTCTTTGCATAAACAGCAGAAAGAACATGCACAACAACCAAAACATGCTCGTACTCACACACGTACACTCTCACACATGCTGTAAACGTAACACCAGTGCTTTGGAAAGACACATTTCTTGGCATGCGATACACAAACTGGAGGTATTCGTGTGAGGAGCTACATAATTTATCATCATATCAGCTCACACCACAGCGACCAATCACAGACGTAATCAAGAAACAAGAGAAGCATTTATTGGACCACAGAGTTGAGAAGTTAAAGCTGTTTTTTTTTTCAAATATAAGACACCACCACACACAGAGGGGACAGTCCATGATAGCAAAAGACAATATCTACTTCATTAGAAATCCACATGACAAAAGAGTTTCTTGTACAAATAAGAGTTAATCCCATTTCCGCTTGAGGAGATAAAGTGCAGCGTGTGCAACATGCTGAATTTTAGATGAGGATGAGGATGAAGAACCACAGGATGGCACAATGCACAACAAAGAGCCACGACAAATATCAACAGCAAGTTGAATAACTTCCTGAACAGAAAAGGGGGAAATCTGTCGGGCATGCACGCCGTTAAAGCGTTCAGACTGACGGACACGTGGAAGAAAAATAAAAATAAAAACCAAAGGAAGACATGCCCCTTTTGCATTCCAAGGCCATTCTTTGAAGCTTCAGTCGCATACGGACTCTCTGTGTCGATGTTCTGGTTAGAATATTCATTTCTAAACATCCGTCACTTTTTTATTAAAACACCTGCGACGCTGCTGATGTCTCTCGGTTCAAATGTGCCGCAGGAATCTCAGGTGAGCTGTCCAATCACAGCTTAGCAACTACAAACAGGACAGGTAAGTGGAGCGATACTCTGTGTATATAAATAAATAAGAGTTTGGATGGTGGTTCTGCTCTTTCTAACAACAAAAACAAAAGAGCAAACGTTAAAAGCTAAATTAAATAATGTTTATCTGCTCGACCGTGAGCTACAAACGTTAGCATATCCAGCTAACTAGCTTACTACAACAGGGCTTGCATACTATTTTATTCTTGTGGGATTAAAAAAAATCCTGGTTCACAGAACCGTGTATTATTTCCCCCACAGTGTGGCTGCTACTGTTAGTTAAGGCTAGTTTAAGCCAACGTTAGCGGCTCTGTGCTGCTTTATTTTATTTATTTACTATTATTTTAATTATTTATAAATATTTATATTGTTTATATTTCTTTATATTATTATCCTGTATCTTTAAAAAATATTTGTTATGCACCAATTTCACAACAGAAATGTCTTGTATGTGAAAAATCGTACTTGGCAATAAACGTTTTTCTGATTCTGATTCTGTGGATTTGATTTGAAGTTTGCACTCCAGCGTCTCGAGCTAAAGTTGTTACCTGAGATAGATCTGGATAGTCCTAAAAGTGTTTTTCTCTTGAAATGTTAAAAGTGAAACTCAGTGCTTGGAAACACGAACAATAAAGCGTAAATCGAACCTCCGTCTTGCACGTCTGCCTTAGCACACTGATAATACTTGTAACTTGTGTTTGACATGCAGCTTTAGCGTTAGCCTTTTGGCACGAGGTCATGAAGCGCATATTTAAGATCCCTATCCAGGTTTTGTTTTATAACAAGTCAGCTGGAAACACTAAAAAATCACTGGTAGATGACTAACTTATGTAGCTAATGTTACAGCTAACGAACCCGTCTCACAACAGTTGTAATTTAAGCCATCATAAAACTGATTTTGTCTGTCACGAGCTGAAATCTGTTATCACTGCAGACTGTGTATGTGTTGCGCGAGGACAGAAAGCTGGACAGGCGTAGCGGCGACAGTAACTTGAGGAGGCGGGTTATTAGCGGACGGTCAGTTACAACACATTTGAAAGCTTTTATTTTTACACTCTGCAGCTCGCGATGACGATGATTTCATGCTACTTATGGTTTATGACTTGGCAGGAAAGGGATGAAAATGTCAAACACCAGTTACTGTAGCACTGAGAAGTTTCTTTTCAAAGCCAGAAACCACAGGTGCAGTGAGAGTTCTGGTGTTCTGAGTTCATATTTTTATTATTTTGAGGCTTTTGTGAGAGAACACACAGCCTAAAACACATTTCTACATTCAAGGTTTGACACAGGCTACGAGTCAAATCAATAAAAGTGCTTGAACCTCTTTAACCGGCAGGTTTTTTGTTTTTCTTCTCCAATTAAACTGAGGTCTGTGATTGGATGACTGATGCGTGGATTGACCAGCTGCTGCCCGTCGGGGGCTGAAAAGGTCTCACCTCATGAATTTCTTGGGTTCGGTGGGAGGGGTCGGCGGGGGAAGAGGTTTGTTGGAGTTGAGTTCAAGGTGGTGGAGGGGGGAGTTGGGGATGGGCTCTAGGCGGCTGGGCTGGGCTGGGGGCGGCGGCGGCGGCGGGGCCTGTGGGGGCTGCCCACTTCCCGAACCTGCCACGCCCACGCCCACGCCCGCTGCCTCCATAGCCCTGACATTAGAAGAGCTGCTGAATCTGCTGGCTGCTGTTTTCTCATTCTTTCTCTTTTGCTACACAGAAAACAAAAAGAAAAGGAGGGGCACGGGGGTCAAAATGGAGCAAAAGGGAAGTCTGAAACAAAATAATAAGAAAAGATAAGAAGAAATGGAGGACAAGGAGGGAAAATGGAGTACAGGGAGAGCCCTAGAGGTCCATCCAGTTAGAGACAGGAAAAGAGCAGCGTGCTAACTTGATCATATTTTTTCTTTTTTAGAAAGTTGATCGAAGCAGGGTGAATGGATCGATCTGAAGACTGGCATCAATCAGCCTCAGTCTTAAAGCGTCAGTCGCTCTGAGCAGAATGGAAGTTCACATGAGGAGAGAGATGTGTCAGAGCAGAAAACATCTCACACTAACAGAAATGGCTTGGAAAGCAAAGGAGAAGCTGGAGGAAGAGTCAGGAAGAACAGTCGAGAATCACTCGCATATTCAGAGACGCACAGACAAAAGTGATGGATAAAAAACTGGCACACACACGCACGCACACACACACACACAACACATATACAAATATGTGGAAAGATACAGAACAAAAGCACTGGAAGTTATAGAACCCGAGAGATGGTGTTGACAGTTATATATTGATCATGCAGTGGGGACCATTCAGTTCAGACACACTGTGAGAAATGTTTTCGAGGAGGACTGAGAGCTTTAAAGACCCTGAAAACACAATCTGTCAAACGGCTTCTTACTATGAGCTATGGGATCCGACATGACGCCCAAGTTTCTGTCAGAGTTTGAACAGTTTTGGTCATTTTACTTCAAAGTATTTGTGTGTTTTTGGGCTCTTCTCACTGAAATTTAATCTGAAATATTTCATGTTTATACCAAGCGGCAACCTCCGAGGCTGTGAAGTGAAACCAATGCAGAAGTGCCAAAAACTGCAGTTCCTCTAACGTCCACTTGAGGCTGGCTCCAGAAGTGAGTCAGTCTCCATAAGTCCCCATGTTCAAATGTCCAACTTCACAGCAGAAATAAACATGTTTACAGCCTGGTACAAAAAACAGTTTTGGTCTCTATAGCTAATTTCCCCGTTAATGACAACTGTACTGAGGGTGAATTTATATACAACTCACCTGTTCAGATTATATTAAGGCTTAAAGTTATGCAGGATTAACAGTATGGCCGCTTTCATTGACAGGTGGGTGTCGTTACAGATGGCTTGGCGTCATTTGGCCAACCTCAGGTCCGCCAATGATCCATGTTTTTGCCAGTTTTTAGATTACCTCTGAGGCGGAAGAGGCAGGAGTGCCAAGTTGGCTGCAGATTTTGAGCTTCGAATACACACGCTGTCCATTTTTGTAGCGGTTTACTGTATGCATACAAATACATAATCTTTTAAGTAATAGCTTAATTTAACGTTAGTTTTCAGGGCTTTTAAAACAAACTATAAATAAATGGGATGAAATGTTTAAAGTGTCCCTTCAATTTTGAGATAAAACGGCAGAATTTAAAGATATCTGGATGGTTTCAGTTGATTTTTTATGGCTGGTGGATTTGAGATCTTGCTCCGTACAATGTATGTATTTGTAAACTGTAGCTCCTTTTCATCAAAGCTGAAGGCTAGTTCATTTCAACAAACATAAAGTGTTGTATTGAGTTTTAGACAACTTTTTGAGCTGTGACAACTTGGTTTAATTGCTATATAAAAATGAGACCTTGGTAGGTGACAATTGTTAGCCTCCATTTTCTACCAGTTGTGCTGTCAACACATGAATTAAACACCACATTTCCTATTAATCCTGTTGTTTCCTGTCCCCTTTGCCGTCCTTGGCAACTTTTGTTTGTCCTAAGAAGAATAAAAATTGATTTTTCCATCAACCCCTTTACAATTTGACACTGCCGTGAACTCTGAAAGTTTTAGCTCTTTTCATTGGAACATCATAATCCTGTTTTTTGCTGTAAAACAACTTCCCATTGTGTTGTTCTGTCATAAAACGGTGCAGCAGCTCCAGTTCAACCTTGAAAACTCTCTGATCGAGGCTGACGACCGGCTCAACATGGTCTCATTTGTTAATAGCAATTATCAGTTGAAAATGACTGTGGTCATGATTTATGGTTATTACAATGCAGCAGTACTTTTCTGAAAACTCCAGTCCTGATCGCTCTTCTGATCAATCAGCACCGACAGATATGAAATGAGATGGAGTGGATATCATCTTTGCTATGTGGTAAAATAAAGCGACAGTCTTATCAGAGTGCCCCTGTGTGTGGTGTGTTACAGGACACAAGGGCCTACCTTAATGAGCGGGTTGATAACTCCTACATTAGGACTGGCGTTGAACACTTTGTTGAAGTTCGTCTCCCTGTTGACAAGTTCCAGCTGGTAGAACTTCTTATCGTCCTGGAGGAGAAAAACATGTTAGCTGACAGCCCAAAAAGGCTGTGGAAGACTCAAGAGACTGTGAAAAGACTGGAAATCACACATTTAATGAGTTCTGTCTGCAGACTTTTTTTTAGAGGCACACACTTGACACTGCAGTTTCATGCCTTCTTGAAAACTGCTTCAAAACTTTCATTCTAACTTTTTTTAAATGTCCTTTAGCTGTAAACTCTTCTTCCGCGTCACCCTTTAAGCACTCCATTGTCGTCTCTTTACCACAAAACGACTGCATGCTGTGGATCGTAAGACGAGGCCGTGACTCAGGAGCCTCAATGGCAACAAGCACTACGCCGTGACAAATTGTAAGCTGATTTATGAAGTCACCTTCATGTGATTAGCACAGTGGAACCACAGCAGCAGCCTTGTGTTATTGTCAAACTGTGTCCCAGACAAACCCAATGAAAACCGGTGTTAATGAGGTGAAGTACACTGGATCTAAAACTGTCTGAAGGACGGAGCGTCGATGAAGGGAAGTGTGCAACAGTCTTTAAACAAAGCTAATTACAAACCTGAACCTCTGTGGTACTTTACCATTTAACTTACACATTATTGAAGACAGAAGCTTTGGAAGCCAACATGAATGAATTTAGCTGACTAAAGGGAAACAAGGTTTGTTGGAAATAACTGCATTGTAATCATCCTTCATCTCTGGTTAATTAGCTGATTAAAGGCTTTGGCCTTGAGTGATTCTCATTGTGTCTTTCAGGCAGATCGAAACACTCTTATCAAATGTGGTATGCCTCAGGGCTGTATCTTGGGTCCTGTCTTATTCTCATTGGTTTTCTACAGGTCAGGTCACTTACAAAGTACCTCTATTGTATAGATACCATGAAAGACTTCAAAGATGGCCACTAAACATATTGAGCTGCATTTCTACCCAAACTACCAACAACTCTGAATCCAGAACATACTTTTCATACTTTTTTTGCCTCCTGAAAGCTCCATACTTAGTGCACTGACACAAGCATGGCATCAATCTTCTCATCGAAGTCTCGGCAACAAAGAAAATAAACACATTTCCCAAAAACTTTTGCCAGGAGTTGTGGGTAAAAAGACAAATTAGGTCTCAATCATTCTTTATTAATTTGAGACAAATATTTTCTCAGATGTCTTTTCTGGGTCTGAAAAAAAAATCCTTGCTCCAGTTTCTGACTGTAGTAATTCCCTTTATATTTCCCTCAGCACACCTATCATTTCAAACACTGGGGGAAACAACTCAACTTGGGAAACCCTTCTGGGAAAACCATTTATTTTTGTGGGATATGAAAGAAGTCCAATCTGACAAAAAAGAAAAAAAGAAACCTTGTGCTAGTACTGAAAGCTAAAAATGAATCGGAGAGGGAACATTTTCCTGTAGGGGAAATGTCATCTATGTCACGTTAATCTTTAATGTAGCGCGTGATTCTGCATTGAGTACAATGATCTCTATTCTAGCTGCCAGCGCAGCACTGTGTCATCTGCGATTTCCTGCCTACAGTTTAGTGAACTGTACATGAACTGTAAACTGTACATGAACTGTCTTTCTTTCATTAGTCTTATATCAGACTCATGATTGACCTTTGGAAAGTACCCAAGAACCCAGTCCTTGGTTTCTTAGTAATAGTAGGAGTAATAAACCTACTAAAGTCAATTTCTTATTTTTCACAGTCTCTATATTTTCTTCCACCACATTTCCTTTTCAGACTTCCTCCTTGCATATAGCACACATTACCTCATCAGCAGTTACCTACCACCAGTTTCTTGACTAGAGATTCCCTCTCAGACACCATGTCCTTGAGCTCAGCGATGATCTGCAGATCCTCAGGACGACTTTCTCGGTTTCTGAACTTCTCCTCTGTTCCTTCCAGCCTGTATGATGACGGGAAATACAAAACCAAATATAGTCTGCATTAGAGATTCACTGGGTGACACTCAGGCTTGTGTAAATACAACAGTTGAGTAATGAAGACTCTAAGAATCTAAGGCAACTCTCAAAACGTATTCCTGAGGGGAAAAGACTGTATTAAGATGACCAGATTGTGTGTGCAGTTTCATCAGTGTAAAATATGCAACATCATATATCAATAACACATAAAAAAGACTAGGAGTAAGAGTTAGATCACATTATAGTGTGTGTACAAGACCGTTCATGAGTTGAATGCATGGACTTGAGGGAGTAAAAAGATGAGTGATTCATAGGCTTTCCGTTTTCATTAGCTTTTGATCAATAAAACAGTAATTGTCTCTGGTCCTCTCCCCATCCCTGCCCTCTTCTTTCCTCATCACAAAAACCATTAAGAAGGGTCCGACGCTCCAATCCAAAACAGCTGCGCAGTTCCTCCGGAGGTTGTTTTTTTTGTTGTTGTTCTGTGAGTTATGAGAACTTTCAAAGACGTTATAATGAATTTTTCTCATTTCCTGACTGGCCCCTCGGAGAAATCACTACTCGTGTACAAACCTCTGATTCATTCAAAATGTCTGTGACATTTTCCCTAATGCAACACGTGCTAAAGAATATTCTTCAAGCGACAAACGACTGATCATAAGCGACGCCGTTGCCTGGAATATGACTAATGTTTGGAATTGTAATGAGATGAAAAAAGCCTCTATTTGGCAACAGCGGCGTAAAGTTTAGAGAAACTAATACACTTTAAGTTTTTCCAGTTTCAGAAATTTTTGTCTTTTGCCAATACACAAGATCTGAGTCATCATTTTCCCGTTACTTTACATCATATTATTGTGTCAACCTCATAATTTGATGCAGCGACGTACTGGAAATGTTTATCAGAGTGCGTTCTGGGCACATAGTTTATTTCCTGTGAGGTTACAATAATACAATTAATTTTGGTAAGAATGAAACTGATAATTTACACTACACCGTTTGAGATCTGAAATTCAAGTTTAAATTAAACAAGGACAAACAAAACTGACATCTTAAGCCAAGTGAGTTTCTGTAAAACTTAAAATTAATCATGAAACACAGAGTTCAGATAAAAGTGTTGTTTTTTTTGGCTTCAGGACCTTCTCGGGAAATGACAAAGGTTTCTCTGCAACTCTATTTCTGGTGTTACCGATACCTTATGTGACAGCAAGCTAAACAGCCTTTCACTTCCCACACTCCCAAAGTACAACCCACCGAGGGGTATCTTTGTGACATTCATGTCACAGTGTGAAGTCACACTTTCTAAAGGCCGAGTACCAGAACAGCTTGTCTTCCCGATAAACTGATCTCTCTCCAAGGAATGTCCGCCGCTGTACAGATGCAGCCACCGGAGCCCTGCTCAGTGATACTGATCCATACTGATCTGCAGTTTCATCAGATATACTGTCTGCTGCTGTGCTGGTCCTTCTGTGCACTCCTGCAAGCGGATTCATCCAGTTTGTCGAACATTTTTCTGCAGCTCAAGCATCAAAATCCCTTTTGCTGCTCTAGCAGCGTCTGTGTTTGGCAGGAACCGATTGTTTCATAGCGAAGAGAAGAGAACGCATTAAGTAGCTTAAATTATGGGTGATAAGCTTTATGTTCAATAATTTGAATTATTTAACTACTTAAAACAGTATTAAGTGTTTTTTTGGCCACTTTAGGGCATCAGTAAAACAGTTGTCCATTTAGATATCCGGCAGACACGGAGCAACATTAGCAATGCCAATGGAGGTTTGATATTCTAATAAATCATAATGGCCCTTTCAAGCCGCATTAATCAGTGTTTTGGCCTTTACAACGAGCGACGCAGAGCTCCAAAACAAACTAAAAATCACACTTATGTAACATGGCGTGGCCTTGTACAGCTGCTTATTCACACATCGAGCAGACACGGGAGCAATAATTTACCTCTTGATGAGTTCATTACTGAACAGGAGAAAGTAGAGGCCATCACAGTATCGATAGCTTGTTGATGTTCACCAGTTAGTTAGGCTGGTAAAACTAGTTGACGAAAGCACTAACGCTGAACCTGATTTTTGTGGGCTCAAAAACCAAAACAACGAGCTGAAAGATGCTAAAATGCTGGGCACAGCTGAGAGGATCTGCAGAGTTGGATGGTAATTTTCTGTTGGTCCGTCGCTACAGGCGACTCCTTTCACATTAAAGTAGTCACTCACACACATTGTTAAGGGTACAGTGTGGCGTCTAGTGGTGAGATTGCATCGTGTCTAATCTACAGTGGCCTTCATGTGTCAAAAGAGGTCATCGTCACAACCACATGAGTAGCCTGTTGAGATTATTCCTTTCGATACATATATTTGGATCTTGTATTTAGTTAAATACTCAAGCAACTAGTAAACATTTCTTCTTCTACATCTTCTTTTGCTATGCGCTCTGTAGAGCTCTTCAACCGTTACCGGGCTACGGTAACAAACATGGCAGTGCAAGGCGGTAAAAGGGTTATTCTAAGGTAATAAAAAGAATAATTCGTTTTTTATGCACCTTATATCCCATTTCTGTTAAACAATCACCCTAAAAGTTACACACTGAACCTTCAATACAATAAAATTGGCAGGTGAAGCTTTAATACTACTCATAATGAGTATATGGTTTGAGTAAAGTTGTAAGGACAGAGGGTTTTTTTTTTTTTTTGTCCAGATCTGAAAATGAAATGCCTGTAAGTGCTGTGCTGTTTCAAGTTTTTAATCCTTAACAGTCATTTTGGCTGGGAATCATACACTGTCAGCATGAAAAACTATCTGAGGCTAACACTTCCAGAGAGAGCATTTGTTCAGTAAAAACTCCTCAAATGGAGCTCACTTGTTCCCACTGAGTCTGGTGGGGGATTCATAATCCGGTCCAAATATTCAGAGAGGTTTTTTTTTTTTCTTTCTGCTCGTTGTTCCAAATTGTAATTATATCTTTGCACTAGCTGGTTGAACTGTAGCTGAATTTCCTCTGGGCAGCGGGAGCACATTGAGGCCAAGTGTTTAGTGTCCAACTATTTTACGCACGAATGCCACAGCATCAGTAACCCTTCACTGAGCGGGGAAGACCCTCTGTGACACCCAGCTGGAGTGTCAGTGATATACGAAAGACAAGGGAGTCCAGTGTCATTGCATGGCATTCGTGATATTTTTGGGTTTGTCTCAGATCATGTGAGCAGAATATTTCCAGGAATTGTACAAATGCACCTGCTAACGCTCGACTTGTGCGAGCCATCCGAACAATTTCCCTGCGCACCCTCATCTATCCAGCGCATGTTTAAGCTGATAAGAGCTATTCAAGAGACATCTCTGCTCCAGATATGAGTAGTGAAGCAGCGGCAAGGTGCTGAAGTAGTTTTTCAGGAACTAGTTCACGTTTGGCAAAGTGTTGGGTGAGTTCTTCTGTTATCTTCACTACCTTCTGGTCGCGTTTTCTCATTTTCTCTCATCGGTGCTGCTGCAGTTACCGGCAGAGTTAACAAACTCACTAGACCAGATGCCATTTATTTGACTACATGAATGATTCTCCACTGTTAGCACCAAATGATTGACCTCAAAGAGCACGATTACTAACTGTAAAGATACTTTAAGTGGTTGGGGCTGCCTCAGAGTTTGTCTCTCACCAAGTAGCCAAATATAACAGGTTGTAGCTTAGCAATATAGCAACACAATGCAATGAATATAGCATGTTTACCTGACTAACTGGAAAATCAAACTCTGAAGCCCATGTTGCTTCAACATGGTTAAATTGATTTGTTAAATCAATGTCGCTGGAGGCAGCAGCACAACCTCACAATGTCCAATATTTGATTCGAGCATTACGACAAACACCGATAACACAAAATTAAACATGTTTGATGCTTGTTTGTAAACACACACTTCATTTTTCCCTTTGATTAAGCGTCTGGCTGTCTTATACATGTGATAATGCACTCTGAGGTGTTCAGATATGATGAATAATCATTGGTAATGGACGAGGATGTGTCCACTGTCAAGTCATTTCTTTCTTATAACAGAAGACTCACAGTGTATGATCTATTAAAGGGGTAATTATAAGAAAATAGAGGTGAAAGACAAAAGAAGATGATAAGAAAAAAGACCTTCGTCCTGATTTGATTCTCAAAAACCACACCGGAGAAGAAGATCATTGAGCTCCATCACTTTGTTTGTCGTGATGAATCTGGGCTCGTCTGCTCCTGCTTTGAGAACAAACGGCTGTGTTGAGTGTTTAAAGGGGTTCTTGCTTTGGCATCCAGCGAGTCTTGTTTTAATCCTGCAAATGTTTAACTGGTGAGATTTAACGGGGTAATGTAGCGAGCAGCCGGTGCACTGTTGCTATGGTTACCAGCAGTTTAATACACTTTGCAGGTTTGATTTGAGGACTGCTGTTAAAAGTGTTGACTGTAATTACGTTTCCGGATGGTGTCACTTACGAGCTGGAATATTGCTGATGTGACTATGGACTGAGTTTCTAGTTGGCATGACGACCAAAACCCCAAATAAACACAAACTGTAAACGAACAGACGCAGGACAAAATATTTAAATAATCATGAAGAGCCGGAGCTTTCTGCGGTGGCTGTTTAGGGAGACGAACGCGTTAGAGGGAGAGGGACGAGACTGTCGTCACCACGTTGATTAATTAGGCGGGAAGGGACGGGGCTGGTAGTTAAGATAGATCTGTGTTTTAGTTAATTAGATGGAAGACAGTGTGTCATCTCTGGGGACGGCTCCAGAACTGCATCTATACTGGGAAATGTTCAGAAACTGCCAGAAAATAAAAAAAACTGCGAAGCATTAGAGTAAATTTGTCCCAGAAAAACTGGTAAGAATAACAGAAAGGAGCCTGAATACATGTTTAATATGTTTAATATAAGTCAATTCACCGTACAAACTGTCTCACTTTGGTTGTTAAAGATATCTTGCAGAAGGGGAAGTCTGGCCACAAGCTAATGCTATTTGGGTTGCCTTTGCTGGGAATTTAGTTTGATATTCAGTCCTAATAAAATTTGGTCTGGTGACCACTAAAGTGGTCCTAACTCCAAGTCAGGAACACGAACCTCTGCACCAAATTTCATGGCAATCCATCCGATAGTCATCATAAAGGTCAAGCTCACGGTGAAAAGTCTGAGGATCATTGATGAGCGTATGATTCATCCGCTGGAGACCATGAATGTCAACAAAATGTCATGGAAATCCATCCAACAATTTCAGTGTGGACCAAACAGACAAGACAATGCCGCCTCAAGAACCAAACTGTGTGCTAAAAACCACTAAGATCAAATGTCAGGACATGCATCTCCAAGATAACGGAGCAAAGTCCATCCTCTGATAAAGACTGAGGCTGAGAAGGCTAGTAAGGGGACCTTGAGCTAAAAAATGTTAAGTAGTTGACTAGAAGTAAAACTTTCAGGATAAGATCTGCTGTATAAGCTTATAGATTCTCCTCCTCTGTTGCACTGTTTGGATTTTCATTTTGTTGTTCTGTTATGCTGTTTGTTCCGTGTTCAAGGGGGGTTTATCTTTTTTCCTTCTGTTATATTTGCACAGAGTTTAGTCGATTGTACCGATTTATGAAACAACAGAGAAAATGCTGGAACATTTTTAGGAAATATCTCCTTTACAGTCGCTCTATCAGCATTTGTCCAGCTGCCTTTGCATTGCACTGTATATACTGTGTAATACGAGCTCTGTGTGGCTGTACATCCTCTGTAGTCCAGCAGGTGTCACTTTGCTCTCAGCTGAGTCAGACAAAAAGGAGGTCAGCTCTGAGGAGGATGCTAGCTCGCTGCATATCTCCTGACTCTGTTGTTTTCCACATGGCCTTTCTTTCTTTATCTCACTCTGTTGTCCTTCTGTCTATCTCTGGAACTTTCTCCCGAGGTTTGTTTTAGCTCATTTCCCTCATGACTCGGCATCAACTCACTGCCCACCGGCAAGAAATTTACCTTTAAACTGGCTTCTTTCTCCATCCATCCATCATCTTCTCTGAGTCTCTGTCTCTGTCTTCACCTGCATTCATTCATGTCACTTCCCATAAACACTCTCCTCATTCTCTGTAGTTACACCCTCAGAATGCTGCATCCTCACAGCTTTCACTCGCGTATCTGCACTACAGCGTTTGCTTCACCCGACACCTAAACTGACCTCTCTTTCCTACAGTAACTTCACTCTGTGTCATCAATAATATAACCACCCTCTTCATCTTCAGTAATAAAAGACATGACCTCCCACTGATTGGATTCTTTGACCTCGGCATCATTACTCGCTAAGCCAAACATCTTTGATCGTCATTTCTTGTGAGTCTATACATTATCTTTGAACTCTGCAAGTTCTCCAGACTGAGGAAGTTCTTACTGATATTTCATACGTAGACAGGAGTTATTTCAGACTGTACATTTGGCAGGACAAGTCCTGAGTTTAATGATGCACAGTTCAGCTGAGATGAATGTTTCATGGCTACAGGAGTCCGAGAATCTCGGGAGTTTCGTCTTAAACCAGTGAAACATCCAGTTCTGTGATACTCCTGAATATTCCTGCCTCATAGTGTTCCTGCACTAAAAAAAAGGAAACAATATACATTTAAACATACATTTGTACTACTTAAATATTCAGGGTTATGCCACAGTTGAGGCAGTGAAACAAATCGAGCACGCCAAACAGCCTGGCATCGCTGGACTAATTCACAAATGCAGATTGTCAGAGCAAATAAAACATGGTGAGCTCTGCAGATTCGTCTGGTTCCCAGGCCGGGCCGATCAATAAGGCTGAACAATGGAAAGGGTTATTTACAACAGGAAGAGCTGAAGCTACGACTGCTAACAGAGGAGCTCATGTCTGAGAATTTGATTTGATTTAACATAAACTACACAAGTTATAAAGTATGATTCTTTGACAAATCTTCTATATATGTGACAACAATAGGACAATAAATATCAGGGTAAATTAAACTCTACAATTATTATCCTGGCAGTGTGTGAAACAAATTTAAAGCCAAAATTCAGGAATAGTTAAATTATTATGAAACGTGTCAGTATTTCTAAAAATCCTGGCAACAGCACTGACAATAGCTACGATTTAATTTGGTGCATTTTTGGCAGGAGGAGATGTTTATATTTGATGCTTGACATTCTGCTTTGTGCTCTCGTCATGACACGGTAAGTCTCCCGTGTTAGAAAAGCAGCTCTTCCTCTTGCGGTTAATACTCCGGTGAAGATAAGAACGAGATCGACAATAGGACGGGACAGATGAACGAACCACAACAGCGCTCAGATTGAAAAGAGTGAACGAAAAACCAAAATATCCGGCAGACTGGACAGTTGTTAATGTCACGGAGACGCGCTGACGCACATCTGAGCTCAGACAGACATCCAGGGTATGAAAACAGAGATTTTTTCACTCAAACTGAGAGCTTCTGATATCAATCTTTCATTAAGTTGGACTCAGTTGTCTGAAAAACCGACTTTAATCAAAGATGGAGCACTAGACAATGCCGCCGTCTTTCTTTTTTAATCTCTCATTTCATGGAGTATTGTTTCCCTTTTTGTTTTGGAAAAATGGAAGTGCATTGTTTCCACAAGAACGAGGCTCAGGTACAGATCGAGGGTGCTCGGGGGTGAATCTCTCCCGGCGACGCCTTTCATGGTGAGCCAGTTTTGTCGTGCTCGGTGCAGCTGTTTATAACGTATGACACAAGCACTATGATTAGCTGAGAGGAAAATAATTCATCACGGCCGCCTCCTCTATATTTATGCTCCACTCCAACGTGACGTAAATGAAAATATAAATAGACCGCATGGATGCGCCCGCTCCTATATGACAACTGTGAGTGTGTTTAGATATGCCCTAATTGTCTCTTGTGATTTTTTTTTTTAGGTCAGTGCATAAATAAAAAAGAAAAGCACAGCGTTTAATGTGTTTTTACTATATTTGGTCACCTGCTCGACTAGAGGAGAGGATATGACAGAGTGTAGAGGTGTAGAAGAAACCAGGAGTGTTCAGGCAGGTGTGAACGCGTCATCTTTTATCCCTCCCTGGAGAAAACCTGTCTGTTGTTTTAAGCTTCCACAGCACACAATTAGATTATTGAGCTGTGCACATGGCGATCATGAGGAAAGAATTAGATTTGTGTTATAGACCTGTGTTGTTGTTGTTGCACAGCTATTTGAAAGGCCACACAGGCACACATTAGCGTGTGGGCAGTATGTACGTACAGTATCTGAAGGGCGGAGATCTTGTCTTTGAGCACTTCCTGGGCTTTGTTGAAGTCCGACAGCATGTTCTGCGTCTCTCTGCTGTGGACGGCGCTCATTTCGGCGAGCTCCCTCTCGTGCCTCTTCGTCAGCTCTTGTTCATGAGCCCTGGGGAGAGAGAAGAACGGGCAGGTGGGTTTCTGAGAGACGACTGGAGCTGATGATTTGTACTGTAGCGTGACCACAGAGGATGGCAGGTGTCCGTTAACAAGTGACGAACTAAAACAGACAAGTCAAACTGGCTACGGACGATCTAACCTACAAAAAATGGATGACGATTATAATGTGGTCGTGGTATAAGAGCGACAATGCACTCTGAGGTGTTCTGATATAACAAATAACAGTCGACGCTTTGCAGTGGTTGAATAAATATTCAGATCACTTAGTTAGGTGACAGTAGCAACTCAATACTAAATACTCAAAAATAAATAAAAAAATATTATCAGCTAAACTGACTAAATATGAAGAACAACCCTGTTTATTGTTGTATTGTTTATATACTATATTATTGGATTTAATTACTGATGTGTTAAAGTTTATGCAGCATTTTAATGTTTTATTGAGATGGTCATAATTTTGAATAGTTAGAAATATACTGTTAAAAATTTACTGGACCACAACGCATTCATTTTCTCAGTTTAAAGTTTCTTAAAGTTACATTTTCTATAAAGTAACTAGTAACTATAGCTGCCAGCTTCTATGTGAAGTATAGCTAAAACTAACTAACTAAAGTACAAGTATTTAAGTAAATGGGCTGACGCTTTGCGGCGCTTTCTTTACCTTTATGCTGATATTTTTGTATATGAGGACATTTAGTTACAAACTGTATACTTCTATAAGATGAACAAACAATTATGCCATATCAGGTCATGTGAAATCCTAAAATCCCTTCCAGTTAATGAAGTAATTTGTATGGAGTCCAAAAAAACAGCCCAAACTTTAATTTATTTATTTTCAAATCGGGTGACAGTTCCCTTTAAGACTTAATCAGGACCTGCAGACTCTCTCTCCTTCTCCGTCCGTCTCTCCCAGGAGAAGCGAACATAATGGATTGTTCCACCGAGGAAACGGTGGCAAGATTAGAAAAAAGGGGGAGACAGATGCACAGAATGAATTCCTCGAACATAATTGCATGAAAACATACCCGGTGTGAATGTAATTAAGATAGAAGTGTGACTTGACTGCTGTGGAAAAATAACAGCAGAATATGATGAGACAATAATGTAACATAAATGTGGTACGGCTTAAGCTCAAAATATGACACGCATGTCAAACACGTGCACAGAACGTGTGAAATCCTTCTCATGAAATATGTTAAATTTAGGTTTTTCTACAGGAGGAAAGGAGCTAAAAAAAGAAGATGATGGCGGAAATTGGGGATAAAAGATGATTGTAATTAAAAGAGGAGGAGGAGAAAAGGATTGATAAAAGGGATGTGAGGAAGAGAAGGAGGATGGAGGAGAAACATGGCTGTCTGTCTGCCTCTCACTCTGACTGGGCCAACTCCCCCTGAGGGGTGCACATCTTCTCTCTCTCTCTCTCTCTGCTTCCTCTTTATTTATTTATCAGCCTATTTTTATCCCTGTGACCAGGATTCAGACGAGGAGTTACGTAACAGAAGCAGAGATGTGCTGCGCATGGGCCTGCCGGCAGAGAGCGAGCGAGCAAGCAGCGAGATAGGAGAGGACGCATATGAAAAGCTAAGAGCGCATGAAAGCTGCATGGGAGCAGCCGTCAAACATACGCACATGTGGAAAAACCTTCAAACACACACACACACGCATAAAGCCATGCCTACAGATTGATTCTAATGAGGAACTGGACCACATTAGGCATACAGCACTAAAAAATTCATAACATGCCGCAGGGAACAACACGATTACAGATTCCATTTTTGCTTTTACCCTAAATAACCTTCACATCTCCTAATCAATAGGCTGCCGACACTGATCGAAGGAGAGAGACAGGGACACAAAGACGGCAGGAGACACCGATTCACCTTGTTTGGTTTTTCTCCCTCGCTTTCATCTCGGTGTGTGTTTTCCTCGGGCCAGGAGCGCGACACGGATTGCAGAAACTATCGTCATTCGAATGGAATAAGAGAAGTGGAATTCAGCAGGATGCGCTGATGACAGAGGCCACCGAGAGGAGAAGGGGTCGTGTGTGTGTGTGAGTGTGTGTGTCCTGAAATGTCAGGGATAATGTTTTATTAATGTTCTCAATGTTGCTACTCTGTTCTTACTCGCTGGCATTCACGTTCACCCAGAGCGAGACGAGAAGATTGATACAGTTTTTGTATCTGTACGTTAAAATACGACGCTGGAGGCTGGAGGTGATTAGCTTAGCTTAGCACAAAGACTGGAAGCAGGGGGAAAAGCTAGCTCAAAGGATCAAATACATGTCTACCAACACCTTTCTTCACGTCCAATAACACACTGTATCTCCTTCGTTTAATCCAGTGGTTCTCAACCAGGGGGCACAAGATCATTTCTGGGGCCGGCTAGCAACTCCTGAGGAACTCCAGTTCCCGTCTCTCTATGATTTGGTATTGGGAGTAATGGCGAAGTACTGGGATAAACGTGAATTTTTGCTCCAGATGAAACACGTTAAACTTCTGCGATCACGTCTTCTTGTTGCCTCGGGTGAATTTTGTGTCTAATTTTGTCTTTCCGTTGACTTTGCATGCAATCACACCACCTCTAAAATCATTCTGGGTGTTTTCAGTTTTTCCCCATTTCTTTTCTTTATGCTAAGCTACGCTAATCGACATGCTGTTTGACAGGTAAGTGAACTGGGAGGGTTAACACAGACAAAATGGAGGCAAAGAAGATGAAAAATAAAAGAACTCAAGGACCATGCCTTTGAATTCATGAGGAAAACATTCAGTAGTTTGGTTGCCAGGTTACAGTGCATTAAGATAAACTGCATCGTGAACACAAAGAGGCCTCTGCTGCTTTGGTTGTGCATGTGTGTGTGTGTGTGTGTGTGTGTGAGACGAGGATGCAAAGTCCGATCTATCTCGTCTATCTGAAATTTTAAAGTACGGCAGTGTGGACACAGGTTTTAAAGGATTTAAAGGACCCCACTTCACACAGTCTGAATGGATACATGAACCAGGACGTGCTTGAACACGTTTCGGAGGTCAGTGGTGATAAAACTCGAGTGTTATTGGACAAAACCAAGAAGAAGAGCTCCCAGGAAGGATTAAACTCATAGCACTGGCTATGAAGAGAAGTCTGCACCATTATTTTGTACTGTGCTCCGCACTCTGAGTCATACCTGATCTGCTGATTGGCTTCGCTGCGGATCTTGAGCACCTCCTTGCCCTTGAGCTCCAGCTCTTTAGTCAGAGTGCTGATGTTCTCGTTGAGCGTGTGGATCTGGTGGTCGAGCTGAGCGATGTGGTTCTTCCTCCTGGAGACTTCCTCCTGCAGCTCAGTGATCCGGCCCAACAGCTCACGCTCCTGGGAGGAAACAAAAAAAACAGTTTTTAATTAAAGCCTCTTCTTTTTCTTGATCTGAGCACAAACTTCTATCAGATTTTCCAAATAAAATCAAGGACAACCTGCTTTCCTCAAATTTTCTGCTGCTGAACTCTTGTTCTGGTGTTCACCTGTGTATCTCTAGTATTTTTTACAGTATTCTTACATTCTGTGGTAGACAAAATACTCTCCCATTGTAAACACATTATATACGGCATTGTAGTTACCAGAGAGGCTGCGTAAGAGATGTATTTTCTTTCTGTATTTGATGTAAATTGCTATTTTTATTCCAATGTGAGTGGACAAAATTTGAATACTAGCCTACAATTCAACCGTATCCTAAATTACAGCCTCAAAATGACAACCTGAAAACTGAATATGATCTTCAAAAACATAGGATTTGATAAAAGCCTGTTGTGTTAGATTACAGTGGGTGGTAAATCGTTATATTGGTCTCACATTGACTCATTTCTCTACTTTTATTATGAAATATAATAAAATAGAGGTACAATTTGGGAATTTTATCTCCTTTCTTTCATTAAGCTGATATGTTGCTTCTTCATTTTCAAACCATGAAGCCAAAGTTCTTGGTCAGTGTTTAAAACGTCTTTTCAGGGATCCACTGTTTCTTATCGACAGCACAAACTGGGCTCATGATCAAATTTAACGTTCACAATGAACGTTAATGAATGGACTGATTTTATGATGGAAATCATAAATACCCGTGTGTGGATGAGACCACTGCTGTTCACGTGAATGTGCTGGTTATTATGTGTGAAGGGGGAGTGCTGCAGTGTTGGAGGACAGTGCAAAGCTACCTTCTAAAATAAACCCTGCAAAGCAGAAGTTTTCAAAGTCTGAGGCTGTGGGCCTCCCGACAGTTTACTTGCTGAATTTCGCTCGATTCCTGGACGCCTACAGGGTCATGATTATGTTATTTCACCGCATAGATACTGAAAAATTGAGCCAACGTAGCCTAATGCTGTTTGACATAACGTCTGACTCTGGGAAAGTGAGAAAAACTTACTGTATCCGAACTATCTCTTTAACCAAATCATGCACATTTAGGCTGTTCTGCGTGATCTCCTTGATGTATTTTCACTTCCTCTCACTGAGCCGCCCCTCAAACTGTTTGTAGCCCCCCTGGGGAAGCCCGCCTCCCACTCTTTGAATCCTGAGTGCTGGCTCACATGTCGACTGTAAAAGATTCAAGTCATTCACAAATATAACAAAAACTACATTTCAATTTCTTGTGTGAATCAGCTCTCTCCAAATCACTGAATGGCGTTCATTCATCCAGTGACCAAATATCCAAATTACTCATGACCCCTCTGGAGAGCTGCTCTTTTCTTCTGAGCTCCACCATCAGACAAAAGATCTGAAAGTTTATATTAGTCGTGATTTGAATGTGAGAAAATGAACAAGTGATTTTGTCGACAGGGTGGGAGTGAACGATGTGGAGGTTCAATCAAACACACACACGCAACCTGCCTGACTTTAATACGACGTGACTCACTACTTCTAAAACTTGGTGTAATGTGCTTTTTAAAAAGGTTTTGATCTCTAATGTTTCAGTCCTGATCCTAAGAAGTATTTGTTGTTAATAGAATCTCATCCAGTTTAAAGGATAAGACTGGCAAAAGTTTTCCTTATTGTTGAGAAATCCAGCATGATGAATTGATCCCATGAACTAGTATTGATTTATATAATTAAACGTAACGGCAGTTTATTTTGATTCAGTCCGTTCACTCCGTCCTGATGCCACAAGAGCAGAAAATGTGTATTAATCCACCGCTGAAAGTAGTCCCCAACAAAAACACTGTTTCCTCCTGTTTGAGTGACATTTTATAAAAAACTACAAGATGTTTTAGGAAATTAGTGAGCATTTTTAAAGACATGAAGCTACAAATATTTATTCAGCAGGGGACAGTGTGGTGGGGGCCACAGACAAGACCTACATTAACAGACCTATCTTTTACTTCACCACACATGAAAACCCAAAAGTGCAAAGAAAGCTGGACTCAGGATAAATGATTGCGATACTGACTCATTTTCTAACAATGTTTGGCCTGAATTTTAAAGGTGCAACTTATATTTGGTCAATAAAATGAGTACGAGCGACAGAATGTGCAGGATTTTTTTGTTCTTCTCAGAGATTTTGATCAGTTTTTTTACTCTGCATGAACTTTGCTGACATTATTTCAAGAAAAATCACTTCAAAAATCCAAAAAGAGACTCCCATCCTGTTTCATCTTGTCATTATCCAGCCATCAACGTGTAAAAACAGCCTAGTTCGGTGTTAAAATCCACGTCATGATGGGAAGCAGAGTGCAGCTTGTTTGCCAAATTGATCATTATGATCAGACGTTTGAATAAAGAGGCAAAGATGTGATCTGAAGGTTCCCAGTCAAGAGCCACTTAACTCCATCATATTTAGATTAAACACTGTTGAGTTATTGTCCACTAACGACGCCCTCACTCTGCAAAAATTCAACACAACTCGCCTCCATAACAATTTGTGCCAAGGGCTATGTTCACATATCCAAAAGCCATAATCTTGTATAATCACCTCATGGTCACAAACACCCGTCCTGACTATCTGTCTCTATCAGAGTCTCTCTAAACGTTTGATTTAACGTCATTGGCTGATTTTTTTTGCTGTCAATGAACCTGGTGGTGCGAATAAGCACAACGGACACAGGGCAGATTAATCTTTAATGACTCATATACTCATTTCACTATCCGTCTCGTCAAACTGTGGCTTTATTCTGCGCAGAGAGGAGGAACAAAACAAACCAAGCGAACAAGGAGGGGATTAAACAAAAGCTGGCAGAATAAAAGAGAGAAACAAAGACGAAAGAAAATAAACTGAAATTGGTTCCTCTCAGGGCATTCGGGATGATTTGAAGGGTATGTAAAGCGCAGGGGCTTTTTTTCAAGGTGTAATCGAATGAGAGCAGATATCTGTTCGCTTTGCATTCACGGCACACGAGTGGCGAGATGAAACTGCAGGTTCGGAGCTTTTATTTCGTCTCTCGTGACGCGTCTGTCACTCTGTCATCGCGGTCTGTTCCCTCATTCGCCGTCTCGCTTTCCCCTCCGCTCCAAACAAACTCAGTTAAATAAACCAACAGCCCCCGTGAAGGAGGAGTGTGTGCACCATTTCGCCACCGCCGCTGCCTCCCTATTCTCATTTTCAAGTCTCTGAAAAATAAATAAGGCATTCAAATATTTATCAAGTGACTCGACTGAATTGGGGTGCGATTTCTTGATCTACTGAAAATGGAAAAAATAAATATCAAAGATGACGGGAGGACATTATTTTCTCAATATCCAGTATGACTCATGGTGCATTATAGAGTTAGTTAGTACTAGTTTGTATAACCCAAGCCGCAACCTCTGTTGCTGTGAAGTTCTGCCACTGCAGAAGTGCCAAAAAACTGCAGTTCCTCAAACGTCCACTTGAGGCTGGCTCCAGAAGTGAGTCAGTCTCCATAAGTCCCCATGTTAAAAACTTCACAGCAGAAATAAACATGTTTACAGCCTGGTACAAAAACAGTTTTGGTCTCTATAGCTAATTTCCCCGTTCATGACAACTGTACTGAGGGTGAATTTATATACAACTCACGTGGTCAGATTATATTAAAGCTTAAAGTTGTGCAGGATTAAGAGCGAGGACGCTTTGATTGACAGGTAGGGGCTGTTACAGATGGCTTGTTTGAGCACTCAGGTTTCATTTATCCCCCCTCAGGTCCGTTGATGATCCACGTCTTTGCGGATTTTTAGATTAGCATAGCAGCAGCCAGAGCGACAGATTCTGAGCTTCAAAACGGTTCTTCATCATGGCAGTATATAAGTAACTTTATATCAAAATCACAGAAATCAGCACAGCTCTGTCTGACTGTCTGTCTGAGGGAGGCACGATCATAATATTACTGTTAACAACTGTAGGCTGTAGACGATGACCAAATCACCTGCCACACCTAATTCTTCATTTAGATTGTGATGTTTAATGTTGTATCTATGTATGTATCTATTTTAATATCTGTGTCATTCCAACTACAGATTTAACGCCAGACAAGAAAGTAGAGACAAAGAATGTCGAGGAATGCGAGAGCTGTAAGGGGAAATGACAGCACTTCCGAGATACTTCACATGTTGATAAAAATAATAATTCCAAGTTCAGAGTGGAAGCTTCCGGCAAACACAAGAAAGAAACACTTTGTCACGAACGCTTAAAAACAACATCAAAACAGCGTCGTGGAAATAGAACGGAGCGGATCTTTAAAGGAGATGCTGATGATGTGATAATTGATCAGGCAGCTCCGTTAGATGAAACAAGTTTACAGTAAGTATCTCCAGGGAGACGGATGACAATGCATGCGCACACACAACCATTCATCAGCCTCTTCCTCCCCGTCTGTTAAGTAATTGGAGGTATGAAAACATTATTTAACACAGCGTGACGACTGTCTGCTTCGGAGCTCTTCCACTCTGGTGACTCAACTCAGGAAGCTTCAGTTTATATGTCATTAACGCTCCGACGTAGTAAACAAGGAATTCATGAAAACACAAACTCTCATTGTCTCCGAGTTTAAACGTTGCGCGATTAGCATTTTAATATTAATACATACATAAGATACCGACCGAGATCTGTGGCCAACATTACTGTCTTCTTTCAGAGGTTGTGGCAGCTTACTGGCCTCATCTGAAACTAGACGACCTCCACAGGTCCCAACCAGGTCATGCTAGCTTGATAGTAAGGGGTCTAAATAATGATCCAAATGTCGGAGGTCCCTTTAACCTCTGACCTTAAAAACATCTGAATGAAGATGAGTTCCCACAAGTCTCCTCTTTACAGACATGCCCACTTTATGGTAATCCGATGCAGCTTTTGGCAAAAACATTCAGTTTAAATGTTATTCTCACCTGCTGTATCTGAATATTTTTACACACTAGGATCCTAAAGCATTATTTGAATTGCATGCACTGGGTATGTCTGCAAAGCCGAGACTCGATGAGCCCAGCTGTATTCATGTGTTACCACAGTAGCCATTTCACTGTAGTTAAAACTTGACCTCTCTGTATAAAACGACCTCTAAGATAATCGCAGCCCATGAAAATTCACAACCACAAACTGGAAACTGAGAGTATTCAGACGATGTATGGCTTTCCAGGTTATACTGACAGTAAGAGGGATACTGAGTCATTTCCAGAAGTGAAGTGCTCGCCATTCAATCACTGAGAAGTACAATTCTTGGAGAAATGTCAAGTTTTTGAGAACAAATCACAGTTTTGTGCCTTCATGTGGTATTTTGGACAAATTTTTTACCAGTTTTCAAGTGGTCAGAAATTGTTACATTTTGCACCAAGGCCATGTAACAAATGTACTAAGTACTAATGTACTAAATGTACTTACTTACACTAAACTTAAATACCCCAAAAAGTGCCCAAACACATTGATTTTTGCAGATTTACGATTAGAAAAAAATAATAACACAGTGCTGAGCTGCATCTTAAATAAACCTTCAAGGAGAGGTGGGGTGGAAGAGGTTAACTCTATTACCCCAAAAGTAAATTTACTCACAGGGGTACAGCTTGTGCAGCTCGTGTCATGAAATCTGCTCGATCATTTTAAAGCACAAAGGGAGATAACAGCAGATGGTAAAAGGACAGAATCAAATTAAGATATCCAAACTTATCCTATCGAAGACACAAAACATAACTGCAACGTTCCCAGTTCAAATACTCTGCTGCATACCGTCCTCTCTCTTTCTCTCTCTATATGCACTCGCATTTCATGCCTGATTCTTTGCCGTAACCTTTAAAATCCTCTTTAAAATAAAGTGAAGAATGCCCCAAAAAGTTTTTATTTATCAGGAATATTTAATAAAAAGTAGCAGCGCCTGAGCTGAATTGTTAAAGCGGTTGATCCGTGATGTGTACGACGGGATTTGAGAAGTGTTTGCGGGAGCCGGAGCTAAAAATGAAAACTCATTCGGTTTAAAAATAAACATCCTGTAGCATCTTTCCTTGAGTTATCCTAATACATACGTCGGGAACAGAAATAGGGAAATGTTCTGATGTTTCTCCTCACATGACAGTGTTAGACAGTTCAGAGGTCACAGTTGTATGCCCGGGACGGCCTGTGACTCAACATGAATCTACAGCCTGTGAGCTACAACACTGCTATATTTACTACAAGCTCCTGACTGACAGACAGTTCAGACTCTAACGCTCCACTATTAGCCTTTATTGACTCCTTGTTAGCTTGGCAGCTAAAGATGAGTGGGACTGATGGTGGTGTGTCGGCGTATTAAAGACAACCAGCTGTGCTCCTCTGCTAGAACATCTGTATCGTGAGGTGATGAGAGACGGACCCGTAGTGTTTGGGGTAATTAGTTAGAAGAGATGGTGAGCGGGTAGCCTGCCGGCTGGTGTGTGTGTGTGTGTGTGTGTGTGTGTGTGTGTGTGTGTGTGTGTGTGAACCAGCAGCAGGTGTTGTGTGAAGCACTCAACATCTCTCAAATCGCCTCCGTCCTGATTTTTCCATATCCAAATTGTGCAATCAATTAATTATATCGCTGAAGATTCTCATCAAATCAAACCTCGTTTTTGAGACTACTTGTTGTATACTTAGTGGCGGAGTACGCCGTTCACATATTGGATTTAAATAGCCGTCCATGCAGCATGTGCAGCACGTAATCATCGATATCAGCGTGAGATCACGCTCTTTCACATTAAAAGCGCTCGACTGATGAAGCATGGCGTGGCTTTTATTGTGAAGCAGTCGCAGGAGATTTATCGGTCACCCCGGTTAGTCCATCACTAACGCATTTACAAAACAAGATAATGGATATTTAGAGCAGCTTTTTTTTTTTTTTTTGGATCAGTCCTGAACACGAATCAAACGAGAAGGAGCTGCAGGATGAAAAAGCTGCGGGCGACAAACAACTTTACCGCGTCCTGCTGCTGTGTGGATCAGACCGTGTTAACAGATTCATCGCTGCTCTGTTGTGTTTCTGGCGCTGTGTGCTGCCCTCAGACGACCTTTGACCTCAAACCACAGTTGCTGTAACCATCGGAGGTTAAAATGAGCCGCACATACAGAGCACCACGGAGGCGGAGGTGGAGGAGGAGGAGAGGCAGGTCACCGTTACTCGAATTGACAACAACTGCTTCCATCACTGTAGTGCAGTGATATATAATAAAGCATATAAATGATTAACGTGAACTGCACTGCCTGGTCTAGTTTTATCAGAAAGGTTTGCTTCAGCGAGGCGGTGCGCTCTCAGTGTTTTCAGTTTAGCTGGCAGGCACGCAGTCTGATGAAATGTGAAGAGGAAAATAAGAAATGCTGTTCATTGTCTGTGCAGAATGTAACTCATCGGTGGTCAGCTCAGTGTCTTATACTGGAAGGTTTTAGATTTATCAAGGCACCTCATCTCTGAAGAAGCCGTCCTCTCTGCCTCGTCCAGGCGACCTCTGAGGTCTTACCTGTGTCCGGTTGTTCTCCAGCGTTTTCTCCAGCTCCATCTTGGCAGCAGCTGACTCCTGTTGGTGGGTTTGTCTCAGGTGTTCGATGGCTGACGCGTGGATGTGGTTCAACTCTGATCGCAGAGAGGCTGAGTGTAAAAGACACACGGAGACATAAAGAAGACGTTTAATTTGGACATCACACACGAGGAAACAAAGCTCATTTACACATTTCAAGATTCAAGGATCTTTCCTTGTGAAAAAGTGCTCATTAGATGCAGAGGCATTTTTATGACAAAATAAATAAATAAAGTCTTTTTTTTTTTATTTTGCACATAAAGCAGAATGCTTCAGCTGCCTTTACCCAAGTGGCCTTTAATCCACACTCCAATGAACACCTTTCATTGCAACCAGTCTAATGGTTTGGAGAAGCACTGAGAGGGAACACACACTGCTATTAGCTTTCTATTTAAATATAAGACCAATTTAAAAGGCCAGAAAAAAAAAGAGGAAGACAGCCGTGAAAGCTCAGACCAGACTGGACTGACCGCTGTCTACAGAATGAGAACAGATGAAGCAAAGAGAGGGAGAGAGAGATGAAGAGAAGAAAGGGCTAATAAAAGGATGTCAGGATGTGGGAAGTGAGAGATAGATGGAAGCGGCTCTCCGGTGTCAGGACCATGACATGAAGGTTAATGGAAGACCATTTTTCACAGCCCGACGGTGTGTTAGCACTAAAAACTGACTTTACTGCAGCTCCCAGCTGTGCCGGTCTATCTTTACTGTACGTTTCTGCTGATGTTCTCATTGTTCTTCACACGCTGTTGTTTCTACATCACATTATACTGCATGCAAACTCACACAGACTGCACCAGCTTAGTATGGAAGAAAGTATAGAAAGAAAGCAGTGACGGTGCAAATTATAATGGAGATGTTATATTTTTGTGTCTAAAGCCACAAATCAAATATCTCTGTTTTTATGTCTTTAGTATATGTTTGATCCATTATTACAGAGGGACAGAGCTTCCAACGTGGCCATGATATGAAATTTATCTTTCTTGGGATTTTCTTTGGTTGTTACAATGTTCATGTGAGCAAATGTGAGTATATTAAATACTGAGTTTGAAATAAAGAACAACAGAAGCATCACAATAAGCTATATTCTAGTGATTTCTTCTATAAAGTTGCATGTTTAATGTTTAAATCTAAAATGACTCATCAGGATTCTGTTGCACCAGCTATAAAGTTCAATGTTAAATAAAGTTCAGCACATTTTAAACATTATACCTAATAGTAATGTTAGCTACGTTAGCCTGACTGGGTATGCTACTAACTGCTAGCTCTCCCTCTGGCACA
This sequence comes from Protonibea diacanthus, assembly GCA_028641955.1. Lineage (NCBI taxonomy): Eukaryota > Metazoa > Chordata > Actinopteri > Sciaenidae > Protonibea > Protonibea diacanthus. Next base: position 19,313,166 of record CM053992.1, read on the forward strand.
CTTACTTCTCCATGTTTACAACTATAATATAAATTAAGACCTACATTTACAAATGAATGACAGTAAATTTTAATATATAAAGTTGTAAAACATGTCATGTTGTGTCTTTTTTGTGTTATACGACTACAGCTATCTGCTGATCTGCTGAACTGATTTACACATTAAGGTTTTTACGAGCTTTAATGGTCAAACCAGATTAAGTAAATAAACAGTTTGGAGGTAGCTTGTAATTACTAAGAACTTAGGAAGGAGGGGGTTCATATTTTATGTGATATGCATTATGCTAACTGTAAATGCTTTGTATATTTAAACCATGTTAAACTGTACTTTATTAAAATTTCACCTACATTTGGACAGAAAGATGAGCACTTCTGCGTCTCATCTCTATTTACGACATGAAAGGACTTTATGCAGCATGACTTTGGTTTCCACAGTGAAATCTGTGGCACACTGTGACCAAAAACCCAAATCTGTGCATCCCAAAGTGATTTTGTTGACAAAGGAAATGTGCCACAGGGTTATGTGAGGTTGAATCTTTTTAATGCATGTCTCCACACACCACACAAACAGACCACACACAGACTCTAAGGCCTTACCCAGCATGGCTTTGCCCTCGTCCTCCAGTTCAAAGCGGAGCGTTTGCAGCTCTTGTTCCGACTGCTGTTTGAGCGTCTCGATGCTCTGGCGGTGAGCCTCTCTGAGAGACTGCAGCTCTGCGTGGTGATGATGGCGGAGACGCTCCTCCAACTCCTGATGGAGAGATGAGAGGCATGGTGGGAGGTAAAGGGAACAAGGGAGGATGACAGAAAGGAAGAAAGAAAGAGAGGAAGAAAGAGGAAAACAGAGAGTGGGAGTGGGCCAGAGGGAGAGAGTGTAAAGCGAAAAGAGGAAGAAGTCGGGTAGAAAGAAAGAGGATAATTTGTTGATGAAAAGTTTAAGACGTAGGAGGAGACGATGGAGTGGGAGAGAAAAGTAAGAAGGAAGAGAGATATAAAAATGAAAGTGAGGCAGAGGCAGATAGGGAAGCAACATTTTAAATCCTCTTCAAGGCCTGAAGGAGAAACTGGCCAATCATCATACACTGACTTAAACTGCACTGAAACATCAGCCGGAGGAGGCGAAAAATATATATTACCATTTCTACTGCACGGTTTCACCTCTGCGTTAAAATGAATTGTAAAACTAAAAGTGTGAAGTCTCATAAAAGATGTTCTTCAAAAGGTCTGCTGATGGTTTCAATGGATTCCTGTGCAGACTGTAACCAAATTCAGTCTGAAGGCGCTGTATGGTGGAGGAGTTTGTGTGAATAGAAAAAGGTAAGGTCTCCTCTTTTGTCAAAATACAGTCAGATGTCTCGAGTTTAAAGCTTTCAAATGTTTCCTTAAAGGTTTGCTCATAAAAGTGAAGGACTTCTGTTCAGGGCGGCCTTCACTGAACTTTGAACTGAGCTTTATCAACTTGAATTTGATGAAATTAAAGGTCCAGTGTGTTAGATTTATGGAAATGGAATACAGTATTCATAACTTTGTTTTCATTAGTGTATGAACACGTGAAAATAAGTTGTTTTTGTGACCTTGAATGAGGCTTTTATATCTACAGAAGCAGAAGAAGATGTAGTTCAATATATTTTCCTCAGTTAATGACGTCTGCAGAGAAATCTGCAGAGAAATTCCTGGTCAAAGTATTTATATGGAAACTTTTAAATATGTTAATTTTGTGGCAGTTTTGCGGCTAATCTGTCTGCAAAAGAGTCCAGACCAGATGGCAACCTCCGCGGCTGTGATGTGCCAAAAACTGCAATTCCTCAAACGTCCACTTGAGGCTGGCTCCAGAAGTGAGTCAGTCTCCATAAGTCCCCATGTTAAAATGTCCAACTTCACAGCAGAAATAAACATGTTGTTAATGAAAAGTTTCTGTGCTTTTGTCAATTAACAATTCTATTTGTGGAGGAAACAAGAAAACGAAACACTGTTTTGTTAATTGCATATATATTTTCTAAACGAGCTGATTAATTACATTGTGTACGTTTGATGCAGCTGTTTTTTGGCTCCGAATTTAACAAACAACTTAAACAGAACAACATGTTAGAATACCAGCAATGAAAAACTGACAAGCACTTATATACACAGTATTAGTATCAGGCATTAGCAGTGCTGACTGGAGGGCTGCCACAACACACACACAGAGTATAGACCTACTAACATTACACTGCTGGCAGCCGAACGTTTAATCTGGCAGAAGAAAAGCTGTTGTTGATGTGCGAGGATCCACATTTTGTGTGAGCGTTTGTAGCAGCGGGTTTATTGGAAATATGGTTTTTACTTTTTGGGGGAAACATTCACAAACGGCGCTGCTTTCAGCTCGATATAAGTTCATAAGTACCCATGTTCAAATGTCCAGCTTCACAGCAGAAATAAACATGTTTACAGCCTGGTACAAAACAGTTTTGGTCTCTATAGCTAATTTCCCCGTTCATGACAACTGTACTGAGGGTGAATTTATATACAGTTCACCTGTTCAGATTATATTAAGGCTTAAAGTTATTCAAGATTAAGAGCGTTTGTGTTATTATCTCACTTAATTAATTTCAGACAATGTGCTGCTGCACATGTGTATAATTCAATTTGTTGTACGCTACTAACAGGTAACACAAGTCTTTGCAGACTGATCACATTAAATGTTTAATATCAAAGAATAAAACACAGCAGCAGAGCTGAGATCTGGTTTTCATTACGACACGGAGCCCTGAAATCTCCCCACTGTAGACAAGAAAACTGCCGTTCACACTGAGTTTAACCCATTTCTTTTTCTCCAGTCAAATATTAAGATGCCATTTTGCGAATTATAAGCAGAACCCATCAACGAGGAAAAAATGATATTCATAGAAGGTTGACAGCAACATCTGTGGCATTTTAATTCGCCAATATGTGATGCCTTTGGGAAATGATTCATGGAATGAAGAGTGAGCTCTGAATATTCAAATGAACCTTGCTCTGAATCAGCGGCGGACAGCAGTCTCCGTTTCGTTTGACGAGGCACCCGAGCTGTTTTTACGCTAACGCTCCGAAAGCCCCAGATGCAAAACAAAATGTTACAGTCCATTAAGGACAAGATCTCTGTGAGCGGACGGATAATAATGTTGTCCACGTTGTATTTAGTTGTGTATCCACTGAAAATGTTGAGTATTCCAACAAGCGCCTCCTCTCTGTCACTTCAGAGGCTGTTAGTACGTCCCTGTCCTGCAGTAGTTCCAGATTCCTCCTGCCATACAGCACCACCTGACCTCCACCTGACCTCCACATCCACCTTCATAAAACTGTTTTAGATTTATACTTAAACTTAGTCCAAGAATAGTTTACGACAGTGTGCTCATATTCAATCCATAAAGTATACTGAGTATTAAAAAACCTTGCTCTTAGAAGCCCATTTGTAACTTACACATCTGATCTGATCTATAAATCTCAAACTGAGGCACCTGCCTTACAATCAGTGAAATGAGCGTTTAATCAAGAACAGTCACGGACCAAAAGATCCATTTTTTTTTTCTCATTTGACACTATTTAACGAACGTCACATCCTGATTTTTAAATTCGAAACACCTTGTATCTGATTTATTTCTCACACTTAATTAATCCTAACTGATCATTCCTGTCACGATTTAGTGCCGCCAGTTTCAGAGTGCAGTACCCGTCCCATAAATATGGACAGCTGTACACGTGTATTTGTGATTTATATATAGCTTATGATCAAAACCTGTGAGTCGACAGCCAACCAGAGCAGAGTGAAGACTTTACTTAATAACACATCACTGTAGCATCAAAATGATACAAATTAAATAGAAAAGTTAAACCATGTTGCTTTAAGATCAAAACTGATCGTCTGTTTTGTGAACGAGGCCCCTGCTCAAAAACATTTAGAATCATCTCTCCACACCGATCATCTTTTGTGTTCTGCATCAGTGGTTCTACTTTTCTGTTGAGTATTTGACTCTTTTACTGGTCCACTGAGCCATTACACACTAATTGTGTGCACTGCTTCCCTGACTTCACAGACACGATCTAACAACGCGAACAACAACAACGAAAGTAACGTAAATCTCGCGTGGCGCTGTATTTGCTTCCGTTCCATCAGGTAACAGAAGATCTGTGACTTTAAAGTTGGCATCAACTCTGAACATTAAAGACTTTAACATCAGTTCACTGAGCAAGTAAAAGGACAAGTAGATGTGTGCTGAAACTCCAGGGAGAGGATTTTTTTTACAGTGCGATAAAGTGAGTTTTAAAAGCCACTAATCTCTCTTATTCATTGGTATCGATCAGCGGTCTTTATGTGCCGTGGGTCAGTAAAAACCATACCTTTTATTCCTTTAATTAAAGAGAGCACATTAATTACTCCTAATCGTAGCGACTCCTATAATTACAAATTGACTGTAATGTTGTTACATTCGCCTCGTTCTCTCTCGTCTCGGTGCCGTTTCGTGTGCCTCATTGTTCAATCTTCATTCCATTACTGGAGGGTCAATATTTGTTACTTTGCTGTTGCCTGAATTCATTTAACTGAGTGAAAAAGAAGGGGTGATACTGATGAACGAGAGCGAGAGACGGGTGAGATAAACGCACAAAGACATGAAGTGAGACGGTGGCCCTCGGGTCCTCTGGCGGTCTGATCCAGCTGCCTCGGCACAGGTCTTAATCCTGACCCCGAGGACAACTCCAAGACTGGAGGCTGAAGGAACTGAGGCATTTAAAAAAGGGCTGTGGCTTAAAAGCATGTCCGATATGTACTTGGGTTGTTGAGCGATTTAAAACCCAAGAGCTGAATCTTAATGTCTAAACTAACCTGGAGCATCGACTTTGAAACGGGTGTAACGTTCTCTTCTCCTGGTCTTAGTTAGCACTCGGCTGCTGCATTATGACGATCTTCAGTTTATTCAAAGCTTTCTTGGGCAAACCAGAACAAAGCGGCAGCACACGAGTGGAGCCTGTTAGAGATGAAGGAATATATAACCTTTATCTGCAGAAAAGACTGCACACTGGAGTGATTCCAGAGAAGTTATTTTAGTTCACGTGGGCTTTAAAATTCAGATCAGAGAAAACAAGTGAGATAAGTTGGGTCCTGATTTGTAGCACCCAAGATTTCAATAATATCAGCGGCTGATTTATAGAATCCAACCAAGATTTTGGTTTTATGACCTCACAAAAATGTATTACAGATTTAATAAGAGTAATAGTCTACAGGCATGCTAGAAGCTCTGTGAGTTAAGCTGAGCAGTGCTTTGAGGTAAATGTTCACCATGTGGGACGTCAATGGTCACTGGTTCTCAGCTACCCCAAGTCCAGTCCAGTCCAGTCTAGTGTCCTTGGGCAAGATACTGAACCCTAAATTGCTCCTGATGGCTGTGCCGTGACGCGTACGCTTTGAATGGTCGGCTCTATAAATGATCCAAAACTGTCTTAGTTTAGCATATTATCATGCTAACATGCTATTTAGTCATTAGATTTGCAGGTAATGGTCGCAACCATTAACGCCTCTGAAATCTTAAATAAACACTGTGAGCTGGTTCCTTTAGTGTGGCAGTCTGGATATCTGAGGGCGAGGCGACATACATTCAAACATCGTTTTTTAATGTTCAATAAAATAACTTGCACTCTAGTCATTAAATTTTACATCCTCTGTATTTCACATTTGTTTATTTGTATTCCTTTTTCCTGCTTTAATTTGTGTTTAATTGTTTCATTTTACTCAGCATTAACTCGTGTTGTGTTTACTGCTATTGAGAGTCACTCTGTCTTTTTGTTTAGTTCTACTAATGAATGAGACTCATTGATAGACATGATGTGTTTATTTTTTTCCACGCTGAGAGCCAAAGTACCCATGTGGGACAATAAAGACTGAATTGATTCATCCTCTGGGGATAACGAAAGTCTGCACAAAATCAAATGGTGTCTGGAACAAAGTGGTGCACGGCTGAAAAGATGAACTGTACTGTTTGTTTTTTTGATCCGTATAATCTTGATTTTATTTGGAAAGCATGCAGGCGACACAAAGTGAGCTCGAGTCTGAGAAATAAGACAAGTAAGACAAAAGATGATGAGCAAATCAATGAGCTGTCAATTGCTCCCTGCTTCTGTTTGAAGGTTTTGGGTAGCGGGGAAGCTGGAGAAGCTAAATTAGGTTACTTGAATGTGTTTGCGTAGCGCTGATTTGTAGAAACTTTATTACTTCCTGGATGTCACCGACTGCGAACTATGAACAGATAACGCTTGACAATCTGAATGTACCTCCCATTCATACACACACACACACACACACACACATCCCTCTAAAGCCTCCACTCTGGGTAATTGAGTTTTCTCTCCCTGCACTGCTGACAGAAATATAAACACCCCGCCACCATAAAAAGCCCTCCCTAAAGCTTCTAACACTTTATTTCCCTGCTTATTAGCTATGACTGTGACAGGAGAGAGAATAGTCTGAATATCTGACACAAAAGTTGATCAGTTTTGTGATTTCGCCGAGGGGAATGTGCGCCGGCTACCGCGTGCATTTGCGTCGGAGAGACGAAACGAGTGGAGGAGGAGAAGGAAGATAACAGGGAGGAGAGGTGTTTGTTCGAGCAGTCAGTTTGGTTTTACGGGGAAAATAATGAGTGCCGTGCGTGACTCAGGGGTGATATTCTTTCTCCACATTTGTACTCAAGGAGTTGCCAAAAAGCACATCATAAGAACGCCGCTTCCTGACCTCCATTCTGCCGAAAGTAATAATAGAATTTGGGCCCGTCCGAGCCGGAAAAGGGATTTGGAAATGTGATGTATAGCTGATCCAAATCGACCTTGACTGTGAAATGGAAGGATTAGCGCCGAAGAACATTTCCTTGGCACCTTGAGGAGTGTGTATGTTGTGTTTGTGCATGCATATTTTGACATCATAAAGAGGAAACAGAGCTGTCAGTATAGCGTCTTGGTATAGGGGCTGGCTGCTGTCAGTGAGAGTGAGTAACGATGGTGATGACTCACTGCCAGTCTAACCTTGACTCTGACAGGGCTCTATTGGATTAAAATGTCATGGATGGCTTCTCCTGAGGAGCTTCTCTAACTGGCAGAGGAGATGGCATGAATGCAGCAGCTCATGGTGCATGTGTTGGTTTAAAATATCTACACTGTCTGCATATAATTATGATTTTTAAATGATATATTGAGAGAGGTTTTCTACATCAGAGCACTGTCTTTGGTGCTGAGTTTGAGGTACGTGTCCAGCCGCTGTCCGCGGTGCTGACTGCCTCGTTCTGCTGCCTTGAGTTGCAGCTCTGCGCCACATCAACCTGCAGTATTCCCGTGAGGCTGCTGTATGTATTGATTTCTGATTGCACCAAAAATATTGGCAAACAGCAGCATGGCTTTTTGACAAGAGTCACTGATATTATCATCCGTATTGGCACGTACTGTCTTAAATATTTCAAGTGAAGGAGTTGAAGTATCTCGGGGTCATGTTCATGAGTGATGGGTAAATGTAGCGTGAGATGGCCCAGCGGGTTTGTGCGGCGTCTGCAGTAGTGCGGATGCTGTACCGGACCGTTGAGGGAAAGAAGGAAGGCAAAGCCTTCGATTTTCCAGTCCATCAACGTTCCAACTGTCACCTGTTGTCATGAGCTTTGGGTAGTGACCGAAAGAATGAGATCGGCGGGCGAAATAAGCTTCCTCCACTGGGTGGCTGGGCTCACCATTAGAGATAGGGTGAGGAGCTCGGCCAGAGTAGAGCCTCTGCTCTTTCGCTTCGAAAGGAGTCAGCTGAGGTGGTTCGGGTATCTATATAGGATGCCATCTGGGTGCCTCCGTATGGAGGTGTTTGGGCCACGTCCAACTGGGAGGAGACCCAGAAAACCAGTGGAGGGACTACATAGCCCATCTAGCTTTGGATCGCCTCGGGATCCTCCAGGAGGAGCTGGAACGCCCTCAGGCGAATTAAACTTTTGTTTTCAGTCAAATTTTATCATCTGAAGTTTGTTTTAGTTGAATAAAATGGATTTACAGGTTCAGTTAAAGTGTAATGGATTATTTAAACTTTTGTCTCTCTGGAATAAATGTCTATTTTGATTAATGAGACTAATTTGCTCATCTAAGATCAGAAACTCAGAGTTATTCACTCCTCTAATCAGTACAGGACAGAGAAAATTTCTTTCAGGTTGTAATGTATCAACAAAAGCACACCAGCTCAGATTAGCTGGTAAAGTTCACCCGACCACATGAAGAGATGTCTCTTCCCGACAGCATCAACAGATTTCTCGTGTGTCTGTCTAGACGAGCTCTGCTCCTCAGTGCAGAGCTCGTCGTTTCATTCCTCAGTGAAAGAAATGTTTGATAAAAATGATTCAGTAAGATGAACGCTGATCGGTTCTGGCCTCAGAAATCTAGTTTTGGTTTCTTGTTATTGCAAGAAACTGACAGTTGGTGACAACATGACAAGAAACAATGTGCCAGATAAAAGCCTTCTAGCTGCAGGTTTCACAATATTAAATCAGCTTTGCAGATGTTTTATGACGAAGGAACACATCTGTCAGGATACACACGGCGTGTTTTGGAGAGTAAACTGTGACTGTAGCTGTCTTTCTTTAAAAGAAACCGCCACAGACTCGGTGTGTGTGTGTGTGTGTGTATGTTTGCCACCTCCTACCTTCAGGTCTCTCTGCCTGGCGTGCTCCATGTCCTGCATGGAGCAGCAGTGGACCTCCTGCAGACGCTGCTGCCGCCTCTGATGCTCCGTCTGCAGCTCGTCCAGCTGCATCCTCAGGTGCTCCCTCTCCTGGCTGAACTGATGCTGCAGCTGCTGCAGCGACGACTGTGACTGGGAGAGCTGCATCTCCAGACTCTGCTTCAACAGGGAAATCTGGAGAGGACAGGGAGAAAGTTTAACAAGGCGCTGCATTTGCACCTTTGCATACATGTATATATATTAAAAGGAAAGTGAGTCGGTGGTGCCGGAAGAACCAGACGTTCTCTGGGGATCTTTATGCGGCAGAATAACAAGAGGGGGTGGCAATCAATTAGGCTTAAACAAATATGATCTTTCTTTAAAGCCTTGAGCCATAAAGTTTCTTACTTTTTGTAAACAAATTGCTCTCACTACATGATAAAATAGAGCTAATGCTGGAGCGCACTGAGCATGAGAATTCATTGTTGGAAGGAAGCAGCATAATTTACCAAATGAGTCTGTCTAGACAGCTTAAGACAATGAATGTTTGTGAAAGTGTAGAGACAAAAGCACACCCTTGTATAAACTTGGTTCGGCGGCGCTCGTTCCAATGAAGCAAATTTGATAAAGAACAGGAAACTTTATTCGAGTGACCTACGGAAAGGTCAACCAGCTGCTGTGTGAAGATCACACGTGTCCTCTCTGTCGAGAAACAGCAACACTAGTTGGCAGGATGCAAAGTTATTCTCGCCCGGGGACGATAACCTTGTCTGCTTTACCAACTGCTGAAGTCCCTCGGAGCGAAATGACTGACAGGAAGGAAAACCTTGAGCACAGGTGAGGACAGCCGGACCTCGAACGATTCATTTATTAACACGTTGTTGGAATAAATATTGACGGATCGTCATACGCATAACAAAAAAAGAAAGAAAGAAAGAAAGAAAGGAAGAAAGCCGATGCAGCTCAGCATCAATAGCTGCGTCCCAAATTTAGATTTCAATATTATGACTAAGACATGAGTCATACGATGTGTCATGAGGTTGGATAGCTTTATTAACACAAACGTATAATTATATATGCTGTATTCTGATCCTGATATTAAGACGTTTACTCATCCTGATCTCTGAAATGTTTCAGGCAGAAACACCTGGGTAACAAGTCATGATGTAGGCAGCTAGAGTTTCTTAAAATTGTATTCATTGATTTGTTTTGTGCAACAAACTGTGAGAACATCAGTGCCATATCACCCTTATGAAGCTGTTAAGGTGAAAGCATTCTCTGTGTCTGTTTGTCAGAGCTTATTTTTGCTGATAACAGCTGATACTAGAAACATAGGAGACGAGAGCTGTGAAAAAAACAAACAAACAGTGAAGTTGTGGGCTGAAAAATCAAAACAATGAGCTGAAAGACGCTAAAACGCTCTGCAGAGCTGAGGGGAACTGAAGAGTTGGCTCCAAGGTGGTGACTACAAACAACACCTTTGACTTTACACACATATTTTCCACTGTTAATATAATTTAGATTCCTCTTAAAGTCCTAGCAGAGGTGATGATTTCATGTGTAAACTGCAATACCACTGATATTTATAAAGTGGATGCACAGTTGTACTTTTTGAAAACATACTGTGTAGCAGCTGGTGTGTGAGCAGAAGTTAAATCATATTCATATTAAGTTAAATATCTGCCCACACAGCAAGGCATCGCTGGCACTGATATAAGCTATTAGACTTAGATTTGCCTACAAGAGGACGCTGATGAATTTAAACTATGAATGATACATATGTTGATTAAATTCACAAACATCTGTGTCGATATCAGTGTTAAGTTTGATGGCAGATTTTGAGTTTTGAGTATTTAGTTTTTATTTGAGTCTCTAAAGTTTAAGTCATAAGGTTGTAAAATGTCTTTATTGAACTGGTAAACTAGGTGTTAACTTTCCTCTTCCATGAATAAACAGCTGAGGTTTATGTGTCCATCACACTGTTTGCTTGCTGAACGTTTGTACCTGTTGATTTACTTTTGATTTACCTTTTCTGTCACAACATACTCGTCTGTAACTTCCTGGAAAAGGCTGAACGCCTTGTATTTTCTAACCACGTGCTACCTTGAAAAAACCTTGAAAAAAGTCATGAAGAAACAGACAGTTACCGGTTTCTTCATGACTTTTTTCAATGTTTGCTCATGCCCTCCACCAAAGAGCTCCACCTTAACAGTTTCATGAAGCTCTCCTGTTCTGTGATGTTTTATTATAAGACTGTAGTTGACTAAATCCACAGTGAAGTGATTTACGGGTTTAGTTAATACATTATTTAAAGGTTTCTCTAGAATTTCCAAACTCATTAAATACTCCAGGAGGAAACGTCTGTTACGATTAATAAGACTAATTTGCTAATCTAAGATCAGCAACTCAGGCATTGCCAGGCATCAGCGCCAGGCATCACTGGCACTGATAAAAAAAGAAAAGAAAAAAAAGCCATTAGAAAATAGTCTGGACCATCATTTAATTTCCAAACAGCACATCTTCTGTCAGCGCGTATCTATCAGGAGACTGACCGCTCGTCCGATTCGAGTATTAAGAGTAAATAAACACGGCTCTGGCGATCGCGAGGCATGAAGAGGACGCATTAATCACAGGGTGGGAGCTGATGGACAGCGTGGGCACGCGGCGATGCACGTACGGCACGCGGGAATGGACATGAATAAAGCCATCAGCACGGTTCATCTGTGTGCAAAGGTTTGACCACAGGAAAGAGCTCAGTCACGCTACATTAATATTACCGGGCGGTCATTAGCAACAGCAGCATGCTGCGGTGTATTCAGCATCAAATAACGAGTGTGTGAGCGAGAAATAAGTCAGCGTGGCACCGACAGGAGGTCTTACAGGAAGGTGCAGATCTCATCCTCTCTCCCTCCGTATTGATCCTTTTTTTTAATACTGATGTAATTACAGCCAATCGACTAGAAGCTGGAGGCGTCAGGTATTTTGTGTTCAAAAAGATCAAACAATCTTTAATCAGCAAAGACTGCACTTAAAGTCCTCTTTATCCAGGGCTACTGATCATCTCTCTGCCTGTTCTTTGTACGTTACATCTTGTGTTCCCTGAAGAATTTTGTACAGAGCATAAAACCCTAAGAAACACTTCATTAGGCGTCATTTTATTCCCCCCGCATAGTAAGGAATCGGATCAACACACATGCACTCGCTGCACCAGCAATAGTCGTACCTGTTCCAGCAGGTCCTCCACTTTCCTCTGCCAGCTCTCCCTGGCGTTGCTCAGTTCCTGCTCCTTGTTTTGTGCCAGCTGAGCCAATGCCGAGGCCTTGTCCTCCTCATGCTCCTCTCTCAGCTCCTCGCGGAGCTTCTTACACTCCTGCCTATAACACAACAACAACAACACACACACATACATACAGGGTTTTGTATGGATTCACCAAATCTGCAAAAAGGGAGGGCAGCATCAGTTCTGAGTGTGGATTGAAAACTTTCCAAAGAGCCAAAAGCAAAGAAAGCAAAGGTCAGTGCTTTTACACTACAATCAATATAATTACAATCCAACAGAATAAAATAACCATTTTTTAAAGGTTATTTAAATAAATGCATATATAGAGAGAGAGAACTCTGGCCGCTGAGCTGCCGTTTTCACTCCAAAATCAAAGATCTAAAACTTCCTCTTCACCAACTTATGGAAATCTGTGTTATTGAGCACTTTGCCAAGATAATCCATCCATCTGACAGGTGTGGCACACATCAAGACGCTGATTAAACACTAGACTGGTCACTATAAAAGGCAACTCTAAAATGTGAAGGTTAGCTTGAGAAAAGACATTTATTAGACACTGAACTGTGGCTACTTCACACAGGGCTACAGATACCGATTCATCTACGGCCTCATCAGACGGCTAACATCTGACATTTGATGTGACCTGATAACATGTAAATCCAATATTTACGATCCTTTTCATCCTGGTTTGGTCTCCACCAGGTGCTGAGAAAAGTCTTTTTTTTAAAAATCTGCTAAATGCTCCACTGTGTTCACCTCCTGTTAGTCGATAACTGTCTGTCTGCAGTTCGCTTGTCAGCGTGAACAGTTTTTAGATTTCAAGTCTTTGCAAGTTGATATTTAAACCATGCCGGCATGAACTGAAACCATCGGCTGTCTGTAAGATGAGACAGCAATCTCAAAGGTTGGAGTGTGCGTCGGTAGAAGAATTAAATATGATTTATAGTCAATAAGGCAATCTCCGAAAGCTTAGTGCATTTCTTTTAGGCATGCAACAAGAATATCTGGTGAAAGAAGAGAATCAAACACAATGCAGCCAAGGTAAAGAGCTCAATATTCGCTGTGAGGGAACAAGAAGTGGTCAAGCCTCAACACTGCATCTATTGAGCGGCCATCGCTCTTCAACAGTTGGCTCTATACGTGTGTGTGTGTGTGTGTTTGTGTGCACGCGCTGCCAATGTAATAGCTGTGTGGGAGTTGAAATGGCAGCTGTTAAATCAAGTATCGAGGCAAACACATTTTTTTTTGTCGCTTTGAGAGGTAGAAAGGCGGTTTTTACACACACACACACACACACACACACAGCAGTACAGTCACACACCAGACAGTCACGTTCATCATGCAGCTCGCTTGACACGTGTCATCATTCATGTCCTCGTTCAGTGCAAAGCACACACACACACACACACAGGCCTTGAGCTTCAAAGAGCTCCGGTCTGCCTAATAAGAGTCGTTCTATACCATCTGCTGGGCAGGAAGTGAGACGAGGGCAGAGGGAGAGAGGTAAAGGAGAGGAGTGGATGAACGGAGGGTTGAAGGAACTGTCAAAGATTGAAGAAATTTCCTGATAAAATGAGGAATAATTGGCTGAATTTTACTCCCGGTGCTACGAGATATAAAGCACCCGTGCTTGTTTAAAGTGTGTGTGTGTGCATATGTTTGTGTAGCTGTGTGCTGCAGCTTTAAAAATACGACTTGTCCTGTATTTTCATGTTTGTCTGAGATCAAAATTACACTCTACCTATAAAAGCTTTTACAGACACTCAGATGGGATTAGAGCTACTGCACGTTGTAATGAGGGTAATTAAATATTAGCTGTCCTCCTGCTATTTACCTTGTTAATGTCACATCACAGGCAGACATGGAGAGTTTAGACAAATATTCCCAAACGTGCATCACTGTACACAAGACCTGACGGAGACGTCTTATACAAATTCTGATCTGAAGTTTGAGACCAGATCAGTTTGTACCAGGAGAAAAAGTCAAAGCTTCACCTTGAGGAGTTTCAACATTCATGAGACAGAGCCAAAGTTTCCAATGTGATCTCCAAATAATAAACCTACTCTGCTGATTGTAACCTATTAAAGGTAAGTTTGGGTCAACAACGTTTTAGTTTTCATCTTCTGGGGACCATGAGTGAATACTTCATGGCAATCCATCCACCAATTATTGAGATCTTTCAGTCTGGATTAAAGCGGTGAACCAACCAACTCGCCTTCATCGTAATCCATCGATTTGACACACATTTAACCAGCACTGACCCTCGTCGCTGACATGTGCTCTACAGGAGTGTTTCTGCATGACCAGGACAAAATACTGTGCGCTTCAGCCCGCTGATCCGCTGAATCTCCTCTGTTCTTTTTGGTAATCCTGAGAGCCCTTTCCATGATTATGCTATCACAGAGAAACCGCCTGTTTCCACTGTGAAACAGGGATTAAAAGCCGGCCTCCTTAATTCAGACGGCTCACTAACCACAGTGTACTCACCCCAACCGCCAAATGAATAGATGTTCTCCTGAGAATAAAGAGCTCTGCGCCGAAAGACAAAGGGAAGGTGAATGAAAGGTAATGAAGATGAGGCCGGAGAGGAGGGGGAAGAGTGACAGAGAGGCGGCAGCTCGGTATGAATACACTGTTATTTCTACAGTCTGTGGACGTCTACTTTCACTCTGACATTCATTAGTGCTTTAACTGAATTGGCCACAGTCAACTCGTCAACATAGCAGACAGAAAATTAGAACAGGCGTTCCCTAATCTGCCTTTGATGCAGCCATTTTTAGTCATTAACGTCACACCATCATTGCTATCGCTGCATGTAACACTATTTCCTTTTGTGTTTAGTTGTTAAAATATTGGATTTAATGCGCCTGTCTGGAAGCCCCTTTCTCCCACTGCTTGAAAAAGCACAAATATGATAGTTAGAGCAGGAAATCAGCCAAGTTTACATGATTTGTGGAGTATATCGGTGGTGGAAAGACGATTGCGTCTGCAAATATTTGGGTAAAAAGAAACTTCACGCGTAGAGGGAGGTATAAAAAGAAAAATTCACTGTCTGGGGAGAAGCTGGCTGACAGATTTAGGTTGTGGTGATTCCCAAGACAGGAGGAAAAGGATGCTCCTAGTATCAGTTCATTCATAATTTGATGTAAATCTTGACACTTATTGGCCCGCTTATTTTGTTCTGCTTTGCAGAGCTCTCTCCGTACACTGGAGACCAATATAAACCAATAAAAACATTAATGTACATTGATCTGAGGTGCTGCAGCTGCATCTAATACATCTAATTTTATATGTGACCTCTGTTTAGATCTCTGGTTTAACTTTTAACCAATGAATTTGTAAAAAAAAGTGACCTGATTTAAGCCCAGAGAGATTTGATGTTATGATAGTGAGTGAGTGTCATGAAGCACTTGCCACATTCAAATAGCAAATTCAAATAGGATCAGAGTGAAGTGATACAAGTGGAGTGGAGTAATGAAAAATATTGCGGCAGATATTCATGGAGCTCAGAGAGCGAGGAAAGGCTAAAAATATCAAACAATATCAAGTGTGACCTTTGCGAAGAGACGGAGCGCTAACAGATTAAACAAACTTGCAGGTTGAGAGTGAGACGCGGATACAAAGAAACGAACAGGCCGTCGAGTAGCAGCCTGTAAATTTAGATTTGTGTTGAATAATGATATATTGGAATATATTCTTTTTTTCTACATAATAACTTAAAATAACAATATTTCTTGATAAAGTTTGGAGATTTTTTTTAATTAGAGAGTCGTGTTTAAGATGTGTACTGACATCTACACTGACACCAATACATCTGATTATGAGGGAAATCTCTATTCCAGCATGTCACGTATGGAGTTACACTGTAGGGACAGTGTTAAATCTTAGATTGTTAGACAGACACTGACTTCTTCTTCTTCTTGAGAGCAGCCGCATGTTTGTGTTGAGCAAATAGGCGCCATTCGGATCATTACTATGGTAACCGAGGTCAGAGGATTGGGCTGTCTCCACTCAGCAGATAGGTATATAATGTAGAAGCCTCCTCAAGGTCAGATAACAATGTTGGACCACCACCACAACCACTGTAGACTAATGACCAATTGGCAAACACCTTATACTGTAGATACACTGAGTATGGCCATTTGTGGACATACAGGTGTCGTGCCACCTAATTAGTTTTGGTATTATTTATCCAGGGTTTGAGAACATGGATTACTGGGCCGACCAGACACAGGTCCAGGGTCGCAAAGGGTCTGTGGCCTCCTAAAGACAGAGCCAATGTAGGAAGTGACTAATAATATGTATTCAAAGATTCAAAGAGGTCAGGTCAAAGTCAAAAAAATCTTTAATACTGAGTATCTTGACTCCTTTAAGGTCAGATGTAAGTGTTTTTAAAAATTTTGAATCTGCATACTGTCATACTACAGATACAGACAGTCAGTCTACATTAAAATATGATTAGCAACAGATCTAAAGTCTGATCTAAACTGTTTTCTCTCCTGTGTGTATGACTCAAGAACAGGTGGAAAAAAGGATAATCCCTCCGTGTTCCTTCATCTCGTTTTAATCTGTGAAACAGGTGTGGGCAAACAGAGTTTTGGCAGCTGAATTATTTACTTCCATTCTTATTTAGAACATATGGCGCAGTGTTGCACTTCAACCTCGTGTGGCAGAAAAGAGTACTACAACAACAAACACACAAAAAACCTGCCAAAAACTTTTCTTTTCACAGATTATGTAAATATATCCTGGCAAAACAAGTTTTTTTTTCACCTGTTTCACAGACTGGAATTATATTTTTTCCTCACTCGCCTCTCAGTGCTCCTTTAACGGTTTTATAGAATATATTTATGGTAGTATTTATAGAAAGAGATTGTCAGTGTGGATGTGCTGTGACAGGAAGCGTTGGACAGGAGGAGTTAATCTCTCCTTCATCATCAGTGTGACTCATACTGACATTTCCAACCAACAGCAGCATGTTACAGCTGTGGTTAACCTGCAAAATGTCACTTAGATGCAAAACTGCTATAAACAGTAGCTGCAGTGTTCAAGGGCTGACCTTTTCCATGTCTGTGCCCAGGGGACCGATGTTCTCCAGGTCCATCCGTGTCTGAGATACTGGTCTGAACCACACTGTAACTTTTCGACCGATTTTAAATCATGTTGATGCTACACTGAGATTCACACTACGTAACTTTGTGTCCCGGGTACGACACAAAGTCACACACCACCAACTATTTCACTGATTTTGGTGAAACTGGATCATATTTTGATCCAGTTTATATTTTGGAGAAAATGTTTTCTGGTTTTCCCTCTGATGTCCTCCGGCTGCTCCGACTCAGCTCTCTGTGATTTACAGAGTTTCCTGATGGACAGTGAAGTAAACTGCTGACAACTGTAGCTGCTGTTAGCTGCTGTTTGTTAGCCAGGCTCAGCAGCCTCTATGGACATAATGAGAGACGCTGAGCTGGGCTGACTGCTGTTGGACAAGTAAATAATATTAGGTGTGCAGCTATGTCTCGTGTTGTTGATGTTAGGCTGTTCGCAAAGTTGTGGACTCACCTTTTAAAAGATGCTAGTTATAGCAGACGGAGGGAATATCAGTAAATGTTAATAAAAGTTAATCAAATCATCTCCGACAGAAGAAGTCGTATAAAATAATAAACAGATATGGAGGCACTCAGCTTTGTCTGGAGACGCTTCAGCATAAAAGAGACACAATCTATTTTTAAGTGAAAAAGCTTTCTGTGGTTTCGACCCATTAAGACACTATTTAATGCTGAGATAAACTTTAATGGAGTCATTTAGAGGCTGCAGACTTTACTGTGTGAAAAATACATCAGTTCACACCTCCGAACAGTCGATTTCATTCTTTGAGGTTTGTGAATAATAACACTTCAAAGGTCCGTGGACGTGAACAGAGACTTTGAGCTCGGGGCTTTAACACTGGATTGAGATGAGAAGTTGCACAGTCCTCCAAGGATAATGCTCTGTCACGGTCAATGCTGTGAGCCGAATGACCTGTGCGTGTGTGTGTGTGTGTGGGAAAGAAAATAGGGGAACACACAGACTTCCATTTCCCATCCATTCTTAATTTCACGCTCCCCATTTATTAGAAGATGAGATAAAGAAAGACGGTGTTACTCTGTCTCTAATACACACACACACACACACACACACACACACACACACACACACACACACCTACCTGAGTGTTTCAGTCCATTTGAGCTCCAGCTCCAGAGCCATCTTGTCCATCTTGTGTTTTTCTTCTTCTTTGGTGGTGATGAGTTTGGCTTCATGCTGACGCTTCTGAGTCTCCAACTCTCCCTGTGAACAGACAGACAGGTGAAGTCAGAGAGACAGGCAGACAGACAGGTGGAGTCAGACAGACAGACAGGCGGTCAAAATGATGAGGGATAGACAGGCAGGCAGACAGACACCCAGACAGACAGACTGACAGACAGACAGTTCTTGCTGCAGCGTGAAAGAAGTCTTTCAGAGTAACTTTGCTCACAGCTGATGCACAAACATTAGAGGTCTCTGACATTCATCAATCCAAAAACAGCGGTCAGATGGATGAAATGAATCGAGGATTAATTAAAGAGCTGATGAACAGAAAACGTTTGGATACGTTTAATAACTGCTCAAATCAAACATCCAGCCAGTCATCAGCTACGTAATGTGCACACACCAACATGGGCTCTTTATACACTAATTAAATGAAGCAATATTGACTGTCACTGCTGTAAACTGCATCAAACTGTGGACGGTGGAATAAGTGTGTATATATGTGTGTGTTTTTCCTTCTATCTTTGGACCAGTGTGAGTTTTCGACCTTCAAAGTGACATTTGATCTGCTCCTCTCTGCTTCAAAGGACTGTTTGAAAGTTCAAACTTGGCTCTCGAGCTGAGGTTAGAAATATATTTAGATTAAAGTTTGAGGTTGGTCGTGTTATTGTGATGGTTAAGGTGATGGCACAGACGTACAGAATAAACCTGTGTGTGTGTGTGTTTGTTCGTGCAGACCTGCAGTGCAGTCAGCAGGTTGCTGGTCTCTCTCAGCCGGGCTCTGGTAGCGTCCAGCTCCTCCAGCAGTTTGTCCTGCGCCTCCTTCAGTGTGGAGATCTGCCCCTCGGCCGTTCCGATGTCCTGCTCCCCCTGCTGCACCTCCTCCTGCAGCCGAGTCACCTGCGGCGGAGGAGGGAGGAGAGACGGATCGGCAGACAGACGGTTAGCCGGTCACAACATCTACATCGGTTGCTCTTGAGGCTGAATCTCAGTGTGGCAACAACCTTGAGACTACATCAGCGTTTTCTGCTCAGCGAGGTGGAATTTCATCAAAAATGGATTCAATAATCATTTCTGTGTCTGATTTTTAAATGAGCTGGGTCCGTACACTTTCTGCCAACGTGGCAGCACAGTTTTGCTCTGCATCATTTAGTCATTTAGCCTCAATGTTAAAGCAAAGTACAACTTGGAAAGTGTGTGCATGGAGTGCATAAAGAGCAGCAAACAGGGTGAGGCAGCTGGTTTATTTACAGATTTGTAACCAAGACTAATGACGCCTGACTGCAGGGACAGGATTAAACCTTTGTTAGAGAAAAAATGGAGTTCTTTATCTATCTCTATCTCTTTTTAAAAATTCATTCAACACACACAGACCCGTTTTCCATGACCGTTTATCCTTATCAGGGTCACGAGGGGCTGGAGCTGATTCCAGCCGACTTTGGGCGAGAGGTGATGTACACCCCAGACAAGGTGCCAGTTCATCACAGACACACAGAGACAAACAACATCTGAATAATTCAGACATCTGTATAATATCAGACCGTCCAGCACTGTGGCAAAAACGCAAAATGCGGACTGATCCAAACTCTGATACTCTACCTGTTGTGTTCTGGCTTTGTTTATTTCATGTAGCCGGCCTCTAAATCTGTGCTGCAAGTTAGAGACGAACTAGTTTAATTTGTGTCCGCTGGTTTGAAAGAGACAGCTTTGGACGAGTGACGCAGACAGTGAGTGAGAGTGAGCGAGCGCCGGCCTCGGTAAAGCCGGTTAATCAGCAACATAAAAAGTTATTTCCTAATTGTTTCACAGCGATTACGTTCAGCACAAATAGACACACTTCTACAGCCTGATCCTGTCTGAATGCGTCATACACTAACTCTTTAGTTAAGTGAACTTATACAGAAAACAAGTTCGAATACTTCAAATTCAGGAAAAACAGCCAACATTATTAATGAATAATGCTGCACCAAAAGTAAACAGGAGCATCATAACTCCATGTTGTGTTTGCATTCTGCTGTTTGGAGTAGTTATACAGTTTAACTCTAAATTACTTTTAATACATTTCTCATAACTCACTCTAAAAAATAAACTTGTACAGTGTCAGCTTTAGACATTTGGGTTGTTAAATAGCTACGTCCTTTAAGAAATATGAGAGCTGCACATTTGGAAGTGACCCTCGTCTCATTTTTCAGCCGGTAATATGACGGTTTACTTCATCTTTCAAATGGTAAATACTGTTTAACATTCAAGTCACGCGCTTTATTATAGAGAGAAAGATTCAGACTCCAGTTTCCAGAACTTTTGGAGGTGAATTACCAACAACAAGCAAAGAGTAGTCAGTGAGAAATTCATTACAATGTCCTCATACAGTGGCTGTTCCAGAGCTTTCAGTCATAACATGTGACCTTTATCAACAGGATGCAGGATGCAGTACATGTTTAGTCAGTAAAACTGCTGTTTCTAGATGTATAGTTAATAAGCAAGTGACCAAAGACACTTGAAATGGTTTCAAACATGAGCTTATATAAGTACAAAGTTCTCCATGTCCCACCTCCTCATTGGCTTCGGTGAGTTTGGAGGTCAGCTCCTCCCTCAGCTCGTCCAGCTGCTGCTTGAGGAGCGTCTTCTGCTCCTCCAGCGAGAGGCGCTCCCTCTCAAACTGCTGCTCCAGCTCCTGTGGAAACCAGCCAGAGAGACAAATCACAAAACAACTCAGAGGTAAAAGCCAAGGTGCTGCAACGAGGAACCCTCGATTAGTGATTCAAATGCAGGTGAAACAGTTTACGCTCCTGATCAGGAGAGCTCTGCGCGTTTTATTGGAAGTCGAGTAATGTTTTATTGGTATTCATGGTGTTTTACGTCTGTGAAGATTCTCAGTCATCCAGGTAATAGGAAATCTGAGAGAGACGACTCAAAGGCAGTTTGACTAATTTATAAATCTGCACCACCAAGACCAAACAGCAAGTTCACTTTCCTTCATCTCACTACATTTCAAAGAACAACCATGATATTACGAAGCACTTTGATCTCATTACTGTGTTCAACCACAAGACGTACTGTATGAAGTACAGTCATTCTCAATTCATGTTACACCAAGCCGAATCACAGCAAGGGGGTTAGTTAGTTAGTTAGTTAGTTAGTTAGTTAGTTAGTTAGTTTGCTAACTTTGTAATGTTTTAATGTTCATCGTGGTCACTAACATTGGCGCTGAACAGCTAAATGCTAACATTGTGGTATTTGAATTTTCAATCATCATCATCATCATCATCGTTCATCATCTTGATTTAGCATGCTAATATTTGCTAATGGCTTTTAACACAAGTGCTAAGGAGACCGATGGGTGTTTTGCAGGTATTTGTATGTATTTGGTCACGTAAATACAAATTTTTGTTACTTTTATTGGATAGGACAAGTGTAGACAGTCAAGGGTGGCGCAGAAAGGTGCAACTGAACCCAGGCTGCTGCAGTAAGGACTCAGCTTTTTATATGCGGGGCCCACAGCGCATTAAGTCGTTAAAGAAAATGCATATTTTGACTTGACGTTAGCGACAGATTACACGTTGGGTTCCACAAACTGATATTTCAGTTTGAACCAAAGTGGCTGACTGACACAGGTACACACACATGCTGCTAGCATGGCTAAAAACAGTGAAAGTGGATGTGTTGGAGGCTCAGGCTGTCTTTTATTTGATTTTTATTTGATGCAGAAGACACACTGCACAAGATTTATTTCATCTCTGAGAGTGTTATCACACTCGTCTCATATCCTTCATCTTCTTGTATGTGCAGTGTTTCCTCAGTTGTGCTGCAGATCCAGAAGTTACCACCCTTGCTCCTTTTTTTGTTTGACGTTGCATTCACAGCATTCATCCGTACACATTTCTAAAAATACTTTCATTGTCCTCGACGGAGAGGAGAGAAAGAGCTCCGGCATTGTTACCATAATAAAGCTTATTATTCCTGCATGAATGGGGGAACGATTTCTGGTACAGTGTGCAATGATTGCTGCTTTCCAAGAACAATTAGAGCTGAGGGAAATTGCTGTAATGTCAAATGAAATTCACGACCATTATTCATTGCGTAGGAGGGTGGAGTTTGTAATGCCCTAAAAAAAGAAACATTCAGGGCATTGACTAACTGTGACACAGTTCCATAAATATGAATGGGACTTCACAGAAATCCATCTGAATGGAAGAAAGAGTGAAAAATCACATTAATTCATGCGTTATGCTTCATGGCATCTCGTATTTCAGCAGCGGCTTAGAGGGTCAAAGGGTGGAGAAAGTTTCTCCGTTTGGCAGGATGATAACTGTGGGAACTTTTCCTCACTGACACAAATATGCATCAGTAAAACAGTTTGGCATAATTTGGCACAAAGACTGAAAAGTTGGCGTGTTTTGGCGAGTTATGGAAACTCCAAATGATCCAGAGAAACGTCAGTCCACCCCTGTTTTCCCCCGCCGACTGCCTTCCTGTGATTTGCTCACGATAGGTTGGAACACAATCCTAAAAAAAGCCAAGAATAGGGCGAGAACACGTCCACCTCCAGGCCACGGTGGAACTGCATGCTGCATCAAGATCTCTCCCATCTACTGTTCGCCTGAAGCCTTCTTCTCCCACAGGTCCTCACAAAAGTTTTCCTCGAAACTATTCCTTGAAAAAAAAATCAGGACTTCAAACACTCATACACATAATTACCAAATCAATGAATCGTTCTACCTGCTGTGCTAGAAAATCTAGCACTTAAAACTGAATTAATTAATCATTTTGACCCTCAAGGCAGCAAAACCAACCTTTGAAAACAGCACTGAGACATTATCATGCACCTAATACAATATATATATATATATATATATATATATATATGTTGAGGCCAATATATTAGCAAACAGATCTATCCACAGCTTTCATTTGAAGTTGTGTTTCTAGTGTGGTGACCATATTTTCATGTTCTCGCACATGTATGCATGCACCACAGGTGTTTTCATCAGGATGGAGGACCAGCACTCAGCACACCTACGGAGCGAACCTTTCAACACACATGGACGCCATGAACACGAGCACTTTGGTTGCCAGGTAATTTATGGAGGAAGGAGCGAGCCTCCTGGAGCTCTTTAGAAAAGGCCGACTCACTTCGGCCTGACAGCTAACCATTAGCATACTGACAGATTCTGTCAAAACAAGCGCTCGCCCGCTCGGCTCGTAGGATAGCAACAGCCTCGACGACGACGCATCGATTTATTGACACACGTGTGGACAAATCAGGTGAATTCAAACACGTGTGTTGTTTGTATTTTTGTACTGGGTTAGAAGATAATCATGGCAGTGTTGGACAGAACATGATAAATGTGTTGGCTGCCTAAATCCTAAATATTAGATTTAATTATTGATATTAAAGGACCAGTGTGTGACATTTAAGGGGACCTATTGACAGAAATGGAATATATTATCTATAACTCTGTTGTCATTAGTGTATAATCACCTGAAAATAAGTATTGCTGTGTTGATGTCAGCTTAGAATGAGACTTTTATATGTACAGAGGGAGCGGGTCCTCTTTCATGGAGTCCGCCACGTTGAGCCACCATCTTTCTACAGCAGCCCGGAGGGGAGAAACCAAACACCGGCTCTATATAGGACCTTTCACAGAAGTTTCACTGGAGTTTCTCCTCCATGCTTGAACTGAGAGGGAGAGGTGAGGGGTTTTCAGTTGGTTGAGTCTGGAACTTCACCACTAGATGCCGCTAAATTCCACAGGCTGGACCTTTAAGTGTTAATATCAGTACAACAGTGGTACAAAAGCTTAAATCATGTGTAATGTGCTTTAAATGTTCATTTGATTGGGTCCTGTGGGCCACATGGTGATTGTTAAATCTAAAAATGAATCAATGAATACATCATATTTGTCTCAACATGTGAGCTAACGTGACTTCTATCGCTCTGATGATATCAAGGACATGATAAAAGGAATCTTTTGGCCGTTGGTCGATCGAGAAACAGACAAAGTCGAGACGAGGAGGACTCACTCAATGCGGTGCATCAGGATTCATGTCATACCTCACCGCTCGATATAAGGGGCGAGACCGAGGTGCTGCAGACCTGTTCATTTAAATTCAAAACCAGGTCCTCTCATAGACAACTCTCATTATAATTTAAAGTAATGAAAGAATGGAGGTGATGAAAGAAAAGATGATTAACGAGACGTGATGAAACTTGGATCAGACGAAAGAGAGGAAGAAAAAAAAATCAAGTGATGAGGAACAGAGGGAATGAAAAGGCATCGCAATCATCGGCGTGCCTCTGATTTAGCAGAAAATACATAAAAAAACCGGAGCGGCAGCGAGTGAACGATGGAGGAG
Source organism: Protonibea diacanthus (assembly GCA_028641955.1). Lineage (NCBI taxonomy): Eukaryota > Metazoa > Chordata > Actinopteri > Sciaenidae > Protonibea > Protonibea diacanthus. Next base: position 19,337,782 of record CM053992.1, read on the forward strand.
TGAATGGATTCTGCTTCCTCCCCATCACTCTCTCTCAATGTGGACATTTCTAATCATGAACACGGGTGAACAAAGGCGAATTATTGCTCGTATCGAAAACAGAGTGGGAGGGAATATGAGCTTCAGAGAGGAGGAAGTCTGCAATATGGAGGAACGCATATCTAATAACGACGGGGGGAAAGCATAACACTCTGCTCTTAATGTAGCTGTCAGCTCTGATGTGCTCTGCCGTGCGCTATCATTTAAAACACGTCCTCGTTATGCAACTTTGATGCAAGAGAATACTTGATCACTTGCTTTTTCGCGTGGTTGTGTGTGTGACTGGAATGAAGGATTCCGTGGAGAGTTAGGCATCACCACCGCCACCACCATCATCATCATCATCATCATCACGAGGCTATTTCAGGCTGGTGGAGCTGTGTGCCTCGGCTCAGGCAGGCTGCAGTCAAATTAGTGGTAGGCTGTGGTTTGGAACAGCCAAGGCCGGCTCATTAAACGAGTCCCAGGGCCTGGTTTGTAATCCTAAGGGGCAATTTCACTGCCACATATCAGGTACAGAAGACACGGCGATGCTGGAGTTTGAGTATTCTGTGCTGTTTCAACACAGAGCACCAGAGGGAACGAGTGTGTGATTTGTGAGGAGCTGCAGTCGGATTGTCGTGGGTTGTTTTGCTGAAGGTTGAAGAGTGTGACCTTAAAATTGAACCCAATATTATCTTGTATTAATATCTGCAATAGAAACTATTCTCTAGAGGTTGTGTCTGCTAAACTTTGAAGCTCTCAAACTCCCAAAGACACCTTTAAAAACCACTTCACCAGTTTAGATCAGCTTTGTATTCTATCGTGTTTTTAGTCTTCTGTAGTCGGCCACGTTATTCGTCTTTATTGTGATGCACTTTGAGAACTTCTGCACTTCTGAAGAGTGCTTATGTTCTGGGTAAATGGTAAGATGTTAAATTGGCTGCAGTTATGTAGTCCTCTTCATCCTGAACAGACAAAGCACTTTATAATTTTGGCTCTCATTCATCCACTCCAGCTTCTATCAGGGGTTGGCGTCCATTAATTGCCAAGGCTGTGTGCTCTACCTCCTGAGCCACAGTCGCACCTCACTGCTATCACTGCTTCTTCTGCTACAGTATCTCATATCTATGTTTTATTATTTCCAATGCAAATTCAATTTTCATATTAATCTGCCAGAGGTTTTCAGTTCGAGACAGGCCTCCCCAGGGGGGCTCCGAACAGTTTCAGGGGAGGCTCAGTGAATAGAAGTGGAAAAACTATTACATTAGTTATCCAAAGAAGATCACATAGCCTAAATGTGTGTGATTTGGTTAAAGTAGTTTGGGGAAATCTTACTGTTTTTTTCCACCACCGTCACAAAGTTAATAAACGTCTTAGGACAGATCTTTTTTTTTTTTTATGTTTTTTGGTGTAGTCAGCAACATTAGGCTCAACTGTTTAGGGTCTATGGGATCAAATAACATTACCGTGATCCCACGGGCGTCCAGGAACTGAGCGAGACTAAGTGAGCAAATTGAGGAACAAAACTTTTGTCTGTCCCATCAGACAAAACCTTTCCGAAGTTCTGTCCACAGTCTCAAACTTTGCAAACCTCTGCTCTACGCAGCTACAATGCAGCAACTTACGGTAGCAATACAGCATCTAACAGACCAACACTAATGACATTTTAAGAGCCAGTTAAGCTCATATTCATGTTTAGTTTGTGATCACGTCATGAAATTGTTGAAAGTCTTAGAACATGAAGTTGGTCATAAACCACTCACTTTAACAGATTCTCAGGACAAGATTCACTTACTCACTCGTTCATTATTTACATTTAATTCCATCTGAAAGAGTTTCACTGTGTAGACTGGGCGGGAGGGTGTTAGAGTAATCCAGTCGTGAGTGTTTCAGGAGTAGGGTAGCATGTTGAGTTAGCGAAGCTGCACAATCAAGCAACCGAGGCAACGCGATCAGAGAAGGTTAACTGGTCGTCGATCATGACTCCTAAGTTTCTAGTTACCCTGGTAGGGGGAAGAAGACATAGGGGGTGTGGGGAGTTGAGACTTTGAGAGGTTCAGCTGGAGGTGGTGTGCCTTCATCCATGTAGATATGTCTGAGAGGCAATCAGAGATCCATGCAGAAAGCGAGGGGTCATCAGGAGGAAATGACAGATAGAGCAGAGTGTCATCTGCATAGCGGTGATATGAGAAGCTGACAGGTGCTGACAGGTGCTATGATAGCAAGATAATGAGTGTTATTCCCTTCCCCTGTCATAGTGGTCATAATGTTCTGGCTGATCTGTGTATTTGAGAATGCATTGCAGTGTTGAAGAGTTTCTATTCCAGGTGAGGTGGCCTCGAACATTTTCAGGACTCATCTCTTCATGAAATTTGGATTTCTAGGTCGTCTGGCACAAAGAACAAGTTTGAAATGTTGAAGATTGCACGAATAATAATAATAACACTATGAATCAGCTGTTTTCTTTGAAGCACCTTCAACAGAAATTCAGATTTGCTCATAAATCTGTTGAACTCACTCGAGCTGATAATCCTCTCTGGTTCTTCCAAAGACCTCAAAAAGGTAATGGAGTAAAAATATATACCATAGAGTATGCAGCCATCTAAGAAGCGGGTGTATGCCGTATGTATGAGCTTAAGCCCTGTTAGGGTCGCCACACTCTGCGCTAAGTAAGCAGCAGTGAAATATTTATGTTGGGAAGTTTTAAGAAACACACACACACAGAAACTCATGGGCTGCCAGAGTCTCATCCTTCAGCCAACACTCATATCCATCTCTTTCACCATCACATCATTTTGCCCTAATTTTGATTACTTTACTCACTTTATGCTCTCCACTTGCAGTTTTATGTGCAGTAAATGTCATCAGCCTACGAGCGGGGCTGTGAATTTTAAACCGAAGGGTCCTGCACGAATTTAAATGTCAGAACTCCGCACCTGTTCCAAACCTTTAATATCCTCATTTATTGAAGAGATTTCAGTGCTTAATATAATTAGTCGTCCCGCCTTTGTTGAGCCTAAAAAGTTATTGTTTAAAATGTCAAATATCATACAAATGTTTGGCACGAATTGTTAAAAATTAAGACATTCCTTTCCTCACGTGTCGGCAGCGTGTTAATCTAATTAGTATTTCATTGTCTCCTGCACAATGCCACGCTAAAGTAGCTGTGTGTGTTTGTGTGTGAGCAGTTTTGCCCAAAAATAGCACAAAAGACACCCTTATCACCTGTGTGACTCATCACCAGGCCGCGCAGACATCGCTGAACTCTGTTTTCATTCAGGATCTATTTTTATTTGCCTTTCTTTTTGGGTCTCTTTTGGAACATTAGGTCGCTCCTCCGGGTTACTTGCATTTCTCCCAGGTTATGGGAGCTCAGATGTGTCCTAGATGACATTTAGGAGTGATAAATATAAATGTACTCCCACGTCGGTAGGCTGCATTTCCTCCTTTTTGAGCGCGCCAGCCTCTTAGTCACTGTTATGACCCCTTTTTGATGTGTCTTAGTCTTTAACCTAAATAAACTGTTCTGCCTACGTGTGACGTCGTATTAATCTTATTTTTCATGCTGTTGTTCACTGAGTCATATCTTTGGTAACCGTTGCTCCTGTTGACATTATATCAGAGCATGCAGACGTGTGTGATTCTAAACATGAAATAAAAATTCACTTTCATGATTGTGTTCTCTATCCAGGCCTCAGACACCATCTTGATCTTGTTTCTTTGTCGCCTACTGTGCTGCTAATTTCTTCACGGGTCCGACTGCTACCAGCATCGCTGACTCACTTCTGTCCTGCAGCGAGGAGCTGATCAGTATTTGTAACAACAACAGCTTGTGGGTTTTAGACATTATTGCTCTTTCTGCAGCAACGGGTAAAAAAAAAATATTAACTTTAAAGAACAAGTGTGTCGGATTTATGTACACCAAGCATCTAGCGGTGTTGCTGCTAAATTACAACGCCCTTGCATCACCCTCTCCTTCCGAGCGTGAAGGAGAATGAACTGAAGAAATGTACGAAAAATATGTCAGTTCTCTGTGGAAGAGGACTATTAGCATCTGAAGATATGAAGGCTCATTCTAAGGTAGCAAAAACATATTTTCAGGTGATTACACATTAATGAAAACATAGTTATGAATATTATATTCCGTTTTCTGCCATAATCTGTAAATAGAGCTCTTAAATCTGACACACCTGACCTTTAAAGGTCTGTTATGTTTTTAATAAGCACACTAAAGCCTGATAGAGCTCGGAGGCAAATAAACTTCCACTCCTAAACTCCTAAACTAACTTCATCCTCGTTCCGTATGATGTCCTCTGTAAAAGTTAGCCGTAACCCTGGGGTCCTTTAAGGTGTAATAGATCCTGTCAGTGCGCTCATTAAATCCAAGCGCTGCCTGAAAAATGTGAACTGTTTCTGCTCTAAACAAAGTTGAAACCATCCGTCTCAGGGTGGCGACAGCATAACTCTCCTGGTCTCTCTTAAACCTGTCTCTCTCTCTATCTCTCCACTCCTGGTTTAGTGGGAATAAACTTATAAAGTTTCCACTTCAAACACAGTTCAACCCTCAAAGATAACCTGCCAGGCTTCAAGCTATGTGCTTGTGTCTGAACCACGGTGGTTTGGATCAATCAAATGGAGTCCTGTGGTTCTAAGTGTGACGCAGCAAGAAGCAACTGTTCGTTCAAAAACAACAATGGCAGCTGTTAAAGAGGTTGGCGTATCATCATTTATGTCAGAACTGGAGAGTATTTCTTCATGGAACAGCAACAAAGGCTTGTCTTGATAAAAAAAAACAAAAAAAAACATGGTTTTGTTCTTCTTTGAACAGTTTTCAGTCAGAGTTTGACGACATGATTTGGTTTGTTGATGTGACTGGAAGCTCGCCCGAGATAGACGGTGACAGACAGACGGTTCATCCGATCACAGGCCAAGAATCTTTTGAAAGTGTCAGTCCTTTTGCTTTTTATTGAAGATATTTTTGGATTATTTATTGGATAGTAGCAGCCGAAGAGTGACAGAAAAGCAGGGAAAGAAAGGGGGAATGACACGCAGCGAATGGCCACAAGTCAGATTTCGACTCGGGTCTGCAGTGCAGACGACTGTGCCTAATTACGGCAGCAAAAAACATTTTTATTTACGCAATGAGCATTTTCCAAGACTGTTACAATGTCACTTTAGCCATTAAAATGTGCTTTCTTACACAGAATTTAGTTTATTCTTAACGAGAGAGATTTATCCTCAGTTTCTTTACATTAATGAAAAAACAACACGTATTCAGTGATGCACACTAACATAACGGCAGTAGTTTGTTAGTTGAATGTCTGTCTGGGAGTCTGACTCTGGTTCAAACATATAAAGGTTGTAACGGTTACATGTTCTCCGGCAGTGCACGAGCATAACTGTTATAACTGTCATGGTAGTCTGACGCTGACAGCTCATTAGCATTTAAAAGGACAGACACTGAATTCTGCCGTGTGAGCACTGCAGACATTTCCATCTCAACACAGACGAACCGATAGAGACCTTTCGTGAGACACTACACATTTATAATTCTCAGGGCAAGCGGAGCTCTCTCCCGCTCTCGTAACAGATGGTTCAGTCAGTGAACAACTACTTTTTGTGGCCGGTTGCCTGTTGAAATCCCTCAACCAGCTCACAGAGTGTCTGTGGGGAAGTCAATGAGTGCCGCTGACTCCTCTCCAAACAACTTGATGAGCAGCAGCAGTGAACATAAGAGCACTGCGGCTGTCCCGCGTACGTTTCTACACAGGACCAATGCAAGTTTAAGCATCAGTATACCTCCACACACACACACACACACACACACACACACACACACACACACACAATATAAGTGTGGTGTTGATCAGACTGAAACATATGCAGACAGCGCAGGGTGTCTGTCATTTATCATCAGCTCATTCATTAACACACAGTGTAGAGCATCAACAGACTGTGACAGGTCCAAATCTTCTGGCAGAACGCAGACAGACTGAGCGAGCTGACAGTTTGTGTTTTGACTGAGTCACTCCTCAAAATCAAACTGCTCAATTTTTATATCAGCTTCTCTTTGCAACTCATAGGCTGGCAGCAGGTAACCGTTGGATTCTGGGCAACGAGGATTGGAAGAACTGTGAAGTTATGACATGTTCATCAATTTATCACGACTTGTATTCATCCAGTTTGGAATAGGGGATTCAGATCATCGATATAAAGCTGCACTACTTAATATTTCCAAGATTAACAAATGATAAAATTAGCATGGAACATTTTAGCTTCTTTCAGCTCGTTGTTTTGGTTTAGTCTCACCTCTCTCATTGACCATATACCTGCTCTGCTACCACATAGCCGACTGTCTGGTAAACATAGTGGAGTATTCAGCAACTAAAGAGCGAGACTTTTCAGGAGTTAGAGAGAATCCAGCGTCAGGATCCATTGTCTTTCATCTGACCAAGACTTCCTCTGCAGTCCGATTAGCAACTTGATACACATGAATGACAAGAAAGAATGCAGATAACTCATATAAACCTAATTAATCATCGTCAAAGATTAGCTGATGGGTTTGGGGATGGCATGGCAACATGATTGGTCAAATCTACTTCTAACTTCTGATGCCAGAATCTTGGTTCCTCGCCTAAAGATTCTACTTTCATATGCAGATCTCCAGAAACACGACTCCAAATGAATGCGCATGTTGCTCATCGTTTACTGGATGTATAACTCATTGCTAACACGTCCCCAACGACTGTCAAACATGACATGTCAACGTCAACATCAGTAGCAAAAGAAGTATAAATATAAGAATGTTATGGAAAAGTATCAAGTACTAGAATTGTTCTTTTATGATTATATTTGACAAATAAATTGAATTTATTTGAATGTTGTAGACAGTGCAGTAACAGTAGCTGTAGTACAACAGCAGCTAATATAGCAAAAGTCTAAAGTTTCATAATATGAATTCATATTGTTGTAAATGTACTTTGTGACTTTCTACCTCTGCTCTCCGCAGAGAGCGATACGAGCTTCCCAAGGACGCCATCTTTACAGCTTGAGACGAGCCCCGAGCTCGATGATGCAGGATCAATTAAAACATACAGCTGTTCATTTTTCCTCCATGAGCCATAAACGCTGATTACACAAGATGCGGCAATCTGAAAATTAATCTAATGGATTTTCATACATTTCGCCTGGCGAGCTCGCCATCTGATGCACCCTCTGTCGGACATACTGTTGGATTCCTTTGTTGACGCAACACTTGTTAGTGGGCCGCACGTCGGGTTCATGGTGGTCAGGTAGAGCCTCCGTAAGTAACGTCAGCTCAGTATACCAGTATATCCTTGAAGTGTGTGTTGTTTTATGTGTGTGTGTGTGTGTGTGTACTCACAGCCAGCAGGCGGTTCTTCTCCTTCTCCGCGTTGTTGAGAGCGTTCTCCAGGGTCACTCTGTGTTTCTTGGCGACTTCCTCCAGAGCTCGAGCCTGGCTCTCCTTCATCTGGCTGGCCTCTTCTTCGGAGCGAGCTCGCACATTGCTCATGTCCTTCTCATGGGACGCCTTCTCCTCACGCAGGGTCTGACAAAAAAAACAGACGATAAATATGCATGCGCACGCACATTTTTAATATGCTCGAAGGTGATAGACGGCACACACACACACACTCACACACACAGCTCAGGCTGACATTCACACCATATGCTGTATTATTCAGCCATATTGCCAGTGTTTACAAAGTGACAGCCAAGGAATCAATCCTGCATTCTGTCTGTCTGTATCTCTCTCTGTCTCCATCTTCCTCACCACTTCACGTTCAGATTTATTAATACGAGCAAGCTGAAAACAGAAAGATTTTGTAGCAGACTCCATGTGGGATTGTCGATTATGGCGTCATTGATTATGGATCTATAAAGCTGATAATCACTCCATGGAGTCATGACGAGCTGGTCTTCGTCAGATGACGTATTCATCATCAGGAGTGACAGATGCAGTAAATTGACCTTTCGCTGAGCCATGGCCCTCTTAGTTACTGTTTCTACGCCTGTCAAGCTGATAACGGTGACACTTTGAATTGTTATTTCTTAAACAATGGAAAAGAAAGACACAAAAGTTGCCAGCAGGATAAGTCATCTAGCTAATGCCAAATCTGCAGACTTTATACTGGTTTGACTCATCAGAACTGTATGAACTTTAATAGGCACTTTATGGACTGTACACACGATACAAAGCTATAAAATTGAGACGAAAGCTAAATATCCCAGCTAAAAAGTTAGCATGTTCACCAGTTACTGAACCAAAATGTGTAAAAGGAGTATTATTTTTCTTAGCAAAAAGCTAATTAGCCCAATAAATAAAAATGCGGTTACCCCATGTTTGTCACGCTTTTCAAACAGTACGTTTCACTTCTGTTAAAGAAGAGCTTTGATAATGACAACTAATGCTAGTGTAACGCCATCTGAATCCCATAAAGAGCAGCTAACGTTAGCATAAACTCTTAAGTATTAGCATCTTAGCTTCTGAATGTTTCAGCCTTTGATTAGGCTTTTTATAACGTAACCTGTCATCTCACAAAATAATGTAATTAGGTAATGATATGCTAACTTTTGGCCTTTGAAGTAATGCTATGTTACTAATGCTGGTAGTAAGCCGGTTAGCCAGCTATGCTAATGTTTGTAGCTTCCATATCAAATCTTGACAAACCTGCTGAGCCAAGTTGCAGCAGCTTAATCAGTGGTTTGTATGTGGATAAGTAAGAGGAGTGGCAGCTGAATCAGACGATAGCTGCCTCGTAGATTTTGAAGTGAAGGGATAATCGAGGAAGGTGGTAAAATATAGGAACAAATAACAGCTAGAAGATGTTTCTTAGAGGAGACAGAGTGAAGTCCTGCTGATTTAAGTTGTTGCTAAGCTCCATATATTGTGTAACAGGCAGACGTGCAGACAGGGAAGAACGAATGCCCTCCATGCCAAGCAACAGTGCACTGGGTTTGTCGTTGTACCTCTGGTACAGTAAGAATTAATGCTAAGGTCACAGGAAACAGTGTTTTATTGTGGTAAACCAGAAAAACAAACAAGTCTGCAGGGCTTTTATTTGGGGTTTAATTAGGGGACCAGCCGTTTCTTTATTTCATGGGTTTAACAAAAATTTTAATTAGCCAAATGTTGCCAAAAAGGCTGCATGGGAACGGTAATATGCACCACTCGAGTCGGCATTAGGCACAGTAAAAGACTCTACCTAGAGTAAGCCAAGAAACTCTCTGTGAAAAGTGTGTACCAAGATTATGAGCTTCAAAATCAGATGTAGATATCTCTCTGTCACATTCTCTGTTTTAGCACACTGCAGGTATTCTGCTGATTTTTTTGTGTTAAAGATGCAACTCTTTCCTCTTTGTGCAGATCGTTCAGGCAACTGCTGCAGGACTAGAAGCACATAGATGATGAATAAATGGACTAAACGCTATGGATGTTCTGATCAAGTTCTTTTGGGGGCTTTTTTTTTAGTCTTTCTTGGACAGAGGCAGCTTGAAAAAAATAGTTTAGAAAAAGGGCATGTGATGCAGCTGCAGGTTGGAGTCGAACACAGGCCACTGCGGAAAGGACTGAACCTTTGGACGTGGGATGCATGTTCAACCAGGTGAGCTACCAGGGTTTTAGCCCTGATCTTGAGCCGTATTTGCCAGTCAGATCCAAGCAGCAACCTCCATGGCTGAAAAATTAAGCTAACGCGGAAGTGCTAAAAAAGTGTAATTCCTCAAGTGTCCACTTGAGGCTGGCTGCAGGAGGAAATGAGTCAGTCTCCATAAGTCCCCATGTTAAAATGTCCAACTTCACAGCAGAAATAGGTGACATCACTCATGCTCTGTCCTTTCCTCATACTGTCATTGGTCTGATCAGATGTTGAAATAACGTGTAGCCTTCTAGTTTGGCCCTGGTTCCAACCTTGTTGGTGAGCTTTAATTACTGATACGCTGTAAAGAATATCCTGTCTGATGTTCTTTTAGTCACTCTCATAAACAACAACTCTGGCTGAGTCCAGACACCAGCATGCAGAGAGCACTTTAACCAGATAACAGCTGTGAGTTTTATTCTGATCTTGTTATCAAGTTACTCACTGAATTAACATTTATTAGCAACAGCTGATATGAACTTCCTCCGGCGGCATCTTAACCTGTGAAAGCGTCGGTCAGCGCCGGCTAAAAATAAACAAAAACGAGGAGCAGCCTCGGTGGACGGTTTGCAGACCGAGGAGAGATAACGTTATACGGAAGATAACGATTCATCACAGTCCTTATCGCATTTTGCCACTGTGTCAACAGAGTCGATCACGAGTGGAACCAAATAATTTTCCACATGCACACAGTCTAATTTTCACCCTCTTACACAGAGATATGAAGGAGGAGACTCGAGCTGCAACATTTTGGGTGAAATCTCTGGAAGGTCTGCTGCCAAACGCTTCATTTATCAAGTGTTAAACTTGAAAAGATGCTGCAAATCTTTACGATCTTTAAGATTACAGCCCTAAAACACGCACTGTGTATATTCCATCTAGCTTTTACCAAAAACTAGTGAATGTTTGGCAGATTGTGGGATATATCAGACACTGGCAACAACATCAAAAAACTTTAATATCCCACCAGGGATGCAATCATACTGGTGTGCACGAACTGCTCCGAACCAATGGCTGTTTTGGAAATCCACCAAGAAAGCGTCCATCAAACCGGTCAAACCGAGCGAGACTGCTGTGCTATCATATGGCCAAACAAACCCGAGGGGGAAAACATCTCTACGAGCGTGACATGAAGACATCCCGGGAGGTTGATTTCTCTTTTTGCTGAGAGAGGGCAAGGCAAGGCAAGAAAAAAGAAAGAAAACGAGGCTCTAAAGCAAAACAAAAGCAGGCCTCACATTAATGTAATGACTTTCCACAACTTTTTACAATTAACTCAGACCCCGAACATTATCTGAAATGTTCTTTGCTAATGTTGCTTATTTGCAAACACAATTGATCAAAAAAAAAAAAAATGCAAAGAAGTTTCTGCTGTTTAAATTTAGCCACTCGTGGTTACAAAGCAGCAACAGACGAGCGAGTAATCAATTTCAAACACAAATCAGCTGAGTGATGAGGGACGCTGCTGCTTGCCATTACAGAAATAGTCGTAAAAGTTTATGCGGCGCGAGATCTTCCATTATCCCGAGGAAGATATTCAAATTTGCGGCGTCTCTCTCGCTCTCGGTGGGAGAAAACTCTCCCAGCTCTCGGAGGATTACGCTGCACAAATGTCAGAGATAAAGCGACGGCGGGAAAACACACACGAAGCAGCAACACTTGACATTTGCCGTCAGCCGCGGTTGGTCTGCTGACTGCGCTGTTCCTTAAATCACCCAACCTTTAAGCGTCTTGGTTTTTAAAAAGAAGGGCCGGCTTCTGTCAAAGTTTGTAAACGCTGTGATCAACAGTTTTGGCCCTTTCGACAGTTTGATGATTGTGGGTCAATTTTTGCTGCTTAAACTTTGTTGCATACGTGACTTTCTTCATAATCTGTAGAAACTCTGCAACAGGATGTCTGAGAGTAACTCTTGAAGTTTAGAAAGGTAAAGAAACTTTTTGAAATATATCAATAATTCACAACAAATAGTCTTTCCAGGTCTTTAAAGAGTGGTCTTGGGGGAAAACATCAACCTCACAAGAAAAGTCGAGGGCGTTACTGTCTCTCTGAAGTCAAAGTCAGTGCTGGAAAAGTCAAATAAATAAGAAATACCAAACAGAATTGAAGAAATAAAAAACTTTTCTCTCATTTGGGGGCAAACAACTATTAGAACTGCTTCATAGCCCCAACAAATTGTCTTTTACTCTCGGGCTTTTGTCTTTAACAGGCTGGATTTTGGGGATTACTGAAGAGTTTTGGGGCCCGATAACAAAGGAGGAGCTGCAGCTCCATTAAAGGTCACGAGGGGGAAAGAGAGAATGGAAAGAAATAAGCAATCTCCTCATCTGAGAATCAACGTTCAAGAGAGATGTGTTCGTCTGAACTAAGAGGACCAATGTTAAAAGAATCTGCGGTCTCCAAAACTTCCTAAAATGCATGCTAATCGCTTCCTCTGAGTTTTCATGGTGGTATAACGTGACGTGGTTTTGTATGCGAGGACGTATTCTCTAGAATATGAGCACAGAATTTTTTACTAACTGTATTTGAAGGATGAAAAAAAAGGTCTGGAGCAAAGTATTCCAAAAACTTGACTCACAGCATCTTGATGGCTTATTCGTTATTCATAAGAGCGTTATACCAGCCTGGAGTGAATACAAATTACGCCACCAGCACACACACACACACACACACACACACACACACACACACCTTCTCCAGGGACTGGAGCTGTTGTTTCTGTCTTTCGTCCAGAGCCTGGCACTGGCTCTGCAGAGACTCCCTCTCTTCTTCCATCCTCAGCACTTTGTCCTTCAGCCGGCTCCGCTCATTGTCCAGGTCCCTGATGGCTGCTTCCTGGGTCATCTGTGTGGCCTGCAGGCTGCTTATCTGACCTATGACAGGACAGAGCCGACTGACGTGAGAGGAATGCGAGCAGCAAATATGTTGTCAGAAGTAAACAGCCGTCAGCAAATTTTACATCTTATTACATCATCATTTTAAACCAAGCGATGTGTCCGTCCTGATGATGTTATTTATCGTGGTAGCAGTTGTTAGGAGGAGCTAATGTTAAATTTCTGGGACAATCAAAGCATTTTATGGTTTTTAGTGTCATTATTGTTCACGAAAGCTCGCTATGCAAGATATGCTCGCCTACAGATTTCTTATTGATTGACTGTCTCAAGGCTAAATTCCACCAGCAACAGATGCGATGAGCTCCATGTGCGCCGCGTCAGTCTGCTCAGGGCAGATCGAGCTGTCTGGAAGGCGCAGAGAATCCGATCGATTTCAAAAACACACAATTCAAAATATGCAAACTTCTGATCGTGAAAACAGACACGATTAAACGATGCAGCACATTTACATATTCAGAAGCACACCAAGAAATAAAATGACCAAATCTGAGCAAGATGGAGTTTGACGTTGCACGGAGAACAGACTAAAACAGCACTGCAGCCACGCCCTAACAGAGACGTGCCTGGCAGAAACAGCCGTCAGTGGGAAGAATGTCAGCTCTATTCGAATCAAACAAATCTGAAGTGAGGTCTGGAACCAGGTAAAGAACTGGTCAGCGTAATAATAATTGCAGTTTATTACAACTTGGGTATGTATTTTGTGGTGTTGGTCTTCGTTTCAATCAAATCAGGTCAAGTCTGATGGGGCAAGCATTGACACAATCATAAAGGTTTGAAACAAACGTCCCGTTAGACCAGTGGTGAGCTGTTAAAAATATTTGCCACACTTAACAGACCAACATTCATGTTTCGTGATAATCGCCAATCAGTTTTGCCTCCAAATAAACTGGTTCAGATGATCTGACTAACTTTCTGAAGTCTTTCTTCCCTTTACAGTATAGATAAAAGAGGAGCTTCTGTATGATCTGCACCAGGCGGCAGGAAATGTGAGTGCCACGGTTGCAGCTACCAGCTGGATCTTATTCGTCTCCCTCACATGCGAGCAGCTCCAGAGGAAGCTGATCAAACATTCTCATTGGGTGCGAGCGGTTCATAGGAGCTAATGGGCCGAGCATAATCCTGCAGCACCGAGCCGCTGCTATTGCTCACACATTTCAGACAGTAATGTTCATGCAATGTTGTTTCACAAAGTACTGACGGAGAGACTTCACAAGATATTAAATCAGATTCTAACATGCAACGATTTACCCCGACGTGAGTGCACACAAACACACACACACACACACACACACACACACACACACCTTAAACTGGGCATAATTGATGCGAGGAGAGTTTCCCCTGCTTCTCTGCCTCTGAGGGACGACTGGGAATAACATTAGCTTGGATATACAACGTTGGACCATTAAAGCGTTTCAGGACGTGACGCCTCAGACAAGATGTTAGTGGATACGTTTGATGTGTTTGCACGACAAGCCCGTGTGGGTGGCATGGGTGCAATTATTCACAAGCATTTACGAACACAGGTCCACGTGAGAGCAGAGAAGACGTTGAATGTCTTACTGGCTTTGAGCAGTATTTCGGTTGCTTGCTGTTGAACTCGGTCTCTGGCTGCCTCGAGCTCACACTCGGCTTCCTTCTGACGGATCTCCACGATTTCTGAGTTCTGGGTCACCTCGTCCAGCTGCTTGGTTAAATCCTGCAGAGGAATCAAATCAACACAGAAGACTCTGTTAACACATAAGAGTATTTCAGAGCAGTCAGGTCGGGGTGGGCGTCTTACCTTTAAGATATTGACTGAAATAACCCAGTAGCAGCACTGGTAGTATCAAAACATCTCCATTTAAACTTCATTCAATCTTTTTGGTACCCAGTTCTAGTAAATATTACTATTTGTGTGTTTTTTCCTGCAGCTAATCACTGCAAGTGTTCTCTTTTGATTTAATGCAATGTGTGATTGGACCACTATCACAGCTACAGCTAGCAGCCACACACAGTCTGTGCAGTGTATTTGACGGAGCTGGCAGTTAAGCATGCCGAGATGCCAATAAAATATTCAAAGCATGGCTATGCTAGCCTGTGCCATCTGACAGACGTGCAATAAATGTGGAAGGATTAATTCAGAAGAAGCTGGGAGTAACATGCTAACGCACGTCATCGAGTATGGAGAAAACTACAGGGTGAATCGCTGCATTGTGCTTGCAAGCCAAAAAAAAGCTATTGAATAAAGTAATCCAGTTGTACTGGCATAACTGGTATTGTAATCTTGTAATCCAGACACAGTAACGGAACAACAGACCACTGTTTACGTGATTGATGTATCTCCCAAAGTTACAGAGTCAGCTACTGTCAGTTACTGTTCTGTTATTAGCCGTCTGGTTTGATACCTTGCTCCTTGCATAAGCTGAAGTCAACGATGAGTTTTCGACCGTCTTGAAGCACCATATCTGTTTTGAACGAAGCATATTGGAGGAATTTCACTAATACTGAAGATCAAGGATGGAAATCCTGACTGCTGCGCGGTTAATAAGAACTAGATTTCAAGGAGGGATTTGACGTGCACACACACAAACACACACAAACACACACACAGTACAGTCGCTGTGTGATTTAGCACTTTGTAAGAACTCATGAGAGGCAATTTCACATCTTTCAATCCCATCAAACAGTCTGCCTCAAACTTAATTATTGCTGCTACGGCTAAGACAAAGAAACCTCAGTATGATAATAACCACTGAGGAGTCACACACAAATTAGATGTGATGTGTGTGTGTGCTGATTTCCCTGATGAGCCCAGAGCAGGTAGTTGCACTTTGTGACCACTGGGTTCAGATAAGACGTCCATAAAGACCGTGTGTGTGTGTGTGTGTGTGTGTGATTTTACATCTCTGTGAGGACCAATTTGGGCTTTAGACCTTGAAGGTTACAGTTTTTCTGGAAAGTGAGGACATTCTGTCTGTTTGAGGGTTCAGCTTTTTATTAATCCCACTTGGGGGATTTTTTTTTTTACAGTTTTTTAAATTTTTTACACCCTGTTGTTTTTTATTACACACATATAGGCCTGAAATACACACACAGGACCTATAGACATGCATCCGTAGAGAGAGGTCGGACCGTCAGGGCTGCCAGTCCGTCACTCTTATTTTAAGATTAAATCCAGATCAAGGGCAGGGTCACGTGTTGTGACGATAAAGTTCAAGGTCCTCACAAGGGCAGTGTGTAAACATGTGTGATCTTGTTTAGTGTTTATATGAGGATATAAGCAGTCCTTCTCTCTTCAAAGGGCTGTTTGAGGGTTAAGATTTGACCTCAGGGTTGAGGTTAGAATTAGATATTAAAGTTACTTCAAGAAGTTAAGGTTTATGTGCGATAGGTTAAATCAAATCAAATCAAATTTTATTTGTATAGCCCAAAGTCACAAAAGTACATTTGCCTCAAAGGGTTTTACAATCTGTACAGGGGGCGACAAAAGAAAAAGGCAAAAAGGTCAGATAACTGAGAGTCCGTATAGTGTATACAGTATAGCGTATAAGCATACACGTCTCTCTATGTATTTATGTTGTGTGAGGACCAATTGGAGTTGTAGTTCACTATAATTTTAAGGACTTGGTAGTGAGGGCGTTTTAGAAAAGTGGGAATATTTTTTCAGGTCCTTACTTCTTCAAAAGACTGTTAAAGGTTAAATCTAACATTATTAAGTTCATTTGTTCTTACAGAAGATAAAATGATGTTAGTAATATACATACAACAATAGTAATTAAGTGCCTCATAAATCATTTCCATTTCTTTCCGTTCTCGCTTTGGGATTCATGCTCAGAGTAATTGTTCTTGTTGTATGTCTACAGTTGGTTAAACTCTCTCCACCTCACTATACTTTGAGTGTAATTAATTTGTTAAAGAGACAAAATACACAATAAAATTAATAATTAACTTGGCTGAAATTTTAGGTTTAAATGTTGTATTTAGATGCTGTGATAGTATCGTTATTGTGAATTCTTTTGGCCACGGTGTTTGTGTTGTGAAAACCTGATATTGTGACAGCGCTGACAGGAATGAAGAGTGCATTGGGAACTATTTTTCCAACGAATGAATTAACTGTCTGAGGCTGGAGGACGGGTCAAAATAGTTTAATTAATTGTATCTATGTCGAGTTATCTGGCCTAAAAGAGGAATCTCATTGCTACAGATATTTAGTCATTACCTCTGATTCACCCTGCTGCATATTTAAACACGCAGAGCCTCACTCTGAGTGTCACTCATCCTTATTGGCTGTGTCTGAACCTTACATTTCCATTTAAATATAAAAGGCTTTGGAAAACTACATTTATTGTT
The DNA here is from genome assembly GCA_028641955.1 of Protonibea diacanthus. NCBI lineage: Eukaryota > Metazoa > Chordata > Actinopteri > Sciaenidae > Protonibea > Protonibea diacanthus. The sequence continues at coordinate 19,354,686 of CM053992.1, forward strand.
TTATCTCACTAAAAGCTTCCACCAACCGGTCCAGATAGACTTTACCTGATAGTGAAGCATTTAGTACAAATACAGTGACAGCAGCAATTTACCATAGCCTCAGTTGAGAATTTCACTTGGGGGATAATTTGTAATTTTTGGCGTGCACATTCCTACAGAAGCTTGTGAAAAGTCAGCCATTAATTACGTCTGTCTCAGTTACTCCGAGCGATCATTTGCTTGCATTTCTCTGGAGATTTTCCTACTAAATCATGAGCTAAAGGAGGATGACAGAGAACACTGAAGCAAGAAGCTGTAGGAGCCTGACACCAACCACAAATACCTCAGACTGGTGGCATGTCGATACAGTTTCCTCTCATGTAGCGTGCCGGTACAGTAAACCTGCCTTCCTGAGACTGACTGAGGTGCAATTTAGCAAAAAGAGTCTACAAGTGTCACTCTGCTGCCGTATGGAAACCACTGATTACTTACTATATGCAAAAAGAACAATGAGATATGAGGTGTGTATTGTGACGATCAAACCGAAGATGCTGCTGTGAGCTTGTTAAGGTTAAATGAAAATCTGTTATTGCTTTAACAATGAACTCACAGCAGGAGCAGAAGGATTAAAGGATATGTTCATAGACTGAGGCTGTTATTAAGAGATTAATGTGATATTACCTTAGCAACAATGCAACACATCAGCTACGTACGGTTTGAAAGACCAAAATCAGTTTCTCCTCCCGATATCTGATTTTCTTAAATCTCGTATCAAATAAGAGAATCTAGAAGAGCTGTCAGCTGAAGTCGGTTTCGAGCTCTCTGCTCTGTTGTCGTTCCGTTATCTGGGTTACAGTTAATTGCTCCGATAACTAATGAAATTATTAACTCCGGGCACACCAACCACTGCTGACCTTGGTCATATTCTCAGTAATGCTGAAGAGAGAGAGAGGGGAGGGGGGGACTTTTTCCTGTCTTCTGTGCAATCAGTGATAATTTCACACAAACTTCAGAGCATATCATAACAAAACAGACCTACTTAACCAATTCCCCTGGAGCACGTGTCAACTTTATTTTCAACCGTGGAGATGATGAGATGTGAGTCTACTCCAAAGACGTTAGAGAAGTCAGAAAGTAGAATTTCTAAAAGATCTAGTTGGGAAATGAACACAGCATTGCTATTCTTGCACTATGCAAATTGTACACATTACTGGTGTGGTGGTGGTGGGTGTGGGGAAACAGTGCTGCATGTGAATGGCTGCTCGAATCATCCAAAAAAAAAAGATATTAAATATGATGAAAACAGCCAAAGATTTGTGACACATGAGCATCGATTCAACACACAGGTGGGTTGTATCACAGATAACAAAGATGTCCACAACACTGTACAACTCAATAAAAAAGTATAATCCGGCTTCTCTTTAAAGGTGCCCTGTGGAGTTATCTTGTAAACAAACAAAGTTATGTTTACACTTATCTCTTATGAAAACATACTGTGTATCCACGAGGAACATGTCGAATGCATTCCCTTCTCATAAAACATTCGCAAACGTATTTTTTAAATATTTAATGCGTAGGTTACATCCGTGTTTTCACGTCTTCCTCTTCACTGCTTTTCCTGCTGCGTTCCGACGTTTGTTGTTTGTTGTCGTGGCACTGATGTTCGATCAGCGGAAAAGTGAAACCGGTGGCCGGAATGTGCATTGTGTCGTCCGTGTGACTGTGCATGTACAGGACATAAACTATAGAGAAAAAAACATTTCTCTGTTCTTCTACTTGTTGTCAAAAAAAAATACTTTAGATAATGAAAATAGCTTTTAGACAACATAAATGTGTCTAATTGACCTTGAAAAGGCGATATAACTTTGAAATGCAACAAATGTGTTTTGACTTCAAAGTTTTCAGCTCGGTAAAGCTGTAAAGGCAAAGTGCAATTTTCTGAATCCACAATTTTATCTTCTGAGTTTTTTTTTTATGACAGTGATAAAAACAGTTGTCATAGTTATTATATTTTTTTTTTATGTCTGGACAGTGTTTTATATCAGAAATTAACTTTTGTTGAACATCTACTTTTTTGTAATTTAATCTGTGAAGTGGAGTATCGCCACCAGGCTATCCGTGTAAACTGTTTTATTTTCATCACAGACTCATTTTATTTTATACACCCATTTCATCATCTATTACAGGGGACACATTTTGTAGGCAGTTCATAAAAACTGCATCAGATTTTGTTCCATTAAATTACAGAATGTTCTGGTGCTGTTTCACCATCCCTGTCGACGGCCATGTGCTTGAAGCAGCTGTTTTGGTTTCAGACAAAGCGGCAACCTCCACGGCCATGACACAAAACCAATGCAGAAGTGCCCAAAACTGCAGTTCCTCAAACGACCACTTGAGGCTGGCTGCAGAAGTGAGTCAGTCTCCATAAGTCCCCATGTTAAAATGACTTCACAGCAGAGGTGGTGCAGTTGTCATGAACGACTGCACCACGATGTCGGTGGCCGAAACCACCAGACAAGTGTTGTAATGGCTCTGTGGATGATATTCATATTTATACTGTCTCTGGTTCGGACTCACCTTGATGGTGCTCTCAGAGGTGGTGAGCGACGCATGAAGCTTGTGGGACTTCTCCCGGTTCTCCCGAGCTTCATCCGTTACCCTGGCCAACTCGGCCCTCAGTTTCCCGAGTGTCTTCTGCAGCGCTGCCTCCTGAGTCTGAAATTCCCGCCGCAGCTCGGCCTCGGTGCGTTTCCACGCCAGCAGGTTGTCGGCGGTCAGCTGCTGAGTTCTCTTCATGGCCTCAAGCTCGCGCTCGTAAAAGGCCTGAGCCTGGAAACAGACAGGACGGTGTGTCAAACGCTTCCATCCAAACAGATTAACGAAAGTATAAAACATAAAGGAGCAAGCGTATAGTATAGACACTGTTCTCATTTTTACTTTTCCATCTTTACTTTATGAAGATTTTAAGTTTTGAAAGCTTTCTCATCAAAATGCAATCTCATGCTAAAAGAATCAACGCAAGCAAAGCCAAATTGACTTGGCCGACAGTGTTCACTGTCAGCGAGGATGCGTTTTTATTGAAATGAATAGCTTCTAAATGCAGTAATTAAATTCGGCTTTTGATGTACACCAATCTGCAGATCACAGCCTTCACTTTCAGCAAGGTCAACATAATTGTGCCAACAATAAACCTTATTTAATCATTAGTTATCCAAGGATGTGAAGCACAGTTTGCTTTAGCAACACTTTGTGAGTGTTTTTTTACTGTAAAAGTAATTCCAGGTGAGATTTTTGTAATCTTTGGACTTTTGTTGTGCTACAAAAAGTTACTAAAATGAATTTCATGAATGAATGAATTACTATTTAAATGATATTATTATATCAAAGTTATTTTTTTTATTCAACAAAACCTCAAGGTAACAGATCTCAGAGGAATTTTTAAGCTTTTGGTGGCAAAGATGAAATTCAAGATTCATGATACTCCAAAAAAGTTGTCAGAAATCAACACTTATTTTAAGTTTCCACAAGCAGCAAAAGTCTTCTGTCGCTGCTACAGTGCTGTACCTTGCTGAGTTTGGCCTCGTACTCCTCCACCAGTCTTTTCTTATCCTGTTTGAGCTCCTCCACCCGCTCTGTCAGGGAATCCACCTGCGACACATCAGCACAACATGAGCTCACATGCCAGCTCACATGGGTAAAGTTTGGAGTTAAAAATATCTCTTTGGTTTACATACAGGGAAAGTTTGACCTGCTGTGCTCTCAGAGCTGATGAAGCAGGTTAATTCACTGGCTCGCCCACAAACAGTTAATAATATAATAACCACTACTGCCCCACTTTCTCCCTGTGGTGATTTAGTTTAGTTGCTTCGGCTTCCAGGAGCTGCTCTACTTTTGCAGTAGTTAGTGTGTTACCTCAGCTTTATGGAGCTGTCCCAGTTTCTCCTGGTCTTTACTGTAGTTTGCATTCTGACTCTGGTGGCTGCGAAGGAGCTCCTGGATCTCCTGTCTGTGCTGGGCCTTCAGCTCCTCCAGCGCGGCCCTCTTCTCCTGCTCGAACTGGGTCTGGGCCTGGCTGAACGTGCGCAGCTTCTCCTCGAAGGACCGTCGCATCTCCTCCACCTCCCTCGACATGGACACCACGCGCTGCGTGTGCTGCCAAGAGAACGCAGGAATGAAAAGGCCGAGCTAACAGGAGGATTGATTTGTGGGTTTGTAGGCTTCTCACGCCGTGGGTAAACTTTTTTGAAAAAAAGCCCCAAACCAGCTGGTGATGTACCAGCTCGAGGGAGTTTGACCTTCTGGCTGCCAACCTGCCTGCTCTAATTAGCACCGAAGACAGAAACCCAGCATCTGAACAGTAAACACTCGATACAGTAAGTCAAACATAGGAAGAAAAACATCACATAGCATCAATGTAGCATTTAGTTAGCGTGAAGTAGGTGAGGTAAATTATAAACATCTCTCAGGGCCAGATTCACATGTACAGATCATTTAATTTGGCTGCATACTGTGAAATTAGCATTTCATTTACTGAAGGCAGCAGATAATTACACAATCAGCGACTCTCTCTAACTACTAGGTACACTTTGTACCTGAACACGAGCTCAAAAGGTTCACACGAATGGTGAATTTTGTGCCAAGCAGAGCTCAGAACCAGCTCTGAAATCTGTTATGTATTCTTTCTTCCATCAAGGTCAGAGACATCCATCAGTAACATCCATCTGAGTGCTGAACTCTCATGAACGCACAATTACAAAACACACTTCGGCATGAAGCAAAGCGTGGGTGCACGTTCTTTCTTTGACTGTCACTCGAAATCATGCAGCATACCTCAACACAAAGCCGCACTTCCTCTACTCACTGTATGTAAACCTATAATAATGTCATCCATCCATCTGTCCTGTCAACTGCCGCATTGTCTTTCACGTGCACACACACACGAGGAAAAGGTCATACACACTGACTGCAGTGTGCATGCGTGGTACTCCTTCATCACTTATTATTTTTAACTCTTATGATGCAAAACAGTAAAAACACCTGAAGTCTGTCAGTTGTACCATCTTTGATTCCAAAAAACGTTCAGCCTTTTAGCCCTTTTTAGATTTCCAAAACAATTTTGAAAAATGGACACTTTCATACTTTCCGTCAGTCCATCTCATATGAGCTCAGATTTAGAGGTCTGCTGTGTTTCTGGATGTTGTTGAGATTCTGTTTTCTCTTTGTGTGGTGGAGTTTTGAAGTGTTCCTGAGCCCATTTATTAATTTCCTCTGATACAATTATAATGGTTTGAATGCAGTGAAGGTCAAGGACATTCAGTGTTGGTTTGCAGCCTTATGTGCAGAGATTTCTCGGGATTCTTTGAATCATTAATGATGTTACTGATTGTAGATGATAAAATCTCTAAATGTCTTGCAATTGTGCGTTGAGAAATGTACCAATGAGACTGTTCATAGGTGTGAACATTACACAGCTTTCTTTTGTTGCCTCTTTCCCAACTTTTATGGGTCATAGTTGCAGGCATTAAATTCACAATGAGTATGTTTACAAAAGAAAAACAAAGTTTATCAGTTTGAACATTAAATATCTTGTCTTTGAGAGATAACAACATAATTAATTTAAGATCTCGAGAAAACAAAAAGTCTAGTGTATAAACTACTGCAACATTCCCCTGCTCTTCTGACGGTGCTTCAACTGAATGATGTTTCCCACAATGATTTAATATATTAAACTATCCTTTTACGTCCTCGATATATCAAATTAATTATGTTGTTATCCCAGGAAAACAAAGTTTCGTTATCTTGAGATCTTGAGAAAATTATCCCGTTATCTCAGGACAACAGCATTTGTTATTTCGACATAACAACGTAAATAACTTGAGATCTTGAGAAAACAAATGAGAATATATGAATGTATGACGCCTGTGGCTTCCATAGTATTCAGTTGAATATGGGTGGAAAAGGATTTTCAAATCATGAACGTTTTACTCAGCATCCAAACATACAAACACCCTGCCACCTAATATGTTACACATAAAATATCTATAAATGTCAGGCATAAACAGGAAATCATATCACAAAGACATATTCAAGATTTCACTTCACTTGAAATACCCCTTCGAACTATAACCATGCCAAACATTAGAGCCAGTAGTTGTATAACCAGTATTCACCAGTCAGGTGTGACTTGCTTCTCAAACACAGCGTACCATTGAAATATTTCCTCCCTGAACCTTCGGCAAATTGTGGCATGACCAGCACAGGTTAAAGGGAGTTAAAATCCCGATCCTCTGACTTGCATTTGTCACATTTCGTTGAAACTGTGTGGTAAATCCTCTTCGGCTTTACCTCTGAATAGTGTGGACGCTGCATAATTTTAAATTGCGTGAGCTGAAGTCTGGCATTAACGGAACAATTCTTATTTCTACTTAACCCTTTGACTCAGAGCTCAAGAGCTATTTCAGAGCCGATGCTCTTGCCCTGTGCACGCTTGAGATATTCAGAGGAAATAATCTCCGTAAAGAGAGCGACCGATTGCAATATTAAGTGTTTGGAGGTGGGAGGTAAAGACAGAGATGCTGCCAGAGTGGGCTAAACTATCTATTAAAGTTTGTTGCCTGTAGGTGGTAGGAAAAGGTGACTGAGGGAGACTGTATTACCTTTTAACTGGCTAAGAAAGAGATGAAAATCTACCTAAGACAGACTCTTTCTAAACATTTTTAGCTTTGTTTTCACACAGCTGGAGCAACTAATTCACAGTACACCGCTCCGTGTGTCAGAAGCATTTCGAAGCAACTGAAATTCAGCTGTTCAAACCACCACGGGAGCTGTTTGAGACGTTTCTAGCCAGATGTTGAAGAGGTGTGAATGCATATATCATCTTTACTCCTCACAACTGGAACAACGTCAGTCAGCAGCCTGTAGAAACAGCCTAAAGGGGGTCTGCGCACTGCGATGATGGCAGCTAAAGTTACTCTGAAATTATGTGTTGCTCCCTCTGTGTCATTAAAGCGTTCATCTGATCCCTGATCAGTGCAATCACTGCATGAGAGAGTGCTGATCTGTGTGCCATCCACGTGTTCATTTGTGCATAACTGATATTGTCGTAACTGTCGTAAGCAGTTATTAAACCACTCTGGGCTCACACTGATGCTGCATGACCAAGATAGACAGAAATCATGTTTGTGATGGGCGCTTGCACATTTGGCCAATCTCATCTGGATTTTATCTGGATGCAAGACAAGAAGATAACGAGTGAAAATGTGGCCTAAAGGAGCTCTCATCACGCTGCTCCTCCAACACAAACGCTCAGACAAACACACAGCGGCGTTGGCGGACAAGTGAGACTCTCCAGCCTCACAACAGGGGACGGAAACAGACATTAGTACTGATTACCTGCAGCTGTGACTGCAGCATCATGCCGGGCACAGCTGACACACACACACACACACACACCATCTCTCCGTCTTACCTGAGCCTCGGTGCAAAGCTGCATGTCCTCCACCCTCTGACGGTAGCTCTCGAACTCGGCCAGCGCCTGCCTCTTCATCCTCTCATGGAGCTCCATGGACTCCTCCAGAGACTGGATCCGCCTCTTCAGGTCCATCTCATCACTGATCTTGCTCTTGTACTGGAGCAGACATGAAGGGCTCGGTTAGTTAGATTAGTTAGTTAGCCAGAACGCACACATACAGTCATGAGATACATAAATATAAATAGTAAAAAAACACTTATTATGCAAAATATACATACAAGAAGACAGAAGGTGAAGAAAAACACACAAAGTTTGTCAATTGTACAATCCCTGATTACAAAAAAAGTTGGGCCTTTTAGCCCATTTTAGATTTCCAAAACAACTTGAAATGCATACTCTTTATTTTCTGCCAACAAATAAGCCACAGTAACAACAAGGACAGGGAAAAAGTAACAACACTGCAACATTGAAAAAGGCGACAGTTTAGATTTCAGATTTCAATTCAATTAAAAGAATGCTGTTTTGAATAGATTTACTGACGCGCACAGACTTTAAATATTGCCTTGATTTATCTCGTCACGATGCTCAAATGAAATCTAAAATTAACAGATTAAATAGGTACATTCAGTTCAGTTGATTTAATTATGTTTCATTCGAGGCACAACAGTGAACCGTCCCTCTGGGCAGACTTTGTGGAGACGTGAGGCATTAGCATGTGATAGCTGTTCTGTCAGGGGGGAAGCAAGTAATTCTTATGAGGAAGGATGACATATAGACCTGAATAATTAATATTCGGCTGATTAAATATTCATGAGTTCGTTTTGAGTGTGATCTCAGCTCTCTGGCTCTCCAGATAGTGTAGAAGTTTAGTGTGGAGCAGCTAAACGTGAATGTAAGATATACAGTGATACTGTCTTGTCTTGACTGAGTGACCTGAACGTGACTCTTGTCACTGAGTCAAGAAGACCAGACTAAGAGAAGTCAAGACCAAGACCAGACAATATAGAGCCTACTTTCACTGCATATGTTTTTAAAATATAAAGTAGTACACTACAACTTGGCTGAATATTTAATGGTCGATATTAAAGATGCTCCGATCAGGATTTTTGGGACAGATCACTGATCGCTGACAACTTCACATTCATTTCTCCTTTTAATGAGCTGCTTCATAAAATGGTCAGCTTGATTTGTTGGAAGAACTTTGCAGTTGCTGGCTCGTGGTCATGTGGTTAAACCTAGTCCTGACCTCTCTTTAGATTTCTGTGTCATGTAGGTGTTTGTCTATAACTACAGACTGAAGAACAGCCTTTCGAACAGTTTCTCAGCCGCTTTCACCGTCATTTGTTCGACTCTCTTCAGCGGGGTGCCAATGGCGGTATTTTCAGTTCATTATGGAAGTGTGGCGGGACAAGTTACATTATTAGGTGGGAAACACTGTTGATTTCCCCACAGTTGTGGTCTTGACTGATCTTGAAATAAAATCCTGAGTCCTCTTTGTCCGAGTCTCAAGACCAAGACGATCTTGAGTACTACAACACTGCAGAGAGTACAAAGCCTTGCTCATCATTGTATTTAACCAGGAAAAGTTATTTATAACTCAGAGTTGTCAATCAATACAAAAGCAAAACTCTAATATGCACTTACTTATTCCTCTCAGGAAGCGTTGATTGATTACATTACTTATTTAAATTAATGTTCGTTTACAACGTCACTTCAAATATCTAGTCAGCTCCCTTCCTTCTTCTTCACACATCATCATCACATTCAGACAGGTGATTTAAGTCAGAGGGTATTAACGTCTATTAAAAGTAAGACATCAGTGTCTTACTGAATAGTAGAGGTTATAAACCTGCAGTATCTTCTCTCGGGTCTCGGACAGAATCTGCTGCACCTCCTCTTCGTGGGCCTCCTTCAGGGTGGCGATGGCCGCCTCGTGCTCGTCGTTTTTCGTGTTCAGTGCATAGATAACCTGCAGCAGGAGAGGAGAGAAACCCCATTAGCTGTTAGACGTGTTCATAATCAGGAGTTATTACAGTATTAAAACTCGTGGGGGGGAGACCAGCTGCTCCTCTCAGCACCTCCGGTTCAACCCACACGGACTGCGTTAGGACCGCCGTGCTCGATGTGTTTCGTTCAAAAATTAAAGTGGACACTCGAAATGAAGCGGCAGAACATCACAGAGGCTGAAGGGAGGAAATATGAACATGAAAGGAAGGTTATTATTGATGGGTTTCTTTTTAGAATAGAGCTGCCAACGCTCATACTTAAAAAAGCTTCTCATACAGCATTCATACTTATCAAATCCTGCACTGAGAGCCAAAATAATGAATTCTTTTTATGTGTAATGGATTGTACTACACTTGAGGTAAGGTTAGGATGTCGAATATGCAATATGACAATAAAAACACTAATGAACAGATACATTTGTGCAAATATTAAGCAGTAAACCATAAAACCCTCGTCACAGAGCTGCAAGATTTAGGCGATAAATAATGAATTGTCAAATAATAAATGAAAGGTCCCATATTTTACACATTTTATGTGTTTTTATCTATCTATAAGAACATATATTTGTGGTTTTAAGTACCAAAAAACATTTTATCATCTGTTTCTCTCTGGAGCTCCAGCAAGAACAGGGCGTTTTGTCTCATTAATATTCATGAGCCTCTCCTCTGATTGGCTGATTGTTATCTGAGTGAAACACAACCAGGCTAACCACAGGTAATAGACTGTAGCCTTTGCACAGGCCAGGTGGGCCACACCTGGGGCGTATCTAAAGGTGGTGACTGTTTAAAGGTGTGTGCATTTGAAAGTCTGATACATTCACACCCAGAACTGCTTTACAGTCAACAAAGACATGGAAATCTCACTTCCTACAATATGTGACTGTCACGTTTTGGCTCAATAAGTCGGATGCTCAAATGCAGACGAGGAGGTTTAGTGAACACGAACTAAGTTTAATGACAACAGAAGGCGGCTGATGGTAAAACAAACAGATAAACCAAAAGTCCAATAAACAGAATCGAGAGCAGAGAACACGAGGAACAACAGGACGGAGCGCAGGGAGAGAATGGGACAGAAATATTTACATAGCTGCCATGATAAGAGCTGTTTGAATTCTCTAACTGTTAGGAAAGGAGATTCAGTGCTTCCTTTCTTATCTCCTTTAGCAGAGGATACACCGGACCATGCTTTACAAAAGTTCTTATAAATTCTCCTTCACCTTTCTTTCATGACATTTTACATCGAAGTCAAGAAAAAGTGTTCTTGAAAGGACATAGGTCATTTTTTTTTTTTTGGCATTTCACTTTTTGTTTGTAGCTTCTTAAATGTGATTTTTTTCGGTTTCTTTTAGTCATCTATGACAGTAAACTGAACATCTGTGGATTATTGTGGAAGTATTATTCTGGGCTTTAGTAAACGATGATCAATATTTTGAAGTATATTTTGGACCAAACAACTCATCGATTATTTGAGAAGACTGATAATGAAAATATCAGTTGCAGCCCCGCCTAGTCACATTTCATCTCTTCGTTAAAATCAGCTCATAGAAGACATGAAGCAGGCAGAGAAATGTAAATCACCGTCGTATTCTAACGATATTGCATGCAAATGAGCAAAGATTACAGTGCATGAGCTGTGCTGTGCAGCTGCATACAGTGTACGTTTCCAGTATTAGCTCAGGAGCGTCAGCGGTGCCCCACTGTTATAAATTAGAAATCAGTTGATGCCTTGTATTTCTGGGGATAAAAATAACACAAGCAAACTGTTGTGCAAGAGATTGACCTTTTAAATCCATCCCAAAAATACATGCAGCCATCCAGAGAGCTATAATCTGACAGCGCAGTGATCCCCTGCTCGCGGGCTGCAGCACAGAGAGGGAGAACGAGAGGACACAAATGGGTTTCACATTTCCACATGAAAAACCACGAGACTCTGTTTCCCCCCCGTGCTCCTCCGCCTGCCGTGAGAGACAAAGCTATGTGTTGCCTCTCCGAAAAGCCGAGTCAATAATTCAGCACACTGAACTGTGCGATGGTGCTAAAGAGTCTTTGTGTAGTTTGGACCAAAGTCCGTCATCAGTGTGAGAGAAATTGAAGGCGGCTGATAGCTTTCTTTGAAACGACGACGTCCGCTCTCCGTGCCTCGCCGTGCCGTGCACAGAGATGAGAGGATTTACTTTGACAAGCAGCGGCTTTTTTCAAAATCATACTTATTTATCCCTCCACCCACCTCCACCCACGCCCGCCTCAGAGCTTCACTCAATTAAAGAAATTAATACAGATTGTAATCAAGAGGTACTCAATCACAGAAGTTATTCCCTCATTTGATTTTATTGACCTCTTAATGTGACTACGATCATCATCCTTTATTTATGTATTCTGCATATTAATTACATACTGATATTAGTGCTTCTTTTTAGCCCATGTTATCGTGAGACAAACAAATCTGGTTGTTAGCTTGAGTATTTGCTGTCGCTGCTCTGTTTCTCAGTGAATCGCAACATCACAACATAACTAGGAGTCCTCAGCCATGCCATGTGAGGCTCCACTTAGCAATAGCGGTGGTGCTTTAAGCTAAACGCTAACAATGTCTTGCTAGCAAATACTGTAAATTGAATTATGTACCAGAATTATTAAAAAACAAGCAAATACTTCAAAAACAACCGTGTTGTAATGATGGCAGAGAGTTCACAACCCAACTTGAGCTCCGTGCAATCTAAAGATCCCCATTTAGATACAGGAGTTACATTTGGCTAATGGCTACGGCAGCTAATGTAGCCTCCATGGTGGCACATTTGTAGTTCAAATACATTTATTACATGTTTCATTATCACTAACGGAGGCAGAGGAATAGCTAAACATTTGACACACTGAGCAAGAGAGAGCAGGAGAGTGAGAAGCCATCGCTAACTGCTAAGCTAAAGTGCTGCGGCTAGTAGAACTGAATGGGAAACTGTGGGATTAGCAATCAAGTCGATAAAAGGATAAAACTATGACTGCTTTAACAGAACTGTAATGAAGAAGATATCAATAATAACTGGGCTGAACCAGAGCTACAAAAATACGCGAACAGCAACACAGAAGTACCGGTAACCAGAAATGAGACGCTACTAAACTAAATTAAGCTTTTCACCAAGCTAAAAGTGCAGCTGAGGTCGATGGGCATGTCATTATTTCTGCAGGTATTTGGCCATAAATCACAATATTGGACAAAGTTATTACAGTTTATAAGGGAGGTAATGGCAGGTAAATTAATGGCAACAGCTGCTGAGTCATTTCACATAATGTCAACCTCATTGTAGCACTAGAGGAAAAGTCACCAAAGCCATGGGGATTTGACCTCTGGGGACCACGAATGTCTGTGCAAAATGTCATGTAAATCCAAAAAATAAAGTGAAATATTGTAATAAACCATCATTTCCATCCCCAGATCCAGACAGCTGGCACAGCTAATTCGCACTCACAAGTTATGTATCACATTCGAATTAGGTAAAGTCAAGTAGTTTGTTTAAATAGGCTAAAATCAGGTTTATTTACAATCTGTGCTTTCATCTGGGCCTGTCATGTTTAATCTCTTTCTCTACTTTTTCATATTCACAAACGAGGACCGAAACGTCCGAGTTCAGAGACAAACCGCAACAAAACAAACGAAGCTGAGAAAATTCAGTTTGGTCTGAATTATTCAGCCGGCTCATCAGCTTAAAGACGCAACAGTTACGAGGAGCTAAAATCTCCATCGCGTCCCGAGAGTCATCAGCGCACTCCTGCAGATGAAATGCACTAATTATAATACTGTGAGGTCTACACACAACCACGAAATAACAAACACACACACATGCATGAACACATACTGAAGCAAACACGAGAAGATCCTCATGAACCGACGCACCCGCGTCCAAACTCATCACTGTAATTTGCCAGACAAACGGTGTGTGTGTGTGTGTGTGTCACACACAGGGAAAATGACGGCTGCCTGAGAGACGGAGGCTGCCAATATTGAAATCATCGTCATCATCATGAGGGATCAATAGATATTGACCCTGCAAGTCAGCAATGTGCTAGAAAGAGATTGGAGAAAGGGAGTGGCAGCTGACACTCTCGGTCAATATTCACAATTTAGGTAAATAAACTTTGGCGTTCATATTGAGAACAAAATTCTGTCTTATACAGAGATAGTAGTCGCACATGTCCTGACTTTTGAGGCTTTGTTTGTACTACAATATACAATTTAAGGCACTTTCTTACCCCTGACTGTTACCCTTGATCCTCTCAGGCAGCACCTTCCCCAGACACTTAATAAGGCAGTACACAGCCTTAAAGAAGTCCGACCTTCAGCTGGAATTATGATTATCTTTCAAAGTGTTGTGTGGCAGCCTCGTAGGTACACACAAAGTTCAGTTTATCGCCAAACATCATGAAGTCTTCCAACAGTCCATGTGCGTCTGATGTGCAGCTACATTTTTAAGGACCGTCTTATATACAGTAGGAAACCATAACAACCATAACTGTACGTTTACTACAACACCTTAATAGAGATATAAATTAGCTTTAAAGCTGCAGGAGTCATTTTTTGGCCACTTGGGGGCAGCAGAAACAAGCTGTAAACACAACACTGACATATTATCACTTTAAAAATCCCACGAAACACTGAACAGAGTGCGAAATGATTCTGCATATTTACGTTTCCTGTAAAAACAGAAAGCAAACAGAGGCCACACCCTCCCGGAAACCATATTATGTTGTGATTGGTCAGCTCCTAAAGGCCTGAGCAGTCACTGCCAATCATTCTGCATCAGCATCAACATTTATTTTTGTTTTTTTTGTATTGTTTCCCATGAAATGACAAACTATCGTTATCATACTATTAAAATTACCTGTATTGTCATCGATGAGCCACACAGTGGTGTATAGCTGACATATAGCGCCAACCATATCATGTAAAAACACCTAGATTTATCCATTTTGAGCTCATGAGGACTGTAACGTCCAATGGCTTTAGAAGATAATGATCAGTGCATCTTTTAGAGGCTGAAAAGTAGCTTGAATGTGAAGAAGATAATTGCTGTGAACAGATGGTTTAGCACTCTGGTGGATGGGATGAACACTTTTACATACACATAAAACTTTAATTGTTACCTATACATCCACACAGTAAGAATTTGAATTATTCATTCACTGTTTACATGCAGTAAAAGTAACCCAAGTGCTTTAACCTGTTTTATATTACACTTTGTTATTCTGCTGTGCCATGGAGTCTAAATTTGATTTTATTCTGTTGAGTCTCGGTGTGTGTATGTCACTGCTCAGGCTTCATTTTGCTGAAAACACTGTTGGTTTGCCGGTAGGCTCACGTTGGTGTGGGCGCATTTTTCTAACCTGTGAGGAAAATAGAAAAAAGTATGAGTGAGTGTCTGTCTGGTAGCAGCTATCCGTTCTCATCTCCTCGGGTCGATCGGTTCATGTCCTTGGAGGAGTTTGCATAAATGATAGTGATACCGGGCAGATCGATAAGGTGACAGCGAAATGCCACAAATTTCCTCTGTCAAGAAAGTCACAGCTGAGAAACTCAGGAGACTTTTCACCAGGCGAGCTACAGCTGAGTCCCCCGCTAGCTGCTCCATGAAATATGACTGCGCTGTCAAACACGGTAAAAGCTGAAAAAATAATGGCTGTTTTGTTCCGTCTGCTCACTTTTACTTAAACTTTCCAACCTTTTTCTGTACTTGCTCAGCTTTATGTTGCTCTCCACCAGCCACATAACCTTCATAGGATTATTCCAGAGATGTGAACTTGTGTTTTCTTCCCTCTTGTGCTTCTCTTTGACCCCCTTTTCAACCTCCATTGTTTGGATGCGGTGCTCGTTGTTATGGAAGAGAGCCAAACTGTGAATATTCTACATTGTACTCTTGACATTCGCTTGTCAAAGAAACCTTTAGAAAACAGGTTCAATACACAAACTGGAACTGATGTTGAGTACAACAAAGAAATGTTAATGTTACGAATACATTAACCAACGCAGACAGCTACATTATTTACAAAGAAATAGAAGTCAAACTGGGAGATAAAGACTCTGAGATAAAGAGTCTGTAAGAAAGAATAAGGTATGAATAAGAATCAAGAAAATGACTATAAAAAATAAAAGAAATAAATTCAAATATTATTTTAGGAAAATTAAACTTTAAGGACTTAATTAAAGATAAAAATGGCTTAAAAGGAAAGGAGAGAAATGTTAGGAATTAATACACCTTACACAATACTCCATCTTTGTCTTATCCATACATATGTTTGGTAACACTACAATAGTCGTCTCTCTGTCCAGACATATCTCAAATTTTAACAGAATTATAATTAACACTAAGAAACAAGAAAGTGCAAATGAATGTTTGTTTCTTTCACTACTGTTATGCGAAAATTAGGCAACGGTTAACGAGAAAAGCGGTAAGTGACGGCAATTCTCCAGCGGTGAAACCAAACGAAGAATACGCAACAAGATGCCACGATTAAAAGAGCTCCAGCAGAAACTCGACTGGTGAAAAACAAGATAGAGAACAGGACGTAAATGTGACATTTCAGCTTGTTTCATGTATTAATATGAGGATGGTTACACCAGATCTGTGTGGCGCAAACACGGGTATGTCATAGCGCCATGAGGTAAAAGTTTGCTACATCAGAACTTTTTCCATTTGGAGCATTTTTCCAACTTTTTGCCGTTTCCTGTCAAACTTTTCTAATGCAACACTTCAACATGTCTATCAAAATACATCAAACATGGCTCTGCTGACCAACTCTACACCAAAAAAGCTCAAAGTTTAATCTGAACAAAGACCTTTAGATCTCTCCGGAAGATTTTAACAATAGCAGTGCGAGGTGGTCTGACAGGGGAGGTAAGTCATAACTTATTAATTTGCTAATAAAAGACAAGAATCTGTGGCGATCAAAGCGAAATATGCTGTTTCATCATCGCTTGACTTTTTTTTTTAGCATCCGGTGGGTCACATACTTCCTCAGAGATGGCCAATATTTTGTAAGATATACCGGTGTATGATTTTGTATCTTGCTGATTTGTTTCTACAAAACAAGGAGGACAAGGACGTCCATACTGCAGCTCTATGTCTCTCTAAGGACAAGTTCTAGTCTCTCAGGCTGTGATTCACTGAAAATCTGAAGTATTTGGTCCTTCAGTGGAGAATTACTGCACTAAAGAGAACATAAAAGTCTCATCCTCTTTCAAGGGAACTGCTGAGTAGTTTGACAGCAAAACAAAGTCACCACCATCAAAAAACAAGCATTTATGGATATAATGAAATCATTATTGACCTCCAGTATAGTGCTTCATGCATTGAAAATCTTAAAACAAAAACAGGGAATGAAAGCAAAGCATAGTATTAAGTAAACAATAAAAGTCCATCAATCTCTGCAAAGTGTTACACTAAATGAAATCCAGTTTGTTTCAACTCTAACGAGCTGCAAAAGTCTTTCAACTGGCGTGATGAAAGCCACCAAAATCCAGTCCATTAACAAAGCTAATTGCTAACCTCTGCAACGAGGGAATCGCAAAAGTACCTGAACTGAACCTCGAGACCAAAAGATGAATGCAAAAAAAAAAAATGACAGCAGATACCAAATCGTGTCCCTTCAGTCTCGTGTCATTGACTTCACAAAGGAGCAAAGACAGATGTAAACGTTTTTAAAAAAAGATGATGGTTCAACCTCAAAGGATCTAATATCTCCTAACGAACTGTGACTGTAAATCTCCTCGCACACACACACACACACACACACACACCTTACTCATCTCTCAGCTCAAGTCTCTCCGTCTGCTGATGAGACTTTGATGATAATGACGATGTCTAATGACTACCATTTCACTACCCTAACACTAGCCGGTAGTCATTTTCCACCCTGTGGCAGTGCAGCTTTGTCTTATGAGTGCAGTGGGTGTGCGCACATAAAGGAAAGATTGCAGAGTGAAGAATGTACTGAGCACAGGCGAGAGTGCTGCGTTAGAGGAATGGCTGCCACCTTCTATAAAAGGAAGAGTTTTTTATTTTAATATCCTGTCGTTAAAGGAATAGTTTGACGTTTAGGGGAGAAACCGCTCTCATGTCCTGTCTGCAGCCAGCAGCTGATTAGCTTAGCTTAGCATAACAGCTAGAAGCTGCTCCTCAAGCCAGACTTTTTACTCCCGAGCCTTAACCCTTCATTCACTGGGAATTAAAGCTAAAATCTCCTTTAGCGATGAATTAGAGTTGTCTTTGACTGCCAAAACTCCTTCAGAATTTTTCGACTTTCTGTTTTTATTGGTTGATTGAAAAATGTAGTTTTGTTTTCTTGAGCATACAAGTTTATTCTTGACTTTGGGATCTAAATAAAATGCTGGATTGCCGTTTTCACACTGTGTGTGGATCAAGCAAACAAGATAGGACATGTTAGTCACTGTAATGCAGCTGTTTCCACCAATTTCCAGTGTTTGTGCTAAGCTAAGCTAATCACATGCCGGTTGTAGCATTTTTTTCAACAGACAGGTGTGAGAAAAAATCTCTTTGTATCCCGGAAAGCAAATGTTTAAGCAAAGATTTGATGTTTTTCATACAAGAGAGACCACAGAGTGAATAGAACTGAGTTTTCATGTGGAAAATTAAAAATTAAAAAGTCAGAAATTTACATGAGTAAGTTGAGTAATTTTAATGTCTAAACCTTGACATTTTATGTGATTTTTGGTTCTTTAACTTTGTATCTTTCAAAATCATTTTAGTAAGTCAATGTTTTTGTCTAATAAATTACATCTATTATCTTACAAGTCTGACTTCAAAATTCAGAAATCTGATCTAATAATTATGAATGATATCACATACTTCTGACTGCATCGTTTTGACCAAATGTATAGTTTAAATGAGGGGTAGCAATAATATTAATAAAACCTTTTAGGACAACCAACGTCCATATAGCTGCTGCAGTTGTTATAAAAGTCAGTATGTTCATGATCTTTATCATAATTTCACATTTCGAAGGCAAAGAGCTGCAGTCCAAAGGGCAGGCAGATTTGAAAAGTTAAGCCTCACAGATATGAATGACTGTATTTTGGTAGCAGCGTATTGATTTCTGCACCCCCGGGAATAAAATCGTTAACCGTGTGGAAGGAGGGCAACGAGGAGACGCAGCATTTAATTGCTGCAACAGCTATTGATGTGTCATTTCACTGGCAGAGCCCCTTTTAGAGAAGGGGCTGTCGCAGAGGGTAGTCAGTTTAGTGGAAAACTGGTTTAGCAAGCAATTAACTTCATCATTACTGCTGCATACTAAACTATTGTTCTGTTGATGGGAAGCCAGACTCTTTGCTCTCTCGAGCCTTAACCCTTCATTCACCCACTGGAGTTAAAGCTACAGTCTCCTTCAGGAAGGAAACAGAGTTGTTCTTGACTACAGAAACCTTTAACTCTTCAATATATCTTGTACTTTCTTTTATTTATAGGATGTTGAAATGTTGAGTTTTGTTCTCTCATTATAAAACTTTGTTCTTGACCTTGGGATCAGTTTGTATGATGATGTTGTTTACTACTAACTTTGACTCTTAACCTGAATTAACATCTGAGTAAATAACTTATCATGTGAGGTTATCTAGTGATCCGATTCTACTGATGTGGACCATAAGCAGTGGTCCAGTATTCAAAATATATTCAGGGACAAAATAGAAATGGCAAAGATCTAAGTCTAAAATGTCTGTTGGCCTTATCGACTAATCATTTAGAGATGAGAGCTCCATCAGATCCATCCACTGCAGGCTGGTGGTGTTATGACGTAACGTCTGATCACTTTAATGGTTCTGAACACGACTTCACTGAACAATGTGATGAGACAGGAGTGCAAGGAGCCTCCTGAGCTGCAGTGAGGTGCATTAGAAGGTAATTATCATTACCTGCTTATACTCATTATCACTTAATCATTGTCTAATTGGAAATTTAATTTCTAATTTGGAAGTGAGTGTGGAAGCAGAAATTTCTGCTTTCATTATTCTCCGTCTTTGTCTGCTCTCTTGCAGTGACTTCACATTCATTATTCTTTTAAGCTCGTACGTTCAAACCAAAGTCTAATACGAAGCTATCAGGAAACACCAAACAGCTGGTCTTATTTCTCAATACACATCACGACCCATGTGTTGTGTTGACTCTCTTTATGGCCATAATTTTATCGTTTATCCCGTCACTAAAGCTTTCCTTTTATTTGTCACTGGCTCCACTTTTCCAGCTCTGTCTCATTTTTTTTTTTCACAAACTGATGCTTGGTTCTGGTCTGGCGTCATCTGGCACAGATCGAGTGGATCAGAAGGAATTTGACTCATTTACAGACAAATTATTCAACACTGCACTGTTTGCCTTTGAGGGTAAGTTTCTATGAAGACGACATCTATAGTGCATTATGGGGCAAACACATAGATGTGACTGGATGCAGACTAACAAAGTCTTGGATGGGGACTTTGAATGTCCATATTATTTATTTAAGTGAGCCAGAGTACAAAGATAACATGACAGACTGAAGAACCAATGATAATAGAGAAAAACTGGTGAACCAGCAGACAAAAATGTGTTAATTTGGATACAAAAACATGGGGAGTAGCTCCCAAAGTTACCCTTTAACCCAGACTGGTTCCAGTCCAATATTATAGTAATGTTTACTTGTGCTGTTTGTTTTATAAAAAACAACCTTTTTAAAGTGAATAACCATCAATTTGCAGATTAAAACCAATATTAGTATGAGTGTCTATAATGTGCTGCATCATCGCTGCACTTCCCCTCACTGACAAACTTTCATATTTCTAAATAAATAAAAACTGCAGACCGAGGCAGCGTGCCATCTCATTTCCACAGCCTCAATATTATGCGTTTACTGGGGAGTGAATTTAACGAAGCAGAGAGAGAGGGAGAGATAGGAGGCCTAATTACTTTAATTATAATGTGTGGCTGTGATCTGCTAAACTGTAAGGTGCACCTTAATCCGTCAGCTAATTACGGGATGTTCTGTGGTGGCGTGAGTGATGGTGGTGGTGGTGGTGCAGTTGAGCCAATGAGTTAAAAAACTCAAAGTTTGGCCTCAATTAAAAGCAGACGGTCGGTGGATCAACTCTTCATAGGATCGTAGCAGATAAATAGCAGATTTTAGATGAAGAATCTAAAGAAAACAAAGTCGTGACT
This sequence comes from Protonibea diacanthus, assembly GCA_028641955.1. NCBI lineage: Eukaryota > Metazoa > Chordata > Actinopteri > Sciaenidae > Protonibea > Protonibea diacanthus. The sequence goes on from CM053992.1 coordinate 19,375,328, forward strand.
CATCTGTTCCGTCGACCGAGAAGGGCAGAAACGAAGCGAGGCACTCCGCAGACTGAACATGTTTTCTGGTCTGTTTTTTTTTTTTTTTAATGCAAATGTCTCACATATCTATCTAACACTGCTGAATAAATCAAGCGCCCACTCAAAGTTTTTGAGACAATAACATTTGAATGCTTCAGTCATACACAGAGGAGTATTACTTGACTTACGCCACAGCCCAAGAGCCTCAGCGGCACAGAGAGAGTAAAAACCTTTTTTCAGGGAGGCTCTGAAGTGAATATTTTCCATCCGGATGCTCAGGTTTGGGCATTCTTCCAAAAAGATACAGGAAAAACTGATTATAATTCAGATTTCTACAGTACAAAACATGCTTTACACTATTAAACGAATTGAAGAAAGAGAACGTCCTGGTACAATCAGACCTTCTGATGTCGACATTTGGCAAGAGCACATTAGTCAATATGAAGTGAGAGATCCTTTGTCAGCATTACAAATTTAATAAATCAGAATCCCTTTTGCACAAAGACAGCTCGAAGAGTTATGGCTGAAACATTCAGCAGCAACAAAACCCACTATTTTTGTTACACGGTTTATCCACCGCAGTCACAAACTGAAAGACCTGTCACGGATCAGGCAGAACGTAATGTTGTATGCAACGGATGAATATTAAAATGAATATGATATAAAAAAACATCAGTATCGGTTGAAGTGTACGTTATATTCAGAATATTTCCACAGCTTTACTTTGCTGCTGAAGCTGCTCTCTTCAACACCACCAGACTCCTTTAACAAAAACATATACACAGGATGTTTCCACATCTTGAATTGAATTGAGGATTTATAGCTACCAGATTTTTAGGATGCTGTACTGTTGCCATGGCGATGCATGGACGGCAGCCAGTTACAGTAGCTCTGAACACTTCAGTGTTTTTAGTATTTTTACTAGTTCCTTTCGACACCAACCTCCATCTGTTTTGTGTGCAAACATAGACTTGGAAATATGGAGAATAGTGATTTGCCTTTTTCTTCATGATACATCAGGTGAGCCATTAAAAAAAAAAAAAACACATTGCTTTCTTGTTTACACTTGAGAACAGCTGTTAGCGCTAAGCAGTGTTAGCATACTTTCTGTGGAAAGTGGACCAGAGATCCAGGCTAAAGCGAGGAGAAGGAGACGGGGATGGAGCTGAACCCAACAGCAGAAAAGACAGTGCAGACCATGGCGAACGTAACATCTCTCCCCAATAAGGTGGAGGCACTAATGGTGCTAACCAGGCTACAGTAGCATGAATGGCTGAATGAACTCAGCTCAGCTTACTCTTAAATATTAAACTTTGTCCTAACGGGACATCACTCTCACTCTGTGCCTGGTTGTCCTCTTTATGCTCTCTTACGTGTGGACGAACAAGAGCAGCAAGTCATCTTGTCAACAGCGGCCACTAAAAGATTAAACTGGAGTCAGATTGTTCTTGTGATGGCCTCATTTGCAGCCAATCGACGACTGAATGAGTTTTAATTTAACACAGGGGCAGATTTACTGAGTCATCTGCCTCCTGCAGACAGAAATTAGTGTGTTATTTAGCACAAACAGGCTCGCGGGCAGGTAGGTACGAGTGTGTGTGTGTGTGTGTGTGTGTGTGTGTGAGGTATGCTGCATGTAAACACTGATGTGCAGCTCTCTACTGCATGCATGTGCATTTAGGATTACACAAACGGCAGTAAATCCAGCTGCACGCGATAAATCCTTCTCGCCACTTCCAAAAATAAATCTGCACAGGTGTATTAAAGGAAGCTTGTGCAGTCAAAATGTAAAGTATCTGATTCTGTGGAAGAATGAGCACTAAACACAGGCGGTGGAACAAATGTTTACAATAAAACTAAAGTTTAGTTCTGCCAACACTCCGCGCTCAGGCTGGATATTTAACTTGTTATTCTGGCCATCGCTGCCAAAAAACGCATGCAAACCAGAAGCATATGGCTTCTGAAGCCTGTGTTTGTGTGTGTGTGTGTGTGTGGGCTGTTACTGTATTACGTAAACTAAACAGTAGAGACGTCTCTAATTGAATAATAAGCGCCATCTGGAGCCATTAGTATACTGTAAGTTTGAGTGCTTTTTATTGTTCTTTCTGCCTCTTTAACACGCTTTCTGTTGCATAACGCTCGTATTTATATTAATAATCCACAGCACATCTTCAATATGTTGTTCAGTATGTTCAATATAATTATTTGATATTTTAACCTCTGCCTTATCTAGCTGTAGACTTTATCTTATTATATTCTTATTTATGTGGTTGTTCTTGGCCTGCTTCCTTCTGACTGAACCTCCAGTTATTTGTACTAATTGTCCCCAAAGTTCGTACTGAGCTGGGAAATCATCTGAATGTTCAGCAGCTCGTCCTAAATGACATTTGGCTGTAGATGTGTTGAATGTTTTAATATCTGGTAATTTTCTAATTTATTCTTTAGTTTAATTTCAAATCGTGTTACTTGTCTTATGTCTGCAACCATGTTACTCGTGCTGTTGCCTGTCTTCAGTCAAGACCACCTAAACTGAGACTAAATCATGACCAAGACCAGACTGTACTGAGCCTGAGACTTAAGACCAAGGCAGTGCAAGACTGAGTCAAGACCAGGAGTTTTGGTACAGAGTCAGATTGCTAATATGAGCTATGTAGTTTTACTTGTGTTACACTGATGCTGAAACCCCATCGGGCATGTCTCCATCACGTTGCAGCTGTAACGCTGTTTTGGTTTGTTTTCTACTCGACTCGGGCTGCTCACGGCGTTCATCAAAAACAGAACAGCCGCATATTCTTGGCAGAGCCGAGTAGAGACCCCCTTCTGGGACGCTTCTGAAATGGACCGTGGTGCCTCTGGTGGGGTTTGAAACATTGACTAAGGACGGCCGCGTTTAGCTCAAGCGGCTGTGGCATACACAGAACATGTTGCACCCTTGTCCGGTGGGTTTAGCCTTTAGTTTACCTCTCCTTAAAATGCTTACTTTACTTACTAAGTGTCACTGGAAACTGTCTTAGTAAGAGTTACACTTCAGAATTTACATACCGTTGTGGATTTTATTCTGGATGCAGTTTTGCAGATGAACTCTTTGTGGCTTAGGTACCCATTTTTTTTTATACAGCAGAGTTCCTCTCTCTGACAGCCACAGCTTCTTCTGTCTCCTGCATCCACTTTCTTCTTCTTCTCTGTCCGAGAACAAGACGAAGCTGAGGAAGAATGCGGTCGACCCTGAGACGAGACTGAAACCTTGAAAAAGCCTCAAGATAAAGATTGTTCTCAAGTACATCATTTAACATATAACTAACTTGTTTTCAATATCGGTGAGTCTTTTACTCCTGGTTGAATAAAACAAAGACTGAGTGCCTTCTCAGTGTGTGCAGCCACACTACAGTTGATGCAGAAACTTAAAAGTCTGGAGGTTTACTGGAGGCTATATTGATAGTACGCCTGGATTTCCTGCCAGTCGAGACACAGCATATATTATTTTGTTCAAAAGAGCATCCTGCTCCACTAAAAAAAAATCCCTCAACACACCCAGCATGACATCCATGTGATTTCAAATGCTGGAAAGAATAATAGGTTTAATAATTTGTGTGTAATTTGGGAAACTTTGGAGCTGTAACACGTAGAAAACCTGACTGATTTGAGTTCAAACAGCTGAAAGCCATAACAGTCACATTCATCTGCGGCAGGAGATGTGAGGTAAGATGTCAAAGAAGAGTCTTAGAGCCACATAAAGAACAAAGTCGGTATCTGGGTCTTTTTCACTTTCAGTGCTTTCAGATCTCAAAGATACAATTGTGATGCAGTCTGGGTGCTGCTGGTGTGTGTGTGTGCATGTGTGTGTGTGTGTGTGTGTGTGTGTGTGTTGTGTAGACCCAGAGTTGATTACAGCCATTCTTCTGTCTCCTTTCATCTTTCCACGGGTCTTGGCAGTGTCAGACTTCTACAACAGCTCTTTGCTCAGGTTTTATTAAAGGCGGACCGAGGGCTTCATCCCACTCTCTCCAGGGATTTAGAGTACTATTGAAGGGAGCTGGAAAACTATCAGCTGTACTTCTTTTCTTACAGACTTCATTCAGCTTTCTGTTGTCACTGTAACGTTTGAGACAAGAAAAGATCTTTATGTATCCAACCTGAGGAAAGTTAAGTTCGTAAGCGGACGAGTCCAAACACTATTCACGTCCAATGCCAATTTTGGAAGTGCCAATGCAGGAGGTATTGTGCTATTTATGGAGCAAGGTGGACAATGGGAGGTCCAGACCTGGATGGTAGCATTTCTGACGGTCTTAACAGTATATTGCCCTAACCGTAACTAAAGAGATCAGATGGGAATCCATCTTGCCTTTAAGCTATGGACTTGTGTGCAAACCACAGTGGTTCAGCTACAGCATCATCTACAGGTGTCGTTTATGGAGCAAGAAGTGACTTTTCGCTGGTGGTTACTGAAGACGTTAAAGGTTAACTTAGATGGTGCTGGCACCAATTATAAAAGAACTGCAGAGTATTTCATCATTGAAAGAAGAGCAAAGAACATGACTGAAAGCTTCTCTTGATGGAAAAGATGCTTTCACTCTTCTTCCGACTCACTTCAGTAAGACATGGGCTTTACATGGCTCGTTGATCTGACTGGTTGAAGTTCATCCATGATAAACAGCAATAGGCAGATGGTTCATCCAATCACCTGCCAAGTTTTCTGTGCCCGCCCTTTTCCCCAAAAACAATTTCTGACAACTTTGCAGATTGTTCTGTCACAAACCACCAGGTTTACATATGCAGTGCAACTTTAAGATGGATGTGCTGCTGTTTTACTGTCTTTGCGACAGAATAATGATAAATTCTACCTCAACCTTGAGAAAACAGCATAGATTCATCTAAACAACCAAAAATACAAAAATGTGTCATCATATTCACAAACGTATCTCCATCTGCAGATGTTCAACTCTCTGTTAGAGCCACTGAACTGTAAAACAAAGAAAAGAATAAAAGAAAGAAGAGTTGTTTTTACTTTTCTGCTCTTGACATCAGCACTACTGTCATTATCCTGCTCTGCAGCTGCAGCTGTTCTTCCAGTAGAAACAGCATCAAACAGATGAACCGCTGAGCCGATGGCCTGCGGCCAGAAACACGTCGACTTGGGCAACTTGATTATTTCTGTTTTTTATTTCCCATCCGGTTATCTGTCTGTCTCGTCTGCCGACTCTCTCCCGCCTCATTCTTTTTTCAGGCGGCTTTGTGAAAGCGAAAGGCTGCTCTGATCATCAAACAAATGCTTCGTTAGTTTGTTCTGGTTAACAAAATGTGAAGGACTGTGGAGTAAAACGGATCAAACTGGCTGATAAAAGCAGCAGAAATCACACCGATACATAAGCTGGAAGCCTTGAACCTGCCGTATACAGCTGCACAGCAGGTGGGTGACAGCCTTTATCAGGCCTGATTAATGTATTTGGAAAGAGCGATGAATGGAGACGTGAACATCCTCGTGAATTTGTTTTTTTACTGCTGCTTCCTTTTTATTTTATTTTACATCAGTTCTGCAGAATGGGATGGGGCGGGAACAGAGGATTAAATAAGTGGAGAGAGTTTATCATTTATCCATCCATCCATCCATCCATCCATCCAACCATCCACGCTCTCCTCTCTCTCTCTCCCCGCTGTCACCAACGGGCTCGGAGGAAAACACGGTGATCCGATTACGTTTGTGAATGTGCGAGTGTGTGCGAGTTTGACGCTAGAGATGTGTGTGTTTGAATTACAGACAACACACCCTGTGCTGGGCAGACAGAACGTAGTGAAAGCTTAAATCCCCTCACAAAGGCAGCGTGACCGACTGATGAAATGTGGCTTTTTGGAGCTGCGTTGAGGTTTAATAGACTGCAGAGGACGTCATAGCTGCTAAAGGAGTAGCAGCACAGAATGCCATTAAAGCTCACGTTGTGAGCAGACCAAGCGGCAAACTGCGAAACCAATGCAGAAGTGCCAAGAACTGCAGTTCCTCAAACGTCCACTAGAGGGTGGCTACAGAATGAGTCAGTCTCCATAAGCCCCCATGTTAAAATATCCAACTTTGCAGCAGAAATAAACAGTGACAGGTGTTTATAATAAAGTGATATTTTCCATCAGGTTGTCCACGTTCATATATCCTGCATTAAAAAAAACAAAACAATGTAAAGCACACAGGAAGACGTATCTCAGATGTGCGTTTTGTAGTCCATCTTCTAAAGTTTGTAGTTTTACCACAGATCACGTCACTAATGCTATGCTGTCGCATAATGACGTAGTTCTGCGTAAGTGCAGTCAGATTCTCTGAACACCGCAGACGTCTTTCCTAACTCCTTATGAACTCCTTCACATCTTACCTTGACATCTTCCATCAAGGTCAAGGAAAAGTGTCTAGGAAAGGACTTAGCCAAAGGAGGAAGAGACAGGACTACCTACATGGCGGACGCCAGAGCCACATATTCTGAGCTTCAAAATGGTTCTTCAGAAACCTGTGGGTGACGTCACGCAAACGCTGTCCATTCTTTATAGTCATTGGAGCAAACCCACAGACAATTACAAACATCAGCACATGGCAGTTTATCAATGATAATAAATATTTTATGTGTTTCAGATGCCTGATTCTGATTTGAGTTGTACTCGCAGAGCTGCAGTTGTACTGGAAAATGAAAATCCACAAACACCATAGCACGTTTGTAGCCATAAATTGCACTAATTAAATATGTATTCGTAAATGAACTGTCTTAATCATTACTGACAATTTAAATCTAACAGCTGCGTGATTTTCATGTTCATTCTCAGGTGTTTTGCTTCAAAACAACCATCATCCCCTCCTCTCTGTGCGGTTTCACTGAGGAGAGAACTTTAAAGATCGCATGTGAGGAAGAGGCAGGATTAATCTACCTGTGACATGCAGCTTCAACACTGTGTGTGTGTGTGTGTGTGTGTGTGTGTGTGTGTGTGTGTGTGTGTGTGTGTGTGCGCGTGTTTCTATCACTACCTTGATCTCAGAAAATGTCAAAGCAGGAGTGGAGAGCTGAGAGAACACGGACAAAGAAAGTGAAGAAAAGGGTTTTCAGCCTGAGCTCTTCTGTCTCTGTCATCAGCTGCAGCTATTGGCTGCAGAAATGTGTGTGTGAGTGTGTGTGTGTGTGTTTGGTGTAGGTGAAAACTCTGAGGACTCTGAGAGGATGTGAGGGCAGAAGATGAGAGAGTCTAGACCACTTTTGCCTGATTTATGAGAGGGGCCACACATCATCACATCAAAGATCTCGTCGTCTTTGTGCACTGAAAGCGTCCTCTAACATCTCATAACCACACCTTCATGTTTTCTAGGTCTGGCTAAAGCTCGTCGAGCCCCTCAGCTGGATTTTCTGACACAATCCGAGCTGCCAAGAAGAAGATTTTTGCCAAGATGCCGTGTACTGCTGCAGTTCGACCTGAAGATCAACAGCAGGAATTAATCCCAGGATTTGAGGCAGAGTCTCCCCACGTTTGGGGGCCTGGTAGATTAAATATCGCAAAATTGCATCACGTTATGTAACGCTGAAACATTCTGAGGGGGGATAAGATGTGAAACAAATGTGTGTTTAAGATTACGGAGGAAAGAAACATCCAGTCCAGGACTGCAGGTTTCTGAGAACACGCTGTCATGTTATTAAATTCTCCTGTAATCCTGCACCTGCACGCCTCACTGTAGTCTACTTCACTTCATTTCTCTGCAATAATCACTGCGGTTTCTTACAAATTACAGCTCAGTTCTGTGATAGACGCACTGGTAAATCTACCTCAATTAAAGCTTTGATCCAGTCACCCAATCAGCAAACTACAGGGTTTGCTTTAGATAATAAGAAGAAGTGTTGCAGATGTTTTTATTTATTTTTTACTTGAATTGAGCGCTGTGTTTGGTTTGTGGTCAGAACACCAGCAAAGTAAATTTGGTCTACGTGCTCTGATGATGTCTCTAAGCCGAGCTAATTTGGCCGAACAAAAGACTTCTAGTTTGTTAGGAATAATAGAGGAGTGGTGAACATGGGCATAAATTAATTGGCAAATACAAGTAACACGCAATTAGCATATGAGATAGAGACAAAGAGAAAAGATCTACACCTACTAATGAAACTATCCATCATCACATTTTGTGAACAATAAGCTGTGAGCTGTGATAAGTTGACAACATAAACGGTCAGCTGACAGCGCGTTGTTTTACTGTTGTCCTGTCACGGTTTCAAACATGTTGTCCTGATTAAACTCCCACCTTGGCATCAGCACTGCGGAGTGTCAGTTTGTACAATAAAACTTTGAGTTTATTCTCGGATTGGGACGATTAACAATAGGAAGAATGGTTGACATGATTGTTGTGGTGTGACTGATGATTCAATGATATAAATACGACATTATGTAAATATTTGTAGCCCTTTTTGTTTATTTACTTCACAGTTGAATGAAGAGTAGATGCACTTTTAAAGCTATTATAAATACGGGGCTTACTTTTAGTTTGAAAAGTGAACTTTTGTGCAAACACAGGAAAATTTTAAATATTCAGACAGTAATGAATTGTTCAAAACTGTATCAAAATGGACAGGTTTTAAGCTAATGGAGGACAGTAGTGTGCAAAGATGTGCTGGGAAGCAGTGTCTGGATGTGTGGAAGGCTGAATTTTTTAAATAGTAGCTGCCTAACTTTACTATGAATCTGAGGACTCACCTGTTAGCTTGTCACCCAAATGAGGCAGCAGAAGCACCAGAAACGAGTGGAGTAACTGACTGTCTACGACTACCTACTTTTCACCGCACTTATCCTCGGAAGCAAGAAGCTTGTGAAAAGGTCACCATTGATAAAAATAAGAATAGGAATATGTGTTCTGTCGGTTGTGTCTCCAGTCTAAAGACACGGAAGGCGATGGAAGGCTGCATTACACGATGTTGGGTTGTTTTCTATTAATTGCATTAGTTGAAATTCATTCGAACCTGCGTGTAAGAGTTGAACATTGCTGATTCAGTCATAGGGTCTGAAAAGTATCCAAAAAGTAACAGTTATTACAGACATGTCAGAACTAACAGACTCGCTCATAGACTCTTGTTGTGCCGTGATGTTCAAACTGCTGGGTCGTATCTGAACATGTCTGACTCGTAGTGTTCGAAAAGTATCCCAAAAAGTAACTGTACTGCAGCTATTACAGACGTCCGAACTCCCTGACTCTTCTACTGATGTGCTGTGATGTTCGAACTCCTGACTCATTGTAGGTGAAAAGATCCAGTGACAGAACGCCTGCCAACTGGGGTTTGATATGTATTTTTCAGCCACCAGCCACTGTCAGCCCAACAACCAGCATTGCTGATATATTCACGTGTCATTTGAATAGCAGACCATTAAATTAGTCAAATAAAAAGTAAAGAAAAAGAAAACAACCAACAACGGACTCAACAGATCGCTGAAGGGCGATATATTTGTCCAATCGCCCAACCCTAATTCCAGCCCTTCTTCCCGGACCATACCCAGGAACTATAGACTGAAAAAGTTGCAAGAATTATCACCAAGACTGTGATATTTTCTACAAACTTACATCATCAGGGTAGATGACCCTTTCTAGAATTCAGGACGGGGTATTCTTGAACAAAACTACAATCGGTACGAAATGTCAGAACCAATTTGGCCATCACGGAGAGGGGAAGGACGTTACAATCATACAATTCTCATAGAAGTCTCTCCTCAAAAGAAACAAAAAAGACATCGGAAAGCTGTGAGGGAGGACGTTTCAAACTGTTTGACGATCAAACAAACCTCCTGTCGAGCATACTGACGCCTTAACGCTGTCCTTCTTCTTCTTCATGACCTCTAGTTCTTGACAGCCACATGAAAAGAACACTCTTTTTTAAATTTCCACTTACTCTGTGAAATTACAGATTACAGAATTAGTGTAAAAGCTCCTCCTCTCGTCCTGCCATTTTAGGAGAAAATAGCCTAATGCTGCAGAAAAATCCCCATTTTCATGTCATACTCATTGCCTACATGAAAGAGTCTAGCCATTTCAAAGGGATCCGACCTGCTTTGTGTCCTGCAAAACCATCAACAGGATGCCCTATAGGTGCAGTAGTCCAGTAGAGGCTTTTTAAAATGAAAGAAGTACGGGTAATATTTGAATATCGCCTGCATTTGAAAGGCGTCTCTTGAATGTTGGAAAGTAGAGTCAGCATCTGCATACAGCATGGCTGTGTTCAAAGGATACTAACGGAAAGAGAGGGTGGAATATAATCTCTGGAGTTTACTGGCTTCCATTTAGGACACTCTTTTATGTCTCAGTGCTACGTTTTGATTGATTGTGTTTCGTGTGCAAGGATCGTACCTGACACCTGAATATTCTTCCGGGCAAATGGGCTGAATCTGGCATCTCAATTAGTGGAAATGTCACCACGCTGCTTGCTCTTCACCGATTGTTTTTACTTAAAAATCTCGTCTCGTGCAGCTTTAAGTGTAGTAGAAGAAGAAGCAGTAGAGCCAAACTACAAATTGAAAAAGGACAACAGCGTTATTATCTTGATTGAAAATGTGCCAGGCCTATAAATGTGTGGCTCTTCTTTACTTTTTTTTTTTTTTTTTTTTGGTCTCAGTGCTCAGCGAGGTATTTGTTTTACATGGGACACTAAGCCGCCTGCTCATTGCTCACGGCCTGGCAGAAATATGGCTTTTATTCCACTGTGATTTTTCAAGCTAACCTTCAAAAGAGTAAAGGACGAATTGGAGGGAGGGTGGGGATACTTTAAGGCTATTTAAAGCACAGATTTTCTCATTGGTCTTAACGGTTGAGTGCTGCGTTTAACATGAAGGATATTTTTTTTGATATTATTTTTTTTCACAAATGTGCTGACTAATGCTGCTTCACACTGGAGATAATCCCCCAAAAATGTAGCTGCACTGGGGAGTAGCCACAGAATACAAAGCTGGATATAAACAGGGGTGCAGAGGCGAGATCGAAAACACGTTACCAGAGATCGTCTTTTGATGGTTCTAGCTTGCTGTGATTCTCTTTGTTCAGCCACTTGATGACAAATTGATGCAGCAGCCAGTCAAACACCTGCATGCAGGCTGACACTGACGCAGTACTGTATGTCCTCATAGATCAGATTGACATTTCATCATTGAGATCATGGCTTCGGTTTAATGGCTTCAGACTGCCCACACAGTTTCACCTTCAGAGAGGCTAAATCGCATATTGTGTGCCACGCGCTGTATTCTGTACATGCATAGTGATGAAATGGAGGCCGTGTAAGCGTTTTGTTGGATTTAAAAGCTTTTACAGAGACACATTGTCAAGCTGAGCGGTGTTGACAGCTGGTCTGCTGTTTGGCAGCAGATGGATTGTGTAGATGCCAAGTTTTACAGCTGAAATATTGATTCCAAGTAGGCAGGTAAAGTGTGAGTGTCATGAGTCATAGCTAAAAATCCTTTGTGACCAGAGTTCCCCCGGTGGGCTCGACTGGCACTGAAGCGTAAAGTGTACAAGTGCAACATCCACTTCAGTCGGTCTGACCAGTGACCTTTGTCATAAGTGTGTGACTTGCTTCCTTTTTCAGCCGTACTAGCACCATAGAGAGAGAACATGACAAACATTATACCTGTGAACAGTAAAAAGTACAGCCCATAGGTCGTGTATGATGGACAAGGTGTCTTAACTTCCTCCCACTGCACAAAAATGAAGCCAAAATATCTCAGTATGAGCACTGCCATCTGGTGCTGGTGACGTCATTTAGATATACCATCCATAAACTATGACATGAAACCTTCGACTTTGGGAACTTTGACTTGTTAGTTGGCCTTCGTCTCATTTGCTAATTTTGCTTCACTTTTGGGTAGCTATAGTTGGTGCAAGATACTGAAGATTCTTTACGAATTTGAGTTTTTCTGTGACATTAGCTGGATTTTTTTTTTTAAAAATGGTGGAAAAGAAGAAGATTACATCTGCTTACTATGTTAGCAAGGTAACTAGGTACTGTATACACAAGGCTCCACTCTTGTTTACCCTGTTAAAATTACTGCATTACACTGGTATTACAAACTCAACACTTCTTGTACGCATTTCAAAGTAAAAGCAGCGTGGAGAGAAACCCTTCATTTCTTAACAGAGCTTTTATTATGAAACATTTTCAGAAACTTGAATTTCAACTTTCAGTAATGGTTCTCATTATGTTACAGCTGAGTCACTTGCAATACCTAGCAGACTTTGTCAAGCTTAACATCGACCCAAACCTAGAAAGAGTGAACCCAGTTTGCATAGCATCAGTTCATATGATTGATGCATGATTGGATGCTACAAGACGTGTCGTACAGACAAAATGAAGTAGGTGCCAATCCAGGAAGCAAATTTGGCAAAACGGCTTTCCTGAAGTGCTGATGCTTGAAAATGGGTCAGAGTTTTATCCTGACATGGTGCCTCAAGTTTGTTAAGCGTCATACGTTGACAGTTTGTTTCACACTTGAGGGTGCATTAAATATTTCAGTGACTCTTGTCTCATCGCTAACAGTTCTCGACCCTCAGCATGAGAGCCAAAACGTTAAAGTCTTACACCAATCAGAAGCCCTAAAATTTTAAAGCCTTTAAAGGGCTCTTTCTCAAATTGAAGACCACCATGTATTTTATGTCTCTCGACACACACACACATACACACACACGCTGTACCGCTTCATTACCCTGAAGTGTTTCAGATAACACCAACTGAGAATAACTCAAAAGTAATTTCTTCTCTCCTCACTCCTCCACCCTCCTCCCACCATTCCTCCGGTCTCAGCAGATATCAGAACAGAGCAGGAAGAAGACGAGTTTCTCGCTTTTTGAAGAGAAAATGCGACGCTCTCAGGAGGTCCGCGCTGCTGCTGACAGGGTAACGAAGGGATGGAAGAGATGGAGGGCCTGTGGAGAGTTGTGCTGACGCATCACGCTCTCTTTCTCCGTCTTTTCTGTATCTGATTTCCCCTCACACGGGCCCACACCACATACACACTCGTGCACGGTTAGCCAGTAATCTCCTTGGTCTGCTAGTCACACTTTTATGTTTTCCCCCACAGACCTCCCAGCATGCTGTGGTTGGCCGTGTGCTGCTTCAGCGAGGTTAGGAAGAATTTAGAAACAGTCGACATCGATCTGTTCGTTTTGTTGTATCTCGGCTGCACGTAAACTTCATGAATATGAATGGACCGTCACTGCAAATGCTAAAATTATCAGCAACCAATGTGGATTTTAAAACCACAACAAAAGAAAAAGGTACTGATACTGAACCTGAGTCGTCTTGTAAACACAACATTGGCACCTGTTAGCAAACATTTGGTATTATCCAACATTTATTTGGTGTTTTCTTTCTTACTACCAAACAAAAGTGAGTCCAAGATTTTGTCAACACCGACTACTGAATGCTGCACTGTGTCCACCAGCTAGTCACTAAGCTTTTATCCTGAAAACAACTGTGTCCAACAACAGGGTTGAAAACAAAGTTCTCAAGCTAGAAAACCAAAACAATGAGCTGAAAGACGCTAAAACGCTCTGCAGAGTTTGTGATAATTCTCTGTGGATTTGTTACTATAAGCAACATCTTGAAATTAGTTTGTGTACTTCCCACAAATGTGGCTCTTGCCATTTCCATAAAACCAAAACAATGAGCTGAAAGACACTAAAATGCTCTGTAGCTAGCGAATCCACAGAGAATTATCACCATGTCTTGACATTGCGCATTTTGTCCATTGTTTAAGTAAAAATTCAGTTTTTTCATAATGTATCATGCTAACTTTGCACTCACCGCCTCCAGAAACACATTATAAATCAGGGGCAAGCTGCACAAAGAGCTATTCAAATTAACATTAACATGAATCTTTTCAAACTTTGCTCAAAGAAGCCAGCCAAAGCGGTCATTAGGACGAGGAGCTTAAGAATCTACACCCACATCCGTGTGAGGCTGTGGATAGATTATTATTTAGTGTTTGTTGTGCTGGAGAAGAAACGAGAAGAAAAGTTCCTACAGTGGAAGAAAAAAAATGACAAGATGCACAACGTGCAGTTTTCTCGCACAGCTTGCAACTCGACATTCACAGTCTCTGAATCTCTGCGATGGAGGTCTGAGTGCAAAGTTAGGATCACCCACAGGGCCACAAAAGAAGTTTTCCAGAGCTTTTTTCAGACTTTTAATTTGTTTTATGGCGCATAAATCAAGCACATATCAAACAGCTATTTTCAGCTCTGATAAAGGTATTCTACACTACTCGCTCAGTTCCAAAAGGCAGACAGACAAACTTTGTGAGGATGTTGAAGAAACGAGCAGCCAAAGAGCCAGACACTTCTCTCAGGAGGTGATGGACACCAAAAGGAGAGGACGATTCCAAATGAATACTAATGTTGCACTGTGGCTGCTGAATGTGTTGCAGGCGACCATAAAAACATTAAAAGGCATTTTTCAGCAGTTATTTTGCCTTTAAAATCAGTTATAGGGAAAAGACACCGACCTAACCAACTCAAATGAAAAATCCCAACATCTGACTAACCTCGCTTTGCACTGGCAGCCTCTCGAATCACAGGGGCGTCTAATTAGCCTGCCTGAATGAAAGAATCCAAAATATAGCTTGAAGCAAGTGTTTTCTCTTTGTGTTCTTATTCTGGAGCAGTGAAAAGAAATCAGTGAGAGATCGCTCAGACCACCCAGCTCACTGTAGCGTATAAATCCCAGTTTAATAAGCTGCACGGCAACGGCAAATGATCACTGCTGCAGCTTTCATTTATTTATCTATAAAGAGGGACGTGTGTGTGTGTGTGTGTGTGTGTGTGTGTGTGTGTGTGTGTGTGTGTATGCTGGACTGGTTTCTAATTGCAGTGTTGTGGCCCTTTACATTCAGTTCAGAGGAAGAACAAGGCTGAGAATATTTGGCTCTGATCAGTTTGGACTAAGGACATCACAGCACATACACACAACATTGTCTACGTGTGTGTGCATAAGTGTGTGTTTATATGCAGAGTTAAAGCTAATGTGGTTTCATCTACTGTCTGTCTTTGAAGCAGATACAAAAGATGGAAAAGAGAATTGAATATACGCTAAAAGCCCTGATTTTGTACAATATATATTTTCAAATATGGAACAAATGCTTACTTCCATTACGGATTTGTCGGTTCATTATTTTTGATTAAATAATTGATTGTTTTGTCTGAAAATAGTGAAAAATATTGAATTTCCTTTGTTCAATTATCACATTTGGGAAGATCAAACCAAATTAATTCAGCACTTTTGCTTGTGAAATGACGTCTGTGATTATTTGTAATCTCAAGTTACCAAAATAAAATTCACAAGCAGACAAAATCAAAAAATAAGAGCATGAACAGCTCCTACAGCAACATACTGCTACTCCCACCATGTCAGAAGGAGCGCTGCCACAGGTCCTTCATTCCAACAGCTGTCAGACTCTTTAACACCAGCATGACTTCATGACTTTTTCTATAGATTTCATATCTGCGAGTAATTTTTTATAAACCTTGTGTATACGAGCTGATGTGACAAGTGAATTTCCCCAGTGTGTTATCTGTTTGCACACATTCAAACCTCACTAACCGCGAGCAAACATCACTCAGTGTAAACTGTGTGTTTTTATTGGGACTACTTTCAGACGTGGATTAATCACATTGGGTGCATTGGTGACGGCTTGTTTGAGCATTGAGGTGTCATTCAGCCCGCCTCAGGTCCACCAATATTTAGATTATTGGAGGTGGAAGAGGCTGATTTTGAGATTTTGAGCTCTTCTTTATACTGTCATTGGTGTGGTTCAATGAATGAACAGCTTTGGAAGTCCATAACACAGATAAATAAACTCTGTCAGGATTTAGCTTCAATACTTGCTGCAGTCGGTTTGTTTTGAGATTTATTGACAGTATGAAAAAAATACCATCGCTTCAAGCTATTTTTCCTTTTTTTGGTTTTCTATATTAATATCTCAGCAGATACAAACACTGAATGTGTCTTTTCACAGCTCTGAGAGGACAACAGGTGCTACATTTACAGCTGTGTGAGAATGAGCGGCAAAGCAACGCGTTGCTCATTTAGCATGAGCAGAAAAAAAAACACCCTGCCATGTAACCTCAGCCGTGAGGGTGTAATCACAGTGCAAATACTGTACATGCACAGCACAGAGCACACTCCTCATCTCTGAGCTCTGTGGCTAACAATTCAGCTGGCACCTAATCTCGGGAGTTTGTCCCTCGTCCTCTACAGGCTGTCAGATAAAAATGCCACAGCTCCTGGAGCCAGATGACAGGTGCCACGGCCAAGACCAGATAAAACTGATGAGACGGCATTATCTTTCTTCCGCTGAGCAGAGCGTGGCTTCTTCTTCCTCTTTCCTGTGAGGCACACAGTCGGCTTGGACAGCGACGGTCGAAGCATTAGGAGGACATGGGGGTGGTGACAACACAAGGAAAAGCACATTTATATGAATATTAAACGATCTGTTTGGTGAGTTTACTTGTTAATGAAAGATGCTGCAATGGTTACACTAATAAGCAGCTCTGTTGACACCGTGACCCCATTAAAGCTAATGCTTGGACGCTGAATGCGTGGCCTTTGGCACGTTTATTAAGCACTCACAAAAAAGACTTGCAACTGCTTTTTGATGTGTTGTTATTGTCGTCTCAGCGCTGCATTATTAGTCAGGTTTTAACAGAAAATACTAATGAGTAAAAGCACTTTCACATCCGGCTTTGTAATGTAAAGATGGGCACTGGTAGCTCTTAGATGATTTATAAATACAGACAGAAGGCACAAGGCGCTTCCTACCAGTAAACAGCGTTTCAGTTTTAATCTCAGCGGATGAGCAAAGCTACTGTAAATACCAAATAATTCAACAAAAGACACAAGACAGCGTCAGGAACAAGGAAAGCCTTACTGGGAGCATGACAGACTCAAGAATATCAGTGAGTTAGATGAGGGTTTCAGTATGATACGTAGGCTCAGAATATGGATATCGATACCAATATCAATATTTTTTATGTTTAATAAAGGCCTCTATCATCATGTTGAGTGAGAAAATGTGTCATGCCTTATGAGCTGAATCCATCACATGAAAGGGAGTGGATGTACTGAATATGGCCGAATCACAGCCATGCTGATATTCAGTATAACAGCACTCCCTCTCGTGCTATATTGGTTTTATACAACAGTTCTACACGCTCCATTTATTAGTTAACAGTAATAAGTGACAGATTATGATTTTTTTGATGATTTATTCTTTTTTGTTTTTTGGCTCCACCAAAACAAATAGTTCTACGACTGGAGTGGGACTGCTCAGTTTCCAAGCAGACTTCCAAGACTGTCAACATATGACGTCCTTTATCTTGTGTTACAGACATGTAATGAATTGTTATTTTGTCATATTTCTTAAAGGGAGTTTGGTGTAATAGTTTAGGGAGCTTTAGTTTAATTCAAACTGCTAATATGTTTATTTTTTAATATTTTGTCAATGCTACAGAAACACTAAGTAACGGTTAAGCATAAGAAGGTTGACTGTTGTTAGTTCCTGGTTTGATTAATGGTTGTGTATTGATTACTGACGGTGGCTGATCAGGTTTAATCAGTTTCTAACAGGAGTATGAAGTAAATGGTCGCCCCTTGTGTTTGTTTTTGGAACTACAGTCTAAGATAGATGACGACTGGTAATGTAATGTTAATGTAGGATGCTGTTATTCTCTATATGAGCACTCATGGGATGACTCTCCAATCAAATACGTCATTTCTCTTTAGTATTCTCTGCTGAGACGAGGTTTAATGGTAAATTAACAGACGTTTATTGTCAGAAATATTTGATCTCTGCAGGGGAGCAAATACTGCTGCACTAAGAGGAGTATCCAACATGAGATGGATCCATTTAATTCACACTGCTCCTCCTCTTTCACCCCTACTGTGAATCACACTGTCATATAAAATCAAGATATTGTACTTAGAGACAATTAATCTACAAATGTTCAGATCTCCGATAATAAATCATTCAAACTGTGTTGTGTTGGTGTGTTAGTGTGTAAAAACGGGTTGAAACTGAGCGCACTGTGCTCACAGATGTCCAATCCTTCACCTGTCACCAGGCAGACAGGAGAAACAGGACAGAGTGTGTGTGTGTGTGTGTGTGTGTGTGTGTGTGTGTTTGTGTGTGAGTGTTTGAGGTTTGATGAGATCAGACAGACAGAGCTGACCAACTGCCCCAGAGAACAGATTCTGCTGAAAACAACCCACATGGGAGTGTGTGGATCCAGATCATCTTCCGACCGGTCTGCGCTGCTCTCTCAATTTGTTTTTTTCTTGTGGGACTGGAGCCACGGCAGGGAAGAAAAATCTGTGTGTGGGCACATTTTATTCACCAGGGCAAGATGCAATATTTGCAAAACATTGATTATGAGCAACAGTGGCAGAACCGCAAATATGCTCCTACATTTTGTTGGCGGTGCATGGCATTAAAATACAAAGAATGCAAGGTTTCTGATAGCTGGAGGGCAAGTGCTGCATCCCCTCCAGCGAGTACAAGTGCATCTGTAATGTTGTATTAACACTGAGGCCACGCAGGCAGCCTCAGCTGAAGATCTGTTTATTTAAATAAGAATACTCAGATGAAAAATTCATGTTTTGCAAAGACATTATAAACATTCTTCTGTTTCATCACTAGACAAAAGCGCTGCAGATATTTGTTGTTTTTGTAAAACTTAATATAAAAAAGTGTTTTTCTTTTTTTCCAACTGAAATGATTAAAGGAACCGATAAAGAACTGCATCAACAAGCAGAAGATTTTCTGAGAGGAAATCATTATCAGGGTTTGATCCAGAGTGTGCCACCTTAAAACTTACATTTCTCAACTAAATGACATTTATTTTCTTAGTTACCCAAATGTTAGCTTAGCATAAAAAGCTAAACTAAAATGCATAAACTACAATAAATTTTAAGTAGCTAAAGCCAGGAGACAGTTAGCTTAGCACTAAGCAGGGAGAAACAGTTAGCCTTACTGTGTCTGAAAGTAACAAAATCTCACTAAATTAACACAAAATAACTTAATTTAAAACAAAATACTACATCTTTAATGAAATAATTAGCATGCTACACAGTCACATTCATGCACATAGCATGTGCCAACATCTATTTAAGAGCTAAAATGTGACAGAAAGGTAGTAAGCTGAATTAAAATGACTGATTCACAAACTCTGCCATCATAAAATGGAAAATACTAGAAGAGAAGTGTTTATTAGGAGTCACCTTTTCCACCAAATTAGCTCTGGTTGTTGAACTGGTTCCATTCAGGATTTAACAGCAGTCAACAATAAATAATCTGATTAGAAATAAACCTGCTTCCTGTATAAAAACAAGCTGTCTGAAGCTTTTTGGAGAACTTCATATTTTCTGTAAAAAGTTTGAGAAACACTGTCCACTGACCTCTCATGGTAAACTCTATGACTGAATTTTCTGGATGGATTGAATCAGTACTGAGCAGCGCTAGTCGAACACATTGTTCTGTGGTGTGAATTATTTCAAACAGACTTTTGACGTCCGATCAATCAAATCTGGACACAGACAGCTCTGGTCAATAAGAGATGAGCATCAGGAAAACGGCAGCAGCTTATTCCAGCTCTCCACGTCAGCTCTGGGCGTGCGTTGTGGCAGCTGGAGAGTTGTTGCAGGCGGTTTTATTTTATTTATTTTTATTTTTTTCACGGCATTAGAAGTCAGGTAGCGTCTGTACCCTCGAGCAGCTACTCGTGAAGTGTGGAGAAAGTTTTTAGCGAGCCTCAGCAGGGCCGGGCAGGAAGAAAGCGAAGTCTGCAACGTTTCACTTTGTCTTTAAACTTCTGTGGCTAAAAGTTTCTACAGGTGCTTATTGAGGGTTGAAGTATATTTAGAAGCGAGTGGGTGGACTGTAATTACACACTGAATAGACAGGTGAGGGAGGGAGGGGAGGGTTAAAACAAGAGTAAAAAAGACACAAGCGCAAACACACACGCGCGCATCTGATTGGCAGGGCTTATCGCAAAACGGGTTGCCATGGTAACTAGATACAGCTGCTTCTATAAAAAGGGAGGGAGGTTGGAAAAGGTGATGGAGGAGAGAGAGAGAGAGAGAAGGGGGTAGGAATGAACCAACGACAGATAAGTGGCTGAGCATATTTCGAGTTCAAACCCAGTAATTTCGCCTCGGCTGGTGACGCATGTACTAAAAGCAGTGATTGAGTTAAAGGGAAGGAGGCGGGCAGGTTGGCAGTCAGGTACTGTCTAACTAAGCTGGGGGGGCTCGCTGTGGAGGGATGATGATTGAGCTAATCGGAGTGATTATGACAATTAAGGCTCCCGCTGGTTAAAAATAATCGTACGGCTAACTTTCGTCTGTCTTGGCTGGAGCAGCCGTCAGCCAAAGAAATTATACTTAAAGGTAAAAAATAAACAACATATTCATATTCATGTCTCTTCTGCTGTCGCAAATGATGATGCATTAAGTCTGTACGTGCACAACAGAGAGTATAAATATAAATACACCTCATTTGCATGGAGGTTTTTGTTCCCCAGCGTCTACGCTGTTAAAACGAGATAAGGTCCGTTTGCGGAGCCTCCAGCCCACCCCACACTTTGATCCGTTAATGGACATGAACACATCAACACACTCCTGATTATCTATTTTCAGCTGAAGCAGCATTTGTGCTTGCCTGCAGACTGTGAGTACGTCAGGATGAGGGAAACTAAGACGTGCTGTTCACTAATGGACAAAAAAAACGAGATTACGGTGAAAGAAAGAAGAAAATCAGATTTTCTGTAACCTTTCTAACCTTTATGTGATGTTATATTCTGATAAAATAAGTTTATATCTGTAGAAAAATGAGATAATCCCACTGGTTGTTGGTGAAATCTGTTTTTTTCTTGCAGGTCGTTGGTCGTTCTCTGGTACTTCCAGGCAGCACGCCTCTGTTGTTGTTGCTGAGACGGGAGGAGGCAACAACAACAGCAGTGAACAAAGAGAGAATGGCTGCCACTGTCATCAACACACACACACACACACACACACACACCTATTTACTGTTTCTTTCGGAGTTTGATGGCTTAGCTTTCGTCACCTTGTTGCCATGTGAGGCCATGGCAACCACATAAAGAAAAACAATGCAGGAGCCAAGTGTACCTGAGTTCTCTGAATGACACACCTCTTTAACGGCAGCGATCGGTTGGTCTTGTAACAACATTAGAATCAAAGATCGTCCAATCTGGGCCAATAAACCAATGGCTAACTTACTAAATGTAAACTAACCACTTCCTACATTTTTAAGCTACAACCTGCTCGTTTCAGCTACGTGATGAGATTAGAGCAGATGGACAATAACAACCTGCGGTTTATGGTGCAGCTTGTTAGCAGGATTTGATGAAGCTGGGAGTCTCAGTGGAGGATTTAAACTACAGAACAGAGATGTAACTGGGCAACAGACACATATTAATGTCTGGATACTACTACAGTTACCTCGAGGCTTTCCGATGGCTAAGGCTAATTGTTACCGAATGCCAATAAAATAACTGAAAATGAAGATGCTGCTATTGGTTCTTTTTTTCCCAGTTGAGTGCAGCTCTACACACCGATACAAAACATCAGATTTTCTCACAGTCGGAGGAAGTGAAAGTGTTTGTCCCGCTCATAGTTCAGTTATAAAATCCCGGCGCACCGTGGAGTCTCTGCTGCCAGGCAGCTGCCAGCGCTGTCAGCCAAAGAGTCAATCACAGTGGATGGCAGTGGAGGAGGTTTGTACCGCCGTCTGGTTTAAAATCGCTTTAATTCAATTCAAATTTTATATATATAGCGCCGAATCATAACAAGTTATCTCATGACACTTTCCATACAGAGCAGGTCTAGACCGTACTATTCGTTATATTATTCACAGAGAGCCAAGCACGTCGGAGGAAACGCCACGCTGTTTCTAGCAACCTTTTCTGCTTCCATCACGAGTAGTTTTGTGGTTTGTGGACGTTCTGAGACTCCTGCACGGATCTGTGTGCAGTGACGCAGCTAAAAAACAAAGGTGAAGGGATTCGACTGACAAGATGTGAGTCAGCTCTGAGTCTGTTTGACTGATGACTGGAACCATCCAGTTTTTGGGGGCAGCACTAAATAAGTCGTGATTAAAATGACAAGTTGTCAAATCAGTCATCTCTTACAGTAATAGATATTAACCACAACCTTCAGGAAAACATTTTAGCTTCTACTAAATTACAGCAGGTACAGTAGCAAGCTAGATAGCGGGACTCGACATGAAACGGTAAGCAGAGTGCTGTTTCCTTCCTCAGTTTCATGTGTTTCCTACCTTTCAGGACAGAACACAAACTCTGTCTATAAGGGTGCTTTTCTTGTTGGGTTTGGCTCCCGGCATCCCGGGGCTGAGCCAGTTCAGTTAGCTACACGGCTCACCGAGCTAATGACTGTTAACGATGCGCTGCTTAGCGATCTTTCCATTAGGAAAGTCTGTAAATCAACTCGGTCTAACTCGGTGTATTCCCTGTTGGTCTCGGAAGCTGTGCTCGAACCCGAGCTGAACAGCTGGAGGACAGGAAAAAACGCCAAAAAACAAATATACTGTGTAGAAAATCTGATCCAGCTTCAAGAAAATCACTGAATAAAGTTATAAAGTTGTGCTCAGAATCACTCACAGGCTGTATCAAACGGGAAGCACTCCACTCAGGCGACGTCAGAAGACAGAAACCGTTTCATTGGATGTAAAATTAGTATACACGCCCCCGAGTGCAGGATGACTCATCAACTTTTTATCGTTTATCAGGAAATGACAAACTCTAACATACCTAAATATACCTCTGAAATGACTTTCATGTCATTATTGAGCCAGATACTGAAGTATAGGTGACATGTAGCATTAGATATGTGATGAAAACACTCCCTGGGGATCCATCTTCTTTATTTACCACCACAGCAATGGTTGCCCCAGTTGTGAACTGTTGGACTGAATGCAGTTCCTCATATATTTACATGCAGGAAGCTAAATATAACGCAGTGCTCCAGGATAAAGCTCATTATGTAAACAGTGAAAACAAAAGAAACAGAGCTAACAATGCAGAGCATATGTGAAAGCACGTATAGTGACATGTAGGTGATAGACGTGTTTCATTGTCTTGTTGTGCGTCTGTTGCTGCTGCTGCTGCTGTTCAGAATCAGGTCAGATGAGTCACCAGCAGCACAGGCCCACAGCTACAATCTCCTGCTCTCTAATCCACTCTGAGCCTGATGTGATAATGTGATCTCATTCAGCTCGCTTCTTCTGTTTGACGGCCGATGTCGCACAGTTTTTGTGTGTGTGTTTGTCTGCCGCATGGTCATTTGTTTGAATTAAGGTTTGACTGTTGCAGGTTCTCCAAGGTTGTCATCGCTGCTGGATCGAAGCTGTGACTGTGACCTTGACCAAAAAAATTAAGGACTTGAAGTCTGTTATGATCTCCTCTTCTCCCTCTTATCTCAGTCTTGTTCATGTTTCCACATTTGATTTATTGCATGATGCTTTAACTTAGCCTGGGAGCCAGATGAATCTGCTGAGCTCGTGTTTCACTTGCTCGGGCCGATGAGTCTGGCCACCCTTCAATTTAAATTGGATTCCAGCAGTCCTGGATCTGGTTAGTCCAATCACACAGTTTATTAATATGAGATGGGTTTTATACGGTGATTGATAGAGGAGCCAGTCCAGAGTTGGTACTTCATATCTGACTGCACTGTTTAACTAGAATAAGTTAAGTTTGTGCCTGGCACTGCCACATGTCGCTCAGCACTACGTCACACATTTCATTACTCTGATTGGATGCAGGTCAAAACTGCCTCTATCTGCATGTCGACATAACCAGGTGATCCACCTATCTAGATCCACCTACAACCACACGCCACACAGAGCTGTGGGGGGGTTCTGTACCACCCAGAAGGTGAACTGGCCTCTCCACCTCTCCCGAAACTGTTACTGACACCATAGGCTAAATCTGGGGACTTTGCAGGACTCAGCACAACCGGAGTGCCTCATTCTGAGTGAACCCTGCCAGGTAAGGCACCTATCAGCAACCAAAGCTTACTCAAATATGATTGTTTAATAGCTGGACTACAAACAGAACCAGAATGCTTCCAATACGAAAATCTCTTGCCTATAGAGTCTCCATTCATATGCAGATATCTGTTAATCACATTCAATACTCGTGTTTTTCAAAGATCAGAGCCAGTACTTTAAAATTCTTGCAACTATGGTTAGGAAAAGATTGTGATTAAATCAAATAAAATATGGTTACAGATGAGGAAACTAAGGCACTTGCTCGACGTTAGAGAACAACTGGTTAGTAAACAGGCGAACAGGATACAAACTATGACCTTCCACATCGACCGAAAGTACATCGACCACCTACAACCTTTACGCCTTGCTCCGTGAAGGGCACACCTCTTCCTGCGCCGGCTAAGGAACGGCATAAGACATCATTCCTCGACATACCGTGCTGCTTTTTAGATGCCAGTTTCACACCCACAGTGGTTCAAAACACAATGATATGATCTCATTCTAAGCTCACGCGAGTCCTCACGCTCTGCAGCTCATCACCTCCTACCATGTACAGTAATATTTAAATTTTAGATGAACAATAGCATTGTCTGCTGCTGGCATCACACCCAGTGACTCTCTGCTAATGACTCTTTGTTGCGGCTTTCTTCCTCTGTGTGTGTGTGTGCATGTGTGTGTTCAGGTGGTGGCCAGCTTGTCCAGTCGACCGTCTCTCTCCAGCTGTCTCCCTCACTGTATGTGCTAACCCTGACTGACACTGACCCAGCCTACAGGCTAAACACAGCATAGCAGTTTCAGATGCATCCAGCACTGCAACACACACACACACACACACACAGAAAGACAGACACACAATGGTCGGTTGTGGCGACGACAGCTTGATCTAATCTGACCTCGGCCTCAGATGCCTGGTTTTTATGTGTTTCTGTGTGTGGGTAAGTGTCCACAGCTGTTGAATGATGAGGCCTATACTCCATCACCTGCTTCCCAGTCAGTCACCTGTGAAATAAAGGATGACTGGAGGATGACAAACACACACACACACACACACACACATAGACATGCACACTGACGTCTGGGTTTTACATTTTACTCATGCCTCGGCATATCTTGTCTGTATCCTGTCTTAATCTTTCCTCCCAGTCCACCCCGGGGTCCCTAATGTCTCCCTCTTGTCTTAAAAGTTGTCAGTTGTGTTTGCAGGGTGTGAACTTTTACCGCTGTGCTGTAAATCTATTCCTCGCACACAACGCACAGCTCGGCAGGGTTAGACACAAATACTGCTGTATGCAGGACAGGTCCAATACGAGGCTTTTACTGCAAGTCAGAATAAAATAATCACATCGTACCAATACTGGAGCATTTAGGAGTTTTTTCTGCAACAGAAAATTGTTTAACATGAATAAAACATTGGGTATTGACGGCTTCATTACAGAAACAAAACACTATTGGTTCAGGCCTTTATAGAATACAGATTTGGGACTCTTTAGTTCTGTTTAAATAAAGTCATGCAAATGTACTTCAGTCTTTAATCTGGAGGACAGACAAGTTAAATTTGTTGAGAAATTGTGGTAAAAAAAGCTCAATTCTTAAAACCTATCAATGCCATATAAATAATTATCAAAGTAAAAGTATATTAGTAGTATTGTAAAATTGTATGTTGCTGTTTCGGTTACATCAAGATTCAAGTGTCTTTGTTTCTCACAAATTGAGTACTTCCATGGTTTGTATGTGATCTTAAGACAAAATACATTTGTGAATTTCAGTATTAAACAGCACTACAGGTCATTGTGAGGTTTTGGAGCTCTTCAAGGTTTCCAGCCTTGTTCTGGCCCACTTAGCCGATGTTAAACTTCACCTGTCGTAATTAGATGTGCTTGTGCATCCATGTAAGACAATATACATTTGTCAGCTGTCAGAGATTTTAGCCTTCTCTTTAATATCTCTGAGTGTACGAGACTTTTTGAGATTTTTTGATCGTTGCATTAATGTATTGAAATTAAAACAAATCTGTCCTTGCTCACTATTTATCAAACGATTTACATCAACATACATAATGAAAGCAGAGATGCTCACAAGTCCAAGTCAGGTATCTGATGGTTAGTGGTTGCTTGGCACGCTGCACAGCGTATATTTAAAGGAATTCAGAGCAAGCATCATCCTCACTCCTTCATCTATTAGCAGACAGCATCTGCCCTGAATAGTTGCTGGTATGTGATCACTTCAGTATGAAATGAAAGTGCAATGAAAGCTTTCCTTTAAACTGTATTTTGCCTTGTAACATGAAACTATGACCAAGTAGATAAAGATTTAATCAGAAAACACTGCAAACATTATGCATGTGAAAATAACTGTAACCTATGATTAAATAACAGCTGTACTGTTTATTTAAACTGGATCTCCAGCTACTGACTGTTTATAATCTACTGTAAATGAACACACGCTTCTCGCCTCTCACGCCCAGTGTGACGGTAACTTAATAAGCCTTTAACGTTACATAAACCTGTCGCCTGCCTGTAGACAACGTTAATAATTAACACGGCCTTTCTCTCAGTTTAACGTTAGCCAGCAGATGGTGGCAGCGGAACGCGGATGATTAAGTTACACCACCAGTTTTACAGTCACGGCAAACAAACACTAAAAACATTCAGCGAACGCCAATCTTATCAAGTTAGCTATCGTTAGATAGCCAGGTGACTCTTCTGTCCGGTGTGTTTTTAGGTGTCTGATAAAGTTTGATGTCGTCGTCCAGTGTTCTTTATTTTCATACTGCAGTCGTTGTATTCAGTGATTCTTTTTTTGGGCCTGGTGTCAAGTTATTACAGCCAAAAGGTTATGACAAATGTTGCTGCAGCTTACAGTCATCTGTGGCTGCGTGTACACGCATGATAATAAGGGAGGGGATGACATTCAGCTTTTCAGACTTTGTTAATGCAACAAAGGGATAAAATAGACATTGCTCACGACTCCCAAATCTCTGAGTCTGAGATGAGTCTTCTTAGTTCTTATGAGGATGAGTCTCACTGTGTTTGCGACTTAGGATACATTCATACAGGATCAGGCGATGCTATGGAGCGTCGCAGGGTTATCTGACGGGGTGTAGGGGCGGCTGGGGGTGTGACTATTTGTGCTGAACATAACCACTGTGAAACAATCAGGAAGTAACTTTTCATTTCATTCACTGTCTATGTCACTGAACCAAAGCTAGCTTTGTCTCTCTTTGTCCCTCAAACCAAATTAAACTTCTTTGTGTCAATATTTTGTAGCTAAATTGTGAGCCAGACTCATATTTAGAAGCTGAGTACATGAAATAAATAAAGCCAGAACACAACAGGTGGAGTATCAGAGTTTAGTTTCAGAGACATTTCAGGGTGACTATTGAGGTTTGATCGGTCTGATTAGTGTAATGTTGGGCTGCATTTTTACAAAAGATGGACTCAAATGAATGGAAAACCCTGCGTTTGGATGTACCCTGAAGCGTGATCCAATCACTATTTGTTGTTAACACACACAGTATAATACAGTATCGTGTGTTCCTTCGTCTGTTTTACAGTTTAGACTGTGTCCTGTGTCATGTTGGTTCTTGTTATGTCGGTGGGTTATATAAAACAAACACATAAAGCACAGAGTACACAGCTATTATAGACCACAGAGAGGAAGCAGAAGCCAGAATGAACTGGCTCCGTCATCGATCTCTCCCATACTGTGCTGGCTGATTTACGGCCTCCTGCTTGTCCTTTGCCAGCACCAGGTGAGGCGCTGGAGCATGAAAATCATTTACGGTGTGATCGCTTTCTGTTGAGTCATGCTGTAGATCACAGGCACGGGGCCTGGAGGTCATTCTCTACAACTCGACTCGTCTCCATTTAAAAAACACGACTCTGGTTGGGGTCTAAATGGAGATCGTCGCAGAACGGACTGTTACAAGTGTGCGTGGCGCAATATGTGATGTATGAATGGGGCAGTCATTATGGAGAAAGTGTTAAGAATAGCTCAACACAGGGTCCCTGTGGGAAAAGCTGAGCTCGCTCGCTCTTTTCCTCTCTGTTTTGCTCACATGCTCAGTCACAGCACACTGAATTCCATTAGCGGTGGCATGAGTGTCTATAGCACTTGTAGCCCGCAGCCTCTCTGTTACGTGGGCGCGAGCGTACGTCTGTGTGATCTCATCGCTTGTTGGGTTTTCGACGCATTGGGAACGGGTGAACCCAGAGCACCAAAACCTTAGAGAAAACTGGTCCACTTTGCACTCGCGTTTCCGTAATCCCTACGCTCGTCACTTGGCATGTGTGTGTGTGTATGTTGGTTTAATGGGGTGATAAAAACAGACAAGGCCAGGATGTCATAGCTCACCTGCAGAGCTGTCATACAAACAAGTACACAGATGAAAAAGCGACTGAGAGCTGGAGGAAAAGAAGCGGCGCTGTGCTGGTCGAACATTCTGCTGAAGTGGTAATAAGCTGCGAATCCACAGCTGACTGTCCGTGTATTGTGTTGACTGAAAAGCTGGCGGTATTAACACGGAGAGGGCTCACAGTGTCGCAGGCTGTGCTCAGACTGGCAGACCAAATCTGAATTTTGGCAAATACGGGCTGTTTTTTATCAAGTCTGGACGGCCAAAGAAAATCCCAGCTCAGTGTTACTGTTTTGAAATTCCCAGAGTGTTTTCAGTGAAATGGGAGATGCAGGCTGAGTGGCTACTATGCTAAAACTTTTCCTGTCAGCTTGGTATCAAGATGTATTAACCCCGCAAAATCCACCAGGCGCGGATGCGCGGTCACCACAACAATAAGCAGCCGATCTAGTCAATGTTTCAAACCCCACTGGCTCCACCACGGTCCGGTTCAGAAGTGTCATACACCCACGTCAATTTACAAAGAGCACCTCGAGCTGGCAGAGCACAGCGTTGGGGTTTTGGGCTTAGT
The DNA here is from genome assembly GCA_028641955.1 of Protonibea diacanthus. Lineage (NCBI taxonomy): Eukaryota > Metazoa > Chordata > Actinopteri > Sciaenidae > Protonibea > Protonibea diacanthus. The sequence goes on from CM053992.1 coordinate 19,404,331, forward strand.
GACAGACTGACCACAGCTCAGTGCAGCAGGATAAGTGGGCTGGTAGTCAGTGCTAACTGAGCCGACGAGCCATGAGCAGCCAGTGAAGCATTCACGGCCTTACCAAAGCACTAAGTACAAGGTTAGCAAGAAATGGTGTAAACTCCTGTGAGTGATGTGTGGTGTTCACCATATATTTAACTCATCTCCCATTAAAAAAAGCGTGGTCTGCCAACGTCTCATTAGAGGTCGTTAACGCTCTTCATTTCATGCCATGGAGTAAATTAGTCCCAAACGGTTGAATCTATGTCAGCGTCGGCCTTGCAAGGTTCAGGGTGATTTAAAACAGTAGGTGGTGTGTTGAGCAGATAAATTTGGTAAAAATGTCAATATTAACACCAGCATTGATGTGTTTCATCACGGGGCAGTCATAATTTACAGCGTTTAAGCATGCCGGACCTCTTTTGTCAATAAAATGTCAGAAAAATGTATGTTTTTAAAACCCCCAAAAGTATTTCCCTAATTATGGCAGCTAATCCTCACAATTGAGAGGACATTGTTTATTTGAGAGCATTTCTGCCTGAAAAATGGCTTGAATTATTAATTAGCTATTTGATAGTTGATTCATTTTCTGTACTTCAGTCGATCATTTCAGCTTCCAGCTCCAAAGGGCTGAAAATGTGGTTATTCACGTCACATCCTTCTAAAGAAATCTTTAGTTTTTACTAAAGCGCTTGACAGATTACAGTGAATTTCATTTACATAATTTGTTTTGCAGGTTTATTTTGTATTTTTGGATGGTAGTAGTATCATACTCTACAGTTTTTTCACCCGGGAGTTGGTGCATGGAAACATATTTTTTGGCTTCTTTCTAGGTGATGATGAAAATTTGTTCTCTACCAGGAACAATACAAATCAAATATGTCTACTGGAGTCCTGCTGATATCTTATATACCCCCCTCGTCTTTCATCTTACTCTTCAACTACTCCCCTCTGTCTGTTCTTGACACCGCAGACAAACCGAGATGTGTGTAATACTCAAATTTAATTTTCAGTTTGAAGCTTGCCGTGAGTGCTGCATCATAACTGCTCCCAGCAGCATGATTTCAGCCTGGAAAGCTACAGCTGTGTGACGCCGATAGTTTGCCTTTGGATTTCATATTATTGATCATTCATTACTGTTGAATCTGAGAGCTGTGTGAAGGTGTTTAACTTTCATTTCCCAGGATCAGTGTGTGATTACAAGCAGAGCAAAAACAGACCTTTCTTTTCTAAAATACAAAATTTTGTGTGCTACCTTCAAACTGAGCACGGCTTCAGAAAGTTTTGGTTGCGTCACGGATGCTATTAAACCTCTGTTGAATATAAATTCCTTAAAACTTGGGACAAATACAACAAATGAGTTTTGAATCTCTAAGGAAACTTTGTATTAGAGGGTTCAGGTAAAGAAAATAAAAAGAAATAGACATTATCTAAGTCGAGTATAACACTATAATCTACGTATGTATTGTGTACATCTGTCATCTGTCAAATTTGCCAGTTTAGACAATCTTGCACTTCCAAAGACTGTTATGTAGACACATATAAGATATAGACAGAAAGAAGAATTTAATGAAATACTGAATGAAATTAAATTAAATTACACGATAAACCAACTAAAACTAACAGCTTTAAGAGCTACAAAACTCTACATCATGATCTGAATTATTCCAAATGCTAATAATGTCTTAATTTTAACAAACAGCATCTGTCACAGATTAATGTGTGAGCATAAAGAACCAGCTACAGAATCAAACAAACACCATGACACAGCAGCCAATTATGAAACTCATCCAGTGACTCAGTTTTTTGTTGGTTAGAGACAACAGCACACATGCTGCCAGTTACTTTTGGTTCCTGGCGTCTTTATCATCTCGGCTAGCGGCACTTCTTTAGTAACGTTTCCTCAGGATGCTGTGACATTTTCGGTAATGTCCTCTGCACAAATGTAGAGGAAAACCTAGCTGTAGAACATCAGAATAATCAATGGATGGCACAGCTGGCTGCAGCTGCGCGTCTGATTGGGGCTGTAGTCAGCAGTGTGTCCCGTTTGAGTGTTTTCAAAACACAGCAGCAGTGAAGCAGCAGATTTTTCCACCCTGTGTGATTGTGCTTTTGGTTTGTCAGCGCCTCCGGGCTGAGCGAGGTCTCCATATCAACAAACAAAATTTAATTTGGACAAATAGGATGAATGTACAGCTCCCCGGTGGATGAAGCTGGGATGCTTCTGCTTTTGTTGGAGCACTACATTTTGATTAGGCTGATTAGTCAGGTGGATTTTAACATGAACTTCTCGCCTGGGGTTGTTCAATTATAGATGGAATGGACTAAAACCTGAAAGTTGGAAGCACGTTTTTTTAAAGCTGTGAGCTGTTACGACAGCTCCACTGGCACTTCAAATCATGCCTAACATGTCGGTTTAATGCTTTACTGGACGGCCTCCGATGCGCCGACATTCACTTTAAAGAGTGACGAAGAACAAAAATGTATTAAAAGGAACATCTAACTTACTGAAAGGCGCAACGAGGCAAAGAAAAGCAAGGTAGGCATTTGTGGAGAATGAGAAGTATTGATTGGACATAAACCACCACTCAAGAGAACGGATGGGTTTAAAAAGGAGGAATGCTGAGTCATGGCGTTGTCGAGCAGTCAGCCACTCAGGGTAAAGACAGGTCACAGGGCTGGGTGGATAAATAGATATTTAGGGTAATCGGCCGCAATACCCCCCGATGAGTTCTAACTACAAGCTTTTGAAGATTTGGTCAATTTTTATCAGTGTTTCCCAGCATCCCCTCTGATGGAGTCAGCTCAGGGTCAGAGATTTCCCATGGTGCTTTGTGATTTCAAACAACATGAGACGTTGATTTTGTTAGATTAATATGGACGGTGGAAATGTTTTTGTATCTTTATTCTTACTTTAATCTTGAAATATATATTTGGCACAAACTTCTGACTTCTACTGAAACAACGTGTGATTGATGAATTGCAAAAACTGTTGTGTTTCCATGGCAGCAAGACAAAATGGAGGGATATACAGAATATATTAGATTTACATTAAACATCCTTTACGAATATTTTAATTTAACATTGAATCTGACATAAATATTTATATTTTTTCCTTTCTTGTGTCCAGTTAGCCTAAATGTATTATCTTGTTTGAAGTGGTTCCAATACATGCAGCTCACAAACAGAAAACAGAACAACACAGTCTGAAACTAAATAACCAGCAAACAAACAACAGACTAGATCACAAAAGATAGTGTTTCTGAAATCATGTCGATCTGTTTTAAGATGAAAACGAAACATTTTTAAATAAACTATATGATGATAAGGAACAGATATTCACAGGTAACTTCTTTTTCTGATTGGAAGGTTACTGTTTGCTCTTATAATGGCCCGTATGTCCCCTCAGGGATCGGTTTCATCTTATCTTAATGGGAAGACAGACTGAGGGCTGGGTGAAGTCACAGCGAGCCCCGCTGTTGTTTGGATGTCCTTTAGCTCGAGGGAAGGACGGACAGATAAACATGGAGAGAGGGCGAGAGGGAGAGCGGAGTGAAACAGGCCTGCCAATTCCTGAAAGAGCCGAGGCGGGCTTCAGTAAAAAGAAAAAAGAAGAGAAAGAAAGGGCCAGAAAAGGCTGAAAGCACAGAAAGAAAGGAAATATAGTCATGGATGACTCATTTGATTAAAATATAAAGATAATTATAGGTTAATAAGGATATGATTAGAAATTACTTAAGTCCATCGCACAGGCTTCTTTAAATTAGTGTTATGAAAGTGTCACAATATGCAGATGATTCATTTATCTACATGTGTCACCCAACTGCTTTCTCCCTGCTGAGCGATGATGAAGCCAATCACTGACAAGTGTCGCCTTGTGGTTGGTTATTTTGGCACAGAGACCTGCTAAGATGAAGCTTTATTTATCCCTAACCCATGCATCTATTAATATACATCAAAGACATAAAGTGTGTACAGTAATGAAGGCTGTACATAAATGTAATTAGAGTCCTGTCTGCAGTGCAAAGTAGAGGTCTTAAACAAGTCTGAATTAAATTCAGTCCAACTGGTAGAGGCCTTTTATATTGCTGCCAGTCTCTGTCAACATGTCTTGTGAATCACTTCATAATCTCATCAACATTACAAGAAAACTATTGGGTTCAGATAAATGTTATTTTGAGGGTCTTAATCAGTTGATTTGGTTCTGACTGCCTGTCTTAATCTAAGAGTTGGATTAGTTAAAGAGAGAAACTTGAATTTAGAAGATGTACAAGATGGATGGACAGATGGATTTTTCAGTTAAATAAAGGGAAATATATGTAGAGAAGAATATCTCCTTTCTTGACATTATTGTTTTAGTTTGTTGAAACAACAAATTTGCTCGCACAAATCCCCCGGCAGACACCTGCATGAAAAAATTGGCAATCTCTGGTTGTTGGGACGGTGGCCAGTTGGAAAATTTTAACCTATCACTTAATCCTAACGCACATACTTTCCATTCATTCATGAAAATCACAAAAACTCTATGTACTCTAGCATACTCTAGAGTATGTTAGCAAAAAAAAGAAAACCACTAAAACACTGCCTATCCTACATAGTATATGGCTGTTACAATCAAAATAATTACAGGATATGAAATTTATCCATTAAGGATTGGATATATTTGAGAGGTCAACAGTTAAACATTTCTTAACAGTTGGAAGTGTTGAATTAATTCAGTAAACCCTGCTGAGTGAAACTTAATGACAGTATTTCACCTTGCTCAGCAGATGCCTCGTGGAAGTCGCTGCCTGTGGCTACGGTTGTTCCTCTGAGTTTTAAAAACACATCTGAATGATACTCTTGATAATGGTGAAATAAAAAAGAGTGGTAACTGTTAATGTTGGGTGCTGTTTGTCCGTCTCACCGATCAGGAAAAAGAAAAACAGAACCCAGTGAGTAAAGACAGGTCCCTGGTGGCCATATAGACTCACACGGCTGCCAAGAAAAGAAGAAAGTCGAAGAAGACTTTTAGCCTCCGAAATCCTGATGCTTACGTTCTCCTGACAATGTCTGCCAAAAAGCTTCCTTTTCTAGTGAAACGTGTAGGCGTGTGTCCACCTGGGAGGTCTAGACTTTGCAGTGACTTTCAGTCAAAATCAGGTTTTGAAGTCTGATTCAGATATTTACCCAGATGTGTCATTTAAGGTATTTTTAAGTATTTATGAAACAATATGGGACCATTTTATGCAAAAGACCACACTTAACTGTTAACTGTATAGTGTGTTAAGGCAAATCCAGGCAGGTTTCTTGGCTGAAATAAACAAGAATTTTGGAAGGCAGAAAAGATTAGTCTGAAGTAAAACTAAACGAGCGAAGAGGGGAGAAAGCTGGCCCACAGTTGTCATTAATGATGGATTGTATCTGGATTTTTCAGCCGGCTAAATGCACCCACGTGCAAATTTATGCAACTTCTTTTGTTTTTCCACATTAGGGCGGTTATGCTGGCTTGTTTTTCTTTTGCTCTTCTTATTTTATTCGTTTCAAAGTGCAGAACAGAGTTCTAAGCCAGAATATGGTTTTATCTCGTGTGTTGTATGACAATGTGAAGGAGTGAATGCTTAGAAGTCGCTGTGACATTTGTAACACTGCGAGTTATTAAATGCATTATATTAAAAAGGTCCAGTGTGTCAGATGGATGGGGCTAATATAATACTATAATATTCATAACTATGACTTTGTTAGGGATGTTCCTGATGAACTTAGCCATCAACTCAGAAAACAGTCAAAATAAATTAAAATTTAAAGACTAACAAACTGCACGCATGGAGTCAGACAACAAGTAACAAGTAACATCTTCCAGTCCGCCATGTTTCTTCAGTGGCCCAGAATGGACAACACTGGCTCTAGATAAGGCCTTTCAGGTGTTTTGTGGCCACCACAGTTTTACCTGCATGCTAGGAAGGAGAGGGTCAGGTGAATGCAGCACAATCAGCAACTACACTGGTGGATGCCACAAATAGGACTGAAGACTTGTCACAAATATGGCAGCAAGATGTGAGAACCAGCATTGTGACCAGAGCTGTAATGGTTTGTGTATTGTGTATGACTTGGGTGTGCTGTTACACCCCTAATTAAAACGCTGATAAACCCACTGTATCAGCTTTATTTTATCCCCAAATAAACTGCATGGATTGGTAATAAAATCACATTTTCTTCCCTTCCCTTCCAACTCTAATGATATGTTGTGCGTCTACAAACGTCTGCACAGCTGCTGTTGCCCACGAGCCGCTGCCTTTCAATATGGCCACCAGAAGGACTGTTACATCACCTGAAAGCCCTCACAGTTAAACAATCCTGTGCAGAGTGAGGCTTGTTGCAGGCGATTTGTGGCGAGGCGATGATGTGTTACGTAGCGCTAGCCCATTAGAGGTGAAGGAAATGCTCTCGGAGCGAGACATGTTTTGTTTCTCGACAGATCTGTTTCCCTCGTTCTGTGCTGTACAGCCAGCAGCACAGAGAGCAGGGACATTACAAAGATTTCTGTTTGTCTGGTCTCATATAAACCTGCTTTTTTTTATTATTTTATGTCTGCCTAATGACCAGATGGGTTTTTAACAGTTCTCAATAATATCAGCACTAATATGTTTGACTGAATCCAGTCAATAAACTCAAAGGAGCGCATAAAAAGACAATCCGCTGCGAATATTCCACATATTGTGATGCAATAAACACAATTTTACGGCCTAAAACATTCAAAAACCTTACATTAACATGAGTCATTCAGTGAATCAGTGAGGCAGGTCTCATTGCAGCTTTTACAGTCTGTTGAGTACCAACACAACACACTACACTGTGCAGGAATAAGTCCTCAGGTCAGACATCTCATAACAGCAATAATAAAACACACTGGCTGTGTCTACAGACAGACCTCCGTCATATCGGAGGTGGAATCCACGGATTAACTCTTACAGGAACAGAATATTTGTGCGGCGTAAAACAAGCGTATAAACAACCAATCGTGCATCGGCGTTGCTCTGTGCGTCGCCTGTTGCTGCGACACAGTTGGCTGCGGCATCAGCCAACAGAAAAACAGAGCCAGAGAGAGGAGTACTAGAAATGTGGCTTCTGGCAAGGTCAAACATTAAGAGTGACTCATCAAATCATCCTCCATACACACCTCGCAAACCTATGAGCCGCTGTGAGTGTGTGTGTGTGTGTGTGTGGAAGTCAACAGGCATGTCAGCCGTGCTTTATTTGTACTGGATAGTGCTTGAGGCCAATATACCCCTCTCTATCTCCTGTGTCTGTGTTTTAGTGTGAATGTGTGTGTGAGTGTGTGTGTGTGTGTGTGTGTGTGTGTGTGTGTGTGTGTGTGTGTGTGTGTGTGAGTGTGTGGGCGTATCTTAATGAAATCTGACAGAGAATTGTGACAATCAGTGAAGGAGCATCCTGCAGAGGTTAATAAGCTGTACTCCACACAGCGGCAGCATCAGCAGGCCGCCATGCTCACACACACACACACACACACACACCAATCTCTCCTGTGTTTTCATTCTACCTAAATTTATATTTAGAGATTACAAAGGGTGCTTTCAGCTGCTGTGAGGGGCAATCGTTCCAGTTTGTCACCTCAGGAAAACACTCCCGGGACTGAAAAAAAAAAAAAAAAAAAACGGTGACATGGCTCCTACCTCGCGCTTCCTGTTTTCCGCCATGAATAACGGCTTATAATGAGATGTCACTCAGCTCGTTCTGTCGTCGCTCTTACCCTACATCTTTTTACGCCGCTGACACACTTAGAAGGTCTAAAAAAAAAAAAATAACCAAAGTTCTGCGTAGGTAAACAAAATCAGTCATTTGCTTTACACAGGAAGAGACATGTCGATGGCTGATTTCTAATCTACGTCTCTGGAGCATCCATGAAGTTTCTGTCCGATATTATGAATGTATGATAGTAGCAATGCCAATCTGTATTATTAAGGGCAATTTGGACTCAATTTGCACTTTCATTCATTGTCTACACCCTTCAAAAAAGGTCAAGTCTGGGGCAACTGGACTTGTTTGTATGCCCATGAAGACGTTTTTTGATCTGGATGACTGAGAACCTTCACAGACAGTTTTCATCTCTATTTCCTAACCTTTATTTCTATTTTTAATATACGTTTACTGTGTCAATTTTAATTTTGTTGTATGTTTACATGCTGCTACCGGATGCTTGAATGTCCCTCAGGATCTATCTAATAATAGCAGGACACTCAACTTTTGTTTTCGCATTCTGATATTCAATTTTTTTAGAGTTTCACTATTTTATGACATTTTTCAAAATAAAAGCTCTTTAACATTGGCACAAACTGCAGCTTTGCTTCTGAACGAGCAGTATCGCACTTTAAAATCCCCTCTTGGATCAGCTGTACTCTATTCCCAAGTCTGGAGTCATGTTGCTCTGACCATCTGCTCTCTAACCCTGCCCGGACCACACACACACATCACTTCACAACCACCCCTGGATTATGGCATCAACACGCACACAAACACGCACTGACACGCATGCATTTTTGGCTTTCATGTTGCTGCCAAGTGATGACAGCGTGCTTGTTTGTGTGTTTTCAGCCAGATCAGCTAAAGACACTCACGTTTCTGATGAAACATCTCTATTTCTCACATTTATATTCATTACATCTGGCAGTATATTCCCCACATTTTTATCCACTAGCATCACTTCTTTCCTGCAGCAGTTTGTGTGAACTTTCATCTTTTTTGAGGGATTTTATTTATTTTATTTTTTTTTACAGGCATCGAGAAGCAATGCTGACAGTTCTGAGATGATGGATGCATGGCAGCAAAAACATGAATAACAAATGACTCTGTGAACAAAAGCACCGATACTGATGATGATAATGGTTAGACTGGAATATTACTTCACCCATTATCATAGAAAAACACAGAGTGCTCTTATTACCACAGTTTGGATCAGTCTGCACTATAATACAGACCATGCAGCTGAGTCGACACACTCCTGTGTACGTCACTGGATTCCAGTGGACGAATCGAATCATACCTGTGATTTTCAGTAAATATCTGTGTAGTGGACTGTATCTGTACGCCCACATGTTGGTATAGCTCTGTCTTTTAAACGTCTGAATAGTTGTGGAGATGTTTACGTGCACGATGACGCTGCAGCATCACAGAATCCGACTTGCAAACACTGTACAAACACTACAGTATTTCACTGGACTGTCTGTCTCTTTGAATCCAGAAATACACAGAGTGTTCAGGGATCTTTTTCTGATTCACTTTGACAGTAAAGACACACACACACACACGCAGGAACACACACACCCGAGGCTAGGTAATACATTTGTTATAAGGCTTTTCTCCTGACGATACAAAATGACACGCTGCCCTCTCTGTTTCCACGACACTCTGACAACAACCACAAACCTCAGTCCCGATTCACTGAGGCTTTAAAAAAAAAAAATACTCGGCCCACTTCTTACATGCAACTACCCTGAATTATAATTTATATAAAACTTGTTGCCATAGCAGCAAAAACCCCTACATTGCCTTCTTTTTTGACAGGGGCGCTACAATAAAAAAAAAAAATCCATCAGAGAGTATAACTTATGAAATTCGGCTTTCCAAAAAAAATTATGACAGCTAAATCCTCACCGAGCTCGAGCGAACACAAAAGGTCGGAAAGCAGCTTTGTGGGATTAAAAATTACTGCAAGGAGTCTTGAATAACAAGTCTGAACCACGAATAATGAAATTCAATGTCACAGGAGTGTAGAAGTTGATGACTGATTCACCGACTGTGCATGACGTCCCTGGGAAAGAGTGTCGAGGCGATGTTTGTGTCACTGCTGCACGCTGTGCAGATCAGAAATCAGGACATTCAAACAACAATAGGACAGTCAAAGTGCCCCAAAATACGTCAAGGAAAGGAGCAAGAAATTCAGAATACAGAGCGGCAAAACTTCATCAATCACAGTATGCAAATGGGATAGTAAGAACAGCATTAAAGTGGGCCAGTCGGAGTGTGAGATCAAAAATTCGAATGCTTCTGTCGCTCCTCCATCGAATCGTCCTCAGACACAACAGCAAAGCCACAAAAAGTCCCCGAAATCATCCAGCCTGTAACGTGTCAGAGAGCCGCTCGGCAGAGAGCTTTCAAAAGGTTGCTATTTATTCCTGAACGCGGCTCCAGACTCCGCTGGAGATCAGCGGTCAGCAGTGAGCAGATGGCCTGCGTGCTATCGGCCTATTCCCCCTGCTTTGTTTGTGGCCTGATACGACAAGGCGCGGGAGATACGAGGGCTCAGATGAGACGCCACTGGGAGTCATGTGACTTCACATGTGATTGTTTACTATTGTTTTAGCTGGTAGTTCACCTCAGCTTTTACTTTGTGATATTTTATCTGGAGAATAACTGTATGAAATATTCATTGTTATTCCAAATAAAGCTGATAAAATGTGCAATTATGTGTTCACTATGCCTGAAATTCTTATTTTCCCATTCATTTGTTGCACAACAGGTTCTCCTCGCTAAATGGGACTAACAAAAACGTCCATAAAATTCAAAGTTGTGTGAAATTTCAGCTCGCTAATCTCTAAAGTACTCGTCCAACCCATTCGCAGCCACATGCCAATGGCCCCAATAAACCGTCCCTGAACTGAGATATCACAGAAAACAGCTTTATGACGATGCATTCAGTGTTCAGATTTGATATTAACAAAAGCATCAGTGTCCAAATATAGCAATAAAGCACAGAAAGAAAGAAGAAATGAATCGTGCATTCATAATACATGTTCTCTGTCGTCTTGGGAACACCTCTGAATGTATGGTTACATTGTAACATGGTTACTCTGAGTGAGATGGTCTCTTCTCTCAGAGAACCAAGGTTACCACAGTGAGTGAGGCAGCTCACATAACACATAAACATGCTTTTTTGGTCATTTATTTGGTGTTATTTTTGGCACATTTGTGAGTAAAAATACATCTACTCATCTCGATGAAAACATAGCTAAAACAAACCTTATATCATATGAAGAAGGTAAAGTAAAGAGATGTTGTTAAATTAATGGAAATCTTTAGATTTAACCCAACTGACAAACCAAACCTTCCAGGGTTTGTTTACATTCTGGATTCTGCAAAATAAATCAGCCACCGTGACACAACTTTGATTTTTTTATGTAAAGTAAAAGAGCCTTTTATTCCTTCACTCCTGTCACTCAAACCTCTATGAAACTTGCTCGTAAAGCGTGTTAAACTTCTGATGTTATACTATATAATTATTCCCCTGTGATGGCATCTGAGCACCAACAGAAACCTCTAGAAACTTCTAGATTATAGTCAGTTAAATGACAGGATAAAACAACAAGAAATATGTGTAGTTTCTTTGGAATTTACTGTTCATGTGTATCCTGGAGAAATGTTACTTTAAAGAGCCCATACTGCATTAAACCTTAACACACACCAAGCCCAAGGCTGCTGAATTATGATTTTTTTCCCCCCTTCCTTCACTTCCTCAGCACAAAGAGAAATACTGAGAGCACAAATCTTACATTAGCGGAGAATCCTTTAGAGGATGTGTCAAAACATCTCCAAAAAGCCACCTGGAAACATGTGTGACGCACGGGTACACCCCCAGCTTAATGATAATGACACGACTGGAGCCACAAACATGCTTTTGGACCCTGCAGTGAATGTTGTGGAGAGGCTGACACTCACTGCGTTAGAAGTTTGGAACCCTGTCATGTTGGCAAGTGAGAGATGAAAGCAGTGCTCCTGCTCAGGGGCAAAAAAAGCATTTGAAATGCCCTTGAAAGCCCACAGGTACGGCTGGTGTAGACGGATAACATCCTAGTGAGGACGGGCCAAAGCAAATAAAACGTTTAACTGAGCTAATTCTTATTAATAAGCTCATAAATCTGGATAAACAAGAAATTATTGCGTAAAACTAAAGATTGCATGCTGTATGAATAAGTGCACAGCACACATATGCTCTGGCATAACAGTGGGAATTGCACAGAGTGGAATAAAATAATCTGAATAAGCAAATAAGTAAGGGGTGAAGGGGATTGTATGAGTCTAACAGGATATTTAGATGCCTCCTTGCAAGCCTGTCTCGTTTTCAAGTGCAGCTTGTCATCACAAGGGATCAAAGTTTGGAGGAAGTGCCCTTATTTAGCTGCATAATTATTTATAAAGGTCCCCAGAATTACATTAACATTGGGCAGGTTAAACTAAATGCCAGCACAGACTGACTGTGTGTGTGTGTGTTTCAGCGTGTGATTAACGACTGATCTGTTTATTGTCCCGGCTAATGAGTCGATATTGATGGATGCAGCATCCCGAACAGAGACACACACACACACAGAGAGAGGGGACTGCTCACCAAACTCCATTAAAGGTCTCATAGTTTTTAGGGGTTTTGTGCCATTTCACCACAAGTCATGCTTTTATTGTGTGTTTTAAAGATGTCTGGGGATGAAACAGCAGCTGCTTTTAAATTCGGCATATAATTCAAACACAAATCAGCCTGTTTTTTAAATTAAAATCCAACTTTTATCATTAGTTCAGCTCAGGTTTGCTCCACCAGAAAGGCGGCTGCAGTGTGCAATGAGAGGCAACTATGAACTTTATGATCTCTACGAGGTGAATCTGTGATTTATGTGTTATATCAGCGCCGAACATGCTGAAATACACTTAAGATTCAGGTAAGAAACACATTTTTGTTATGCCTTTTAAACACACTCAGCAATGTGAGATTCATTACTAAATAGGTGAATTTCCTAACGGGGTTTGGTGCTCATTTTCACACCACAACGGGGAGGTAAAGGGTCTAACCCAAGGGTTGATACACCGCTCAGGGGAGAGTGATGAACAGGCCTCTTACCTTTGTTAGCTGTGCTATTTTCTTGCTCATCTTCAGGTGCAGGTCTTGGGTATATTCCATGGCGATGCCGGACTGAAAGGACATGCCGCTGCTGCCTCCGCCGCCGCCGCCGATGCTGCTGCCTCCGCCGCCGCCGCTGCTGCTGCTGCCGCTGCCGCCGGTGGTGGTAGTAGCGGAGGATGAACTAAATTTCCCCTGACCGGCAGGGCAGTAATACTGCTGCCAACCCGACCCAGTCGCCATCTTCACAACGATGCTTTAAACAGAGATATGAAGCTGGGCTTTAATGATGAACTGGACGCTGTTTTTTTTTTTTTTTTTTAGAGGCGGGAAAAGAGGACCGGGACGGTTGGTGTTTTTTTTTTTGTTTTTTTTAACCGAAACACAACCGGATAAAAATTACGCCTTTTTATCCCACAAACTGTTAAAATTTGATTTCATTTTGCTCGCGTACACCAAAAAGGGTGAGAAATATTGTTTTTTTTTCTTTTTCTTTTTTTTAACGTTAGCTTACTATCATGTTCGTTCAAAAAGAAATGAGTCCGTTTTCAGTGCGGGTCCCGTCTTGCTGTCACCTGGTAGCCGTGATGCGGTGCTTCTTTTCGGGGCAAGGCTGGCGGGCTGACTCCCTTCCCCTTCGGTCCGGTCACCTTGATAACCGAAATTTCTCAACGGGAGCCGTTAAGAGTGATTCCTCCTCGGTGCATTCCGGCTACATTGACGGAGAGAGAGTGTGTTGAGATTTGAAGGTATGTGTGTGTGTGTGTGTGTGTGAGAGAGAGAGAGAGAGAGAGAGAGAGAGTGGAGGCTCAGCGGTTGGTTGCTGCTCCTCTGTTGCCATGGATCACCTCAACAGTTTATGCTGCATTCACGTAGGATGGGAGCAGCGCTGCGTTCAAGTGCAGTCGGAAATATCCGGGGAAAAACGCGCATGAATGATCCCAGCAACGTGATACACATGACGGGGAGGGGGGGAGTGAAGGTGTGACGTGCAAGTGGTGGGTGTTTGTAAATCACATTTCAAAAGAAGACTAAAGTGTTTTTTTTTTTTGTTTTGTTTTGTTTTTTTAAGAGCTCCTTCAAAATAAAATTCATTCAGGTTCAAGTCAATCAGCTGAACCCAATTAGCTCAATTAGCTGGACTGATTGGCATCATTCTCATCAGCTGTCTCATTGTATCGTCCTCATAAATACATTAAAAAAAAGTAAAAAGTGAAATCAAATAAAATACATGTAAACTATAAACACTGTTTACATTTAGTTTGTGTTATTTAAATATGTAAATATCATCATTCACACACAATCTACTCATACTGTATATACTGTAATGTCTACCTAACTCATGTGCATAATACAATATGCTGTAAAAAACATATTTATTTCAGCATCCTTTGCACTATTAGCAAATGTTGTTGTTGTTTACACACACACGCATATAACATCACTAGACTCTGGCTGCAGATTGCAGAACGGCAGGTGTTCACCAAAAACTCATATTGCAGATGTTTGGCAGAGTCAAATGTGTTGTGTCTCATGGAAAAGGCACGAACGAAAACAAATGTATCATGTGTCTTTATCTGGTGTTGTATATGTCTTGTATACATGTATTCTTTTGGCTGAGATTTATGTGAAAAATGTAGCTCATTTTGTGCACAAAAGTAGATTTATATAAAGGTACTCAAGCTAAAGCTACCAAACTGTGGATATTAGTATGCTTAAAGGGCTTTCAGTAAATGTATTTATGTTACAAGCATCCACTAACAAATTACAGGATATATAGGGTTTATAATCTGAACCTGCCAGTCTGCTCAGCATGAAAACTGAGACGTGTACATTGAGAGCAACGTGTACCTGGAGTCAAATTCCTCATGTGTGTGCACATACCTGGCCAATAAAGGAGATTCTGACTCTGAAAATAATATATTAAGAGAATAAGTATGATAAAATAATACAAATAGAAAGAATAACCAATCAGGGAAAAAGTCTCAGTAGTCGACGGCGTTTAAATGATGCATCATCTGTGCTCACTTCTCAGAGATGCATTTTTCTATTATCCCCTCCCGTCTCCGGATGTCAGCGTTGAGACAAAGCAATTCACTTTGCTGTCATATTGTAGTGGAAACGCTGTGCCGGTAAGCTTTAAAATAAAAATGGGAAGAAACAAGATGAGTTTAAGATTTTCACACCTAATGGTGCTGTGATGTTTGGCTGTTCTCACTCTGACATCACAAGCTGTTATTCCAATATCGCTGGTAAAATATTGACAGTTAAAGCTATTTTCATGCTCAGCAGACTGGCAATCTGTCAGGTTCGGACTGTATTCCCGTATATCAGGATTATAAAAATCAATACTGCTTATGGCCTTGACAATTGTATTTTGTCGATGGATGCTTGTAACATTAATGCATTTACTGAAAGTCCTTTAATGATACTAATAGTCACAGTTGAGTAGCTTTAGCTGCACAATAAGTATGTTTATATTAATCTACTGGATCTAAAGCTACTGTACTTTAACTGATTATACTCTGATTGATTCACAGTCCTGGATGTTCAAATTATTTTGCACAAAACTCATAATGTGTGCCATGTTATATTGATTCAAACAAAGGCTAACACCAAATAAAAACACATGATACATTTGTTTTTGTTTGTGCCTTTTCCATGAGATCAAACCTCTGCAATCAAAGTTTTTGGTGAGCAGCCACCATCCTGCAATCTGCAGTCAGAATGTGTCCATGTTATATGGGAAAGATGATAAAGGAGCGTCCAACCTGATGATGTTCTCCTTAGCTTGCACGCCAATGCATGTTTTCATTAAGATTAAAATCTGGCCCTCCATCTGGTCTGTCAATGAATTTCATCTCTCTCCTGTCTCGCCCCACAGAGATCATAAAATATGAAACAAAGTTAATTTTTGTGAACTTCTTAAGTATTTTTCTCTTTAAAGAAGGAAGTGTTGCTGTTTTTATCAGGGAAAACATACACCCTCAAAATGAAATCAATCTGCAGCAGATGTCCTATTTTCTCTCCTCGCTCCTCTGAACTGTAACTCTCAGTAGGGAGGTCATGTGAAGTACACAGTTCTTCCATGGAACATGAATGCACCGAGTTGAGTTTTTACTGACGTCACGTCATCTATCAAAGCTCAACTGAAATAAAAAATTTAAAACTGGTTGGAATGGCAGCTGCAGGCAGTAACTCGCATTTTTCTAATTACATGGATGACGCAAACGGTGTGATTTCTATTCATGCTTCCTCAAGACTCAGAGTGTTCACAGCATGCGTGTCTGTGTTTACAGAGAGGTGCTATATTTGAACCAACCAAGGTTTACAGATGTTGAATATAGATGAATTTGTGATTTTCTATGTTGGAATTCAAACAAAATGCAGAAGCTGTTCACGATAAGGCTGATAAACAGAGAAACAGTGCAGTATAATTACATTTTACAATAACTGTGTCATCATAACCGCCAGATTGGAAGTGGATTAAAATGTTCGTGTGATCCTTCCAGTGTGTCACTGCTAATTTAATTTGCACTTATTAAAATTGCACCATGTACAGAAATATATCTCATATTTTTATCTTTTCTGAGAACCAAATGTATTACAACACTGCAGGGTTAGCTGACTTGAGCTGAAATAAGAATTCTGCTGTGAAGTTGGACATTTTAACATGGGGGCTTATGGAGATTGACTCGTATTGATTCTTATACTTGTCATTTTTCATATCATTCAAATTTGGCTGGTTGGCTAATAGCACTTTTTACAGGATTCCCATTTTTTAAAACAAGCCAGCTGGAAACATTCAGGAGTCAGATATAGTGTGTTCAATGACGGATAGCAACAGTAGCCACGTTTCCACAACAAATTTTAGCAGAAGTCCCTTCTTAAGCATTTTTTCCCAATATAGTTTAAAATCATCATCTGTGAAAAGAAGTGAAATTTGATGAAAATTGGCATTTATGATTGTATTAATTCGAAGGTTACTTTCTCATCGCTCAACAAAAATCTGATGTTTTCATTCACTGCAATTTTTTTGTCTCCTCAGTGGATGTTTTAGTCACATGCTTCATGTTCATCATGATTAATTCACCAGGTTTGTTTTCATTGCACTTTGTTGCATTTTGCTTTCAGCAATACAAAAACTTTTCACCTCAGCCAAGCATAAAAACTTGAGTTTCTGTGTTTCCACTCAGGTTTCAAATTGGATGGAAATAGAAACTGGTAACCAAGGGGCTTAACGAAATATCAATTTTGCATTTCATACTTTTCCTACTCTGCTTCTACCAATCTATTATCACAGTGTGTGTCAAACACCATGCTTCCCAAAACTCTAGCCGAACATAGATCTAACCATAACCTCAACTCACAGTGGGACCAAACACAGAAAAAAACCTCACTTTCCTCAAGTTACATCACTTTAAAGATTCATTGTGAGAAGTACAAGCACACACATGCTGTATACACACACACACACACACTTCATAATCACTCATGTCCACTGAAGCTTGAAGCCAATACAAGTGCATTAATTTTTGTCTTGTTGTGGGTCAATAACTCTTTAAACCTTTGAGGACGGTGAAAACTTATTGGTGGCGCTACACGCAGTCATAAACACAAACAGATGCACGGGTTTGATGTATCTGGTAGTTGTAGAAAGCAATGGTACGTGCATTTATTATCAGGTTAAACAAGAAAGAGCCTCAAGGTCCATCAATAAAGGGATTACGCTCTCAGGTGCTGAAATTATTCATTACAGCATACAAGGTTATCACGCGGGCTCAGTTGTTGGGTCTATGCACAGATACCCTCAGAAGGGCATGGGGCATCAATAAGCTGACAAATCCTCCAATATCTACAATCATTTACCAGCCAAACCTACAAAGCCTCAGCTTATAAACAGAATAAAACATTCAGGGACAATGTGGAGCTATCGCTGATGACTGACAGGATGTTATCTGGTCAGTGTGATGCATCATCTTAGGATAGTTGTTCTGAATGTTCCTAGATGTTTAGCTCTAGGGGTGGCAGCATCAGTTAGTCCAGGCTGAATTTTGACTCTTGTTGGATGCATTGCAATGATTTTTTTGTAACATTTACAATTACAGTTCTTTTAATTAGCTCCTTGTTAGATTGACCACCACATTTAATTGTTGCAAGTCTCTAGAAATGCAACCCTCTGCTACAGTAGCATGTAACTAACAATATGCTCATTCATGTTTTAAGACAAACAAATTATATCCAGCTACAGTGAAGCTTGAAAATCCAACAATCATAAACGGATGTACAAAGAGACGTTTCTATGCAGATGACATACCACTCTAACTAGTCAAATTGGTGTAGATAGGTTTCAGAACGTTGCAGACTGGTGAACTGCAAACAGCTTAGGTTTAGTACAAAAGCTGAACCCAAATACAGATGTTCAGATGTAGTGAACAAATGTAACTTTAATCTTACACTTACTGAACAGGCAGGTAAACAACAACAAAAGGCAGCTGAGGACCATCCAGTCATCCAAGATGAATTCAAACAACAAAAGTCCAACAACAAAAAATACAGAACTTCACTAGGAGCAGAAACACGGGGAGAAGCACTCAGACTGAATAACACAACACTGGGGAACAGACAGACTGGAGACTAGCTGACTGGGATGCATGCCGGAGGCTAGTTGACCCAGGAGCTGGAGCTGGCAGGAGGTTAGCAGCTTGAGGCCTTTCACACCAGGACAGTCCAAGGGACTCAGTTTGAAAAATTCACATCTTCATTTGGTTTGGTTCACTTTCCCACTACAATTTTGAAAACAGACAAGGGTATAACATGACCTAACTCAAAATGTCGTAGTTCAGTTCAGTATTTCATAGTTCAGTAGTTAACCAGGAACACGAGGAATAGCTCAGGACCTCGACTGGTGCAGATCAATGGTTTATTAAGCTCACAGATTGTCTGTCAGGCATCATTAGTTGAAAGATGCTGAATTGAAGTCACTGTTAGGATGAAGGTATTTTCATTACTCGGATACAGATGAAACATTACATTTGGCCACACAAAGATAAGGCGACATTACTGCAGATGACACATTTTCCACCTAACAGCACTCATGCCAATGGTTAATGGGCTTGTCTATTACACTATATGAACTTCTGTTGTTGTCGGTATTTATCACTGCACTGAGGCTAATATGGCCGAGAAGAGTCATTGTTTAGTGAGCACAGACCCTTTGAAGGCGACATTCTTTCAGCATCATGTGTATGCCATTGAGGTGGACTGCCAGGGGACATTTATTCCTCCCTGCTCACATCAGTAAATCAATAAAACTAAAATACTCTCAGAGGGAGCAGTATCCTTGGCTCACTTTCTCTGTTTTTCGACAAATTCGGTCATCTTGCAGTGACAGCGACAGAATAACATCAGCCTCATGTCCTTTCATTTATTAAATCCTGTCTTGGGACACAAAATCACATTACAGTAACTGACCACGTACATCAAGATGGCAGTTCTGGACCACCGCAGTGTAACTACACGCTGTCACATGCAACAATGAACAAACGATGGTTTAATTGCACTTACTTAAAATATACAGTACCTCATGACAAGGTGACTTCAGTGGTTTTGTTTGCTTCTTGTAAACATTCAGATATTCTACCGTTTGCATGTACAGGACAAGGACATTGATAACAATGTCTCCTTTATTCAATGATACAATTTTGTTAAAATATGCTTTTAAAATCTTCAGTGAACTGTGAAAATGCAACATTGACATTGGCTTTTACAGTTTCTACATAGCTGTATCCTTCGTATTATGTGTTTATGTGACCGGTGCTCCTTTTTGATAGAGCTCATAGTTTGGGCTGGCTCAGGTGAGTCCTGAACCATCCCTAGTGATGCCGCCACAGGCCATAGACTGCTGGAGGACTTCCCATGATGCACTGAGCTCTTCCTCTCTATCTGTACACATTTATGTCCAATTAACACATTTTACTAACTTTACTGCTTCACCAAGGTCTTTCTGCTTTCTCACCTTGCAGCTTCTCACAGATCGTGGCCACGCATCTGGTGTTGCGGTTGCACCTCCTGCTGTGGTCCTTCTTGATGTCCACTATAAATACTATATTTATTATTATTGTTATTGCTTCTATTACTCACGTCTCCATTAAAGTTTATAGTCATCATTATCATTATTTTTTTTTGCTGCTGTGCATCTGTGTCTCTCTCTGTCTTTAACTCTGCTGCCTACTAATGAGCTCGGCTCTGCTCGAGGTTTTTCCTTGCCACTGCCACCAAGTGCTTGCTCATGGTGGCCATTGTTGGGTCTCTGTAGATAATATTATAAAGAGTACGATATGGAAAGTGTCATGAAATAACTTTTATTATGATTTGCTGCTATATAAACTGAATAGATATATATCATAAATTCAAAATTCCTTTGCATTAAACGTTAAGTTACATTCTTCCCAGCACTGATCTGATTGGCTCAGTCCGGGAGTAGATTTTCAATCACGCTGGGTGTGTTTATGTCTATATTTATTACGTATTATGCTATGTGTTTGGGTTTTGAACACCTGCAAGAAAAATGACTGATTTTATCACAAGAAATGTTCAGATTTGAGCCAAATAACAGACCTACAGCTCTGTGGGATCTTTTGGCACCAAGTGGCTGGTATTAATCTGATTAGCTTCATCGTATAAGTTGTGAAACAGCAAACCTTTATCCAGAAATTACACCTTATAATGTATTTGTTGGCCAACATTGTGTAATTTTGTGTAAACACTTTTAATACTTCACTTTTTTTTAAACTAAAGGAGAGATGGATGTTAATGGCCGTGTTCTTTTTTTCCTTCTGAGTTGGTGTTTATCACCTGAAATAATTCAAACAAACACAAACATGGAGAGTGCTAGTTGTTCTCCCTCGAGTCGCAGGTCTGCGGTACCACGAAAGAGGTCGTCAACCAAACCCTGAAGCAGCTGTGTTAATCAGTAGCAACAGCTGCTGTCATGTTTGGTTGGAGTGAAATGCAACAGAGATGGAAGAGGTTTCAGGGAGCGTTGAAGTGGGCACATCAAAATGATTATTTATAGTGTTAGGGGAAAAGAGGATAGATTCATCCCATGTCTGGAAATCAAGAAAAAACTCATTCAAAAAGTTTTTATGCTTGATATTGTCACTGCAGTAAACCGCTTTCACTTTATCAGACTCCTAGACGTGCTGGTGCAAAACTTGTTGGCTCGTTTGACATTTTGACTTCATCTTTACAGCTTTTGATCTGTATTAGTCAAGGTGTGTATGTGTGTGTGATAAATGTAGAGGAGTTCATGATGAAATTAAACTTACAGTTGCAGCTGAGAGAATTAAATTACAGACTTTGATTTTTGCTACACCGAGAAGAGAGTTATATTTGGAAGTGACACGGTTGTGCTTATTGATGTTGTATTATCTTCGTGTTGACAGGTCGTGGTAGGAAAAAAGTTGCAGTTATACTAAGATAACTTACACACTGATAGCACTGTGACACGTTTTGTTTTTTTTCATTCAGCTAACTTATGTTAGCTTGCTAGCTGAACTTTATTTTTTATTAATGACTAAAGTTAGCCGTGCCTTTTCACACAAGATATTAATGTTGTATGATGTTTTTTGGACATGGTCAGCATGTGCGTGACAGGTTTCTGAAGGTTTATTTCTGCTGCGAGGTTTTAACATGGGGACTTATGGAGACTGACTCACTTCTGGAGCCAGCCTCAAGTGGACGTTTGAGGAACTGCAGTTTCTGGCACTTCCACATCGGCTTCACTTCACAGTAATGGAGGTCGATGCTTGGTTGCTACCATATATGAATTTCACACAAGTCTGCTTTGTGATTTGACAATGAATGATGAGACTTTCCTTTCTGAACGCCAAAATTTAATCGAATATTTCTTTGGGGATTTATGGTAACTATTGCAGCAGTGAAAGCACCTCACAGCCCAGAACGTCTGACAAGAATTAGAATAAAAGGTTTTACTGGCCTCCCTTTGGATTAGAGGGGTGCAATTTGGATTAAATCTTCTTTCATGGTCTAATTTACATCCTCATATAGTAAATTTCTTTTTTATTCACCTTTGGAACCATTTATAGATGAAATAATCAGGTAGGAGTGAGTGTTGTTGGCTAATATAGTGGATTAAAACGTCCCGCTTACCCATGGTGAACACAAACAGGTGTTTTAAATTATTGTGGTTGTTTAGACCTCCTCTCAGCACTGTGTGTGTGTGTAGACTTCTGCACTTGTTTGGACAGGACAAATTACACCTTTTATCACACTTAGTGGTATTTGGAGGAGACTTACTGAAAACCTGTGCAATATTATGTGTAAATATTGCTAGAAAACAGCACTGCTTGTTTGATTTGCAACTTTGTCTGCAGAGACACTGAAGAGAAATCACAAGCACATATTGCCCACCACAAATTAGGACCTCACACAGGCTAATGGCCTCATATTTTTGGCTGTCAATGTGTGTGTGATGTCAGTGCGTATGTGCAGAGAGATCACTGTTTGATTTGTAAATGAGATCCTCATTTAACTTGCTCTTAATGAATAATAAAAGGGGGATGTGCTGGATCAGCTTTATGACTGAATCTGGCTTCTGGAGATCAGTTTTCTAACGGCAAAGCGAGGTCAATGAAGATATATTATGAGCGTGCGCACTTGGAACATTGTGTTTGTATTTCTGACGCGTTAAGGATGAGCATGGTGAAAAAGAGTGCAGGATGTGTGCTGGTATTCTTGAAGAAAATGAAAATGGGGAGAGCCATGGGAATATGGGCTGCATCTGGTGCAATAACATGATGGACTGCTCTCTATTGTTTTCCATTGTATGCTGGGGATTGATTCTGTAACTGCAAACACATGGACACACACACACACACTTGTTTGTCATCCATCTGTGTTTCTATTTTTAGAGGACATAAAAATCGAGGTTCAACATCGCCGCTTCACTTCTTCAAGCTTTAATAATTGGAATATTTTATATGTCTGAGCATCGTCTCGCGAAGGGAATACAGACTACAACAATCCAATTAGGGGAGCGTGGTGGCTCTCACCAAAAAAAAAAAAAGTAATAAAGTTGACAACATAATAACCACAACAATCTAATCTCTCACACTGAAACACACAGCGTGCGGCGTTAACACCGGAGGGCAAACGATCAAATTGAAACATAATTGCATAACTCCACAGAAGGTTATTGGGTGAGCAAGTTTTACGGAGGAAACGCAGAATTGGATCAATTCAAAGTGTTTCAGTCAGATCACAACAGCTCCAAAACACACCTGTGACACATTAGTGTGTGTGTCTAAACACAGCTGCTCATATGTCACCTTTCATACGGTATGTAAGATAATATTGTTCCATCAGCTCTCTGTGTTGTTAGCTGATGATATTAAACTCCTCTAAAACTAGTTTATTTGTCTGGCTTTCAGTCGAGATTTGATGGTCTAAATGTTGTTTAGTACACAGATAACTGTGGTGGAAATATACACACCGCATAGCCGGCTCTGTCTTCTAGAAATTAAGTTAATATACAACAAGTTTACAACAGCAGATACGCTTTAAGGAAGCCTAATGCTGAGGTATTTCATATGTTTTCCACCAAAATAAGCAATCTTGCAGTACACTATCCACTCGTCGAAGGTTATGTTTAGTCACTAGCAGTACTTAATTAACATTAGGGAAAGCTCATGGTCTGGTACAATGGAGAAAATAAGAGAAATGAGGAGATTTTATGAACATTTAACCAAAATAATGATTTTTCCTGAACCTAACCAGCCTAACCAGAGACGAATACATACGGTAACCCAACAACCACTTCTTTGCAACATGTTGCATGAATGTAGTCAGTCAAAGTCACTGAACATAATCCAATCCAGAATAATTTAGTAATATACAGGCATAATTTCTAGGATATGTGAGATTTAAAGATTCGCTGAACTGTGAAGTCAGCAAAATGGATTTTATAATGTTACACTGCTGTCAAACTAGTTTTGGTTGTTCTAAACAGGGCTGAAAGGACATTAACTTGGACAGTAACAGGAAGAATAAAATTAGTTGGCACAATGTCCAATACTCTGTCCGAAGATGCTAATCATGTTCAGTATTTAGAAAATTGATGAAATAAACATGGCTCCTATCAATCCTCCTCTGCAGGATTGTGAGGTGCTGCTGGTTAAAGATAAATATGCTGGATAATGTGTCAGAAAATGATAAATAATTGATTAATTAAAAGAAAATATTCTCACTGGTAGGATCTTTGTTTCCTACCAGTTTTACTCTTCACCTTTTGTTCTTCCTCCCTTCAGTGGCATCCCAGGAGGAACTTCACTGACAGTTCCCTCGATAACAGAGAATGCTAAACAGGAATGCATATGTATGTATGGCCTGTTTAGGGATTCAGCATGTGTGTGAGTGTGTGTGTGTATGGAAATGTATTCAAAGGTACTGTGTCACTGCTGTCATCCCTCTGCTCCCCTGCCAGTTTATGGCGAATGCTGTAGAGTAAATCCACATCTAGCCTCTCTTTCTCTGCATCCTCACTGTTAGCAAAGTGCAGAAGACTGTACTGTTCATCCATTATTCACAGTTTAAGAAGTGTCGCCTGTAGTGATTCAACATGCAACTAAAGAGCGGCAAACCTTAAGTTACTTCTTGAAGAGTTTTTTTTTTAACTTAATGGAAAACTTCCATGCAGGTTTCATGTCACTGCACTATAAAAGGCTTTATTTTGGTGTGGTACCATGATTTTCAGTGAAACTCGGTTAGTTTGGCTGCTCAGATCTTTATTTATGGAGCTAAATGTCTAGCAAGCAGCAACAACCTGTACAGTACAAGTTTCTACTACTTAGATCTTTATTTATGGTCTAAAGTCAACCTGATCTTTAAAAAAAAAGAAGTTGTCGTGACAGATGGAAAGCAGGTGCGTATTGGTCTCGTTTCGCCTATATCTTATAGCCAGATGGTACATATTTTTATAACTGTAATGTCATCTTGTGTGTTGGTTTGTTCCCATATGGATGGTGGTGAAATGACAGCTTGGTAGGGCTGCTGACAAAAACAAAAAGCA
Source organism: Protonibea diacanthus (assembly GCA_028641955.1). Classification (NCBI taxonomy): domain Eukaryota; kingdom Metazoa; phylum Chordata; class Actinopteri; family Sciaenidae; genus Protonibea; species Protonibea diacanthus. The sequence goes on from CM053992.1 coordinate 19,429,323, forward strand.
GGGAGGAAAAATAGAGGCAAAATATACTGTTGTGCTAGCAAATACCCTCCAAATCTTGGAAGGAGGAAAAGCTTTAGGTTGAGCCAAGACAGTAAAACTAGCTATCCACTGAGGGAATAATTTACGTTAACACCTGGGCTACACTAGCATCAGGTGATAGGAGTTATACTGATGTATTCATTTGAATACAGCTATCCTGACAGGACATTTGTTTTGGGAGTGTGGAGATCAGGACCACTTTGGACGTCTGTGGATAATATAAAGATGTTAAAAAAACACATCTGCTCATTTTTTTGCAAGAGAAACAAGCCTGACAAGCAAATATTCTGTTGTTCCTTCACGGTGAAAGGCAGCTGCACTCAGTAGAAAACTTGTTATTCATCCATGAATATATTCTGGGACACTGTGCTGCAAAGACTCAAGCTGAGCGGCAGCGTCCTGTGTCTAATGGACATAGACCCGATGACTGTCAATGTGCGCCTGCTGGAGCTGTTGCAGTTTTTTTTTTTTTTTTTTGAGTTTTGAGGTGTTGGTGCAGGCTGGAGCCAAGGTGACTCACACCCAACAGCATGAGATCATGTGGGTGAGAAGGAGAAGAGAGGATTAGTCCACAGCCGATGATGCTTTCTGGGACTCAGAAATTCAAATTCAAGATGTGAAATGACGTTATTAATTGTTCTAAGGCTGCAAACGCGGTAGCAGCAAAGAGTGAAGTCGATATTTTTCTGCTGCTTTAGAGATGTTTCTTCCATTTTCTCTTTTGAACACACGAAGAAAGGAAACTCAGTAAAAGGCAACAAAAACTGAACAACTGACCTTGCATCAGAGGAAAAACTAACCTTGGTAACCGGTAAACTGGAGAACAGAAACACACCATTTTATATTCTCTCTGCTTTGGTGTGTTATATTGAATTTAAAGATCAAATGCTGCCTCTGTCTTATGAAACATCGCTGTGCTGTATCACTGTTAGATAAGTTTGGAAGTCACTCATTTTATAGCACAGACAGAGCTGTATTTTTGGTGTTATGGCCATCACACTTAGATAGCTGATATATTGTTTAATGTTTTCTTTAAAGGAATACTGTTAGTTCAAAATCTTAAAAAACACTCTTGTTCATTTAATTGCAGAGAGTTAGACGAGAAGATTGATACCTCACATGTATGTATGCTAATTATGTAGCTATAGGCTAGCAGCTAGTTAGCTTAGCATAGCGCGAAGACTGGAAACAGGGAGAAACAGCTAGCCTTGCTGTGTCCAAAGATAGCACGTAACAGTAAATTAACAGTTACTTATAATAGTATAATGGCTAATGGCTAGCTCAGTAGCAGTTCCAAAGGTAGCAAAATCCACTTAGCATTGGGTTATTTTTTGGCTAATCAAACATTAATTAGATGGTTAGCTAATAAGTGGTGCTTGTAGTTGGATTTAGTGATCTTTATACAGAGCCATGCTAGCTGTTTGCTCCTGCTTCCAGTCTTTGTGCTAAGCTAAGCTAACTGTCAAGTAGTAGCATCGTATTTAAAGCGCCAACATGAGACTCTCTGCAAGAAAGCGCATTTCCCAAAATGTCTTGAACTTTCTGAGATTTACTTTTAAGGATAGTTTGGCTACAGCAGCATCCTGTGACATTAAGTGTAATTATGTGTTTTGACAAATGAACTCAAAGTCCTTCACAACCTGCTCACCTGGAGTTTTAAACCATCTCACTGACTTCATCATTAATTCTTCTGACTTTCAGAAAGTCAAGGATGAACTTTCATTCTGTTTTTTATAGGAGGTATGTGCATGAGTGAAATAGATGCTAGACAGACAGATACTGGCGAAGGTTTCTAGACTTATTTCTGAGAATAATCTGCATGTTTCTTCCTTTCTACATCTGTAGTGTTTCTCTCAGTGTTTGGCAGATGGATTTTCATTCAGTCAAACTGTTATCTAGTGGACGTGGGCTGCTGGATGTAAGTGGTGTGCTATTACTGTCTTTGTCAGGCTGGCTAGATTGGACGTTTGGTGTGTGTATGTGTGTGTGTGTGTGTGTGTGTGTGTGTGTGTGCATCATTCCCTTTGTGCCGGATCCCTTCATCCAGAAAGACATTATTACATCAAAGTAAGCTAATCTGAATATTCATCACATTATTAACTCAGAAAATGATTATGCAAGTTGTTTAATACATTCATGAAAATCCTTTTAATTCTGTCACAGCCGTTTTGAACTTTCATCTGTGAGTATTAAAATGTTGTTACGTTGAAATATTGGACAAGAAGAGCGAAACATAATCTCTGCTTTCAGGTATAATTTAAATTCAAATAGCTGTTTAATGAAACATACAATAATAGTGATTCTCCTCATCAGAAAACAGAGAATATTTATCATTATATTTAATATTTAAATATTTCTCATATACTTGTAGTGATGTTAAGCCGTGCAGGTGGTATATAGGTTAAGTGCATGCATTTTAATTTATTGTACTTACAGTAAATCCGTATATACATAAGTCATCAGGCTTCATAATCTCTCTGTTTTGCTCAGTGTGCTGCAGTAAACCAGACAATAATAACAGTTATATAATGAATAAGCCATACAGTCCATATGGTGTTACAGTGCACACACACTATAGTTTGACTACAGATTTATGGCTGGAGAAGTAAATATTTTTTTGTTTTTCAGTCCATTAACGTTCGATCATTATTGAACCACGACAGTGCCTCTGCAGTCCACTCAGTGTTTAGAGTGAACACGTTTAAGCTGATTTGTCGGTCCATAAAATGTTCTGCTGATGTTCCGTGATTCAGCTCCAACAGATCTAACCGCAGGCCAACCTTCTGTTTCTATTCTGAAGTTTTATTTAGAGACATTTATGGGTACTTGACACTGAAACAGGAGCCTGTTCTTATTTAAATCTGCACATTTTGATGCTGAACCTTCAGTTTCTTTTAGCACTGAATGATTTCTTTTATTGAACTGTTGCTCCGAGGGTTCTTCGTCTCTTTCCGGTTGAACCACTGTAGCATTTTGTTCTCCATGTACAAAACATTACTCTTCCTGCAAACCCTTCATACAAAGCAATCTGAAAGCATGATACAGAGTAGTGCTGTCAACCATCTGACTGTACTGGACGGTAGTGTACAATATAAGTCTGATTGAGGCTTTGAAAGCTGAGGACGGGGCAGCATCAGATAAAACTCAAATAGGATTCAGCAGAGTAAGAAGGCGTGTGGAGGCAGAACAGCACAGCCACAGTCAAACAATAGCATTTCTATGCTAATATATCACAGGGAATACAATCATGGCACAACACTTCATCCGTTTTATGTCTGTGAGGGGATTAATTCAGACACAATTGCAGCTTACACACCGCCCATATATTGCGAAATAATATGGTGCGTACCGAAACATCCATCAAACTGTTTACAAGAAAGTCTGAGAACTTTTTTAATAAGAGCATTAAAACGAGGAAGTAAAACGCCTAAATACGAGAAAAACCCTGAAGTCTATCGCGCCTCTGTTGTTCAATAAAAGATGAGCTCAGGAGAGAAAATAAACACTTCTTCCTTCAGGGTTATTGTGGCTCAGCAGATTTACTCTCAGTCGCACACACACACACACACACACACACACTTAAATCAGGGAATTTTCAGGAACGCAGATGCCTGGGTTGCGTCCTCTCCTGTTCTAAGCTGCTGCAGCTGAATGAAAGTTGTTTACTATTTAAAGCTCTGCTCTGTTCTTCTTGTTTAAACACAGAATAATCTGAGTCCTCGCATGGGAAGAGGAAGAAGGTAAGACAAGAAAGTGGAAGGAAGTAAAGGGACGAGGCAGAAAGGGTGGAAGAAGACGGGGGAGTTCAACTGTTTCTCTCTGAGAGTGAGAGGAGGAAATAAATGCCACCTGCGTGTCTGTGCGCTAAATATGTATCTAGAGATAAAAGGCAATTAGTTTAGCTTAGCATAAAGACTGTAAGCATTAAGGAAAAGCTTCACAGGGTGCCTCCAAAGAGTAAAAATCCTCTTACCATCACCTCTAAAGCTCTCTAAATTACACGTTATATGCAAAAAGACGTGTAAAAACAGCAATCTGTGGTTTTACGTTGAGTTTCCTGCTGTAACTTCTTGGTGAACATCCACGATAGCTGTTCCTCCTGCTTCCAGTCTTCATGCTAAGCTAGGCTAACCATATCTAAACTCACAGCTAATGCACAGACGTGTGGCTGATTTTAGTCTCCTGATTCAACTTTTGGACATAAAGAAAGCTTTTCCCTAAATAACTAACTCCCTACAATGTTTCTGAGGACACAGCTGTGATTTTTTTTAAGTAGTCCATCTATTTTATTGGAGTAGACAAGATGATCAGAACAAAAAACGAGGACGTGGATTCATAGTGAACCAAAATGAGTTAAACGAGTTCAACTGCAAATACTTGAAAAGCCTTTAAGGAGACAGCTGCACAGTTACAGCACATCCTCTCTTTGCTTGAAGAGTTTAAGTTGGAGTTTGGTCTAACCAGCGAGTAGAAACATATAGTCAAATTAAGCCTGCCGGCGTGGGGCTAATATTATTATAACATAGGATATTTAGCGTTAACGGACGAGTTGATTAGATTACATGAGAGAGTGAGCTTTACAGTCGTTATTGGCACGACAGCATCGCGGTCAGGACCGAGGCACTTGCACTATGATCACTGAAGTGCCAATAATAAGCTCACCCTGTATAATATTGCAATTATACAACAATTACCAACTTATAAAATATATAATCAACAGATGTTCATTTATTGGGGCAATCTTTTTGCTTGCTGTTTCCGTTCCAGTCTCCATTTCCGTGGAGTCCACGGACTAATACCTGGAAAACAATCAGACACAGCTGTAGACTCCTGTAATGGAATCAAGTGTACTACTCTAGCAAGCAGTCCAAGTCTTAGTAAGAGCCAAACAACACAGAGACAATTTCTAGTAGAGATGTTGGCGTTTCCACCTTTACTTGAAAAGATCATTTTACTGACACGTTGGACCAATTTGTTCCATCTGTCACGACTTCTTCAAAACATACCGGCCTTGATAAAAGGAAAACATGAACTCGGACAATTTGTAACCAGTTCTCAACGGGAGCTGATTCTCAATTGCCATCCTTAGACAGGAGTGAAACCTGATGTGGTCTTTGAGATACTGTCGCCTTCCTGTCAGCTTGAATCAGTCTGGCCATTCTCACTCTGCCCTCTCTCATTAACAAGCCATTTTTGGCCACAGCAGAGCTGCTGCTGCTCGCTGGTGGGTTTTTTTTTTTTTTTTTTGGGTTTTCACACCATTCTTTGCAAACAAAGTCGTGCCTGAAAATCCCAGGAGATCAACAGTTTGTGTTTTGTCTGGCACCAACAATCACCCAACAAGTCGAAGTCGCTCAGATCACATTTGTTCCTCCATCCTTAAAACCTTTGAGATGAATGACTGAACTTGAACCGCCACATGATTAGCTGATTAGACATTTGCATTAACAAGCATTCGGTAAAGTGTCCGCTTGAGTGCAGGCATCAGTACAAGTGTGTGTATTATCTGTGTCCTGCTTATCGGCTGCTCTTGTGCTGAATCATGCTCAGTTTGAATCTCCTCTGCTTTGTTTATGCATATATAAACACCGCTGCGTGTCACCTGGCAGGCTCCACAGATGACAGATCGTACATCATCTCTTTGAATCATTACAGAAAAAAATAAGACAAGTGAGCGAGTCCCCCCGAGGCTACTCTACTACTGCGCTGACTCATAGCTTTGTCATATTAACTGCTATTGACACTGACGTCTGGATTAATGACGTTTCCCCTAAACATTATGCCATCAATTAAACCAATCTGAGACACTGAATCAACTTGTCATTTTCAGACAAGAGAGCAAACAAGATTTATTCAACAGACATCAGTTACACACAAATCTGCTGCTATGACTGGGAGAACATCAGCGAAAGGACCAGACTGCAGCTGGTAGCTCATTTAGTCGAGATGCAGTGCTGGTCCACATTTCAACAGTGATTAATCCTGCACTTGTTGTCCATGCAAAGACCTCGACCAGTGAAATAACAGTAGGTAGTTGCTGCCCCAAGTTGACAAGTGATGGGAAAATGCAGCGTGAGATGGAGCAGCAGTATTGCGGGAGCTGAGCTGGAAAGCAAAAGCTCTTGATTTTCCAGTCCATCTACAGCCCAAAATACTGGCACCTCTGTATTTCTTTCACAAATGCTTTGGTATTCTCATGTGTATTTCTTTTGCCTGCATTGGAACGATGAAAAAAAGCCAAATTTAAGATATTTTACACAAAACTGGACAAAATTATTGGCACCCTGAACTTAAGTTGAGTTTCTTAAACCTCTATCATGGAGTTTTGGACCACTCTTCTTTTGCCAACTGCTCCAGGTCTTTCGGATTTGATGGGTTCCTGCTCCCAAATGGATTTAGATCTGGACTTATTACTGGCCACACAGTGCTTTGTTTTAAACCATTTTCGGGTGTTTTTTGAAGGATTCTTTGGGTCACAGTTCTGCTGTAAGACACATGACCATGACCAAGACTTTCTGACACCGGGTCCTACATTGTGCCCCAGAATTCTTTGGTAGATTTATATAATATCCCATAATGCCTTGCACACAGTTGAAACATCCAGAGCCTGAAGCAGCAAAGCAAAACCATCAGTGAACCTCCTCCACCAGGTTTGACTGTAAGGACGTAAGGTGTTCTTTTCTTTGAGTTAAAACTGCTAGAAAATGTGGGGATGACGAAGCGAACCACCACATTCCTTGGAGCTACCCAAAGATACAAAGATGAAAACTTGTATCAAGCAAAGATCTTGACCAGAAGATAGATAGATAGACAGATATGAGGCAGGTTTGATGAAAAATGTAGCAGAAAAATCTCGTTTTCCATCAGAACAGCCAAGTTCACATCTTCAGCGGAGAGTTTACTAAGAGAACAACGTCAATACTGACCGCTTCTGGCAGGAGAAGCCCTGCCGAAAGGTGACTGCAACCTGTAACTCTTTATTGAAAATGTGGCTAGTGGAAATTCTGATTGGCTGGTAACTTCAGAAACTTACCAGCCACATTTGCCTTTCTGCTAAATCAAATAAATAAATACATAAATAAAGAATAATAATGAAATACCAGATGACCAGAGAGATTACATCTATTAATCTCTAACAGTTCACACATTCACATCATCTCATGGTAAACATCTTATTGCTGAATGTCTCCACGGTGCTGAAGCATTCAATCCAAGGTCGTCTCACTCTTTTCCATATAACAGACAACAAATAGTTAACTTATTAATGAGCGGTTAATTACATGGTCGTGTTCTCGAGCATGATTCAGAATAAATAAATCAAAGGAAGATGAATGTGGTGCAAACGTCGATGCAGTCCAAGCCAGCCGCGGTGTTTCTTTGACAACCTCCGTGTTTCCATCTGCCACCACAGAAACTGAACAGAACACCAAAGAAACCGCCTGGAAACATCCCAATAACTAAACACACAGCTAACCGAGCCCCTCCAGACACCCAGAGGACTGCAGCACTGTTTCACGGCTCCTTAATGCCCTGCTATCTGTTCAGCTGCAACCTGGCTTAATCACTTAATCGATCCTTATTTAAAGGGTAGCTTTAGTATTTTCTGAACCCTATTTTCCACATTTTTTGTGTTTAAGTGACTGACGGGAACAACAAGTCTTGGACAAAACTAGGTGCAACGTAAATTTTGGATGCAAAGTCAATGAGCGTCCACTAAAAGTGCTTGTTTTTGCCACCAGTTGGCTCAGATTGTTCTGGACGATCTTTCTCCCCACTGCCTCTGAGATGGACGTCAACAATTCCCACCATGAGTGAGCACATGGTGACAGCGGCCAGGAAAGACTTCCTTTAACCTTTAAACAGGCTTCAAACTTCAAACTGATGATTTTAGATGGAGAGAGAGACACAGATGCACAGCAGCAATAAAAAACAACAACTCTAAACTTTAATGGCGATATGACTAACAGTAGTAATAATGATAATGATAAAAATAGTATTTATAGTGGTCGTCAAACAGGACCAGAGCAGCAGGCTCTGCTCAGTGAATCAAAGGAAAAGAGTTAGTGATTGTTGTAACAGTGGAGAGACGTGCGGTTACTTTTGTTTCTGTTGAGTTTGAATAAAGTGTTCCGATGTAAAACAGACAAACTGAGCATATAATTGGCAAAAACAAACATTTTTACTGGATGGAAAATTGCCCTTAAGGATGACTTTGCAGCTAGCTGAGCTTCTGCTGGCTGCAGCCATCATCATTAGCACCATAAGTCACTTAGGCACAAAAACATGGGCAATTAAAGTCCAGGTTGGAAAATACCAAAGTTTCCCTTCAAGTAAAATGAGTAAAAAACATTCAGCTACAAGGAAAAGTGCTGCATCCAAAACTTAACTTATCAAAATTTACTAAAAATAAAATGTGTGTCAGTGTCATACTTTTATTTCTGATGTTTTTGGATCAATGTTCCTGCTGCGTAAGTTTATTTAGCTTAAGAAGGAGGAGAATTTTCTCAACTTATAAAGGAACGTTTAAGTGTAGAGTGCAGGCAGAGTAACATGAGGAGTAGACCAACTCTTGCTAATAATCACAATCACCGATATTTTATCGCCACTTTGAAATACAACAACACAAACTACAAATGGCGCCTTCAGAGTGAACTTTGGCTGAAATAACAAAACAAATGAGATTTTTAAGGGGAGCTTCAAACCTTACACCAAGAACAGACGAACAAAAAGACGACTGCTGATCTTGACCAACCTCACATAATCTCTGGCATGAGCAGGATCTTACACAGGCCTCACAGTCAGCCGGGCTGACAGCATCTTGGTTTGGTCAGCCCCAAAGATCCTCAGACTAAAACAGGAAATCAGCCTCTGGATCAAAAAGAACAGACACGTTAAGCAGAAATGGCAGAAACTAAGTGAAGTTTGAATTTGTACTCAAATACAGTGTAAAGAGAGAGAGACAGCTCACAGTCAACACAGATCCCCAACAGGAATCAAACCTGTTATTTGGTCTAAACATCTTAAACAAAGATTTGAATTCAAACAGTGTGAAAAGACAAACATGTTGTCTGGTGTGCTCAGAGTTTTTAAAGGTTGCTGTCATCTCGGTAGCTTCATGGTTGTCTACTGTTAATCTGCTAACATCTCTCTCTCTGATACCGCGGGGGTTACTTCTTTTACCGACCGAGGACAAATCACCTTTGTGCCGTAAGTAATGGGATGCTAAGCTGCTCTGAGATTTGTGGATGTTTAGACGTCAGGCTCGAGTGGTGATGTTGCCAGAGGGTTGGCTTAATACATGCAAGGCGAGTTAAAGACAAAAATATAAGATAACCTTTCAGTCCAGTCTGGTTTAGTGTGAGAGAGGCTGATGGGAGTGAACTCAAACAGAGCAGAGAAGTGATAAAAACATATTTAAGATTTCAAATATTAAATATATAAAACAAAGATTTTAAGTGAGAATAAACCTGCAGATGTTGTTGTGGTGCTCTGCTGCCCTCTGGTGTAAAACAGGAGTACACAGTGCCACACAGCCGGGCCTTGAACTCAACAATCTGGACACAGAGTGGAACAGGCTGGTTTGCTGCTGCACAAAACATAAAAACATAATATAGCTTTATTTCAGTTGCAGCCTCGTTTTGAGCTGTTCAAAATCTCTAAATGCGAACGAGAGGTGCCTCAATGCTTCCTTTCCTATCTCCTTTAGCGTAGGATACACTGGACCACCCTTTACCAAAGAAGAGGAGACAATGACATGATCCAAAACTCAGCTCCAAATCCATAAATACAGTTTTCTTCTCTTTCAAAAGTCTCTCATTACGAATAATCTTGACACATTTATAACAAAATATGATTTACATAAATAAATCCCTCCATTGTGGAGCACACTCAAAATATTTTCACTCCTAAACAAATGGAACAAACTGTTGAATTATTATTTTCATGGCTCATCTTTCTCCATCAGTATATTCATTTTATGTTACTGTATTATTCAAAATTTCAATCATGTTGTTGGAAACTCAGATTTATGGTCTAATGTACAGTAAACATCTTAAAAACTTAGTCGGGTAAACACAGGTGTTTATATTTTTTCTACTGACACTAATTAAAGGTCCCGTTTCATTCAGGTCAAACAGAGTCAGGGCGCTGTGCTGCATGCTGGCTCACTGGAAAGTCTCTGCTGCAGTAAATGGAGCTGAACCTTAATTAGTATAATTGGAAACACCTGAGTTGACCCGACCTGTTTCATGTGAAAAAGTTCTGCAGCTTCAATGTTGGACTTTTTTAAAATCTTATTAAATCTCTTAGCACTGCAAAAACTTCAGGAAAATTCAACCACAGCCTGAGACAAACCAACAAGCTGGTGACTGTTCTTATCCTGAAGAAGAGGCAGTGTGCAGCTCTGTGCATTGAGTTAACTCCTATAAAAATGTCTGAACCATCTGTTTACTCGCTGTACCTCCTGCAAAATGAGCACTCGATGAAAAACCTCAAAAAATATAAGGTCTCCTACCAGGAAAATATTTGACTTGATTGGTCCCAGTCCTCTGAAAGCAATAAAGGATGAACTCAACACTGACAGCATTGTTTCTTCCTTTATCTCTGTGGGACTCAGCGGAGGCGATAAAGATGAACAATTGTGCTAAATTATCTTTTCTTATTCCTGCTACGACGCTCATGTCCCACAGCAATGTTTCAGCCAGATAAGAGAAACGTTCTCCATCTTTCAGCGGAGAGATAAGACACCCCGAAATTAGTCTGAAAATAAAAAATTAGTTGAGTCAGGAGAAAGAGCGGCCTCGGTGTTTGTGATGTCTATCTTTATTAAATTCCCTGCAAAGCCGAAGACAACAAACATTTCAATTCCAACTTCTCTGTGCTCTTCATCACTTGAAATATAATAGAAAGATGAATTAAAATGGAGTTTGTTATCAACATTTGGAGACATTTAATGAGCTAATAAAGTTAATACTTCAAGTATGGCACAATATAGAGCCAATAATGAAGGTGAAGAGACACAATCTTTGAACAATATTTTACTTAAAGTCTTCAAACTCATGCCAAAGAACCATCTTAAGGCTTCAGAGGGACCTAAACAAACAACAACAGGTGAGGAACGGCGGTATTGATGTGAGTTCCAACAGGAAAAGTTTTGGTGGAAAACCCTCAGGAGGTTCTTCATAACTTCAAAAGAGTCCCCGAATCTTCCAGTCGATGGAGACATTGTGGGTTCTCCAAGGCAAAGGATGCTTGTTGAAGTGTACGTAGGGTGTTCTTCTCCTTATGAGCAGTGCCGAAGAGCCTTATTTTGGTGTCATCTGTCCACTGAAGGATTGAGGTTTGTCCTTCTCAACCTAAAGCCCTTCTTGCTTCAGTGTGCGGGCTGAAACCATCACTGCAGATCGCCCCAGGTCAGCCTTCAGCGTCCTGCCTTTTCCACAGTTCACACCAGCCTTCAACGACACCTCATTGATTTTCCTCTTTCCCCTCCTGTCCCGGGAGAGTCTTGACAGTTTCATGAGCGGCGAACTTCTTAATAATGTTGTTGACTGTTGAAGCAGGGACGTCGAGGTCTTTGGAGATGGAGTTGTACCCTTTAGAAATCTTGTCTTTGGTGACAGGATCACTCTGGTCTTCAACATTGTGTAAAGGCCGCTTTATTCCCTGTTTGTTAATTCATGTCATGAGATCACTGACGATTCAACCCAGGTTCCGTTTTCGAACTGATTTGAATTCCTCCTCATAGGGGACGAAACTTGTTTCATGGCAATCTTCTGATTTTATCCTTTTCTGTTGTGTCAAACAGGAATTTCTGTTCCGTATCCGTTTCACGATATACTGATTTAAAATCCAGAGTTGGTCAGAACTGTGTGAAACTCTTTGTACAATCTTGAATGTCCAGTTTAGAGTCTGAAAACTTGACATAGGGACCCTTTATCTTGTGTTTCTAGAGTGGTGCGATATTACGGACACGTAACGTATTGTTAAAAGTTCATATTTCTTAAAGGGAGTTTGGTGTAATAGTTTCCCCGGACAGCGCAGGGAGATTTAGTTTAATTCAAACCACTGACACATATATATTTATCGTTATACAGATAATGACAGTTAATGTTGTAGTTGTAGTTAATATAACAGTTGCTAGAACACCCGTAAACTGGAGTAATAGATGTAGGTAAAGCCCCAGTGCTGTTATTCTCTATATCAGCACTCATGGAACGACTCGTCCAATCAGATGGCTTGGTCGTAACTAACTGTGGTATAACGGATTATAAATGGACGCCGCTGGATTTAAAAAAACACAACACAAATCCAAAACCACCATTTATTAAAAGATTTTTTTTATTCACAATAGAAGTGTAACAAATATAGTTTATTAAAAAGTCTGCTGCTTATTAATATCATTTGAATCCATAAACTCAGAAGATTTTTATATAAATGTAGAACGGCTCATTTGCCGGAATGGAATATTTACATTTTTTTTTTCAATAATATTAACACAATAAAACAGATTTCCCCACAAAAATTAAAATATTGCATATAAATGCAAAGTAAACTATGTGCAATGGAATGATTATCAGCAATACTTTGTACAGATACATTTCTGAGGTTGGTTTTCACGCATTTAAAACCTTTTAAAAGACGAAAACGCCGGCCCGTTTAGAAATTCAGATTATTTGAGTTCCGGGATCAGATCAGCCGTATTCAGTGATCGTGCACCACTCGTAAAGACAATAATGGATATAAATTATAAGTTTCTTCTGGGAAAAGTGATGCATTTTCACAAGAGCTGACCTTATTTTGAATTCCTAAAAAGGCTGGCGTTGCCCTCTCTTTTTTTTTTCTTTAATATCCACCAATAAAAAAAGGCATTGGAACGCAACAGATCGTCAACACAATATTCAGAAAATCACCAAAAACAATCAACCATTTTAGAAATAAAAACAAAAGCAACAACAACAACAACAAAAAAAAAAATGCATGTGGAAGTGAGCGGATGTCTGCGGTCCCCCACCATGTGAAGCTAAAGCAGACGTCACACTGACGGCTCACGTGAAAATCCAAATACATTCTGCATTTACTTCCTGTTCGGTTAGTGGAATGACCAGATCTGTGTCACACGAGTGGGAAAAAAACATGTCTCAGTTATTAAAGGGCACCTACAGAAGTAACTGGAATGTAGGGCCTCTTTAGGTGTCTAAAAACTGGGGGAAAAAGCAGTGGATCAGCCCTTTAATTACAAGTCTAACGTTTCTCAGCCTTTATGGCTCCAGAATGGAGGGTACACACAGTTACTTTAACATATTTATAATCACCAAAATACAATCATAATTTAAGACTGCAACACCAACAAATCTTAACGTGAGGGGGAGTTAAACCGTAATTCCAAACTGCGTTCATTTAAATGATAATCAAGATGACTGCCAACCTACACAGTCATACATAAAACACCAAATATAACCCCCAACCATCACAGAATACAAATCTAATCTGTAATCAATAATAATCTGAATGAATAACGGTTGACTTCAATCAAATCCAGGCAGCTTCAATACCTAAATGTGGTCTAAAATATAGATTTTTAAATGAACTTCTGTACGTCATCTTCACACCATTTGTATCTAAGGAGAGGAACACTGCCTCCAGTGGTCAACTCCGTCATTACCACCCACCATTTGGCGCTACCTTGCAACTTCATCTAAAATATAACCACCGCTGAAATAGCACTACCTGTTTATTATATTAAATGTTCGTATGATGCTTTACCCAAATAAAACATGAGCTGATAACTTTGAAGGAAGTCGGTACATGCCAACAAAAAGTTGCGACTTAATTTGCAGGATAAAATCCAATCACAGGGCGAAGGTTTAAACATTAACATGTCTTTATAATGCACACTGAGCTACGACTGGAAACTCTCACTTTGATCATGAAACTGCGTCCAAATCAAGCAGCTTCGTTGTTTTAACACTAAACTGTACGATGAACACTTAAATAGATCTGGTTTCTACTGTTAATGCTGAATATTCCTGCGTGTTTTGGGTCTATGTGTCAGAAACTCTTGAGGATAAATGACAATGAGAAAACGTAAATGTGTGTCTGCCGTGTGTTGATGCACCTCATGTGGCAGATTTGGATCATTTCCTACGTTAACGGCGTGTCGCCGTCATCCCATCAGAAAAAGTAACAGGCTCGTTTTTCCTCCGCCTGCTTCAACTTTTTGTGCTTTCCAAGATAAAAGAAAAAAAAATAAAACTGAACAAAACAAAAAAACAGATAAGTGAACACAAGAAGACAAAAATGCATATAAAATATTCTTCACTTCACATTGGATGGTACATTCATACAATTCCTTTCCACCCGGAAGGTTGTTTGATCGACTCCCAAGTGGTTTCTTTGCCCTCTTTCTGCCGTTAAACCACATTTTTCTGCCATTGCTAACTTTAAAACCTTTCAACACCTTTAATTTATTGGTGATATCGGACCATTCTGGTAGCTTAACAGCTCATCGTTGATGTTAAATTCCTTACAGACATCAGTTCAGGATGTCTCATTTTTGGTAGATAAATATGCCCACAAAAAGAGTCGTGAACCCTCATGTTTTAGGGTCCGATCACAAACCTTTTTTAAAACCCACAAGCGCCACCTGGGCGTCAGCTCACAAACCCTCCAAGTCCTATGTTCGCTACTACAGAATAAATTAACACAATCAGCAAAATTACAAAACAACTTCACATGGATAATAAATGCCTCTAAACCAACTAACTAAACAAAAACACAGATTAAAACACGAGGACACTGTCGTCTGTACAGTGATAGAAAGAACATGGAGGGATTTCTCACAGCTCAGAAACTCAACACTTTATCTCATTTGAACCGGGAGGCCTACTGACTCGTACGTCTGTCGGTAGAAGAGTAAGACTCGTTTATTTATTGGACAATCAGGGAACTTTAGCAGCGTTGATTCTGAATCAGGTGAAACATCACGTGGGATGTTTTTTTAACATGCTAATCGGGAACGTGAAGCAAAGTCAGTTACTAGTTTCTAGTTCTCTGTGTTTTTTCTTCAGTTTCTATAAATTTGTGAGTTTTAGGAGCTCTTCTTGTTGCAAAGAGGACCTGATCAGCAGCGATTTGCAGCAGAAAACAAACATGGGGACATAAAATGTGGAAGAAAACGGGAAAAAAAAGACACGAGAGCGTTTAGGATAATACCCAAACATGACGGTTGTATCGGGGGTCTGTGAAACTAAATGTCTTTAAACCTGCTGAGAAGAAACCTGTCGAGGTTTAAACTGTCACTCAGCTCAGCTACCTCCAAAAGAAATGAACTGACTTCAACAAACGACTTCAGATGTTGCTGTTGACTGAACTTTCTAATGACGAACCATCTGCCAGATCTCCCCGTGGCACTTAAGTCTGGTTAAAGCTCATTTGTGGAGCTGAACGTGGGCGACATTCAAACAGGCAAAGCTAACGAAGTCTGGTCCAAGGTCCAAGAAGATCCAAGTTTGGTGATGTTTGTACTTTAAGGAATTTAACCTCCTTTCATGTGCTTGTAATTACGGGATTTTCAATTAAAACAAAGCTTTAGTTCCCTTAATCACAACAAGTCGACATTTCGGAGTAAGACGTTAATAATTAGTGAGGAAAAACTGACTGTTACATAATGTTCTTGACTTTACAGACTCCAGCCGTTTAACCCAGATTTCACATGTGGTGTAACTGGAAGATCTGACCACTAGGTGTCAGTGTAGTCAAGGACATAACTGGGACTTGGACCTCGACTGGTTCCTGACAGATGTTGGTAAAATAATAACGAGCATGTAAGATGAATTATTTTCATTTTAAAATCATTTAACGTGATCCTCAGATGAGTGTTTTCACACAATCAATCTTGAATTAAGGGTCTGATTTTGGTATAATCCTCCTGACATGGGAACTTCACTTAAAGCTCTAAGACTATTTAAAACTCTACCCCCTTTTTTGTGTGTTTGCGTGAGCTGCTTTTCCCTCCGACTCCTTTTCAACAGTGAAGGCACTATATCGAAGACTAAACTGGATTTTTTTATTATCTGGCTACAGTTCTGTGTGGCATCAGGAGAAATCTTAACCATAAGATCAAACTAAAATGAGTCGAGCTCTCGCTGAACGAAATGTACAACAGCAACAGCAACACAGTTTGTGTCAAATACAGTCACACGCCCCCCCCAAAGACCCTCCCCACCCCGATGTGTGGAGGATGAAGGGAACTAATGTCTCGACGACACAATGGTAAAGCTGTATAGGGTCAGTATGGCTTTTTGTGTGTGAGTGTTCCTGTGTTTGTGTGCGTTTGTGTGCGTGCGAAAGGTGAAATACTACAGCAAAGACGAGTGTCTGCGTCTCCTCATAGAGGAGAGAAGATCCTACAGCCGGCTCTAAGCTGAGAACTGGAGGACTGAGACGAGAAGAAGCGATTTGAAAATGAGGGTTCGACCGATACAAAGGTTTGAATGTGAAATCTGATCAGTCAGTTTCCCCTTCAGTGGATTTAAAAGGGTCTAAAAATTCAGTTTTTATGCTTATAAATGTTCAAATTTAAGGATATTAACACTTGGAGAAGGTGGAAGAAGGAAATAAGATTGAATTTCTTCATTTCAAAGACCTTAAACCCACAATAATATCGAGCGTCAACATTTATCCTTGACTTGAAATGTTTGGTTTGCCAGAAAATAAGTAAATAAATAGAAAACACTCAAGATCCACTTACTTACTTACTCATCCCCATGCTCCATTACAGCTCAGCAAACTCTGCCTGCTGAGTAAGACTATCAGATGGTCGATAGCGCTGCCAAAGTGGACCCTGAGGTCAGACTCTATTTCTTTATGCAGACGATGGTATCATTTACTTTTAAAACCCTGTGATCGCTGATAATTCATGGATGGATGAAATCCTGAGGGGGAAACTACAAGTGAGGAAACCTCGAAACCTTTATCGGACGAACCCCAGAAATAAAGAAGCCGATGAACTGATAAGCAGAAGAAGAAGAAGAGGGACAGCTTTGTGTAAACGTTGTGGGGAGAATGTGAAATTACTGGCAGGTAGAGAGCTGGTGTGGCTGGTCGTCCTTTGTCACACCAAACTCAGAGGGAGGAGGAAGCAGTTGGGTGTTTAGGTAAAGGGGGGGGTGGTGGTAGCAGAGGTTTAAAGGTTCTGTGGGGTTTTAAAAAGAGGCCCGGGGGTGTGCTGCGTCTTTCCTTTAACCCCCACAGAGACAATGTCCAAAGACGATGCGGAAGTTGCAGTGTTGCCGCAAGGAAACCAGTTACTTTTCACATACTGAAGCGGTACAGCAGAAGGAAAACGCGTGGGAAGTGAACGAAGTAAGTCAGCCTTGTAATCCTCAAACAAGAGTTTGTTTCTGGGTTTGATGCCCCCTCCCCCCCAAAAAAAAGCTCAAGTCCAAAATATCCACATTAAGGGAGACGACTGGTGTTCGGGTCTGTCAGTGTTCTTCACGAAAACAGACAGAGCTGTAGCTACGAACAACAAAATCACTGACGAATAACTGGTCCGACTGCCCCTCTGAATGCGTAACAAAAAAACCTGGTGGTGAAACAAACTGCCACTGAATGTGATGACATCTTCAGAGAGTTTTTATGATCTCGTCTCTGACGATGTCACGTTATCCGGCAGTAAATACGTTGGTTCAGGACTCGACCGGAGCTGAACGAAACAAAAAAACAAAACAAAAACTGGATTCTACAGCAAGAGTTCGGCGCCGTCAGGCTCTGAACTCGACAGTATTTTGATCCCGTTTAAAAATAAAAAGTGAAATCCGATCAAGAGGCATCTGTAACCATTGGGGGACTCCAAATGGCTAAACTGTTTTTCAGACAGACAGCTGGAGGCTCAGGTTTACAGGATCAGAGGTTCTCGCACTTGTTTTTTTTTTTTTTTTTTTGGGATTGGTCCATTACTCCACTTCGTTGGGTCTGTCTGTTTTGTCCTTCTTGATAACCGGCAGCGGGTGAGCCTCAGTGTTAAAGACCCAGTGGTCGAATGGTAGGTGGTCATCGTCGGAGAAGAGCAGGTAGAGATACCTGAAGGAGACACAGAAGGAAAGGATTACTCATCTTACAGATAAAAATATAAGCACGGATACTTTAAGGGGTTTTCATGGTGGTACAACACGCAACACTCCAACAGTTTGGTATTTTCATGACCTTAAATTTGTCTGTCAACCCAACGAAAGAAGGAAGAAGTCTAAATTCTTGTTATTTTCATGCACAAAGTCAACCTGCAAGGAATGTAGTGATTCTGTCAACAAGGACGAACTCAACACTCAAAGGAGATGAGCAAATTGGACTCACAGTGGGCAGTTTGTTGAGTTAAAATTGATGCATTAGTACCAGAGATATTGGATTTTTTTCTTCTTTGTTGTCAAAACCTGCTGCCTACAGTACCCACAATGCAACATGACCATTGACAGATTGGTCAGGGATTCAGGTGGGGTATACTAGTATCAGCTAATGTTGCCTCTAACCTCCTGAAGGTCTGGAAATGTCTTTCAAAAGGTTTCATTTTCAAACACACTAACCGAAACAGACTGAAAGGAACCAGGAGCTTCATTTAAAATCAGCTTTTCAGAAAAACTGGTATCATTTCCTGAATTATCTATTTCCACATTTGCTGAGACATTGTTGTCATGCTCTGCAGTTTCAGAGCGTCTGGCTCATAGTGTGTTTATTTATCAGCACTTTCACACTTAATACTGCTACACCTGAAGTTTATGAGCCAAAAGAGAAGAAACCCATGACCTGCTGACATGTTAAAACATGACCAGACAGTGACAAGAAAACCTAAAATCCATCAACAAAAGACATTTTTTTGGGATAAAAACAAAACATTTCTGAGTTGTGTATAAAAATGTTTCTAACCACTTGAAACACTCACAACAGCAGGAACAGGCTTATAAATGATCATGTCACTGAGGGTTTCCCATTGAATAAAGTTGTTTAACATTACTATTGCTGAAAATAAACTGTAACAAACGTGATCAACTACATCCGCTGATAAAAACGTGAAACGCAGCTGAAAGCTCTGGGGAGACAGAAATGTCAGTGAAATCTTAAACATGCTTCAGTCCTTATCTTCACTTCTCTGAGAAGATGACTCACTTTAGGAGCTTCGCTGTTTGAGTTGTTTTCAGCTTTTGCAATATTTATTAGTAATCCTGCCAAAAAAAAAAAAAAAGGGACAGATGTGGAACTGAGAGGGGAGGATGGGCGCGGCGCGGCACGGCTCGGCTCAGACCGGTTTATGAAACTTCCAAGTGATGAAATTTTGCGGTTCAATGTCATCAGATTTTATGAAACAACCACAAAATGACAGGATGAAACAAAGAAGTGAGAATAAGTAAACAAAGCGAGTTTCGGGACAGTTCCTCGGCCCGGCGTAATCACATCAGATTTCATCAGAAAAACAGAAATCTGCTGACTAAAAGTCAGGATTTAACGGAGGAGCTCATCGTCCATGAAGCCCTCAACCTCTACAACAAGTCCCCGTCCTCCTCTGCCTGCCAACAAACCACTAGAAAGCAGTGAGTGATTGAAGGCAGGCGGCAGTGTGAAGTATGGCCGTGTCCTTGGCAGCGGTGGGAAGATGAATACTGGAAGTGGCTCAGCGTGATGCCAAGATCCCCGAGTAACATTAGGAGGATCGGACTCACGGCTTCGCTGCTAAATGGGATTCATATTTTGCATCTTGACTGATGAGGTAATTATCATGTTGCCGTCCAGGCTGGTGGTCAGTTGCACTCAAGTTTTCCTGCAGATGTCTGATACTCTGTGCGCTGCGCTCTCATGCTTATCTGTGACCAGACGTCATGAGTGTGTTTGTGAGTGTGTTTGTGTGTGTGTGGTGTGATCAGGAGTCGAGGTGACGCTTGTTAAAATTTACAGCCTATATAAAAGCTGGATTGGATGGCACCTCGCCACCCCAACAGGCTCTGTTAGACTAACCTTGACTTCCTGTCAACAGCTGTCTGCCAGAGGGGGGGGGGGTGGAAAAAACAAAAGAAGAAGAAGAAGAGGATGTGAACGAACGGGGGAGGGAGGGATGACGGATGCAGGAGAGGAGGCCATAAAGATTTTGATGGAAACCGAGAGGCCGATAAATAAACGTGTGGAGAGCGAGGCTTTGCTGAGGTCCACTGTCGAACTGTTGAAGATGATTTTAATGAGGCGATGAACATTTATATGAACATGCCACTCAGCTAACACAGGCAGGAGCGTGTCGAAGAGGTGAGAGGTGAAGATGACCAATAAACAGCTGTTATTATGCAAGCACAAAAAACCCTTTAGAGGCATCAGATAAATGAACATTAATACTTGCTGCGTGACTTGCTGTGTTTTCTATAATAATAAGCTGTATCGTAATAATAATCTTTGTCTTCAATCATAATATTTTTAAAGCAGTGTGAATTTTACTTTTATAAAATGAGGCTATCAAATATAACACATCAATTATGAATCATTCATTTGATGTAGCTCTGAGAGACATCTAGGCCAACCTCACACAGGCAGAGAACAAAGTTAGACAGTGAGTCATGGACTTCACATGACGATATCTAAAACTGGGATTCAACTTTATGGAAAAACTCTGGATCGGTGCACTGTTACCGACTAAAGAAATATAAATAAATGAAGAAATAAACTCAGCTGTGTGACCACGCTGGTTTTTAAGAGGTTTTATGCAAACAGAAAAAAAAAACAGAATCGTCGTTTAATTGAGGTTTTTGGGCAGCTGCCGCTCCGCCTCAGCTTCCAGCTCAGTTCTGGCTAAAATGACATATTAAAATGTAACGTTCATTGACTTCTTCTACAACACAAACACACACACATAAAGTACACACGCACGCACGCACACACACTCGTTAAACTGTAGTTGTGATCGCTCGTCATGGCTTAAAACAGACTGTCCTACTGAACACAGTTGGAAAGCCATCTGAGAGGGAAAGCCCTATTAGCCAGCAGAAATCACACCGTGTGGCTGACTACACATTTAAAGAGCCATTTGTGGCTACACACGCTCACACACTCACACACTCTCACACACATTAACACGGACAAAGTCAGGCGACGACGGCAGTTAAGTAAAAATATCAGCAGACTATTAAGAGGAAGTGAGAAGTAGTAGCTGCCCGTGGTGTGTCAGGACATGTGGTGTTTGTCACAGTTTCTCTCCTGCTCTGCTATTTTCTGCTGTTTACTATTTAAATTAAAGTCGAGCTACTTGTAAGCACATGAATCCAGTTTATGGGTTTGCAGCGACAAACGTGGGTGATAACTGCTTTTGAAAAGAAGTTCTGGTTTACGTCCATTTGTTTGTAATTATTAGACGTCTCGCAGGAGAAATCATCCAGCTCACCGTGGGCGGATTTGACTCATGAATAGTTCTTAAAGCTACAATATGTGATTTGTCCAGATAGCATTAGTCATTTTAACCGCAGCGCCTCCTCACCTCACTTTCACCTGTTTATCACAGTAATTCATTGTGTGTGTCCTCCTCAAGGACTTCTGCCCTTCAGAAGAAATTTTTCATGTCACATGGATACAGAAATGTGTATCTCGTCATATCTGTGCATGTGACCCGTTGCGGTCTTAAAATATCGCTTTGAAAATGTGGAAAAACTCAGGTGGCCTCTCATCGACCTGCAGCATAAATATGTTCACCGAGAGCAGTGCTTTGGATTTACAGCGTCTTAAAATGAGGCAATGCTGAAGCATCCTGCTGGTCTCGGGGGGTTAAAGCACCATGAGATCGAGTCCAACCGGAGAACTTTTTATATCATCCTCCACCGCTTTCATTTCCTGTCAGATCTTAAATCTGTCCTATCTGATAAAGGCATAAAAAGCTGTAAAAATGGAGCAACGTCTGCGCGTAGCACCTCATTTCAAGTTGCACGTTGTGGGCCTCTAACTTGCAGGCGCCTAACGTGATAAAATGATTTAGTATTTTACATGAAAAAGCCAAATGCTTGAAGGCAAGTGCCAAAAACTGCAGTTCCTCAAACGTCCACTTGAGGCTGGCTCCAGAGGTGAGTCAGTCTCCATAAGTCCCCATGTTAAAACTTCACAGTAGAAATAAACATGTTTACAGCCTGGTACAAAAAACAGTTTTGGGCTCTATAGCTAATTTCCCCGTGCATGACGACTGTACTGAGGGTGAATTTTTATGTGACTCGCTAGTTTAAATTATATTAAGGCTCAAATGATGCATATTAAGGGAAATGGCCACAGGTGGCTTGTTTAAGGAACCATTCAGTCCGACTCAGCTCCACCTGCTGCACGTCTTTGCCCATTTGTGGACTAGCTGAGAGCCACCACACTGAGCTTCAGGAACCTGTGGGTGACGTCACGGCAACTGTATCCACTATACAGTCCACGGTACTTAAGTGTCTGACACGGCTACAGTGTCGACCACAGACTTAGAAATAACAGAAATTTAGCTTCATATCAAAGCCTGACAGACAGACTGAAACATACAGCAGCACAGTCTGTGTGTGTAGTGCGGTAACCTTTCCGGTGACCTTAACCACTCTCTGGAGCTTATTCTGAATGAATGACAACATCATACTTTGTGTCGGTGTGTGCGTGACTGTCAGTTTGGGCATGCAGAGGCCCGGCCTCTCCATAAAGTGCGATGACAGCACAATCACAAGATGACAGAAGTGTCGGGTGTTTGTGCAGAGATGTGTGTCTTACTTGAGTGTCTCGGCCAAGTAGAAGCTCTGCTGCACGTCGTCGTGGTTGGGAGTCGAAGCGTAGACGTCTCTGACGCCGCTGTAGCCTCCTTCCACTTTGCAGTGCTGCTCCAAGGCCTGAATGAGGGACGCACCGCAGGAGGAGAGACACAGGGAAGACTTCATTAATCAAGCTCTTTGTCTACTGTACGGCAAACCTGATTAAAATAAACTGACCTTTTGTTAGCTTCCTTCCTGATTTGTCTCGGTGAAATAAAATACCTCTAAACTTCATGCACAGGAGGACAGATGGGAACATTTTGCTCAAACCAATCTCACGAAAAAAGCAAATTAACAAACCTGAACAGCCTCCCATCCCCACTCCCTGTATTTGGGGTCGTGGGTGAACCTCCACATGTACATGTAGGTCTCTATGACCTCCGGGCGGAGGATGAAGTATTTCTCATTTTGGCGAGTGGCGATGGCTTCGACCCCGCCGTCGAAACGAAACGCCTCGGGGCCGAGCTTCAAAGCTAAGAGAGATGAGATGTTAGGTAAAAATAACAGAGTACATGGGACACAAAACATCATTTATAGGAAGATAACATTAAAACATATTTATTTTGTGACAGTTTTTTAATGATTTATCTTCCATATGTTCACATTTTATTATGTCTATGTTAACGTTCACCCAAGAAATTATAATTATTCATGAGGCCTTTAAAACATGCTGACTCATAACATGACTTGAGGACGGATTCAAATGAGGGAGATTAAAACAGTAATTCCATTGAAGATAAATATAAAAACTCATTAAAATAAGATGAACAAAGGACGTGCATTGAAGAAAGAGACGTCTCTGCTTTAGAGGCGAAGATGCTGCTCTTATCAAATATGACTTCATCGTCTTCTTCGAATAAACATTGAAGATGATAAAAAGTTTCTGTCGTGTGTCTTTGTGTAAACATTTACCGGTTCTGGCGTAAGACTCGTGACAGGTCCGGGCGATCTCGGCGGCCATCTCCATCTGGTGGCCCGTCTTGTCGCTGGGCGCCCCGTCGGCTCCCAGAGCGATCATGCCACCTGCGAAACAGGTCAGGTGACCCATCTTGTGCTCCAGAAGGCCGCCCTTCCACTCCGCTATGTAGGTGAGCCCGCCGCTCGACTTCCTCATCAGGTTGGTTTCTATCGCCTGAAAGAGAAGCGGTGACGCAGACGTGAGTCCAAAGAAGAGGCGGGACTACCAACATGGCAGCGTCATACATCATGTAAAGTAAACTGCATTTACACCTTTTCCATTTAAGGCAGCTAGTAAACAGATCGTTGCTTTAAATACAATCAAACTTATCAACAAATGACCGTTAACTCCACATGGTGGACGTGTATTGTGAAATCCTGTACCTGGTCTGTGGAGCTGAAACCAACAACAGCTGAGCGGCGACAGTTTTTGCCAGAAACTGTTAATTATAATGTCCTGCAGGCTGTCTAACTTCTGTTTATATCTGCTAACAGTTAAACACTTTAGTGGCCGGTGGACAGGATGTGTGTCCTCCTGACAGAGTAAAATGTTAATTGTCGAATCCATAAAGACAAGACTGCTTCCTTCTGCACATCTTCCTCCTTGTAAACAATTTATGCACAAACTCCTGCAGAAAACTGCTCTGCCATGACTGCTTGACAGAAACGAGGACTGTGGATGGATGGATAGAACTCAATGTACGAGTAACGGGAGACTTTTGGGTGTAGTGATTCTTTCTCTTCCCAGGCTTCTTCTTGGCAAACAAATCAAGACCGTCTATAATCCTTAAAGATTGGGGGGGATTATGAGTAAAGTACCCCTGCGTGGTTAATCACGTAATTTAGTCGCCATGTATTTGCTCTCCTGTGTGTGACAATCGGAGAATCAACTTTCTCCGGCTGAGACACGTCGCTTGTCACCGCAACTTAAGTTGACGATTTGTTTAAACAGAGGAAAGCTTTCTGCAAGAGTGTGTGTGTGTGTGTGCTGTCCTTGTCTTCTTATAGAAAAGTGTGTTTAGCTCAGTCTGTCTCATTATCTTTCCATCTGCTCAAACTCTATATGTCCTCAGGACTACAGGGGAAACACTAAATGTTTGAAGACTTTGGCATGACGATGACCAAAGTCGAAGACAGAGAACACTTTAAGCAAAATAAAATTCTACGTCAGTCAAAAAAAGTTTATTTATGGTACTAACGTGGACATAATTCAAATGATTCCTTTTATTATCTAAAGAGCAACACTTCAATGCGAGCTTCAAGGTTATCCGGTCGACTGGATTCCTATAATAACCCCCCCCTGCAGAAGAACAACAGTCCACTCTTCGATATCTAAAGCTGACCTCTTGTTTGTGGTCCGCTATTACCAAACAGCCATTTATTATAACCCGGAGTGTGCATGAAGGATGCAAAACCCTGTGGAGAAAATCCATGCAGCTCACCATCTGTAAACAGCATGTTTTTGTCCATTCAGTGAGAACAATTTCTAATTAGAGGTCACCGGCTGTAGATGATGCATTCATAGTTTTCTCGTGGTTACATTAGTCAGGGATTGTACTCTTTTGGAGTGACTGTGGACTGTGGGGCAGTGCGTGCAGTGGTTGAACGACACAGACAGTGAATGAGAGTGAGGGAGCGCCGGCATCAGTCAGTGCATACGTGGCGTCACCTGCAGGTTTCCGTAGTTCTCAAGATGAAAATCTGTGGCCATGTTGGCTGTAAATATCAGCAAGGACGAGGATCGTCAGTGGACCTACGGCGAGCCAAATGTTCTGTAGCCAGCCTTGAGTGGCCACTCAAGGTATTACAGGTTTTAACACTTCCACGTTGGGTTCATTTCTCAGCTATAGAGGTTGCCGCTTGGCCTCAACATAATAATAATAATGAATCATGCCTTTAGTTTTTTGAAAACTAGAAAGCTAATATCAAAATAAAGAGTATGAGCCTCGGGCTACACAACGTTTATTATTTCTAGGTCTGTCCTGATCACTGTTTTTTTGGCCTCCAGGGCTTTGGTAGTCATTAACAGTGAATATCTGACTCATCCAATCTGGGAGAAACATCGCTCTGCTGAGCCAGAACATTTTATTTTAACTATATATATTAAAACACTTTGAAATGTTTGGATTTACCAAGAACTAAACAGGTTTTTTTCAAAGTGTTTGGATTCCTACCAAAATATCTGAGTCATCTCAAAATTCGGCTGGACCTCTCCGTGTACAAGCATACAGCAATTTGCTGATCGCTGTACTGTGTCATTGGCTGTTGTGCAGAGTTTCCATTATCCGGTAATTACCATTTTTAACTGGGGAAATCCGTCCAATATATTTATTTCTCTGCAGTCGTGATGTCCACTGAAAAGCTGAGTAATGCACCAAAACCTGAACCAGTTAAAGTGTCACACATCATGTGTTCGGACTTAAACGCAACAGCAGATTCTCAACACAAAATCATGAACTTACCTCCAAATCAGTTGAGGTTAGTACAAAGTCACGGTACTGCAGTGGTAAAATGTG
Organism: Protonibea diacanthus; assembly: GCA_028641955.1. Taxonomy (NCBI): domain Eukaryota; kingdom Metazoa; phylum Chordata; class Actinopteri; family Sciaenidae; genus Protonibea; species Protonibea diacanthus. Next base: position 19,455,622 of record CM053992.1, read on the forward strand.
AAGTCTAGAGCTGCAACTGGTGATTGTTTTCTCAATTAATTGATAATTTTCTTGGAATATTTAGTCCAAAATGCAAAAATATTCAATTTGTTCAGACAAAAACGAGAAAAAAGCAGCAAAACTTCACAAATTTGAGGCCTAACTGAAGATTTTTGCTTGAAAAGTGACAAATGATTGACAGATTATCAAAAGAGTTGCTCATCGATCGTCTAATCGATCAAGTCAAAGTCATCTCAACCCTTACGGAGGACGTTTATGCTGTGTGTGTGTGTGTGTGTGTTACCTGCAGGGCATCGTAGTACATCTTCTTGCCTTCCTCATCAGTCTTGTCACTCATCAGCCAGGCCTTCAGCAGGTACTCATAGAAACTATCACCTAAGCCACCCACAGACACGTGATCTGCAACACACGGATAAACAGATTATGAAAACACACACAAGCCTCCTACATGCATGCTGCTTTACACCTCCATAGATCATCCTCACGACGCACGGCGAGATGTGTGAGTTTAATATAAAGGTAATATCCCCGCAGTGTGTAATATATCGTGTGTATGTGTGAGAGGGGTTGGCGAGCCTTCAGCCAGCCGAGTTATACTTTTTGTATTTCCCCTGCTGATTGTCAGTGAAGGCTCATCCATATGTATGTGTCATTAACGAGAGTCCAGCCCTGTTTGTGGAGCGCAGAGATTAAATGTCAGCTGTGATCATCTTGAAGCGGCGAAGATCGGAGTTCGGTTTTGAGACGATGAGAGAGAACGGCCCGAGAACGCGACGAGTTAAATTGTTAGAGCGCGAACAACGATCCAGAGAGAGGTGATTTAAAATAGAGCTGTGTCCAACAAAACTTCAACTGACTGACTATAAAAGTCATGATCAAACATGTTTATAATAAAGCAGTAAGTACTCTGATAGAAGATGTATCATGTCCAGTTGTTGGTAGTGTTGGAGAGGAGGTCCTCTCTGAAGAGCTGGAGGTCTTAGTGAGGGACGCCCCTGATCCGGTAGGAACTGGTTGGACATTCCACCAACGGGGAACAACAGAGGAGAAAAGTTTGGAGGCAGAGCCAGGCGTCGTTCATTGGAGGAGGTAATGCGTCCGTATGAGGGTGTGATTTGGCCTTGATGCAGGCTGCTACAGGTAGCCAGTGGAGCAACGCTGGGCATGTGCAACGCCACACATGACTCCTCTGTATGTTCGGTATATGAAAGACACGGGGTAAGCGCTCGTGTGAGGCTGTGGTGCAGAGATATTTTTCAGACATTAGGCTGCAAACATCCCTGGGTCATAATTTATTCAACAAATCCCATCGCCGTTGCATAATTTCTTTCTAGATGAAAAACCCTCTCTGACTGAGACAAGCATAAAAGCGTTTTTTTTTTGTGAGTGAGAATTTTTGTCTGTTGAAACTTGCTGTTTCTACGCAGCATTCCTAATTGAATATGTCATAATTTGCATAAAATACTCGGATGGAAACGCAGTCACTGGCTGCGGTTAAGAGTGTCGGCTAAATGCCAACAATTATAACAGTGGATGTGCTTTCAGGAGTTTTATTCATCAGATAACACGAGTACGTAGAGCAGAGGGACAGATCCACATTTAACCATTACAGGCAACAACAGCCACCCAAATCAAGGGCTGGGCATCAAATAATCTACCAGACAGGACTTCTAATGAGCTCTGAAACATATCAGGAGGAATAATGAAACTGAATCAAAGGATTTCTAATTTAACGCCACAGCTTTCTTGTGGAAATCAAAAGAAATTGCCCAGACAGCGACTGTCCTGAACAGATGTGACACCTTTGCAAAGTAAAATTGGTACCAAAGCAATTAAACATGAGAAATGATGAAGTTTAATTCATTTCAGAGCTGAAATACTCAACGATCTGGCAAGCAGGGGGGAAAGAAATCTCACCATATCTGAACAACTTTAGAGACACGACTCGAGCTTTTTTCGGGTAATTTCAATTTGCCTCACTGCCTCTGCGTGTGTCCCATCCTATTGATTCGAACACCACAGTCGCACAACAACAAATGGCGAAGAACGTGATGTTTCTGTTCTGCTCTGTATGCAAAGCGATGTCTCAGACAAAGTCAGGTTTTTAAGCCGTTATTGGTCTAATTTGCCTTATCGCCGTGGTTCTTGGTAGGTGGCTTAAATGAGAACACAGCAGGCTAAAGGGTAATTTTTTCTGATTCCTTAATGTTGTGTTTAGTTCCTGCGACTTCAGACTTCCTGGAGCTATTTGGTCAAAATGGCCACTAAAGACGCAGACACTTGTTTGAGGATTTAAGATAAACAAACACTAATGATGGGACTGTTTGTGTGGAACCTGCAGGATGCTGTTAGCTCGTGCAAACATTGAAATTAGGAAATACTTACTCATTTTCTTAGACGAAGACAAACCATAACACTCCTGCTCGCTTGAGAATATCAAGACCATTCTTAGTGCCATAAGATGAGCTTAGCTTAGCATAAAGACTGGAAAAAGAGGGAAACCGCACCGTTTTAGTTGGCTAATTGCGATGACTCCTTCACCTGACCACTAGGTGTCACTGTTTCTGTCCTTGTGGTGGTTTTACAGCTGCTGAATGGAGGCGTCATCAACCTATAAAAGCCTCCCTAACCTTGCAGACGCTCTCCGCTCTGCTCTTTCCAGCTTTTGCATGACGACGACATGTTTACTCTTACTTTCTCTTCATACACACACCACTGACTACTGATCGCTACATGTTTATCTGATTTTCTTCCTACCACCTCGTGTTGCAGTCTTTGAGCCGGGCTGTGCCATAATTAACATTTAATTTGTATATACACTAAAAACTCATCTGGACTTTGCTGGTAACGAGTCTCCTACCTGTAGCTTCAAGTGGTGTCTGCAAGAAAGTGAACACCCCCCCTAAAAATATGAACTGTTCCTTTAAGAACCTGATCATCTGATATAGTATATAACATAGATATGTCAAGGCTTGTCACTGTGAGTTTGTTCTCCAGTCAAATTCTTCTCTGCAGTGGTCAAAAACCACTTAAAGCTTTTAGCAAATGGATTTCGATATCAGCCTTCTCCTGCGTCACTTCGATTATATCTATTCTACTCTGACATGTGACAACTGGCATCATGGGAGGCTTTTTCTGCTCGATTATTCTCCCAAACTATACCCTACACCCCGTCTCTATCATTCATATATATTTATATACCCATCTGTAACTCTGCGTGTCCTCTCTTTTCCTCGAACACCCACATTTCCTCCTCTTCCTCGAAGTCTCACCTCTCTGTCATTATCATCATTACCTGTTCAGCGACACATTTCGAAGAGTCGGATAATGGATTCAAAATTACACCCTGTTGCCACAACCAGTCAGAAACGCAGACACCTGAACGAACACACACACACACACGCGCACTGATGCTAAAGATAGGAGTTGGGGGTGGAGTGAGTGTGAAAATACTTGACAGAGGTAAATTGCGGGTTTTTGCGGTAATGTAAAGAGAGTCAACAGGGTTCAAATGGAAAGAGTGAGAAGAGTCGACACGACACGAGTCATTCAGCATCACTTGTTCAACGCTGTCTCCACTCATAGAAGTCACAGCGTGATAATAAATATATTGTGTGGCGTGTAAATCACGCTCAGTTTGTCATGTTACATCAATAAACGGAAAACCCGAGGAGAAACACTGAACGAATCGTCTTTTTTAAGATCTGATTTATCTGCTTCTCAAGGAAATTATGATGAAGAATAATAAAAGATGAATTAAACTGTTAATAAATAATAAAAAGGACAAAAAAAAGGACATTTTAAATAAATATTTCAGTCTTAATGGCCAAAAACTAAAAGCTGCCTCACGCTGACGATTTTCTGAACTCATTTTTTAATCGTTTTCATCCATTACATGGAAGAAAATGGTGAAAAAATAATTAGATATTCATCCCAATTTCCCAAATTTCAAACTTGTATATTCAAATTAGTGTCTCTTTTCAGTTCAAAACCAAAAGAGATCCAATTTATTACAAAAGAATTTGAAAAAAGAAGACAATATTCACATTTAAGGAGCTGGAAGTGAATTTTAAGCATTTTTGCTTAAGAAAATTACTTATAATAAATTAATGATCAGAATAGTTACTCAAGGTTTTGGTTGTGCATCAGGGTAAAAGAAGTTGAACTGAGATCTCTATTAAGAGCTCAATAAATCGTGGTAGTAGATCATTTATGTAAAATAACTGTTGCTGAGTTCAAACTGAGCCGGTGCAGTGATTTTAACATCACACACGACATGTGCATTGCTGGTTTTAGTCAAATTACAGGTGTAGAATCATTATTTTGAAAAATATCAGTATAAAGTGCATCGCAGCGATCTAGACAAGTTGTAATTTGCATGCATTAGTGTTCCAGCGTCGTTTTGGGAAAGGAGAGGTCTAACCTCGGTGACAGTCCTGAAGTGATAAATGCAAATGATATTAATTTTCCTGATATCAGCCTCAAAGTCCAGGTTACTATTAACTCAAAGATCGCTGTGATTTTCATTTTAATTCCTCCGTATTTAGATGTGAACATCCCTCTCTCTCTTCCATCTCTACTCTTCTGTAGGTAATTCAGATTATTGCGTTTGTATCTGCAAAACATTTGACCAGATTTATGCAACCGTGAGCGTTTATTATAAACATACAAATGATTGTTGCATTGAGGCACACCTCAAGAACTGACGGTTGGGATGGTCCGCTGTATTAAGAGCCAAAAACAAAACAAAACTGACAACTTAAATCTGCTTTAATGTGAGCGTTGACTCAGCAACTGGAATATCTTGTCCTGAGAAGAAAAGCTAATGTCGAGTAGCAGCATGTCACCAACAGTTTAGCTTAGCAGCTGCAGTATCTGGTGAGTTCACTGTAACTGACTCGCATGTGTCCAGTACAGCTAGTTTTAACAGTGCAGTGTGTTCATGACGAAATCAGCTGTCTCGCTAAAAATACTGAGCTGAAGGGCAGTGTTCCCACTCAGACATTGCCATGACACTCAAGTACTGCACAAGTGGGACGTGTAGGAGGAAGGCAAGAGAGAGGAAATTTGACTGGATGTGCTGGAGGGGTGAGGAGAACTTACGTTGACCCCACTGGCCGCTGTTGGGGTTCAGGTAGTTTGGGTAGAGCCCCTGGGGTTTGTCCAGGCGGTTCAGCACTTTCCGGATGTTCATCACCTAAAGATCAACAACAAACGTGTTAAGCAGAAATCAAGAAAGCAGAAATCATGCACAAAACATTTGGTGTTATCTATTCTCATCTGAGTGCGTTACCTTCTGCGCAAACTCAGGATTCCCTGAGAGTTTGCTGAGGTGCATGAACTCTATATGCAGGGTGCCGTACTCTGCCAGGATGCTGCTGCCGCCTGAAGCCCACGGCCAGTTTCTGCCGATGCCGCTGAGCAAAGACAAAAAGAGAAGGAGACGGAGGTTTAAAAAAAACAAAAGAACAAGAAGAAGAAGAAGACTTTTGATGCTCATGCAGAACCATGTCAACTTGTTATGTTCGACACACCTTCTTATTCAACAGTTTGTCTTTATTTTTGTTTTTTACGTAGCACTCAGGCACTGCGGTGACAACACTGGTTTTTCCATTCGTTTGAGTGGGGCTAATTCAAAAGAGGCAGCGACCTGCGGCCGAGAAGTTGAGCCGTATCCAACTTTTAGAAAAATGCAGCCCAATGTCACGCTGTGGCCGCCAATCAAACTGATCACACCTCCACAGTCAGTCTGAAACGTCTCGGAAACAGAGACTATCTAAACTCTGATGCTCCACGGCTTGGTTTATTTCATGTACCAAAGAAGTTTCCTTTGGTTTGTGAACGAGAGCGAGCAGTGGTCAAGTGACATAGACGGTGAGTGAGAGTGAGCGAGCACTGGCATCGATAAAGCTGGTTTCATTCAGCACAATCCTGTCTGAAGTTCTAGTATATATAGTTCTGATGTCTTCAGTGTGAATCTACACTGTAGAAAGTTTTAATTAATTTAATTAATTCCTGCTAATACCCGCAAGCGCTCTGTGGGCAAAAACACAACGATACAGCAGAAGTCGTGTTAGAAAAAGCCATTCATCAGCCCAAGGCGAAACCTGCTGGTTTTTGATACGGAACTGACAGCTGAAAAGAGGCGATAAATCTTCAAAACTGAAGACGCCCGGTGACTCAGCAGTCACACTTCAAAATCGTAAAGACAACCAAAATGTTTCTGTAATTTAAGTTATTTTAGAAATCCATTAATATTCGTCATCTTGTGCTTTAGTGACATTTACAAATAGATTCCTAAAATGGAGTTACATCAATGACACTAAAAACTTCACACTCCATCTGCCGTATTTGTTTTTCCTTTGGCAGCCCATCTTATCTTTGTCGGTGTCAATCTGTCAGTCAATCAGACACCACCCCTGATGTTGCCTGTGGTGATGATGAGGTTGCATCGACTCTCAGGCCATATGTGAGAATTACCAACCTCGGTATGCTTGACAAGGACAACAGACCGGATGACAGGATGCGTGTTGAACCACTGACAGATCACTTCCAGGCTAAGGAATGACGACTCTAGAGGCAACACTTCAACTAACTTCTCATGAATACATATTAACTACTCACTCCAGTGTGAAACACACAGCGGGACGTCTGGTGGACACGTGGACATGAGCAGCACGCACGCAAACACACATGGGAGAACTCCAACAAATGAGAAAAAGGAGGAGGAGGAGTGTCAATTGGGAGAAGTGCCATGCACACACATTTCTTCAAAGAGGTGGATGAACATACTAATTATCCCCCCCTTCAACTCATCATGCTGCACAAGCCATAATTTGTTTCCCATTACACCATGGATTTAATCAAGTCAACCAAACACAGAAAGGACCACGGCGGCACGAGGGAGCGAGCGGAGAGACACAGATCAGGGTCAAAGAATGGGTGAGGAGGAATCCCATCGCTGAAGACCCTCATTAAGCTCGGAGCAGTGTGTTTGTTAGCTTTGGACGGGTGCAGACGTTAAAATAGGACATTAATGTCTATGATTACCTGCACAAAAGTTTAATGTATTCAGGCACATGGCTGATCTGATGTATTGTTAGCTTAGCTACAAAATACACAGCGTGGTTTAGTCCTCCAGGAGAAGTCCTTTGTCTCCACAACCCCCACAGTCAACTGTAGACTTTATCCGTCTATCCATCTTCTTCAATCCTTCTATAAACCCCGTGATGAACGATAAATCCCGTCTCTTGGTAAGGGGTTGGCGAGGAGTCGAAAACACACACCTTTCGAAGTCACCCCTGTCCAGCCCAATCCCTCCCAAAGCCCCGCTGTGAGAAACACTAAATCCCTGTTAAGGAGAACAAAACAAAAGACAGCAGGGAGAAGCTGCTGCGTAAACCCAACAGACACAAACCAATGAAGAGCAGACATAAAGTATAACACTGGAGACAGATAGATGAGGGTGTGTTTGGAATAACATTAATCTGGCCGGGGTGTCTGAAAGATACATTTCAGACCATTTGCTGGCTGGAAGTTAATTAGAAAAGTTTAAAAAACAGAGCTGTCAAACTCAGTCTACTTGTTGGATCACACATATTGAAGTTTATGAAAAAATATGACACTGAGAATTTATTTAAAGCAACAATATGGAACTTTTCAAAGAAATAAACCCCTCGTACAAATAAAAGTTGCATTCATAGGCAATGAAATTCATGAGGCCAAAACAGTCTTATTTGGTCTGGTATGAGCAGCGGTGGAAGGTTGGCAGGTAAATCAGATTTATTTCTCAAATCAGATCTTGGAGACAGACTGTGCACACGGTTATTTGCAAGCAATCAGATCAGACTGGTGTCCAAATATCACCAATCTATCATCTATCTGCATGGGATGCTGTAACGACGTACGCTGGTGACGAGGTTTCCCAACGCGGAAGCAACAATCCTCCATACTGCTCAGGTAGTAGCAGTAGGTTTGAGCTTTGTCCTGTCACTGTAATTTTATCTATCGAAGAAGCCACCGAGCCACGCAGGGTGGACAGTCATAAAACCAAAATATCTGAGAAGTTAAAGATCTACTGTAACTTTTATTTTGGGTTCTACACCACAGATTGCAAAATGATGGATAACAGCAACATCTGAACCGTCACCAACAACATGATGCTCATAGTGGCATCTGTCTGTACGATGAGAACTGAGTTCAGGATTAGACTAAGTTAGCTGCAAAAACCCATTTGAATTTCTTTGTATGATCCCTGTGTTGTACTGACAACTCACTTCACTACAAAACACAAACGACAGCAGGGAGAGGCTGGTGGAGAAACCAAATGGACACTAACCAGCAGCATCATTGGTGTCCGAGAGGAGAGTTTTGAATAAAATTAATCGATTAGTCCGACTCCTCACTGTGGCTGCTTGCAGTAATAGCTCAGGGTGAATGAACCGTGATTGAGATAATACATTAATGCTGCTCAAGCCGATAAAAACATCGAGTCAGGGAGCTGCTCCTGCTCCATTTTCAGGTGAAATGAACATGTGGCAGGAGCTGGTGAGGGGCATTCATGCCCGTGTTCTGATGGAAACTCGTTGTTTCAGTCACTTCCCAGACTGGGATTGGAAACTGGCATTCATCCATTCACATATAGCAGATGGAAGTCCACTGTTGTGTTTGACTACTGATGCAGATGTCCTGGTGGCCCAGTTTCTAGAGCGCTGTTACTAAACAGCTCGTTCTACATGCCTTCTCACATAGAATGTAAGGGGACTTATTACAAGCTCTAAGCTATAAAAACACTGTTTGGTTTATGAACTCACTCAACAGACAATACAGGCAATACTGCAAAAGTTATCTGAGGATATATTCTTAAAGAATCCCAATTTGCAGACTTTATCTAGCAACGACTCTTCTGTTAGAGTGTAATGAATTTGTCTTGTCTTGCAAAGCCTCAGTTTGTTCATTCACCAACAGGAGGCTTAGCGGTGCCTGTCACTCTTCGTCATCACATGCTGATGAGCCGTGCTTTACCAAACAGTAAAAATCGAATGCAGCGCTTTGAAAAACATTCATCAATGTTACGGTGACCTAGAACTAGAGGACCTTTTAGAGATTAAGCTAAGCTTTGGTCAATGAAATGTGAAAGCTTGATATGAAAGCTGATATTTCATTATGAATCAAGAGATCATTCACCTTCGATAGGACTGATATGAGGCGGTTTGTTTGGCTAATAGAGTCCCATTTTAATTAATTTGCTTAAACCATGTTTCATCCCATTTCATAACTGCTATCATGGCGATATAAAATCCGGCCAGTCACATTTAAATAAATGATTTGTTTGGTTTAGTATTACCCTTTTGAATATACTACATTTTGTAAGTTTAAGAGGACATTTGGGGATATCTAAGCCAAAGAGGACATGGAAAGTTCAGATGAATTTTTAAAGGCGTCTAAAATGACCTGAAAACTGGGCAAAAACTGGGCTAACTACATCTGCTGAGGAAGATCAAAAACAAACTCTCAATCTTTAAAACTGCCCTAAAACAAGTCTGAAAAGCTCAAACTACAAATGCAAGAGAGCTGACCAAGTTCCTGCAAAGAAACCTATTGCATAAAAATGCCTGAGGATCTAGACGACTGTCACAGCTGAGAAATTAAAATGTCACAGCTGGACTATGCTGTTTAAAGAGCATTTCAACAGCTCCATCATATCACATATTTCCTCCACACATCATGCAGCCCTGCTGTTCAGCCAAGAAACAAAACAAAAAAAACCTAAGGGCTCAAGGGGTGCATGCAACAAATATGGATCTAAAGCCTTGACCTAGAAAAAACTAGGTCATTACAGACAGATGCCACTGTGAATTATTAGGGTTTGAATTGGAGGACATATTTCAGTCCTCTTGGTGTCTTGTCTATCTTGTTTCGCCTTTTGGGGGAGTCCAGTCTTCTTACTTTTCAACCCTCTCCCACCCATAGCTTTTTCTCAGCCAGCCGTGAAATGACAAATTGTAGCCAGGCTAGTTTTATACCCTGCAGTACATTATCCAGCGCCAACAACAGTGATTTTAATTCTGTGGTGCCAAGCGGTAACCTGGAAAAACAGAAAAGGCATTCCATCTCCATAAATTACCATGTGGCACAAGGAAGTGCCCCCTCACACTCCTCTAATATTGTGTTAGAAAAACCTCCATTCAATTCATCTGTACTCTGTGGTTGGATGAAAGCTATATTTTGGCCCAGTTTTTTTTGTTCTCGATGCCAAACCTTTCACTCCCCTCCTCATCCATGCCATGACCTCCGTTTCCCTCTTGCTCTCTTTTCCTCTCTGTCTTAAAATCCATTGTACTTCTCCTCCAGGCACAGAGAAAATGTGAATTGCGATAGATCCACAGTTAGCAACTTAATTAGAGGCCTTAAATCATGGCTCCCTTCCACCGCCTCAGGTTACTACCGAGGAGAGCTGCACCGAGTGCACAAGTGTGTGTTTGTTTGCTTTAAAACAAATCTGTGGGTACTATGAATGCCAATGAATGTTGTTAGAAAGTGCTTCAGGGCAGTGAGACGGTGTTACTACCAATACCATTATAGCGTGTCTGCTGTATATACAGGTGTGTATTCATAAATGTGGCCATTGAAAGAACACACATTAAATCCTCCCTCTGCCCACTGGATAGACACCCCTTGAGCCAATCTTCGGCTCCTCACACACCTGAAAGATTTCTCTGACTTGAACTTGAAAATGAAGGCTGCAAAACACGATTAAAATAATTCTATATAATAATTACAGCCCTCATATATTGTCAGATATTTGTTAAAAGTCTGAGTCCATCATAGTCTGAGGAAAATTTCATTTGATCTCTTGATTTTCATATCATTCCTCATTTTGCGACTTCTGCCGCTATGCTGACGACACTCAATTCTACTTTAAAGTCCATTTCTTTCCTGTAAGGTCTTATTCTGCAGTTGCACTTTAAAGTAACTTTAAATTAAAATACAATCTAGCTACTTTAAATGTTAATAAACCATCATCAGTCTTTACTAAGCAGAGCATTTCCATACACCCACTGGATTTAAGTTAATTGTCCTATCACATCACATCTAGTACAAAAGGCTCCATGACAGAGTGGCACTTCACAGGGTCACCGAGTGTGACAACTAGGCTGTACTAATAGAGCCATTCTCCATCTAGGCCTATTAATCAAACTCCAAGACCCCAAGAGCTCAGGATTGATTGGTCCAAGCTCCGAGCCTGTAGCTGAAGGAACGAATTGTCCCAAAGTGGCATTTTCTTTTTTTTTTACATTTTCTTCTGTGAGATAAGAAAGGAGAGCGAGGGCAAAAGAGTTTAAGCTTTAACTTTGCAGTGTCATTAAGATGATGAAATAGCTTTTAGCAGCAGTTTGTCCAGAAAGCAGATACTTTCCTTGAGTTAGTACGCTATAAAAGATGGAGATGTGGGGCCTGTCAGAGTCTCTGAAAGTCTTAAACCTTCCCATGAACTCTAGTAAACAGCATCAAACCTCACTAATACACAAACTTTTTAAACATTTTTAATTTTAACTTGATGACTCAAGTCCTTCAAACCCTTTGTCATTTATAAGAAGAAATAATTATGTTTTTGGCAGTATGTGTGTGTGTGTACGGGATACAATAATCACCATGATGCCTGTAGAGAAGGAATGAACAGCTATTTTCAGGGCGGAGCACAGATCCAGACACCTCGACACAATCACATCCCTCCACAGCCCCATCCACACACACTCACACACACATACATACATCACTATGCCTCATCCCATTAAGGCCAGTCAGTATGCAGTGCAGTGGGAGTGATTTGCAAGAGCTTTATCAGTCTGACTGTTAATAGAAGAGCTATGGGACATACTGGCCAAAGCAGATAACGACTGGGTAACTAGTGTGTGTGTGTATGTGTGAAAAAGTGAGACAGACAGAAAGTGTAAGAGGAAATAGGAGAAGTAGTTGGTTGGCAAAGTGGTGCTATGGCTTCCCTGGCTAAAGCAGAGCAACTTAATATTGTGGAAAGTCACATACTGTTCATACAGATTACAGACAGCCCATATTAATTTCAGTTTTCATTACTTTAAACGTTAAGGTCAAAAATGTTATTTACACACTATTTACATTCATCAACTGGACTAAAATTATTTTGTTTTTGTTACCTCAGAATGAGACTTTCACATGTACAGACGCTGCAGGACTTCCAGGTGGAGTTCACCATGTTTCTACAGTAGCCTAGGATCCTAATTATTACCCGACTATGCTGAAACCTTTTCCTTCTCTGTTTTATGATTTCCTCATTAAATTGCTAAACTTTGTTGAATTTAAAACACCAAATCTTTTTATTTTACTGATTGTATTTGGTTTACAGCAACGAGTTGTACTTGTACTTGATGAATTTGCACTTTCCACAAGTCTTTGATAAATGTTTGAAAGTAAAGTAAAAAGGAAAGTTTTCTAATTGAGTTCATTTAGCAGAATATTTGACTGGAAGAGATACTTTGACCGCCTCAGAGATGCAATTCTTTTATTATAGTTATCAAAGCTAAATTTAGGGACACATGTTCCTGTGTCCATGTCGCTTGCAGTCCCACTGGAGTTTGTGGCAGATCAATTGGACAAATCAAATGGCTCTTAGCAGCATTTTCCGCTCAGTTAGTGGCAATCAATGGGTTTATGCACAGAGCGCGAGGGACGATGGGGGGGATCTATGAGTCCAGGGCCAGCCTCTGATACTGTACCCCTGATTTATCTGACACCGCAAATGGCAAAGTTGAGACTGTTTTAAGTCTCTCCTGAAGATCAATCAGCTGCATATGAGAGATTTCCCACTGATCGCTCTAATGAATAATTCTATGGAGACTTCTTTTGAACTTCTATCATGACTAATTCAGAGTGATTTCAGAAACATACAAGTTGCTTAACCCTGGTTTGTTACTGGTCTCTCAAGGATGATCAGTTGGCCTTATTAGTGCATGAATTTCCATCAAATATCTGAACATAAATCAGATCTCTTGATCTCAGTATATGAGTATTTGGAATCTGTTGGAAGTTTTCTCTGACCTCCGGTGATGTACAGGTGTACCCAAGGACATCAGGTGACATCAGATTTGGGTTTGGTTACGGGTACGACAAAGCATCAATCCCGATCACATGGAACCACACCCACACGCTTTCAACCAGAGAGGATGGTGTTAAATTACTCTTTAAAGAAAGCCAGCTAGAGAAATATCTGATAAGGTTACAATCACATGGGACATTCGTTTTGTCCATGACACTCTCATACGCGTATTTAGTGTGTTCTCACAAGCTCAAAATCTCTTGAGGCAGTTTGTTCATCTTTAGAAATGAACCAAAACCATGCCGACACTTTGAGAACAAATAATCGTTTTGTTTAAGTTTGGGACTCGTTAATTTCCCTGGAGAAAGTGCAAACCCATATCTTCATTGGGACAAGCAGCAAAGATAGGAAATGACATTTGTCTTCTTGCAACTGCAATGCAAACACGGTTAATTTGGAGAAGCAAGAAGCAACACGTTTTAAACTGTGGCCTTGTTTCTTGTAGCCGCCTTCATCTCTCTTGGGCTTTTTTCGATAGCTGTGGGGTAGAGTGATGAAAAAAAAAACGCAAAGAGGGAATAAAGAGAACAAGGCCATGGAGTGGAGTGGACCTACAACATAATGTCCCAAAACAGAAGACGATACTGGGTCACTCAATGCAAGATGGATGGACTGTGAAAGGACAGGGAGGGAATAGAGAGAGAGAGATGTGGAAAAAGTTTTTTTTTTTTTTTAAATGAAAGAGTAAAAAGAGAGAACGAGAGGGGGGAGGAGGAGGAGAAAAGGGGATGAAGTAGAGATGATAATTGGGCCTCATTTGCAAGTGTGTGTGTGTGTGTTTTACCGATTTTTTTTCCTCCTCTGCTTCAATCTGGGTCAAGGTTATGTAGGCAGTCTAACAGCTCCCGACTACGCTGCTTCAAAAGTACTTCACTGATGTTTCTTCTCAACAACCCATTCACACAACGTTTTGATCTGTTCAAATCAGTCTTCTCCTTTTATTTCGGTCTTACTTGAACTCGGCGGTTAAAAAAAAAAAAATCACTTTGAAAATATGTTAAGAGCATACCTGCCAACATTTAGGTTTGACGACAAACCAAAAATATCCTGAGAGCAAAAAAACTACCTTGAAGCTAAAATACAGATATATACAGAATATAAACACTCTGCCGCGTGGTGCAGACGTTGGATGTTCTCTGTTCTACATTTGTCTTCTGGAGCAAAATACACTACGAAACACTGCAATTCTCGGTCACGTTTGAGTTCCCTCATCTGCATTTTGCCGTATCGCTGCTCTCTTTCATGAAGCAATTGTTCCAAATATGTGCATTGATGTATGCATAACTGCCAATTAAAGCCCCAAAAAACGCAGAGAGTCTAAATTTTGCTCCTTTCCAGGAACGAGTACGATGAATCAAAAAACATGCATTTAAACAAATGACTGGTTTCATCCAGATACCCGACTCTTCTTTTTGATGTTATTCTGCATGCAAGAAGAAAAGTTAGGTGGCGTTCAAGTTCAGTGAGTTGCTGTTTGATGTGTGCATGGTAATATATGTATATGTGTGTGTGTGTGTGTGTGTGTGTGTGTGCAAGGACGGTTGCAGCGTGTGTGTGTGCTTCCGAGCTATCATAGCTCAGTCATGCAGGTAAAGTCATCATCACCGGCAATCTGCTCAGGCCTCTAGGGGATACACACATATGCGTGTACATGCGCCCACACACACACACACACACACACACACACACACACACACACAGACACTCACACACACACACACTTTCTCCCTGGGGTACTTCTCACTCCACAGAGGAGGATAGGTGGTGGTGGGCGAGTGGGTTGGAGGGGGGAGAGAGCAGAGTCCATTCACCCATACAGACAGAAAGAAAATTAATTTGTCACAGCACGTTTATCGTCGGGACAACCTGCTTTTTAATTAACGGCTGACAAACAGCAGAGAGTCGAGTCTCTCTCTGGGGAGAGAGAGATAGAAAAGGAAAGGAAAAAGAAAAGAAGCGCTCCCCTCATCACTTGTGACTGACAGAGGAATGCAGACCTTTAAACGGTCTTTATGGGTCCATGTTCGTAGACAGATACTGATGTCGTACAGACGCTAACAGTGTGTGTTATCTTAGAAAAATAACTTATGTAAGATAAGATAGAAGATAATAATTTGTTGTATACTTACTAAAACGATGTGAGCTGAAATGTAGCTCTTGTTAAATGCGACTTCTGCTAATGGCGGGATGGCCCCCGAGGCATAAGAGTGATGTCTCGTGGAAGTATTTGGACAAAATAAACAAAATTAACATGCAGCGAGCGTTAAGCAGAAGGAGCAAAACAGTGGAGGGATAACAGGCCGTCTCTCATCACCTCATTTGCTCGCAGTGTTAGCACAAACTGTTTTGTGGTGCCACCGGGGCAGCTCGTCATGAAAATGACTGAGATTTGTATCCCGTTGAGCTTCAGGGAAGGAGAAGAAGAGGTTTGCTGGGGTGGATCTCTACAGTCTGTGCAGTGCAGAGTCACAGGCTAACCCTAACCCTACTCAGGTGTTCGTTTTGGACCCCATCGTACTCAATGCGAGTATTCAAATGTGGAAATTACACCCAGTAATGAAGTCATTAGTTTGCAGTCCATATTGGGATTACTGATAAGGTACGACTGCCTTTAGCACACTTTAGAACTAATTAGATTTTTGGATTCTCAATATTTATCTGCCTACCAAATATTAATAAATCCAGTTGATATATAATGCACAGCAATGGAATTAATATTGAAATCCTGGAGGCTGGAGCATCTCCCAGCTGACTTTGGCCGAGAGGCGGGGTACGCCATGAACAAGTGGCCGGCTCATCACAGGGCACATGGAGACAAACAACGATTCACACTCACATTGACACCTACGGACAATTTAGAGTCACCAATTAACCTGTTAAGTGCACGTCTCTGGAGTGTGGGAAGCCGTCGTACATGGAGGGAACGCACCCTACAGTAAAACCAAAGAATCAAGAATAATGAACTTGTATGCAGTCCTTATTGGTATGAAGTATTATATATATATTTACATCTGTTTATAACGCCTAACAAAGCCTGATAATTACTGCTGATACATGATGTAACAGGTTGGCACCCTGCTGCAGTGGTTAGCTGGGACTTTTCTCTGAGGACTCTGCATGTTCTCTCTGTGGTGCTCTAAATTGCCTGTAGGTGTGAATGTGCGTGCGGTTACAGTTGTTTGTTTCAATACGTGATGAACTTAGTAGTAGTAGTAGCAGTAGTAGTAGTAGTAGTACCTTTACCAAAACTCTTTTCATAGTAAGAACTGCTGCTTCACATTCTACACACGTTATGTTATAGAAGAAGAGTCTGTGTGCTCACTGATGGATGATCTGTAACAAAACAATAAACTGGTTTTTTATTACTCTATTAACTTCAAAGTGTTTCTGCATGTGTGTGTAGCAGTCAGCTCCTTTGACTGTGTGTGTCAGAGTTTTAATAAAGGCTGACTGTGGCCCATAACCTTGTCGGAGTACTCTGAAACTTTCGGTTTGTCTTCTGAGTGGTAGCTTAGTTTCCGAGCGAGGTGCTGGCATGTAGTCCTGGATGAAAAACCAAACAGTCTCTGTCTGACAAGTCGGCTCTGTCATGTAAAACTAAAACATCTCTGCTCCGTGCGCGAGAGTGGAATAGAAAGAGCTTGTGTTCACTCGGCTCACATCAAGCCTCAGACCTAAGAGCTCTTTAAAGTATCAAACCACTAAAAGAAAAACAGACCCGCCGCCTCAAATACCACCAGAGTGGACTGCTGTGGAGAAAGTGTGTGTGTGTGTGTGCCCTACCTCTTGAGGTTAAGCAGGGCCCAGGGGATGCCGGTGGGTGTTTTGAAGGCTGGCAGCAGCTTTTCACCGAGCTCCACAGCCTTTCTACGGAATACCTGAGAAGGAAAGAAAGACAGCATCTCATTATAAGATGTTTCTCTTCACAGAAAAAGGATCATATTTTCCTGACCAAACCTTGAGAAAGAACCTGTACAGAAAGAAAATCTAACGCAACAAGATTCAGGATCAGACCCGTTACTCAACGATAGTTTGGTTGCTATTTGTCCACGTAAACAATGTTACCAGACAACTTAAAGGTCCAGTGTGTAAGATTTAGGAGGATCTATTGGCAGGACTTGACTATAATATTCATTAGTATGTTTTCATTACTGTATAATCACCTGAAAATAAGAATCTTTGTGTTTCTTTGTCTTAAAATGAGCCTTTCATGTCTACAGTAAGAGCGGGTCCGCTTCCATGGAGTCCGCCATGTTGAACCGCCATTTTTATACAGTAGCCCCGAGCGGACAAACCAAACCAACCAAACGCAATCTACAACTTCACAACTAGATGCACCTAAATCCTACACACTGGACCTTTAAACCTTAGTTTAACTTGATGAGTATGACTGAGGGAAGCTATGGAATTATAATTATTAACGGGCTACAGCTATTGATTAATTTCATCATGACAATTCGACTCATCGCTCGTTATAATTTCCCATAGTCCAAGTTGGTGCATTCTGGTTGCTTGTTTTGTTCAATCAACAGTCAAAAACCACAAAGATTTTCAGTTTTCGATCATGTAGGAGAGAAAAGTTTATAATTTTTGCTTGAAAAATGACAAAGATGATTAATCAGTTATCAAAATAATTGCAGTTTAATTTCCTTTCAATCAGCTAACCGATTAACTGAAATGTTCTTGCGGCTCTAAACGGTTATCAACTGCAGCTTTAATACTTCAATGTGTCATTCTGCAACTAAAGACAGTGACAAATACAGAACCATTTCAGATCTTCTCAAAATAAATCGAATCTGGCAGCGTTAAGCACAATGTGAGAAAGCAGGAAATTGAAGCATTTTCTCTAAATCGGTATACTAGTCTCAGAAAATGTTAAAAATAACTACGAGGAGCAGTTGCACCAGGCAAACCACAGCACCAGAGAACAAACTAAAACTTTCTAAGGTCAGCGCTTTCGGCCAGGGCAAGACGTCTACACAACTAAAGTCAAAGCTCACTGAACTCACAGGTCAAAATCTTTAAAAAGCTTGATTTACATTGGAAATATTATAAAGTTGCTCAATACTTGATTTCTTATTGACATGTAAAGCTCTGGGAAGAAGACACCTTCTCTCCTTCCTTCCACTCTTTTTATCCCTTTATTCCAGGCTTTCCCTCTTTCCTGTCTGCCTCTTTTTATCCTTGTAATCTTTTGCCAGTATCGTTCCCTGGCAGCCTTATTGTTTATCGCAGCACCATTCCATCTGTAATTTGAGGAAAATTACAGAGATTCTTTACCACATTTTAGCTTTGTAGTAGGTCACTTGCACTATGTAAAAATGCAATTATAAGATATAAGATGAAGCTATTTCAAACCTCAAAATAATAATGTAATGAGATGTTGGGTCTGGAAGTGGGGAAGAAGCATTTCTGGCACGTACACTGAATATTTCAACAGGCACGGTTTTAATGTGACAACAAAATGGATTTCTGGCCAATTGAACAATGAAAATAAGCAATTCTGGAAGAATCAGCCCACATCTGATTGAACATGACTAATTACAGCTGTGGAGACTAAATGGGCAGAATGATTGGACGATGCACAGGCAAAACATCCAGCAGTGTTTCCACTTTAAACATTTAGAGTGTTCCTAAATCTGTCTTTTCTCTGAGGAAGATGAATGTGGATTCCTTAATGACTCTGCTTACAAAACTTGAGCTTTAACTTGAAAGTCAAAGTACGAACTTCTCCTAGCCAGGAGACAGTCAGCCCTCCGAGCTATGCTCACCAGTGTTTGACTTTTTCTCATTTCCTTTGGTATCTTTCAGAATAAGATATCACAGCCTGAGCTGGTAAACACAAACATGTGTTGTGTACTTGAGTGCACCGAGATCCATTTCCACCATTTTATGGAGTAGCGAAGTTCAACTTTTTCTGAAGGTAACCCTCTATTCCACTTGGATTCACCACCAGTGTGCGCAGAGGGCTCGGTGTTGCTTTAAATAACTTCATGACTATTCAACTGTAAAACAAGAGCAAAAGAGCAAATACATCTGCATATGAAACTAGGTGATCACGTATCTAGGACCTGAATGAAACTGGGTGACCATGTCCTTTCAAAAGTGAATTTCCTATCATGTGTAGCGTGACTTTTGGCCTTTGTCTTTGAACCTGAATGAAGCCGTTGTCACCAAAAATACTCCAAAGTTACAGAAATAGGCCTCAAACATACTTAAATGTGAATGAACATCGTCTGTTTTTGAGGTTATAATGCTTGTGGTTTGTATTTCTTGATTGTGTGACATTTTTTTGTCACTTTTACATAATTAATACTTGATTGTTGACCTTTTTCAAACTAACAGTAATCATGTTATTGGTTTGAGTCTGAAATGTTACAATTATTTTGTGTTTCTGCTGCAATGAAAAACATGTTTCCCCTTGAATAACTGTCAGCTACAAGTGTTAATGAATCTGATTGTCCGGTCTCAGCTTTTGTGTTAGCATATCTGACTGGACAGCTTTGTAGCAGTCTTAGCCGAGGGGTTATGGTGTCTCTTAGGTGTCTGATTTTGTTGGCTGTAAAAGCGAAAGTACTTCCATATTTGGCTCTTGGCGTGAGTTTAGTCAAGCAGTTAAGACAGAATGGGATTTGGCCCAAGATGTGGTGGACTGTTTGACACTGCTGCCAAGGATTGAGCAGCTTGACCTGAACTGAGCCGCTGCTGTGCACTGAGAAGACGCTACGTCTGTTTTAGTTTTTCTGTTAACTACAGCAACTCGCAGGTCTTTTTTTTTTTTTTTTTATCCCTGATGCTTGATGTAGAATGAAAATGCTTCTTTGGCAGAGATGTAGTCAAACACATCAAACCTGTCTCTAAACAGAAACAGCCTGACCTACAAATCAGCCACATAAGATAAAATATAAGTCCACATTTTGTTGTATTTTGGCAGCACGGAGATTCATGAGTCAGAAAACAGGTTCGCTTGTCAAAGGAAGGACAGTTAAAGAAATCGAGGATGTGCACGCCAAAAAAAGAGACTTCTGAATCGAGACAATAAATGCAGCAAACCAAGAAAAACTCAATGTTTTGCTAAAAACTAAAAACTTTCCAGACTTGCTTGATTTGCTGCATTTGCAACTCAAATCATCTGACACAGCTGACGAATTATGAATTAGATTTGCAGAAGGAGAAAAAAAGAGAGGATACCAAACATCGTTAAATTATGTGATTTAATTGCACCGGATCATTATCCCTCCAAATATACACATAATTAGCCAAAGACAGCTGTCACAAATGCACCAAATTAGCATTTAAAGCTAGGTCAGCAACTACCCCCCTCCCTTCCCTCTTCCCTCGTGTTTTAAGGATGACTGCGAGAAAATTACTAGTAAATCCCGCACTCGTCTCTTTTGTTATCATACATCCGTTATTCTTTTTTTCATCAGTGCAGTAATATCTTTCACACACACACACACACACATACACACATATATATACACACAGACGTGGTACAGTAGCATACACTATGTCAGCGAGCTGGCAGCTCTGTTCCCAAAGGATCTACCACTCAGCAGGGTGTGAGAGATGGGGGCAGGGTGGAGAAAAGATTTGTGAAGAAGAAAAGCTCAAGAGACTACTTGTCAAAACAATACAGCAACTCGACAGCTTCTCCTTCAGAAGTCACAGGTAGGAAAATGTTACTGTGAGCTGGACCAGGAAGAGCAGCAACAGAAAATGTGGTGTCCATGTGGAATGAGAGTAAAAAAAGACACTAAAAAGACAAAGTTAGCAACAAAATCAAGAATAAGTGTCTCCACAGCAGGTAGAAAATGATCAGTTTTGAGCATATAAATATATTTCATTATATTTTGACTTTACCACTGTGAAGTTATTGGAAATGTTTGGAGTTATTGGAGATAACTCTGTCCATGGGAAATTAATGATCTTCTTTAGCAGATACTCTCGTCCCTACAAGACTGAACTAGCAAAGCAGTTTAGTGTTTTTATGTGCAGTATTTATTCAGTTTGGGAAACTCCATGATCTCTAGAAGGCTTTGACATTAGTTGGCTGGGACTAGAAATTGTCTCTGTTGTTGCTAATAAGGTTTGGACTACTAGTAGTAAACTGGGTTCCAGTACATATACTGTAGGGGTCCGCTGCCATGGGAATGGAAATCGGAGTGGAAACAGCGAGCAAAAAATGTTTATTTTGAGAGCAAATTGCCTCAAAATATGAATACCTTTTTATTATATCTTTTACTTAAGTTGGTATCCAAGTAATTGGGGTGACCACATCACTGCTGTGCCCATAATGATAATGAATATTTCTTCAATTGAAAACAGCCACAGGGTTTTTCTTAGAACTGGATGGTATAAACTAAAAAAAATTACAAAGATGTCCATGTTGGACTCTAAAGTTTAAGAGATGGAAAATGAAATTAAAATAGTTTGTTATAATCATTGTGTAAATGTAAATCACCAGCATTCTTAAGGACTTCAGCTCTTGGTGGCATTGTATTTCGCTCAAGGGCAGATAAACAAAGATGGACATTGATCTGAAAGTCGACACCTCCCCTTATAAAACATCACCTTGGGGGTTCTGGGTTGTTGTTGTGTCTTGAATCATGAAATGATAAAAACTTTAAAAGATGAAAATATCGATACACTCACTCAGTTTCTAATATCTTCATGTGCTGAAACATATTTGTATCGTATTTCAAAAGGGACTTACGAGACACTGCATTTTCCAAGATTCACAGTGCCACTGTTGACACCAAATTACCCCACTGTGAGTGCGTGTGTGTGTGTGTGTGCACTGCGGGAGCAGGACTGTGTTGAAACAAGGCGTCAGATCCCGGTGATTAATGTCTTTAATAATGCCAGGAGCACACTGAGGGGAAAAATAAAAACACTCCCAGGGACGCACAGAAGAATAAATTAAACACACCTTGTGTCCAAGGCCATCAAGCAAACTGCCAACAAGCTTTAATAAGCATCTGACTTATACAGAGACAGAGGAACACACATGAAGCTTGTAGCTGATGTGGTTTCTTTTTTTTTTGTATGTTAATAAGTAGCTCTGAGTATCTGTCATGTTGAGGAAATC
The DNA here is from genome assembly GCA_028641955.1 of Protonibea diacanthus. NCBI lineage: Eukaryota > Metazoa > Chordata > Actinopteri > Sciaenidae > Protonibea > Protonibea diacanthus. The sequence goes on from CM053992.1 coordinate 19,477,848, forward strand.
TTTTAAATGATGCGTCATGAAGTTTCATCATGTGTGAACTGATAAAGAGGAACAGTGAGAACTCGTTTTACCTGCTGAGTGGTGAGGAAATTCATGATCAAGTGCTTCACTAGAGAACGACGGTGACTTTATCTACTGGATTTAAAGGTGTGGCGTTACGGTCGCTTGGTGACCTTTTTGGACACCCAAGAAAACAAACAAAAAGTGACGCCTCTTGCATCTATTAGGAAAGCTCAGCAGTTTTTCTCCAACACTCTGGAGTTACCTCCTTTTAGTCCAGCCAGCGTGTTGCTGTTGGCTCCAGGAATCGATGCCTGGAATCCAGATGGTTGAAGCTTGGTCCACGGAGTGCAGAGAGAATGACGGGGAAACAATAATCCGATTCTGTAGAAGGGGTGAATAAGAACTATGGACTCTCTTGACTTGTTGCCGAGGGTTGGCAAGCTACATGACGATCAATGTCAGAACGGACTGAGCCTCTTGTTCTGGGGAGTGGGTACAAGCCACATTGCCAAGATACTCTACGGGCACGTTTGAATAAGTTCTATTCTTTCTGGAGGAAGTAGAAGAGTTTTACTGGAGTCTAACATTTGACTCCGGTTCACTTCCATTCCATGTGAGCAAAGAGGCGAATAAAACCTTCTGATCTGACGGCAAAGCATATTTGAAGCTCTGCTTCGTGTTGAACTCAACATCACAGCCTCAACTAATAGCATATACATGTGTGTGGTTGACCCCTAAAATGGACTACAAACCAGCAAACTGGCAAAGTTCTTCTGGTTGTCGTGTTTTCATCTGTGGGACTCGCCATCAAAGTTGGAGTTGAACGGAGTTGTTCCACCCACTGACTAATACAGTTCTAGGAAAATCCCTAAATAAACGAACATTGGTATTCTTAAGATAGTCGTAAAGTTTGCTGTGGGCTTTTAATATCAGCCCGGAAATGAACGAGTTGAGAAATTAAAGTTTAAAAATGATAATCATGAGCAGTAATCAGATTTGTGGACCGTGGACGGATGCAATAACCGAGTAATTACCCTACAAACAACATCCAAACTAATGGCGGCGATTCAGGCCAGAGAATCATCGAAAAGACAATCAGAGACACAACAGGACCGGTTAAAGCTCCCGAGGTGAGTAATGAAAAGAGAAAGAAGGTAGGAAGAGGGGATGCGAATTCGCTCTACTTTCCTTCCTCCGGAAGTTTTGCCCATTATGTTTGCCCTCCACAAAGTCATTTAATCCAGAGAATGAGAATAAAGTGTGTGCTTTGGAGAGATAGATAGAGAGGGAGGGAATGAGAATGAGAAAGGGAGACAAACAAACCCATTTGAGATGCAGTTACATGCATGAAACTTGTACCACCGGGGAGTTTGAGCGGTAAAACCTAGTTTTCTTGCGTGTGTAATTAGTGTTTTTGTACAAACTGAATACATTTCAACATATTGCCTCGTCTTTGTGTGCCATTTTTAAGGCTACGATTTTGGTTTAAGATTAGAAGGTTAAGTTTATGTTTCAAGATATTTAAAGAACAAAGAAAACAAGAGATGCATTCAATAGAAAGCATCAAACTTCTATTTCTGGACTACTTGGGTCCAGTTTCTCCAACAACAGTAGCCTCAATCCAACAAACAAGAAGACGTGATTCTTCAATCTTCATCTTTTGTCATTATTATTGTTATTTTTTACCTTTAAGTACACGTAAAACCACCAGCTGGGGTCCAAAGAAGCTCTCTGGAGGCTACTGAAAGCTACTTTTATTGTCATGAGTCACTAAATGAAGTGTAAGTAAGCAAGGACGGTTGAGGGAAAGTGAGTACATCAGATAAGTCGATAAAGCTTTTATACAAACATGACTTGATGTTGACGATGATGCATTTCCACAGGGTATAGATTAGTTCTCATTGCTGTCAACAATGTAAAGGGGGCAACCGTCAATGAGGCGGAAAAAACACGATACAGGTGTTGTCACCGTCATATTTGTGTCTTTTTGTAACAACGGAGATTCAAATTTTAGGGAAAGAAACCGAAAGATGACGTCAGTAACGCCCTGTGTACTGTAACGAAACACAGAACCTTAACCTTTGCGGAAACCATATCGCATCCAGTCCTTGTTTGACTTTTGTTTGACAGTTTGCTTCACTGCCAGGGAAATGTAGATGTCCATGTGACCATGTGTTGAGCTTGATGGTTCTTTTGTAACTTTGGAAACAGCAGCTGACAAAAACAAACACCTGTTTGCTCGTTCTTGAGCTGGAGATCATCGTTTTTTGTCTTTAGTCATTTTTTAGACGAACATGCCAAAATGTCACCAACAACTGGACTACTGGTTGGACAAAACAAGACATTCGAAGATGCCACTTTAAACTCCTGTGAACTGTGACGGATATTTGCCACCATTACCTGACATTATTTATCCCAAACAATTAATTAATTAATTAAATGATGAACATTATTTCTAACTTAAGCCCTAGACTGTTGTTTCGTCAGCTGCTGTTTCCAAGATCGAGACTAAAATGTCCATGTTTTCTACTTCTGTTGCTGCTGTATTGGACAATTTTAGCACTGTGGTTGGGTTTTGTCAATGTTATTATAACTATACTAAATAATAGTGATCCAACATAGAGAAATAAAGCACAAATCTGTGAATAAAATGACTTCTGCTTAGAGTGTTTGGTGGAAGTGATGCTTCATCCTCAACTTGAGCAACTTTAGGAAACTATAAAGCACTGTAAAGTTTGACAGGTTCATTTCTACTCTACTTTGAGGATTAATTGCACTTGCAGTATAACCTACAGCCGTCCATAATGATACTGATGAGAGCTGACAGGGATAGGACACGTGTATGTAAAGAAAAATTACATAAAATGAGGCTCATATTACTGTTTAAGTCACATATAGATTACAGTTTAGAGTGGAAAGAAGGAGGTGAAAGGTCCCTAACAAGGATTTAACATTTAGTACATGGTAGTATGTGCTGTGTGTGAGTGTGTGTGTTCCAATCAAGTTTCCAGCTCCGGTTCTTTAACCAGAAATGTTGGCAGTGTGTGTCTGTGTGTGTGTGTTGTGTGTGTATGATTATGTGTTGCAGTCTGCAGAGAGTCGCCTGGACAGCTCCCTAACTAAGATGAATCACCCAGCAGGCCTCGCGGGACGTGTGGCCCAGATTACAGTCGCGTCTGCGGGGACGGAGCGAGCCACGCGTGCTGACACCTCTGCCTTCCTCCTCCTCCTCCTCCTGGACCCTGACACACTGCCCTCCTTCTCCCCTCTGCCCTTCATCAGCTCCTCCCTCCTTGTTTCACAGACGACCCCGCCACTCCAGGAGACCTCACCTCAAGTCTTTTCTCCTCCTCATCTCACTTCTATTCGCCGATCTATAAAATTCTCCCTCACACTCCGTCTCACCTCGATTTCCTTCAAGTCCTGTCTTGTCTCTAATTTATCTGTCTGCTGCTTCATTAACTGGCACACACAAAAGTGGAAAGTCTATTTATAAGCCGCTATTTACATCTACAGGGTCAGCTGATGATTAATCAAAATGATTTTGATTGTTTTAGTTAACGATTTATCACTTAATATTAAATAATTTAGTCCTGCATCAACCTGTTGGGATTTATCTCGCAACGGATAATAAGAATTGATTAAAAATAACAATAAAAATCAAACTAACCAAGTGGAAATAAGGCCATGGCCTGGTTAACTGTCCCACAGAGGATAAATACCTGGTTTCCCCAGCAGTCAGTCAGAACCGAAAAATGGATCGACAACCAAGTCCAGCTGCCCCAGATTCAACTCTTATCAAAGAACGATGACCTGGACGACTCACAGCGCTCACCGGATGATGATCAGTCTGCAAATTTTAGCTGTTATCTGCTGGCCTTTATGTGCAGTGGCAGCATGACAAATATCAGTCAGGCATTCATTTTATGTTCATAACGTGGCATCGTAACATCACTGATGATGCCAAACACTTCCTTTTGGATGCTTCAGGAAAGAAATGTGAAATGAATGAAGGCACTCTGAAGGACTCTAAGAAATTAAAAAGGGGCCGGAGGAGTGACATTTCACTTCATGAATTAATGAATCCATGCAGGCAAAACTGAATGACGAGTGCAGACTAAATGTGGAAAGAGTAAGCCGGTGTTCGACTGTGTTGGTGTCAGCTGAATGAGACCCGTTTGCAGGCTGCTGCCCTGACAGCTGTATTGGAAAGGCTTAGGCGACACACACACACACACACACACACACACACACACACACACACACACACACACACACACACACACACACACACACACACACACACCGCTCTGAGGAGGTGACAGCTTTCAGTGGTTAAGAAGCCTGCTGTTGTGTGAATGGTTGCTCTTGTCCTCCTCTCCACTCTCTGTCAGAGTCTCTCTCTCTCAGTCTCTCTCCGGGTTTAATAACTGGCTTCAGGGAGGAAAAACACGGCATGAAGGGTGGCAGAAAAATAAACTCCGGCTTAAAGAGTCGAATTAGTAATAATTAAAGCCAAACATATGGCAGGAGAGGAGAGGAGAGGAGAGGAGAGGAGAGGAGAGGAGAGGTGAGAAAAAGGAAATGAAAGGATAAGAAAGAGAAAGAAAGAAGAGTTAGGAAGAGGAGAGATGAAGGCAGGAAAGAAAAAGGAAATAAGGAAATGTTTGATGAAAGGAGAAAGAAGGAAAGGACAAAAGGAGAGGAAAGGAAAAGGAGAGAAGAAAAAGAAAAAAGTAAAGAAATAAGAGGAGAAATAGGAAAGAAAGGACACGAGGAGAGGAAGGTGATGACTGCAGGAACAAAGATGGAAGAGGAAATAAAAGAAAAAGAGGTGAAAGTAAAGAGGAAAGGAAATGAGAGATGAGGGCAGGAGAGGAAAGGAAAGACAGGGAAAGGAGAGAAGAAGAGAGAAGAGGAGATGAAATGTGAGGAGAGGAAAAGATATTTTGTTTTACGTGCCGTCTGATATGCAAATCAAAGAAAAGCAGCAGAAAATGAAAGTAAAAAAAAAAAGAGATTGATGTGAGGACGGCGTCTTCTTCACAGAGTCTGTCCGGCAGCGCAGACTCTGAGCTCATGACTGTGACTTACAGCAGCACAAAGATTTGCTGGCATTGAGTCGTCGGTGTAAAATGCAAATGTCTTCACAGTATAAAAACATTTCCCAGCAGAAAGCCTCAGGATGGGATAGACACGCAGGAAACTGAAGCTTTACATGGAGGTGACATCCACCTGAGCGGTACAGACCTCAGCAGATGAACACATTCAGTCCAACAAAACATTTTCCGGGGTCGCTGTGGATCTCTCCAGAATGTGCTTCCCAAGAATGCTTAGTACTGTCTCAAATAATTAAACCCAGACTCCACTTCAACTAGCACAGAGGGCTGCAGGTGAAGCTGTTTGAATGTTAATGAGGTGGATGGAGGAAGGAGACGGAGGGAGATGGGAGGGAGGAGTGGATTCGGTGTTTCAGCAGAGGCCGCCTGTCAGCTGTGATAAAACACAAGAGCACAAACGCTCACCAATCATTTATAGGGTTCGCTGTCGCGAGGAACGTGATGGAGAAAGAGGGAGACGACCTCATGTCCTGCAGTGATAGAGCGATACACATCTATGGCACCAATAAAAGGAACTACGATTAACACACACACCTAAAATCAATAGAAAATAACAAAACCTTAGACTGACACTAAAAGTGTCTGCCTTTTCTTGCACTTAATACTCCATTTATTACATTTTAGGGATCTTTTCTCCAATTCAATATGAGAGTATTTTTATGCCCTAGCTCAGGTTAAACCCCTTAAAAAACATCAACAAATACGGAGAATTAATGCCATATAACTAGCTTATTATCAAGTCTGACAGCCCTGACGTTAAGCTAGCTCCAACTAACGTTACACAACCAGAAATCAGCTCGTTCTAAAACAGTGTTTGCCAGCGCCCAGTGGCTGGCTGGTTAGTGCCCATTCCCTGTTTGCTGCCTTTCGGGGGCTAATTAATGACATGATATTGGATGAATTCGATGCCAATTACTGTATTTTAGGCGGTATGAAAAGCACAACTTGATTACATTGGTTAGTAAACTACACGTCCCCAACGGTATTAACGTTTCACTTTGAGAATAATAAAGCTTAAAGCTGATGAACGAATCAATTGGCAGCTGTTTTGATAATCAAGTAACTGTTCAGGTCAAGTTTTCTGCTTCTCCAGCTGGAGAGCTCGCTGTGTTTCTGCTCTGAGTCATCTTAAATTTAATAATTTGGGTTTTTGGTACGGCTGCTCAGACAAAACAAGATTTTAAATCACCTTTGGCTCTGGGAGATTGTGACATTGGGCATTGTTTTCCTTTGGTTTGCAGCAGTGTAACAAACTAAATAATGTACAGTGAGCTTCTGTGTCTTTCTTGACAACAGTGGTTCGTTTTCCGCAGTGGTGACTGTAGCACAAAGTTTGATGCAGCTCTGTGTTTAGTGACTAATCTATTAACTTAATTTAATCCGGGCCCGACATAAAACCTGGAGGTTTTACAGGAGCCGAGGGCAGACTGGTCTGCACTGGATAATTCAGACTTTTAAAGGCTCCTGCCTACCTTCATCTCAGCTCCTGTGCAGCCACCATGTGTAGAATAATAAACTCACCACCATCCTTCTTGCTTTCCTCATGTGTGTCTTTCCTATTTCTCAAGAGTGCAGCTGCCTTTGTCCAGTCACATCAACTCCACCCTGTGTGAGCCTCCCTCTCACCCTTATCCAAGCTATAGAAAATTTGCCTAGGATTCTAATACATTAAACAAATCTTTACAAAGTAGAGCCCGGTGGCATGCTTCAGATTACACCCACAGCAACAACATTTATCTTGTTTGTGTACAGAGGAAACAACATCATTTTCATAAGTGTCCATCTTTTCCCAGCATGTTTATGTTGCTGTAATTTCACACGTCCTGCATCCACGCTGCTTAAACCATCTCATTCGTCTGTATCTGGTGTCGATTAACGGCAGACGTTCTTGTTAAACAACTTAAATATCTAACGTGTTGCAGCTGACATGAAGGGAGAGTTACGAAGTGCATAACAAATCCAACATGATATTAAACGCTCAAGCCAGTTTCATTGTCCCACAAGGCAGAGGAAAGGATCGTCAAGGATGTCTTTCCAATCCAATCTCAGCTGCTGGAAGCCTTTCCCAAAGTCTGACAGACACTCGATAAGAGAGGCAGGAACGCTCTCTAAGACAGGAAAGCGCTTTGGCTTTATCCTTCATCTCAATATTAGCAACCCTTGCCTCTCTGTTGCCTTTTCATATCAATACGCACACGTGTGCATGCACACGCAGTCAGACTATCAACTCCTGATAATATTTCCTCTCCTCTCCTGTGGCACAGCCGGTGCTGACTCGGCACACTTTTGACAGTCAGCTCTTTTGACGGTGCTGCTATGGAAATGAAGGAGAAGACCGGGGAAAGCGAATTTACATAGAAAATTGCCGCCTTGGTAGGAAAGTTACAGGGGAGGAGAGCGTGTTTAGATGGGCTGGAGGGGCATAAAAAACTGCAATGTGAGCAACAAGCGACGAGTTGACTTTAATGCTCGACGACGTGTCAATTTTGTCAGAACACACATGAATATACTTATAATATGAGCATGTACTGTGAAGTACACAAAGGAACTGATCATTATGATTTTCAACTATAGTTGATATGTTGACATTTGACACAAAGCCACAGGATCTTATTCTTCCCCAGCAGCTCAGTTTTCTACATGCAAGAGCGATTAAGCATCTTGTTGGAGAATGGAAGTCTGTTCACACCATCTCATATTCAGATTGCAGATTAATCCAGCTGCGGCACATTGTACTTCACACCTGAAATTTGGATGCACCCCAAATGCTCAACTCGAGTGGCCATCGCTGATTGGATTTTTGCTTCCCTGTTCACATGTTGCTGAGAAACAGTAAACTACAGGGACGCTGCGATATTGAAAACACTTTAAAAATGATTTTGGTGTCAATGGAGGCACTGGAGGATTAGGCTGGTTTCAGACCAAATCAAGCACTGTGGGGGAAAACACAGGTGTTTCCATTCATTTGTGTTGGAGATGTTGAGCCAGAATCGACTTTTGGAGAAACGCAACCTGGCATCACGCTGCGGTGGCCAATCAGATGATCAGACTGGTCAAACCTCCACAGTTGGCCTGAAATGTCTCTGAAACTGAGACTATCCAGGTGGATTCATGGATTCTAATTCTGAGTCTGGTTTGCAAAATAGGGTTTAATTTGGTTTGTGTTCAACGGTTCGAAAATGAGAGAAAGAGAGGGCGATAGCAAGCATTGGTCGAGAGACATAGACAGTGAATGACAGTAAGGGAGCACTGGCATTGAGAAAGCGAGAAAGCGTTACACGTCAAACCTCGTCATCCTCGACAGCCATTTGGTCTGAAACTGGCCTTAGTCCTCACCTCCAACTGAGCAGGAAAACTTATGAATGGATGAACTCACTGGTAATCATGTGATTGGTCAAGAGCTACAGTTACTAAGCTGATGCTTGGAAGCAGTTGCCATGGAAACAAAAGCAACCGACAATGACGAAATGGAGGCTGACAAATTCCTGATCAAAGAAAAGTCAAGCAATCAAAGATTTTCCTGCTCGGTAAACCTCAATTAACGTGACTTCAAATGGGTTGATAAATCTTATTATTACCATATTACAAATTTGGTTGACCAACACATCACTCATGAATTCAATGAAACACCCTTAAGTTTGCCATAAATAACTGGCTGAGATAATCACAAGGCTCTTTACAGGAAACAGACACTCCACTTAGGTCTGTGCGTTCACGTCAGCACCCACGCTGGGAATTATCAGGAAAGGCTAGTGGGACAAATATAGACATACAGTGAAGGAGCTGAACTAACAACGATAAATATTTCAAAGGAATATACTTCCTGAAACAACAGGCTAAAAGTAGAAGTGAAAAAGAGACTCAGAGTGAATGAGTGGAGAGGGAAAGAGGAAAGCCGTTCAAGTGCCCCAGTGGAGAGTCAGTGTTGTCAGAGAACAAGCCTGGGCTGGAACCCTGGAAGGCTTTCGTCTGAAGGAAAATGTCAAATACTCGCTCAAACAGTTCAGCACGACCAAAGACCATAAAGAGCCTGATCTGACTCCCCCCCGACAGAGCTAACGTAGCCCAAGCTGGTGCTACAGCTGAACCGGCAACAGCACTACTTCCACATCAGACTGAAAGAATATGTGACCCGGACCAACACAGGTCCAATCAGATTCATGACGAATCAATACCAGACCTAATTTTCAAGAGGCAAGGGATAAATCAAGAAGTCAGACGTGATGATTCGGAGGTCTAAATGTCACAGAGTCACTAGCAAATGTCAGTCACTGCAAAGGTCTACAGCTAGACCTTCTTGTTAAAGGTCTATGATACAAATTAGACCATAAAGCCTAAGGGCTGCGCTCTTCAACAGTTGGATTGACAAAAAGATGGATGTGTTTGGGTCATCTCTACACTGGCTTTTCCAAACTTTCGCAAAACATTTGCATGTGTTATGTTGTGTGTGTAAAGCTGTAGACATTTCTACAAGTCTACAAAATAAAAGATTTGTGTTTGCTCGAAAGAACTGAATGAGTTTTGCCTTTTCTTGGGGGGAACCCAAAACATGTGCCAACATCAAAAACTAGCAGGCTTATAGAGGAACATCTTACAAATGACAGATTGAGTCTACAGAACAGTTTTTGTTTCGACTGCTGCTGAATTTAGACAGAAGGCGACAAAATCAATATGAATTTAACATCTCTTACTTTGGGCTGTTTTGAAAAGACAACGGCTCTGAGGATTTTACATGAAATTGTCAACAAAACTGTATCCAGCCAAAAGGAGAGAGTCCCAGTGTGTAATAACTGAAATAGAGTTTGTCACAGCTACAAGACTTTGTTACTTCAACTGGCTGACAGCACACCAACATGCAAGTCAGGATCCCAAACATAATGCCTATGTGGGTACATCGGAAAATGTCACATTTTGAATACTATGGTACCAGTTCAACTTCTTGGTGTAAAGTAGTGTTGGTACTTGGTGTTGGTGTTACAGTAATGGATGGAGGTCTCTGGACTGGAGTCAGGAAGTAATGGCAATGTTTGGCGATGTTCCTCAGGTGGATGAACACAAACCTGGTGACTTGGTTCAAAGGAATGGTGGAGTCAGAGAACCTCGGAAAACGGGCAGATGGAGCAGTCGACAATGAACAAACACCAACCGTCTGGATTACAGTCTTGGAACAATGAGTTCTGTTTTATTAGTTTGTTTGATGTCATCCAGTTTGTTTTTTGTTATATCACGAAGGGATTGGATAAGTGTAACACAAAACTTTGTTACCTCAACTGGTTGACAGAGCGACAAAGTACCAACATGCTCGATGCATGATAAGTAGTATCCCAAACATACATGGGTACATCAGAGAAAATGTTATATTCTGAAAAGTACAGTTAGTCTACAAATATTTTATTTTACATTGTGAGTAAATCTGCTATTTGTGAAATCTATGCCATACCTCTGTCGAGTATTGGTCCATAATTACTTCAATTATAGACAATAAAAACATGGAAACCCATTCAAATATTGGTGTGAGGAATTTATAAGCAATTAGAAAAAATAAATATTTATTGCAATCCAATTAGGACTGTGTTACAGTAATGAATGAAGGTCTTTGCAACAGGGTCAGGAAGTAATGTCTGGAGTCTGAAAAAGTTCCTCAGGTGGATGAACACAAACTTGGTGGCTTGATTCAAAGGAAACACTGCAGATAAAGTTCAGGTTATGGACCTCGGAAAATAAGCAGCTGGAGCACTTGTCAGTGAACAAACGTCACGACCTCGAGTCTTGTTTTGTTGGTTTGTTGGACGTCATCCAGTTTGTTTTTTTGTTCCACCGTGAAAGCACTTGATGCGTGATTTTAATATTCTTGTGGAAAAAAAAAACAAAACAAAAAACAAAACAGAGGAGCTGTTAGGAAGAGAAGCAGTCAGACAGACAAGCTGAGTAGAGAACAAAGACCTTTAAGGCGGTGTGTAGCACAAGTGTTAAACAAAGCTACCTGTCAAACTGCTGTCTGCAAGGAGGGAAAAAAAACCCTCAGATCTCCACAGCTAGACGACACACACACATACTGAGATGAGGCACACACACACTAACTTTTCCTTCTTTTTCAAAAAAAACAGGTTAGACATGATAGAAAGACGGGCCTGCTGTATTAGCCCTTAAAAGCACCAGTCTAACATCAAAAAGACATCAGAAGGGACTGGAGATACACAGATGTACCGATATATATATATTTATACACACACACACACACACTCACACTCACAGGCCTGGTAACAAAGCCTTGGAGATAGCTGATGTAATTGGACTGTAAGTCCCACAGAGCACTGAGTTGCCTGGTGAGGAGTTGGAAGGCATGCAGCCGGCGCCGGGTATTAATATTGAGCAGAGCCGCAGGGCACGGCGCACTTTCACCCTCCAAAATTTGGACCTTTTTAGTCTCCCGGCCCAGATAAGACAATATAGACACAGTCGGGTTGGAGCACAAAAGCTGACCTGAAGAGCTTTGCGTCTGGAGCAACAGCTGAGGTCAGACCGAGACAAGCACTGTTGAATTCATTATAAATGACTTCATTTTTAATGCTGCATAATGCGGTGCATGTAACTTTCTACTTTCTAAGCAATTAAGAGATCAAACCAATTAATATGAGTCTGCCTAACTACTTTCCCCATCCTACCTGTAGCTCAGAGCCCCAAACACTTTCTGTCCTCATGAATATACACATCTTTAAAAACCTTTCTTCTAAACTTTATTTCTATTGCACCTTCTATATATAGATAGACTTTGACTCAAACAGCTTGGCAGTGTAATTTTTAGAAAACTTTACTCAAACTGGAATAAATAGTTCATTTGTAGGGAACTGTTTTCAGGGGCGATTAATACACATCTGAAGCTCTAATGACTATTGACGGCAAAAGAATGTGAGGTTCAAAATGGACTTCAGTGTCTCTAATGATTATTTTCAGTATCATTTTATTTGTTGATCACTTTCTTGATTAACTGGTTGGTTGCTCAGTCCATAACATGTCAGAAAACGCTGAAAAATGTTGGTCACTGAACCCAATGCGACGCTCTCAAATGTCTTCTTTAGAGCACAACCCAAAGATATTCAGTTTACTGTCATAGAGGACTAAAGAAAGCAGAAAATACTCACATTTGAGAAGCTGAAATCTGAGAATTTGGACATTTATCTTGTACCAAAATAGCTGGTGATTCATTTACAAGTAGAAAACCTATCGATGTAGCTCATTGATGTGTTTTTAATAATTTTGGACAACAAGAAAGTTCTTCCAATCGGAATAAGTTAGAACTTTGTCTGATCCTGTCAGCAGGATTAATTCATTGTTGTTGTAGGAGTATTTCATGATTTCAGATCTATCCTTTAAATGCGGTATTCTATGCTAAGCTAACTATTCTTAGATCTACTCAGAGATGCAGCCTAATGGGCGAGCCTGCAGCCCTGCAGCCTCGCCCGGGGAAACTCTTGGTCTTTTCATGCTGCTTAGGCAGAGCAAAGGCCGGTTACATTATAATGCCACATTTACAGCACGCTTGCTGGAGCTGTAATTAAAAAAACACAGAGTACACTGCGCTGAGGTGATTGGTATTTCACAGTCTGTGCTGGGGAAAAGTGAAACAGTTTGGGTCAATAGCTTTTTAATCGGAACATTTGCTGATACTGTCTCAAAATGAGTCCAAAAGCCTTGAGGCGGATCTAAAATATTGGGCTGCAACAAGCTGGTCCGTGCTCTGGCAATGCAAGTTTGTTAATCATGTTGGTTTTCAAATGGGAGAAAGCAGGCTTCAATGCATTCCTGGACAAAAACTTTCTAAACTACAACGACAGCTTTTACAAGTTCAGGGTTTTCCTGAGAGCACTGATGCAGGAATAATCACTTCTGCATTAAATGTTGTATTTAATTAATCAAACCTCGTCTTATTCATCACTTCTGAGGTCAACAATGAAACGAATGAGTTCTGAACTCAACATTTCTGTATGTATTTAACATGCACATGAAGAAGGAGAAAGAAAGAGCGTACAATGAGTACACAAGGATGAATGACAGGCGAACAAGTCAGAGATACGAGCGGAGAGAGAAAGACGAACAATAGGAATGTCAGAGTCAACTGCTAATCTGTGATTAGATAGCACCACGGGATGATAATACTCAAATGTGAGAGCAAAGGGAAAGACTCTTGTTCTGCTTCCTCTGTCACTCAAAGCAGCATGTGTGTGTGCATGTGTGTGTGTGTGTGTGTGTGTGTGTGTGTGTGTGTGTGTGTGAGAGGGTATATTAACAAGGCAAATAGCTTCTTTTCCTTATCTTCCTTGCAGGGGGAAGAGATAAGGTCCAATGAGAGCCGGTCTCGGAAGCAGCTTTGGCTCCCTTCAGGCCAGATGACATGAATAAGAACAAAGCACATGAACTCCAGGGACGTCTCAGTGTTTCTAACAATAACCTGCTGCAGATCTGTCACTCAGTAACCCCGGGGACCCATCAGCATACTTGCTGGACATATATATAGGTTTATTAATATTACATAGAAGGTACGGGTTAAGCATAATCATGTAGCTGATATTGACTTTTCGCTAAAACTGGATCTGGTCCAGTGCGTGTATTATACTGATATGAAAGGTAGAGTCTGATCCACTTTGAGTGATTATACTCTGGGTGTATTTGGGGAGATAGAAGATAGAAATTAATCTGAGGCAACACTGATTGGAGTCGACATTATTTTGCATTAATGATCTCAGGATTTAATGCTAGAAATACAATGTGGGCTTTGCTGTTCTGAGTTGCAGTGTTATTGAGCAGAGTATTAAAGTCCCAAGATACTCCGAGAATGAGAACTTTCCAACAAACAATGCCTCGGAAGAATTATTCTGACGTGTAACGATTTTATATTAGCATACTTTCTGAGAGAAAAGTAATCCCGAACTGATTACAGAGTCTCTCCAAACTCTACAAATGATCACAGCATCGATTCTCAGCATTGTTCTGTACACTATTCGTCTTTCTTAACGAAATTAACTGTTAAATGCATCGGTGCTTTTCCAAACATTTCTGCAAACCTCAGATCTTTGGAGATCGCCGAATGCCTCTCAGATATATCAACATGGATGAAGGGAAATCACCTCCAGCTGAACCTCTCAAAAACTGAACTGCTGGTCCGATACACCATGACATCAACATCTCTGTTTGACATTGGTGGAACGTCCTACCAGTTCCTACCAGATCAGAGTCGCCCCTCTCTACCTTCAAAAACCTCCTGAAGACCTCCAGATCTTCAGAGAGGACCTCCTCTCCAACACTACCAACAACTGGACATGATAAATCTGTCCCCCTCTACAACTGTACCTTTATTCTATGTGAGTAGTACTTACTACTGCACTAAAATGTCAAACTGTACCTTGATTGTTTCTCTTTTTTGGAAGTCACTCTTCTATAAAAATAAGCCATTTACTAATATCCCATTTCTTGTAAACCTTCGATAAAAAACACACAAAAGTTAGATTTTGCCATTTATGATTTATTCTTTATCCAGGTTCTCTTGAAAATGACCTCGTCCTCTAAGATTTGATGGCCAGAATGAGGAAAAATAAGGTGCAGCTTGAAAAATAGCTTTTATTTAAGGCTGAAGGAAAGAGATCAGGATCATGGTCATAGATAAACAGTAAAAAATTTAACACTGGCTGCTTGTATGAGAGAGGAAGCCTCACTATTTCCTCTGCTGGAACTGAGTGTTGCATAATGGTGATAAAAACACTGCATTTACACTTATCTCACACTGTAGGCATAAATGCTAATGCTATGCTTATGCAATGTGCATCATTTTCCAACCACACTGCTGCCTCCTCAACAGCTGCAACACTAATGTTCAATATTTCCATAAAAAAAAAAAAAAAAAAAAAAAAAAAAAAAAACACAACTGTGTCTGCAAGATTTTGCAGCGTTTTCCCAGACGTTTATGACTTCATGAAGATGTCACAAGCTAAAATGATAGCATTTTTTTGGTTGCAGCCTGAAGTTACTTCTGGAAACTCTTTAGTCCTATGTTGCACACATTATTTATTATCTATTTTTTTAGTTGAAATATATCCTCTGCTGAAGCTATCTGGTAATTTTTCATTTATTAAAACCTTTTCCTATCCTGTGCCCCTACAGAAGCTGTGCTGGACCAGAAGATTCAGTCAAAATAATAAAAAAAAAAAAGCTCATGCACTGCAATGTCTCTGCAACAACCAGGCTGCTCATTGGCTGACTTAAGATGGATGCTTGAAAGAAGAATTAAAGTAATAATTAATTGACTATAACCTTGCTTTTTGTACAAAAATAGAGCAGTACCAGGGAAATTAAGAGCTCTAACTCTATCAATGTTGGTAAAGTTTGTTTTCAATCGTACTGTATGCAGATGATTGACAACTATTCATCTTGCAATGAACCAATTAAGGACGGAGAAGAGACTTATATTACTCTTTCAATATCTGAATATAAAGTAGAGTTAATACTGTTACTACTAGCTATAAATGTCTCTTTAAGCACCCTTTTAAGTGCCGTCATGTTAATTCTTTAAGAAACATCTTTGCGTTGTGAATGATGGCCGAACAGATGCTCCTCGGCAGACTCCTAGCTCCGATCCAGGAGCAACGTTCCCCTAATAAACACTGAGTTTTTGTGTTTCTCCTTTCTCTCCAGGAAGGACGCTGAAGATGCAGATGGTGTTATGAGAGCAGGTGTCAATACAGCCTGTCTGTTTGTTCTCAGCTCCAGCCAGGAGGAAGGAGAGAATCGTTGAGTAGTTTTGTGTTGGACTTGTGAACAAATGCTCTCATTTGGCTATCCTGAACAGCAGCAGCACTTCGTTTTTGTTGGTTTTTCTGGTAGAGGTTCAAATGTTACACAGCGTGAAAGACTCACAAACACCAATATGGCGTACAGCTGTGTGTGTGTGTGTGCGTGTGTGTGTGTGAAGACACAGGACAAAAGCAGAGTGAGGGGAAAATAAAGCAAAGTGTGCTGTAACAATTACACAGTCTGTCAAAGCACGGCAGGAGGAAAGGCTCGGTTCCTCCTCTGACCGAGTGTTTGTATAGTTGTTAGGAGGCTGCAAAGTCGAGCCTCGCAACTGCCTGAAGTACATGCGTGCTTGAAGGCACACACGCTCAAACACAGCACTGATAAAGGCTTTGGTAAGCTGCAGGAAAGAAGGAAGACTCAGCCCATGTGTGACCCTGTTGACCAAACCAATTTTCCCCTTGTCGAGCAGTCTACTGCAGCGAGCGGCTGTGTGTGTTTGAGGTAGAATAGACTACAGAGTGTACCAATAACATAATAAAGGAACAATGCAACAGGTTGGTCCAAAGGGAATACAAAGCAAATTCCCACACACACATTGTTAACCTAGAAGGAAAGGTCACAGCTTGTGTTTGCATGTACAACATGACGGGGTGTGGGCTAATCCCATAGCACTGGACTGTTAAGATGAAAAGTAGCTCATGGGCGTTGTTATATCTACATAAGGGTTTAGCTGCTGTACTGTATCCACAGAGGTTAATGCATGACGCGATGACTGAAATAATATTTACATAAACCATCCGAGGTGTGCATGGTTTTATCTGGAAGTGAACAGATGACGACGTTACAGATGAAATTAAAGAAACAAACTGTCAAAACCAGACAAATCAGAGAGAACATACTGTATCTAATGAAAGCTCTCCAACTACAAAGATGCTGATTAAGAAAATCAACACTAGAAAATGGATTGTTAATGGACTGTGTGAAAGCAGATGGAAGCCACAGGATGCTAAGAATGTCGTCATGAATTCAGAGTCTGAGAGTCGCATTTAATGAAGGAAACATGCTGTACTTTCCCCACATGGTAAGAAAGACAAAGAACTACAGAGTTCTGACCTCTAAAGAACATTTTAAAAACTAAAAAGATGACAGGAACAATTACATGTTTTAATTTGATCTTATTCTTTGGTCCACTCCAGTTTTATCATGACCTCACTGTCACATTTCTTTAGATTTATTACCAAGTTATAAATCTCATCCGTGAGATTTTAATAAGATCTGAAAAACCAGAAGTCTCAGAGTGACGCATTTAAATACGCACATGTTCACGCAATAAATGGCTCCGGCTCCATTTAATCGCTGTTCCCGTTTACAGTCTTGTGTGATCAGTGATCCAATCGATTATTTTATTTCTGCATGACCTTTACAATATCAAATATGTGTGTGTGTGTGTGTTTGTGTGTGTGTCTGTTTTTGTGTGTCTCTTCCCCTCCATCTACTGATTCACTGAACCGAGTTTCTTATCTAAAGTGGTTTTGGTCAGTCAGCCTCAGAAGGAAATACAACCTTGTGGCAGTGTTACAAGAGCACAGCTTTAAATCCCTGCAAGGCAATTTTACCTTTAACGTATATCTGTGAGCACGTCCATAAACACTGAGTTTAATCCAACAGCCTATTTATTATTGAACATATTTTAGGAAATAAGTTACATTTATATTATAATTTGACAACACAGTGTTTAATTTACGTTACAAAATAGCTTTAAACATAATCGTATTTAACTATGAATCTGTCCCAGCCATGCTCTCCATATTTCTTTACTAAAACACCAACTGTCTCCAGTTTTTGACAGCGACTTTTTCATCTTTAATATTTTATTGAACTTTAGTCGTGTTACAACAGCAGCACAGAATAAACCCTGACAGTGGCTTGTTCATTTTGGCCCCTGCAGACTGTCTTTTCCCCGGCTCCAGAAATAACTGTAGAGGCTCTTTTTCAGACTGGATATCCCTTTGAAGTTACTGTGATGTGAGCTTTGTACTCTTACAAAGACTGGCCTTTGTTTATAGGCTACCTTTCACTACTTTAATCAAACCTGATGAATGTTTGATACTCGTTGCTTCATGGTGTGGACTTTTCTGCCACAGAAAATATAATGTTGACCCAACCGACTGAGCCACGATGGAAACTCCAAACACTACCTTTGTTAAAACTCCGGTCTGGGACCTTAATTAGTGCCGATGATTGGAGCGGATAACAAGTTTGATGACTAATTTATCAGTTCAGTGAAACATTTGCTGGTCTCAAATGGCAAATGTGCTTTTCTCTACTTTACATCATTAGAAATATCTTTGTTGTTTGTTGTTAAAAGACATTATGACAGCATATTTTCTGGCAGTTTAAGTAAAACAGTCCTGTTGTTGATTTAATGTACTGTCATCTAGTCTAATGTGTATTCTTTTTAATTTTAGTTGGTTCAAATTGCCATTTCTATTCGGATTAAATTAAGTTCTTATTGGAGTCAACGTAAAATTAGTTGAAAGCGACGGCCTGCCTAGTTACAATCATGCAGCTAAACAGTACACAAACATTTGATTGCTCTCCTCAGATGTTTCCAGACAGATCAGCAGTGCCTGGTTTGGCAGTTTGAGTCCAGTCTGTTGAGCTGGACGGACACACTGAGAATGACTTGTAAATCATAAATTAGTCACGGCCTGAATCATACCCTGCTTTATCGCCCGTTTTACTCTAAATGGGACCATAATTCACAAACAAACTCTTTAGAAGACTTGAAACTAGAGATTAAGACTATAAACTCACAAGGAAACAGCTTACCCAAGTAATAAATCAAGCAAAAAGAAGGTTTAAGACACTTTATAGACCCAGAAACTCTGTTGTCTAATTACACTGTCTGTCAATGCTTACTGCAATTTATCTATTTTAATTACCTATTTACCAATTAAGTGACACTAATCCAGTCTAATATTTGCAAGTTAAAATCTGCAACAATGAGAGAAAACTGAAGTGAGGCTGAGCGGATTTTTTTCACGAGGCGGAACAGACAGAGTGACAGAGTGTGCATCACATTGGTCAGAATCTATTCTTTTCCATTCTCTGTCCTCAATCCTCTGCCTTCCATCTGTAGCCCCGCTCGCTCTCCTCAGAACAGATTAGACCAGTCTAAAAAGAGATTAAGATAGATATCCAGAAAATTCATTCTCTACGGTTGGTAAATAACCTTTACTTGGCCCGGTGTGTGTGTGAGTGTGTGTGTGTGTG
The DNA here is from genome assembly GCA_028641955.1 of Protonibea diacanthus. Lineage (NCBI taxonomy): Eukaryota > Metazoa > Chordata > Actinopteri > Sciaenidae > Protonibea > Protonibea diacanthus. The sequence continues at coordinate 19,497,035 of CM053992.1, forward strand.
TGTGTGTGTGTGTGTGGATATGTAAGACGCTTTACTTGGGCGCTGCAGGAGGATAGCAGAGATGGCCAAAAGGGGGGAAAAAAGGATGGGGGCGGTTGTTTTTCTCTTCCCATCCCAAAGCCAATTTTCTCACTGAGTGAATGAGGATTTCCTGAGGATAGAAGATAGAACTGTCTGCTGGCTCCGCCCAACACGCTGCACCGCCAGTGTGTGTTTATGGCTTAGCTGTCGGCGGTCAGCGGTGCAGGTTGTTGTGCTGACCCCGCACGGCGAGAGGTCAGGGATGGGATTACACTGTGGGCGGCTTAGTGTCAATGAGCCTGCCCCTGCCTGTGAGTGTCTGTATCAGAGCCAGGTATTGATAGAAAGTGTAAATTGTTCAGTATGGATGGATGCACGTCCATCTATATCATCAAATCAAGGAGGTGAGCTACTAAAAGTGAGGGCTGGATACTCAAACAGAGCCACACTGGCAGGCAGAGAAAAGAGCCGACCATCAAAGACAGGGCCGGGCTGTGAAAATATAAATATTTAATGACAGCACACATTTTCAGTCTCTCCTGGAAGACTTCTATAGCGTTGTACTCAAGTTGTGCACAAGGAAAAAAAAAAGCCAAAAATAGTGCTGTGAACACAACGCTCCACACAGCTGGCCAATCACGATGTGAGGTGGTTGTGATGTCAGATTGTCGTTGTAGAAACAGTCAGATATTAGCCCGCTAATCTAAAGTCAGGAAGTTATGAAGTTTAGTAACTCCTTCATGAAATGTGGCCAACAAGAGATAAATTCTTTCTAGGACGGCACTGAGAGCTGAAGCTAACAATCTTCTCTTTATCTATTTTCATCACAGTTTTCCTAATTCTTCCAGTGACCTAACATCACATCAAATCTGAGATGAATGTTTAGCATTAAGCTTGAAAATCACAAATCACAAAAAAGATGATTAGATTGTCAAAACTAGATCGATTGACTCATTGAATGATTGTTTCAGTTTCAGAGAATTGCACAAATCATTTATACAAAGTGTAATTACATCTTTGGTTTGCTTTGTTTGGTCTGTGACAAAGTCGACAACTTATCAAGTCAGAGATTTCCCTATGAAAACTTAGAAGAAGAAACTTAAAAGATACGTCGACGTTCTTAGACATTTCAGAGTGGGTACTATCTGAGTTTTAACTGCTTTCTTCTTACAAAGATAAACACTGTAGCATCGGAGGAAACGCTCCCACAGGTTCATCCATCTGCTATGTTTCTTTCCAGGATCATGAGGGTCTTGAACCAATCCCATCGTGCATTAAACAACACAAAAAACTACACACGCCTCTGACAGGTCAGCAGTCTGTGAACGTGACTGCATTTAAATCTCTTATGCGCAGTCTTGAATTCACCGGAGTTGCATGTTTTTCACGACTCCGTGAGGAAACAAAACATCCGCAGGGAATCCAAAAGAACATGGAAAATTCTTACATTTTTAATAAACTGGATCAAACATGCTCGGCGTGAACGAATTGTTCGTGAGCCTTTTTTGTAGAGTTATCGGTGAGCATTTACATAAAGACTGAACTAGAAACTTGCATGACAATTATACAAGATTTCACACTTTGCCGGATGCTTTTAAGTCTATCTAAAGAAACCTACAATGACATGCCTGCATGTATATTTAGCATGACAGGTCCCCTTGGATATCAAACTCTAAAAACCTGTCTGTAAGCGCTTCACTCACTGAAATGCACAGCAAAAAATAATACACTAAAGAATGTGTGAAAAGTGTCAAGACATCCATCCGAGCTTTCTATCCCTCCGCCTGCCTCCATCCAGTTGCTGCACAATGAAGTGGGAGTAAATAGAGAGCTGCGGATGTGTGAGTGTGTATCGCACTCGACGGGTGTCTGATTGGACGTCACGGTCCTGGGAGGTGGTCCGTCAATGACGGTTGCCCTTGGCTGCTTTTTTGTTCATGCATGTGTGAGTTCGTAGCTTGTGTCATATGTGTGTTTGCGTGATTTTCTCCACACACACACTCTACATTCAGTTCAAGCCGGAGTCGGCACGTCATCTCTCATGTCTGAATCCTGCCACAGCCTTGCAGACGATATTTATGTTGCAGAATAAGAAGTGAAAAAGATGCTAAGACGTTCTCTTTGAGGATGCAGCATTAATGCCGAATGTCTCCAATGTTTCAAGAGGTTTTCAAGTGAAGCAACTGTCTAGCTTTGCGTCAAACATTTATCATTTTTTGTGATGTTTTTTCATGTGAAGAAATGGACTGTAGCCCTGCGCCCAAGACAAATCTCCCCTCGGGCAAAATAAAGTTTACTCTACTTTTCTCGACTCTTCCAGATACAGATTCAGCCAGCCTGCTATTGCCCTGCGGCTTCCTGTCTCACTCGATCCTCGTTTCACTGAGTCATTCTTACTTTCCTCAGTGTAAAACCCATTTTCTCATGCCAGCCATCCACCTATTGTCATGCACTGTGTCTCTACATCTTCTCTTTTCCATTATCTCGAGCCACTAGCTAAACAGCTGGTCCGCATTCTTCTTCTTCTTTCTTCATGTCTCTTACATAATTCCGTCACTCATCTCATTTGTTGTTCTCAACACGACACCTCTTCTTTGTTGCAGCTCGCTCTCTCTCCGTCGCTCCCTCCACCTCCAGACGTAGTTTGTGTGGAGGCATCTTTGGTACGTGTGCATTTGGATTTGTGGGTGTTTTTTCTGGCTTTGTCTAATTACAATGCGGTGCATGCTAATTGAGAACAAACGAGGGCAGCTGGGGGAGAAGTCAGGAGATGTTTCCGGAAGTCAGACACCATATTCCCTTTAATTAAAGAAATCGGGCATGCGAGATGTTTTTACTTTGCTCAAGTACTTTTTGGAGGTGAAGTTAGTATCAGCAGTGGACTGCAGAGGCCAACTCTCACACCTCCACCATCTTTAATTTAATGTCACATTAAGTCTGTTCACACTTGTGTGTCTTAGCCACAGGTTAACCTCAATCCCAGGCTAAAAAAAAAAAAAAAAAGCCTGTAGCTAGTTTAAGCTAATTTTATTCATAACCCATTATCCATTCACTCAGGGCTAACAGTAAACGCTGGGTTATGAATCACGCTGTAACATTTGAGCCTTGAGTGAACATCCTCAAACTGCTGACAGCATGCAACTTATTTCAATTTGTTAGGACATTAAACATTTAATTGCTTTGCTTCTATCCTCGACTCGCTGCATTGGAGAGGGGTTTTAGTAAGCCTTGTGGGTGCTGTTAGTCGAAGGCTGGCAAAGGCCTTATCCACATGTACTTCTTGTCGTCGGTGTTAAGTCAGACTTCATATAAACAAACAGTGATCTGGCATATGTTGCTGTGCCTTACTTTCATGATGCCTGCACAAAGCTGTCAGCAGAACTCGTGAGAAAATGAAGTAAAGGAGCCACGTAATTTGATTTCATAAGCAAGCAGCTGTTCGAGTTACCACCCTGTCAGCCATATGGGAGAGCATCAGAAAGTTGCGTACATCGAGACTCCCTGATGTCTCCAAACTTCTCGTCTGTAAACCTGCTGGTTTCTCTGCCTCGACTTATCTTGTCTAAGTGACATCAAACTGACCTTGAAGGCGAGCCATTTACTGCAGGAAATATATTATTACATACTACGAGAACATGTAGATGTTTACAGGCTCTGCTACCAAACGCAGGCAGCAAAATATGAGATAACTTCTCTCTGTTTATCCTGAGTAAATACATTTGGGCAAACACACAAGATCCGGGTAAAAATTTTAGAATAAATACTGATGTTGACATGCAAGTTAGCGTGATTGGCGCCTCAGTAATTCAGAAGAAACACAAATTTGCATGTGTTAAAATCCTAGTAGTGGATTATGGGTCTATTTTCTGCTTAAGTTTAATCATATGAGTCTACACGACAGCAGAACTAGTGTCCTTAATGACCCTGAAATCATGGGTAAGACAAATTAGTCCACTCCGTCTACTTGAAACAGTACCAGCAATCAGTAATTGTATGATTGGAACATGAAGGCTGAGCATGAAACTGAAAGATGAATGCTTGCCTGATTGCAGATCAGAGTGCGCCTGAGATTTGTGAATATACTTGGGGGAAAGCAATCTTAATCGAGACTGATCAATTAAGCAGAAAAAGAATTGGCAAAGTCGTCCTGTGCTGTGCTGTCCCGAGCCAGGCTGGTGCCATCTGATCAATCACTGACAATAAAAAGGAAATGAATCAAGGCCCGGATTAATTTATGTTGTTCATGCCACAGAAATCCATGAAACAACCAAACCGAGCCAGGCGAAATCAGTTAAACACAAATCGTTGCAGCGAAGACAAACAAAGACCGGACAAAGGCCAACCGCAATTACCGGGACGCAGCATTGAGCGGCATTGTTAACAAGTGACCAATTTATTTATTTTGTGGTTGATACAATGGTTGCCTGGCTAAACAGCAGACCAGCAATAACAAAGTATTGGTTTCCTGTATTGTCATGATTTATTAACTCATACATTTAATCTTAGATGCATCATACCAGAGGATATCTTAGTCCTAGCAGTCTTGTATTGGCTTATTGGTGGACCCAAGGCATTTCTTTCTATAGTAGCCGAACAAGGAAACACTGTCTGGGGGGAATCTTTTGTAATTTTGGAAAATGTCCATTCGATATGGCCGATTCAGACAGCTGAAGCCTCATATTTGCTTTGGCTGAACTGAGAGTACCGTGTGCTTTGTCTTTCATTACTTACAGTCCAAGTAGTTCCTCTATAAAGGGTATCTCTCCATGTCCAGTTTAGAGAGATTGGATGATTACAACATCCAGTAACTCTTTCCAAGACTAGACTTTTACACGGTTCATTTCCTTCCTTCCTTCCTTCCGTCTATAAGACACCCGGAAATCAAGCCTCTGCTTTGGATTTCTAGTGACAGGTTATTCATTTTAATCTGGGTTGTTCTAAAAGGATGAGAGAGGCAACTGGGACACTCATCCCCACCGTCACCAGATTACTCTGTCAGACACATCTAAATGAGATTGGGATTAGTTTTCATCAAAAACAAGCAACTATTGCTAGTTTTCATTACTATGATTCCAGGATAAGGGTTTGGAAAGGATAACAGCAAATTTTAAAAGCAGATCTTCGCAGCAAGGATTTGTTGAATCTCACACACTGTAATTTAAATTTTACACACTACAATCACAACATGACTCAATAACGTGAGGATTTTTTTTTGCATTTGGAGCATTACACGAGAAGTGAGAGGTTTGCTGCTCAACATCCATGATACTAACATCACTTAACAAAGAAACATCTCTGATTTAGTGTTTCTGTTCTTCTTCCATCACATCCCTCATTACATTCCTTCTTCTGTTTATCCATATCTCTATAATAAGATTTGTTTCACCTCTCTCAAACTGCCATCCTTTTTGATCTCCTAGATCCTTTCCTTTTCCTATTTTTTATTGCTTCCTGCCTTTATTTCTCCCCGACATGCTTGTTTATTTGCTTGTTCCTTCCTCAGTTTCTTGCGTTTGTTCCTTCTCCAATCTTTGTTTTTTAATTCCTGCCTTTCATTCCTTTACCCTTCAGTGCCCCCCCCCCCCCCTTTTTTAAAAATTTTATTGCTTTGTTATTTCCATTTCTTCTAATCCCTGATTTCTCTTTTACTCATAGTACACACTAACTCTTAGAAGGTTATGAGAATGCAGTTTGTTCACACTGGAAAAGATGCTCAGCTGGTATGTATGCCAAAACCCATTCATTTCTGAGCATAAAATAGAGACTGCTCACAGCTGGAAGATGCTTCAATATATTGTGGATGTTGGTCAAACAGCTTCAAGAACGCCTCAAAAAACCTTTAAAAAAACACTTTTTCAAGTCTAATTGGCAGCAGCTGTCTAAAGGCATACTTTGATTGACGTCCGACGGTACAACTTATTTCCTTTTAGTATAAGTCGGTTGATTTCTTGGATACCGAGTGCCACTGTGCACTCCAAAGATGAGTGTGTATAGAACATGTGTATACAGAATGCAGTACAGAATTGTGACATAGCATCTGTCTCTCCATGTTCTTTCTCCATCATTTCAAATCCTTTTCCTTGCTTCCGCTTGATTCCTTTCCTCATCAATCATCACCTTCTTTCAGGTTTCTTCTTTCATGTTTCTCCTTTTATTTCCCCCTAAAACATCCTCCTTCATGCGCTGCTTCCTTTTCTTTCTCTCTTGATTTCTTTCCTTTATTCCTGCTGCCGTCTGTCCTTCCTCTGTCCTTCCCTCCTTGAAGCACTTAGCTTTGATTAGGAGGACTGGAAGCCTCCTTCGTCTCTCCATACATTTGTTTACTTCCTTCCTGCAGTCTTTCCCTTCTTCCCTTTCTTCAGTGGATGAGGCTACACGCTGTGATCTGTATGCAGGCGGGGACGTTAAAAGCCTGCCAGTAGGGTGCATACAGCCAGTACCAGCTGTACTTTTACTGATCAAATTTTCATCAAAAGGCCCAGGTCTCTTTGAGTTGGAGCCAGACGAGGACCAACGGGGGGAGACGACTGAGTGACTCCTCTCCTCTACCTGCTCCTTCTGTCTGTCTAAAACACCTCTCATCACTCCCCAGCCACTGTCCTTAAAAAGAAACGTTAGCTGATGTGTAAGCACTGAAAGCTGCTGAAATGACGAGCATACATGCACAAGATATCTGACTGAAAATGGGCTCTAAAGGTGCCCACAAGTCTTCTATGTACCGACATGTCCACACAGCTTTGGCCAAAAACCACTGCAGTTTTCTGCATGCAGCATAAAGGCATTGTTTTCACCTAGTGTATTTGAATATTTCTGCATACCGGCGTCCCTAAACAGTATTAGAATTGCAAATTGGATATGACTGGAAAGCGGAGACTCTTGTGGATTCACTGAGCTCAATTGTATTCATGCGTATTGATGTTAGTCCCCCATTGTAGCCGTTTCATTGTAGTGAGAACATTTTTTCATCAGAGCTCAATGTACAAAACGATCTACTGTGACGTCAAGGATAATAACAGCCTCGTGAAACTTTACAACCACAAACTAGAGACTCTGTGTATTCAGAGGATGCATGGCTTTCTTGGGTCGTTGCCACCCAATTGCTTAAAAAATGCAATCTCAAGAAATCTCCAAATGTCAAATGTTTTTCACAGAATTGTTTTTTCTATGGTGTTCTGCAAAGTCTTGGTGTATTAACGTGGGATTTTTGATCATTTCATCACCCCAAAACTGTTGCAAAAACATATAGAAGTGGCGGAGTTGAAAAGTTAAAAGCTGAAATGTTTTCATCGCTTACGTGCTTGATACTGTTGACTCAAATAACTAAGAAGGAGGTAGAGGTGCCTCAACAATTTGGTCCACTGTCCATACTGTAGTATCTATGTCTATATAAGTACGTGGAATAAAAATATTAAAGGCTTCACAGAGGACGGTACTTGTCAGGACACACACTGAACCTGTCCAAAGAGGTTTCATGTTTAAATGAAAGCAGAAAAATAACAAACTAAAGTCCGTTTTCAGTTTTTCATTCCGGTGTATATTGAGTGGGCAGAGTGTTAACAAAGTCTCTCCATCTATCTCCAATGAATCCATTTTCCAATTCAGACAACAACACTACAGAATGCAGAAGAAGTCAAGGGGCTGAATAGTGACTAAGGTCGCAGTCTAATCTTTTATAATACTCGGTCTATTCAGCTGACAGCTTCTCTCTCTCTCTGCTCGGTGGTCTCTTTTTGGGTTTGAGGGTTGAACATCTTCTCAGGAGGTCAGGCACAGTCTCATCTAATAGATACTCCAAATGGAGAGTTACATAATACCTCACCGGTGTTCAATTAGTCCATTTTGTTATAAAAATATCAGTTCACAGAGTGTACCTGCAGTAAAGCTCCACTTTACCTCAAAGAGCTTTTATCTGGAGTGAGTTGCCAAGAGGGCCGGTGTTACAGGTTGAAATTTAGCAGCATGTAAAAGAGGGAAGAAACTTGAGTGACAACTACAAAACTCTTTCAGTAAAAGAAATTGTGAAGTGTTTAATTTGCTCAGCAGACGTGGAAAGTGAGTATTGTCACTTTGCTGCTTCGTAGTTTTACAGAACAAAATAACATTAATAAATCATAATGTACTTTTATGAATTTAAAACTTATTTACGACTTTTTTTTGAGACTTTTCTTGGGGTTAAGCTTCAGTTTAAGTTTTTATCACGGAAACAATGACTGGATTGTCAGCTCATTGACTAGTCGAATAGACGATTAGTCGATCAACACAAAATTAATCAGCGACTATTTCAATGTTGGATTATTCCTTTAATTCTTCTTTCATGCCTCATGAAACTGTTGGATGACAAACTAGAGACCTAGGGCATTTAGAAAACATATTGACGTTTCTTAGATATACTGGGAATAAGGGAGTTTCTAAGCATTTTCCAAAAGAGAAGTGATTTCCACCCAGTTGCAGAAAAAGGCGATTACCAAAGAAATCGCCAAACAGCATCAATTGAGACAGCATGAATTTTTCTTTAGTGTTGTAAAATGTCTTGTTGCCTTAATGTGGTGTTTTGGAGGGATTGTTGGTACAAACTGTTAAATGTTGCATCAATTCTGTGTTATAGATGGTACCAACCCATCACAATGGGTCTTCTGTCAAGCAAAAGTGCTAAATTATACCTTTCCTTGTAGTTACGGTCTCATGAAACTCAACCACAAACTAGAGATCAAGTGTATTCGGAGGATTTTTAGCTTGCTGAGGAATTTCCAATTTTATCTGACTTACTATGTGTGACTGCAAACAAATATTTTAGGGTCCTGAACCATTAGTTGACAAGCAATTTGTAGCTTTTGACTATCACTTTTACTATTTCTGACAATTTCTAGAAAGTTGATTTATTTATAGGTCGTTATGTAATTAAAATCTGTCACTGGAGCCAGCAGGTATTGATGCTGTTAGTTCTTTTACCCTCAGCGTCACCCATCAGTCTTTCAGCCCTGCATCAACATTCATTCAGTGGCCCACCACGAGCAACATTCAGTCATCTTATCCATTAACAGCCTTCCTCCAAGGCCGCCCAGCAGCCATCCATCTACCTCCTCCATTCTTTAGGGGACCCTGACCTGCAGCTGAAGGAGAGGGACCCCTCAAGGCTGTGATGAAATACGAGAGTATTCTGAGCTCGGAGTGACTGCTGAGGAATGGCGAGGAGACACAGTGCGCCTCCACTGTTTCACACTTGTCAAGAGGATTATCAGTTCAGATTATCTGCAAGCCTCTGTTTCCAATGGAGCCGCTTTTGTCATGACTGTGTGCGGCGACAAATGGTAGGAAGCTCAGTGTTGTCCTGTCGTTTCGCCTTTATATGAACTACAGATTGCAGTTTTTGTTGTGTTGTTTTATGATTTATTCACCTGTTTTTAGGTACAAAGATGCCAGGCATGTGACTGCCCGTTGGGCAAACCAACATGGAACCACTGCCACAATAATCCTTCATATTAATCTCCACTCCAGAGCTGGTTAGCTGATTAATCAACTAGTCAATCAACAGAAAATGAACTGGCAATTATCTTGATAACTGCTTAGCACATTTCCCAAGCAAAAATAATAATAATAATTACTCCCTGCTCTCAGCTTCTAAATTGTATTTCTCTTTATGTGATAATAAACTTGACTTGTTTTACACCTTTAGTTGGACAAAACAACAATTTGGAGTCTTCCCTTTTAGGATACTTTGATGTGAAATATCATTTTTCAGTACTTTTTAGAGGAAATTAATCAATAAACCCTAAAAAAAAAGTCCTTAATGGGAATAGCTGCAGACTTAATGCTATTTAAATCGAACTGAGTACCTGTTTAGGTTTGAATTCACTGTGGAGAGACATTTAAAGGCTTAATCTATATGATTTGTGTTACATGGTCTCACTTTGTTGTTGGATTTGGAGAATTGATGAATACATTAGGTTTAATATTTAAGCTGTTCTTGGAAGCTACTTAACACTTACTTCTTTTTTATCTTACAAGTGTGCAACTAGGCTTCGGTAAGTGTTCTTTAAGTAACAAATTATTGTTTCTGTTTGTGCCATCATTGCTTATTTTAAAACCGTAGCCGGAACATCCAGCACTTTACAAATAAGACATAATGTTCCTCCAGATTTTCCGTGTGTGTTAAAGCACTGAAATGCTTATTGTACTTGGAAATGGGTTTTGCTACCAGAAAACTCCCCATCTGACTCATGCCTGCACTATCTCTCCTTGTTAATAAAGAAGCACTTAGCCTCGCAACTCAGGTTCGCTCACCGAGTATAGGAAACAGGATATGTGTGTGTGCCTGTATTAAAAGTACAGATTATAGCAGCGAGTGTCAACAAGTCAGGAACAGTGAAATCCCTCTTGTGACTTCAGTCTAGAAACTGAAATGAAGTCTCAGTTTCCCACCCCCCCAAAAAAATTGCCTTGCAGTTGCAGGTTTTGAGAGGTTTTAAAAGCTTTGCTGCAGGTGGTGGGAGAGTTATCCTTTCTTTGATGGAGCCTTATCGTTCATTAAGAGGCCGAGGCGTGTAATTAAACGAGCGACAGAAGAAGAGGAGACGTCGAGGAAAAGTGAGTTAAACACAAAATCCCTGCATTGGCGGAGAAGAGCAGGATCTGAGTGTAATACCCTGCTGATGTCATTTTCACAGCCTCTTGTCGCTAAGCAGATTCTCACACACACAGACGTACACATCGCACGCAGCAGGACTGGCACTACGAATAAAGCGAGGAGCCCTGTGGAATCTCTCCTCTCTCATTTTTCTGAATAAAGCAAGTCTGGAACAATAATTTGTCAGCACTCAGACACTTCAGAACATATTTTGCCTCCCAAGGCCGATGGAACAGCACCTTAAAAAAGTCTTTTTTAAACTACAACAATGAAAAATGGCAGTTTTCTATACATGAGGCACCCTGCAGGAAACATCAGGGTTGCTAATGCTCTGGCTGACACGACTGTATCCATAACCTGTGCACAGCCAGTACATAAAACAAGAACCACCTGCTTGGTTTGACCAACCAACGAGGAAACCAACTGATCTCGTTAAGACGGGAACTTACCTTGGCACTCGGTAATGGGACACATTTATCTGTGCTAGCTTTTAAAAGGCACATTACCAAAGACTTTGAACGTATCAAAGTGCTCATTCATTCACTCGATCTCCGCCATCCATTATCTGATCTGGACCAACTGTTTCATCAATCAAGCACACAAGATCTCTCTTGAAGGCAGGAATCACACGAGGAAATGCCAAAGCAACATTTCGGCAAGCTTCTTACCTCTTTTCCAGACAGGTAGTATGCGGACAGCAGACCTCCGACAAACCGGATGTTCACCTCGAACACGGACACTTCCGCATTCTGGAGGACAAAGAAAAGAAAGATTAGATGATGGAAAATGATTACTGCATGCACGTGTCAAGCTCAACAAACACTTAATTAGGAAAAGCACAAAACCAATGCAAAAATGTTCATGGGTCGTGTTTCACGATAGGTTGAGTTGGGTTTTCCAACTTCAGGACAGATACTGTTGGATTGAACCAGCAACCACTTGATACCAAATACATTTAGAACATACTCTTGCTGTGCTATGACTAAGTCTGAGCAAGATGAAACAATGAGCCATTGAAGTTACTGGTAGGTGATTGCGTGGCCTCTTGACCTATCAGTAAACCAAGCTAGTGACGCCATGTTGTTCGCTAGAAAAACGTAAGACAATATCAAGCCCAAAGCATGTGAGAAGCAGTGTGTGGAAGTGACTAAGTAACTAAGAAAGGCAAGGCTTTTTATCAACTCTGTAAAAAGCACAAGTCTTACTCTACAACAACAACAAGTCTGTGGAATCACTTGTAAGCTTGCGACTAAAGTGAGGCACCGCAGGCGAGTGAAGCACCGTCAGGTGTCCAACCTCGTCTACCTGACTGCCTACAACACATCACTCTTAGCTTGAGCTTTGCGTTATCGTCACAACACACACTGAAAAACAGCTTTTGTTGTATTTTTAGGCACAGGAGCAGATAAATGGATGATAATGGTGATCGGACGGGAGTGAAATATCTCAACAGCTCTTTGATGGACTGCCGTGAAACATTCATGGTTCCCAGAGGATTAATTGGTGACCCTTCATGTAGCGCCATTCCTGTCAGCCTCAGCTGTAATTTGTGTTTAATGTTACGGTTAAAAATAAAGATGGTGAACAGCATATTAGCATTGTCGTTGTTCAGCTCAAACCACCACTGTAGCTAAATGCAGCCTCACCGAGCTGCTAGCATGACTGTAGAGGTATGTGCCAAATCAAATTCATCCTGTTTTTTTGGTTCATCATCAGATTATTTGTATAACCTTTAAAAATTGTGGCGATGGAATATTCCAATCTGTCACTGAGCTCTGAACATCACCTCCAAAGTTAAACGAGAAGTCCTTAACTGCCAAACGTCGCCTTAAATGTCAATGATAAAGTGTGCTGCGTCTAAAAATACAATGCTTCTATTTCTAGATGGCTTCTGGCAGGGAAAATGGGACAAATAATAACAAAAATTGGAAGTTTGTAAAGCCATTTGTCTCAGCAGCAGAACAATGAAGCCTCGTCTCTCTCTCTCTCCCGCTCTCTTCACGTCTTTATGAACAGATTCCTGAGTCAGATGAAGTTTTTGTGCTTGACTGACAGCTCTCATAAGTCACTGCTGTCAACCCGAGATAGGACAATAGACTCTGTCCTGTGGAAAAACAAATTATATGCCAGACGAAATGTGCCCCGCCAAGTCTGAATGACTGATTGAGTGCTTAGATTGTGCAGCTAATTCGTCCTAATTAAAACTGAATTATTTCCTCCACAACACACGGGCATCTGAAATGCAAAAGGACAATATCATATCTTCCTCCTGCCTGCAGTCTATCAGCACTTTAAACAAGCCAGGGGAGTGAAACATACAGTTAACATTTACAGCAGATTTCCTGCTGTCTCTTGTGCTACTTCCTTCCGTTGGCAGCTTTAAACTGTTGGACAATGACCCTATGAGTCAGCAGTACTGTGACGTTATCTCACTCCTGCAAGAGGGGCTGACAATGTTGGCGGGCGAGGAGTCAAGTCACCTGATTTTGCAACATTAAAGCCATGACACAGCGTACATGGAACTGACTCAGCATGGTCTTTTTCTGAGAGAACTAATCAAGGGCTACGACAAGACGAGTCGAGGAGTCTTTAGATGAAAGTGCACATTATGAGTAGTGGCTACAGTCACTGGACAAACCCTGCATTGACGGTCAAACAGTTAAAACCTACACTTATAGTTCTCTCATTACAGGAAACATTGAGTTTCCTTTCCTCACCGTACTCTCTATAGCGTATGATCGTAAGCGGTGTTTCAGAGCGTTTGAGTTCTAACACAGAAAGTCTCTGGAGTGCTATAAACCCTGTACTCTTGCTCTTTCTCTTTAAATAGATTTAAAAAGGGTTGCTTAGCTGCTTGTGTAGAAATAAATGGCAGTGACCTGTGTGGCTCCTGCAGTGGGACTCTGAGTGAAGTGTTGGAACTGTGACCATATTTTCTCAGGTTTTTATTGCAACGCAGGCAAAAAAAAATCCAAAAAACAAAATACTTCCAGTAATCGCACTTAAAAAATATATATATATGTACAATTTGAGCAGCTGGAACAAGGCAAGAAAATCTATCATTAGCGGTTACTGCTACTTCTAATTGGTCCCACCTCCTCCCAGTAACTAAAGCCATGTGCTGTTTCATGTTATTTTATTATTATATGGAAATTTTAATAATATTCCAAATACAGAAGCCTATACAGAAGAAGTGAAGCCTATCTATAAGTGCCACAAACTGCAGTTCCTCAAACATCCACTTGAGGCTGGCTCCAGAAGTGAGTCAGTCTCCATAAGTCCCCATGTTCAAATGTCCAACTTCACAGCAGAAATAAACATGTTTACAGCCTGGTACAAAAAACAGTTTTGGTCTAAAATGCAGCAACGTCAAATCTTAATGGTTGAACTGGCCTTGAATCATGGAGCATCCTATTGTCTTTCCATCAGATCGTGGACTCTGTATCTATCAAACTTCTACTTATAACAAAACTAGTTATACTTTGATCATCAGCCATGACAGGTACAGTGTCCAGATACTAAACAATTGTGTCTGAAAACTAATGGCTACTCCCGAATGTTTCAGAAAATATTGCACACTGAATAACGCCGGCTAAATGTCCCCTGGCTTGTGCGACACCGGCTGCAGGTCACAGGTGGCAGAGCATTTAAATTAAATTCTCTAAAACCCAGTAAAACCACGCACTACATCATATTTTTTTTATACCTTAATGGTTGCACAATTTACTCCTTAGCCAGCAGCTCCTGTGGCACAGAGAGGGTATGAACCATTAGTCTAATACCCCACACTTCCTGAGAAAAACAGTTTACACAGCAGTTACACGGAGCACAGAAATACAGCAGAGCTGTTTCTTCCACTGGACACTGCTGTCATTTTACACTGTGCTGGTGTGCTGACAATTCAAAACCACCAGTGTACTTTCCTTAGGGCCACTTGTATTGATGTAGACAGGTTGCATAAAGACATCAAATATATCTGGATTCCCTGCTTTTCTCCATCTGTTACTTCATGTCTGCTTGGCAGAGCAGCCCGAGACAAACACTCCTGGCTACTGTCATCACTTCTGTATTCATAAGTCTCAAACAATCTCACATATTTGTTTAACAAATAAGGTATCCTCTTTTTTTCTCTCTCCCTCTTCCGTGTCTCTGAATTTATCTGCGAAAAACTCAGGGTGACTTCACTTTAAAGGCTGAGTTTTAAACCTCCTCCGAGGACGTCATTTAAAGACTCACTTTTCTGGATTATTTCGCCCGAGTCGTCAAAGTTTATCGCCGTTCATAAAGACCTAACATCCGTCCTCGTTTGTCATTTATCGTGCCGTCGATTCGTCGTCATCTTTCAGACAAACTTCCAAAGCGAATGAGGGGAAATGTTTCTTAAACCCTTCACAATGCGTGTCGTCTTATTTTGAAGCTTATGAAGAAAGCATGGAGGTATCATAAGGTCTCAGAATGATGCTCCTGCAGCAGATCAGAAAACAATGCTCCTCCTGCTGCGATAATGTTGTTTGATTGACAGAAAGACTGCTGGCAAACACAGAAAACAAGGCAGGATTATGCACAGGGGATCGCTGTGCGACTGTAAATTCAGGTGTGGCAAACCTCCAGCAGCAGTGAACATCCACAGGTTTGGAATACAGCGAGGCAGTGAAGAGGATTAAAGCTGATCTTAAGGGATGTTTTTGTCATGTTAGGCGGATATATCCCTTGTTCTTTGGTCCTGAGATACCTGAACTGACGTCTGTAAACACAGTCATAGCTGCAGTCACGACTGCCCTCAAGGAAAGACAAAGACACTTCTGTTTCTGACTAATGAGGAGCTCTTAACGGGGATATAATAATGAGGTTGGTGGATATCAAAGGAAAGGGTGTGTGTTTACTCGCGTTAAGCTCATCAACAAAAGTCCTGCTATGACTGTGAAGCCTTTATTAATCCTTTCATTCATTACACTGATGAGATTCTGCATGCAGGAGAAATTTTAACCTTTGAGTGTAAAATTTGGTTCACAGAAATATTAATTATATTATTAATTACAAGGCTGGTGATAGGATATGAAAAGGTTTATTTCCTATTCACATAACTGGAGTGTAACAACCTGGTTATCTGTGTGTGTGTGTGTGTGTGTGTGTGTGTTCGTGTGGAGGTATTTAAAGGTTGAGCAACTCAGACAGAGTTCTCTGTTCTCAGTGTCATTGACATCTTCTAGTGTAACATGCACACACTCTTAAAAGCACAGTTTGTAAGATTTAAGGAGCTTGATTTACAGAAATGGAAAAGAAATATATCCATAACTATGTTTTCATTAGTGTAAAATCACCTGAAAATAACAACCATTGTGTTTTTGTTGCCTTAGAATGAGACTTTTATATCTACAGACGCAGCAGGTCCTCTTCCATCCAGTCCACTGTGTTGATGTTTCTACAGACAAACTGAATACTAGAGATGCTCCTGACATCTAATTTAAATAAATGAAACGAGTGATTTAATCAGCTAGTCTACTAGTTGTGCATTTGGGCCATTCATAGGAAGAAGAGGGTGAGGTGAGGGGGGTGTAATCAGCACGACGGCAAACTAAAAATCAACGATAACAAAACGTGAGAGGAAGAAAGAAAGGCAGCAATATGACATCAGACAGGAAGAGTTCGATTCCTTCACACTCATCAATCCAGCAGTGTTTATTTTGTGTATCTGTGTGTGTGTGTGTGTGTGTGTGTGCTCGCACTAAGAAGTAATAGACCTGTGGTGGATCCATTAAACCCGTTTTTGGCTCTTTGCTTTGGGTTTTTATTGATAACGTTGTTGAAGAGGAAGTCAATACACTCATTTCCTGTCCACACACTCCGGTAGTCTCGCTCATCATGAATTGATTCCAAGATATGAAATTTCTTTAGAATTTAACATATGTGTTTATGTAACAGCCACATTTTCAGGAGTCGTAGCGACAAAAATCAGTTTTAATCAGAACATCTCTGAAAAATGGTTCCAATAACTTTAATAAGACTTTAAGCGCGCCGTGATCTGTTACCAGCTGAGCCCGTTAGACTTCTGGATAATTGTTTCTTACAATATAATCATCCAGTCATCAGAGAATTACATTACATTTTATATCATGTCATTAAGGATACATTTAGCGCGTAAAATATTAAACACCCGGCAATTTTGAGCTTATTATGTTTATTATATTACGCCTTCATTATAGTAATCATCGTGTGTTCATAAGGCTGTGTGAGCAGAAGTTAGCGCGCTGAGAAAAAAAACAAAAAAACATGATTAATGTTTGGTCTCCGGCCTCTTCGAGAGAGAAATAAAAGTTTTAATGTAGTATTTTCTGATGTTTAATATAGTTTCATCATGTTTGTGTAACACACACATATACACACACACACACACACACACACACACACACACACACACACATCAGTGACTCAGCTTAGATAGAAAGATGCCGGCAACATCAAGGCCTTCATCCCTGTTATTATAATGAACGACACACACCCACACACATATACATATAACAACATCTAGTGAAGGAATCTGTATTACAGCTCACTCACGCTGACCTACATGTGGCATGTGAAATCAAGTCGGCTCATCGCGCCACGTCTCTGTATGAAGTTTATTTTAATACCCTTTCATACGTTCGATCGCCCCGCATAAAGACAAAGTGTTAAACTGAATCACAGCCAATAAACGTCCAAATAAAACAGCTAACGCGACTCTCAGGCTTTGTTTGAAAAGTGGCACCAAGCGGGCCAATGAAATTACAGATTTTTCTCCCTTTCATGAGCTTAAAATAAAACTTTTATGAGTCTTGGGAGTGTGCACAAGCGTTCGTCCTTGACAAGGAGCTTTCAAAAAAGTGTTTGAATGGCGTTTTAGAGAGTGCTTCGAGCAACACAAATCACGTCTACTTTGACGCAGTTTACACAGCGGATAACAAAACGTGGACGCCTAAGACAGATTTGTCTTCTACTTAAATCCTGTAAACATTACCTCCCCTTGTCATGCTTGCATCACACGTCCCACCCTGCTTCTCTCTGATCAAACAGTTGGAAGCAAGTTTTCACTCCTGTCTGTCAGCAACTTTCAAGAGATTTGGGGTGTTACTTTCATTTAATGGTATTATTCAAGTGCTGGTGGGAAAGCATGAGGATAGTAGGGCTGGATACTTGGACACGATACTTGGAGTGGAGATTCATTATTGTGATTCAACATTACAATATCTTTCCTACTTTTAGAGCACGGGAAAAAGTTGAATCACACGCTTCTAGCGACCGAGTCATGAGTCATATTTCCAAAAACAACACACACGACATGCCAATCAGTTTACACTGAACATAAAACTGGAAAATAAAAGACATTTTGAAGTACACTGCTACATTTAGATCAAACGAGCGCTTTATGAATAATAATGTTTGTACTTGACATGGATCATAACCTGAAAACTACAGAGGACGGGGGTCAGTTCACCCCTCTCGGTGAGCTTCTTAAGCCTCAGCAGCGGGTTGCTAATGCTGCATTTGTCGATTGGAGTTCATCCAACATCTAAGTCGAAATCACAGCTGAGAAACTCAAAAACAAACATTTACGGATGGCTGAAGTCAGCCAAAGTAAACCCAAGATTAATGCATATCAATGTAAAATGATTAGTCAAGTAATCATGGAGCGTTGACCCTCACAGGATCAACGCTGCGGTCTTAGAACCACTTCAGTTTTCTGGTCCTAGCATGCAACTGACGAGCTACTTCCTCCACCCCTAGTGAAGAGCATCTATTTCACCTCCTATTTGGAGGGAAAATCAAACCCAGATGACAAACTATGACAAGTGAGTTGAAGTTGAGCAAAGTCTGTGAAGGTTCGCAATCGTCCAGGTCCCATCTTTCTTCAAGAAGGGTTAAATCTGGAGGCAACTGGACTTACCGTATCGCAGCTCGTGTATCAGTGAAAAAACTCAGGAGGATCTTTAACAAGCATAGATTCCCGGTGTTCTTCAAACCATACCTCACATTTAGAGAGAAACTGGGACACCCAAAAGACCGTCCTCGAGGTGACAACCAAGCCCAGTTGCCCCAGATTGAACCTTTCCTGAAAGAAGCTGAACGCAAGACTTTCCAAAGACTTCCCTTTTGATTTAAACTACCAGCTGCTCAATTATTTCTTTGAATTTGATCCAGTTTTTGGATGTCAAATGCAGTATTCCCATCGTTCATTTAGGTCGAGTCTTGGGTACACTAACACCTGAAGTTTTAAAGGTGTTTCACATTAAAGGTGTTTCCCATTAACCAAAACATATGCTGATGAAGAATTCAGAGCTGGTCTTTCAAGGCTTCTCTCTACCAGTTGAGATCAATAATTCAAGCCTCTATTAACTGCATCATAGTTTACGGCAGAGGGTCGAGGCTTCCGCAAAATCAATTCAGTTGATCATCACAAGGGCACACACACACACACACACACACACACACACACACACTTCCTTACCACATTAAAGTCGAGGTTCTTCTCCACCCAGTCAGTAGCAGCATCGAACTCTTCAAACATTTCCATGATATAGAGAGTATCCAGAGCGTCCACGATTGTCGCTCCCTTTATGCTGCCTGCAAGAGGAACAGAGTAGAAATAGATTACATTCTCTGAGGCTTTTGAGTCTTCAATGGTGTGTTTTACATATCATCTGTCTGCTAAAGAAACCGAGAAACGCTGGGAAGGAAGCTGAAGAAAGAACCTTGAAGCAAACTCATTCAAATGGTAAAATCTCGAAAGTCAGCGTCCTTTTTAACGGTATGAATGACAACAGGTGTTATCGGCAGCCTCGCTGAAGAACTACTGAATAAACAGCAGAAGTTAAGAGTTATGTTTGGAGGTTGCATAAATTATTTTTTGCCCGACAGATGGTGAGAGGCAGCGATTATCTGCACTGATGAAACGTTGGGAGTATTGCTCATCTCTAGTGATTAGCCTCGTAGCAGGAGGGAAGACACACACAAACCATCATTTCACCGCTGTCGTTACCCAAACCTCCTTAACGAATCACACGCCACCCGAACACCTCGGCCTGTGTGTGTGCCAAGGAGCTCAATAAATCATTAAGCATGCGGCGCCGAGGCCTCAGCAAAGCTTTTAGTCCTAACATACTTGTTATAAACACAAAACCTCATCTGTCAGAGCTATGACCACTTAGAGATAGAGCAAAAAAAAATAGAAATGGGAGATGGAGGTGAAGAAAGAAGAGAGGACAGACAGAGATGGATATGAAAACATTAATACATCAGTGAGTCGAGGCCGACCTTCAGAGGGAGGTAAAAGGTAGAAAGAGAAACATTCAAGAGGAAAGACACTGAAATAATAATGAGAGAAAAACAGTCCAAGTCAGGAGAGAGAGAGACAGAGAAAAAGTTTGGAAACGATGCGGCTACAAAGTAGAGTGGAGATGAAAAGCCAGAAAGCTGGTGGTTTGTGTGAATCTGTGGGTTTGTATCCCTCTGTAAGTGGTGGGAGGATGCAAAGGCAGCTAAAAGCTTTCCATTAGACACAATGCTGAATCATCAGCTGGAGGTGCAGCGGGGCTACTTTTGTCCATCAGTACTGAGCTCAGTGCTGTGTCGGGAAATTAGCATTATTTCTTTGAAACGACAAGTCGGTCAAGTGTTACTAACTGTGGATACAACTGATATTTGTGGATAAAACTGGTGATATATTATCTCTTAATTACATTCATACCAAAAATAAAAACCCAGAAGAGAAGCAGCTTTACGAGAGAAGACACAAAGAACAACCCCACTTTTCTATCTTTGTGTTAAGTACGGGAGGCAATTAGCCTAGCTTAGCATAAAGACTGGAAGCGGGGGGAAACAGTTAGCCTGGCTCACTCCAACGTTTATCTGTGTTGGCCGTTTGTGTACAGTTTTAATGATGTACGTGTGTATTAATGAGCTGTAGATGTGGACTTTCAGAGGCGGGCTAGCTGTTTCCCTCTGCTTCCAGTCTTTATGCTAAGCTAAGCTAAACTACTCCCCGCTTGACTCTGGCTTCATGCTAATGATAAGATAACTATAGTAAAATGTGGTATTAAAATACCACAATGAATGTCACTGGCATGAAATCAGAGGATCAGACATGCAAACTGTACCAAAAGGTGAACATCATCAGCTATTGCTCATCTAATAATTTGAATGTTTTGTTTAGCCTCAGGCCAGAGAGAGATCATGAGACTGGAGGTGTCAGGTGATCTACTGTTACTGTTGTTCTTCCTGTTTTTCTTCATCCATCTCACATTTTCACTCCACTGAAACGACAAAGAGAGGACGAGACACTTTCCTCCAATCCATTGTCTTGTCACTGTGCTTCCTTCCCCCTCAGTGCTCGCTGTGTGAGTGTGTGATGAGAGAGGTACAGATGGTTAAAGAGTGACCAGCATACTAATAATAAATATTAAAAATCAGAGATGTTGGAGAGGAAAGGAAAGGTTTATGGAGGTGAAGTAGCTATATACACATTTTTATGATCTGTCTTCAAGTTGAGGCTGGTCGGAGCTTTACTTGGATTTATGTGATTCCACTCATCTATGTGTACAAACATGAATACTAAAGTGATGAGAGACGATGTCTAAATGAGTGTAAACACCACTGTGGGTGGATTGTGAATGTGTGAGGGCTTTCATGTAAAGAACACAGACTTCCACCGCGGTGTTTCTACAGAGATGTTCGAGGCGGCGGTTAGGTTTTGTTGTAGGTTTCACTTACGACAGGTTCACGCACGTACGATGAATTCAGTTTATGTTGGTGTTATAATTGGTCTGTGTCGCAACGTTAATGAAAGCGACGGGACTGGTTCCAAAGATTTAACAGGTTCCTTCCACACCCTTCCACGAAGCGCCATGAGAATTAGCCTGTAGTTTTTTTCCCCCGCTGAATAACCTCCGTGGCCGGGGTAAAAATAGTTTTGCTGGATAATAACTTCTCTGGATAAGGAAGCATTTTAAAGACAAAATGGTAGTTATCTAACGGGAGGATCGGCTGGTTGCGGGCGTTGCAGGTGACGATAAATGTGCTAGTCAAAAACATTTTGAAGGTGTCACCTTGGTGTTGGAGAATTGTGCCAGCCATCATAGTTTCTTGACATCTGATGATGACGGGAGCGTGACAGCAGATTAATCAACGCTAAAAATAATTGCTGGTGCCACAAAATATTAAGAATACTCGTCTTTCGATGAAGCACACACGACACAGATCACAGATTGTGTCTTTGTTCGAAAAGATCTGACATTTGTGGCGACGGCTTGTTGGCAGAGTGAACCAAGAAATCTGCTGAAATCAGCTTGTTACCACATCGAGGAACTGTGTCGGTGTCCAGATGGGTAGACTTTAAAAACACTGAGACTCGGGATTTGGCCGAGGTCCTCGAGGTTATGAGAGCCAAGTCCAGCGATCTTGGAGGTGTGTGTGTGTGTGTGTGTGTTGCTGCTGAGGATTTTGTTTCTGTTTGCAGCTTCGAGGACGGTGAAGGAGCAGATGGCTCAGCAGAGGGCAGCGTCTCTGATGCTTCTGTAAAACACGAGCAGTGGCGGAGGAGGAGGAGGAGGAGGAGAGAGTTGAAGATGCTTCTATAAAGTCAGAGCAGCAGGGGAGGACAGGCCTTGTGATATCCGCTGTAGGTGGTAGGCTTGTCAGAGTGGGTGAATCCTTACATTTGTAGAAGTTCTTTCCAGAAAAGCCTCTGCTGTGGGTCCTCCACTCTCCACAGAAGGAAATGCTGCAAGCTTCTTCGTCTCCTGTCGTTTCCTCCCCCTTTGCAAGCCTCTACTTTTGCTTCAAATGATTTGTCTGCGTGTCAGAGGTGAAGCTCATGAATGCATCACACTTTTCAGAGCGGATGGCTGGATGACAAAAGGGGTTTGAATGAAATGAGGCTCGTATGCTTGGGTGATGCTCGACCTCTTTGACACAGCCTCTAAAGCAGAACATGGGGAAGTGAGGAATGGATGGAAAGATGAAAAATGAAAGAGCCGGTGTCCTGAGAAGACAAGAATCATTACCTTCCTGTTCCCAGACAGAGAATAAGGATAGATGGTGGAGGTAGTTGGTAGAGTCGAGGTCCAAAAGTCATTAACCATCAGTATCAGTACTTCCATTCCTGTGCGCCTGGAAACACAATCCATCCAGTTCCTCCTCTTCCTACATCACTTGTCGTCTAATGAGGTATTCATCAATCTCGTCTCCTTCTTCTCGTATCGTTCTAGAACTTCCTCTCCCCTTCTGTCGTCTTTCTTTACTTCCTTTGATTGTTTACACCATCTTGTATCCTCATCCATTGCTTTCCAAGTGAAGAGTGATGGATGAGTTCAAAAAAAAAAGAAAGCGCCACACCTCGCGGGCTTCATTCATCACCTGCACAAGCAGACGTCCTCCCTCTGCGCCCAGCTCACCTGTCGTATCCGACAGAATATCGTGCAAAGTTTAATTAGTCGGCATGGAACTATAATGCTGCATTTCTTCCTGTACTGCAGTGTGTGTGTGTGTGTGTGTGTGTGACGCATGGTTTGGTTGTTCAGAACAAAATAACCTTCACTTCACGCAATCAGGCGACAAAGACAGAGCTGTAATCTGTGATGCTGCTGTGATGTGGGAGTGTGTGCGAGTGATTGAGACTGACAAATGATGATGCTTTTTCCTCTTCCTCACACACACACACACACACAGACACAGACACAGACACAGACACACACACCTTTGACTCAGTTGACAGAGGTCAAAATGTCGATATGATTTCTACTTATTGAGTCTTCACTGAAGAGTATACATTATAATCCATCAACAGGAGGTGGGACAACATTTAACTGTGTGGGATTAAGCGGTAAGTCTGCACTGATCTCACTGAATCTGTTCCTCAACTGTACGTGCCACATTTTGAAGGAAACATTTGTATTTTTATACATTTTATTTTAATACATGCTACAAGTCTTGGAGACCGTTCGACGTGGCTGAAAGCTCCAGAAAAAGCTAGAAAGCTGAGCTTCAGATAGTCCGGAGCGACAGATTTCTGATTCTTCTACCTCACTTTGAAGTGATGGCTCGATCTACCACGCAGAAAAGTTATAACTGAAAATTAACATTAAGTTTTCACAGGAAGTAAAACACAGTAACTAATCTACAGGAGAAAAATACACAACAGTTTAACAGTAGCTTCATTCAACAGTTATTGAGAGTGTCCTCGGTCGTTTGCCAATCGCCGCCGGAGCGTTCAGTAAGTTTAAGTAATCTCAACATGTTGAAGATACTTTAAAAGTACTTTATATAAGTGACTTTGAGCTGGTTAAGCATTTTATCTCATTGTGAAGGACAGAAGTCCCAGATGTGTTCACAACACTTATGTTGATGTTATGTTGGTTGACTAAGGACCAACCAATACCTACGCAACATGAACAGCACCCTGTGCTAACAGCAAGAAGGAGAAGTTAAATCACCAGTGATAGAGTCCTTTTGCCAACTCTGGTAAAGTTAAAGTTGAAGTAAATAGTTAAAACCGATATTAGACTTTAGTTTTAAACCATTAACTTGTAATATAAATGATCGCATAATGTTTTCAGTTTATTTAAAGTGATACTTCAATAGAAAGTTAGCACAAAAGTGGCTCAGGACACAATAACGTTAAGTAGTGTGCCAGGATCAAACTGGTTTAACCAGTGCGTGTTGTTATCACATCTTAAGTAAACAGGGTTATATAAAGTCGACATGTGTTGGATACGTTTCTTTGCTTTGGAAACGAGAGGCAAAGAACAGCAAATGTCATGTGGATTACATCATGCGCACAATGTGAGCACAAAGCGTGACCTCAACGGTCGCCTGTGCCCTCCAGCTCTGGGTCACGCCGAGCTCCTCGGTGAGGTTTTTGCATCCCCCCCACCCTCTTCCATGGATATTCAGAGCTCCCAGCTGAACTCAACCTGAGCGCAGAGCCGTGGATTATGTCACAGTGGCTCCGCTCGCACAATGAAGTCGGCCTCACAACTGTAGGTCGCATGAAATGTGACTCAATCTGCGATGGCCTTTAGCCTGGAGCTCTCTGCTCCTCTCTGTCAGGCAGCATCACCCTTTAAAATGCATCCAAAAACACCGAGCGTTCACTGGCTGATGAAGTCATCCACCTTTGTCCTTTTTTCCTCACTTTGGTGCACATCGTTTCTTTTTATGAGACCGGGCATGAGTTCAGATCGTCCGTTGGATCTGGTTTCCAGTTGGTAAAATACTTCCTAAGTTATCAAATCTTTCACTCAAAGGCTCCCTTCGAGTCTCTCTCGCCTCTTTCTAACACTAAAAGCATCTGCAAAGAAAAAAAAAAATAATAAAACAAGAAAATAACTGCAAAATTCAATATCTGTGAGAGAGCACTCTCGCAAATGGTGGGAACGAGAAGTCCCAAGCTTAATTATTTATTTACTGCCCATCACCTCGGGAGTCCTCAGCCTACCGTCCGTGTTGAACCATATTCAGTGACCCACCACATTCGGTAACCTGCAGTGGTGCAACAGTGATTTTATTGTTAATAAACTGACTTCACAACCACAACTACTACTAAAAAAAATGTACCTCCGTGTACTTCCTTCTCAAGCTAGCTATCTGTTTAACTACATCATAAGAAACAAAACTCTTCTAATATTAACTTACCAGCTGGTTTTGAGAGTAAACAAGAGAGCTGTGGCTTTTTCTGAACGGCTCGCCCGATGTATCATGAAGTAGTCCGTATAACAGAAAAAAGGCAAATCACTAATCTCAAGATTTCTCCCGAAGGCTGCACCATCGGTGTGTGAATATATATGAATGGTTAACATGGCAACAGAGTATTATTTTTTTGTTATATTTTATATTTTTTAACTGGTAAGGCAACATTAAATGAGCCATAAGGTCAATACATACAAGTATTTAAGTTATAAAAGTGGTGTTACACGTGTTACATCCAAACTGTGATGGCTAGCATCGTTTAAACATAACAGACGTTATCTCATGACTCTTTCCGTACAGAGCAGGCCTCGGCTGTACTCTGTAATATTATTTACAGAGACCCGACAACTCCCACCATGAGCAAGCACCAAAACAACTCGACCTTATCAGGTTAATTAACAGTCCCAGGTTTGCCATGTCGCCATGTAAGTCAATTAAAGTTATCACAATGCTGCTGAGAGAGATTGTTACCTGAAGGCATGCGGGACGTCCCAAAAACTCAGAAGGAATAATTCTCATTCATTCCCAGTGAATCTAAAGAACTAATTGGATGTACACAAATCAAACAAATTAGTTATTTGGGATTCAAACCAGCGATGATTTTAGCCCAAAGGTAAATTGATGCAAATGTTCTGATGGACCTTTGTTGAATGTCATCCTCCTCTCGCTCTCTTCGCATGTTTACCACCGCGTCTCTCTCTCTCTTCTGTGTGAGTATAAAAAGCAGCGCTGTAAACATAACCTCATTCCAGCTTTACTGTTCCAGATAAATGAACAGTGGCACGACACACCGACTCAGCAGCTTTAGCACAAAAATAGCAGCCTCAGCCTTCAAAAGACTGACAGCAGTCAAAGTGTCACTGATCTTTAAAAAAAGCTGAAGGCTGCTCTCATCTTATGAAAATTCAGTCTTAAAAAAAAAAAAAAAAGAAAAAGAAAAAAATCCCTTCTCCTTGGCTCGCTGACTCTCTCAGTCTCAATGTGTCCCCACATCGCAACATTAACTTGTGCAAACTCAGAGCTTAATCCTTAATCCTGCAGTTTGATCCAGATCTCGACACAACAGGCCCGCTGCTGGAGATCCCGTTTACCCCCCCGCCCCTCCTACTGAGGCCGCCTCGACGTCGGGTCCGACACTGTATTTTCTGGAGAGGTCACGGAGGGGAGGTGAGGAAAAAGTGATGGCTAAGCCTTCGGCTAATCGTGTTATCGTAGGCAGAACGCGCAAACACACACACACACACACACACACACACACACACACACACACACACTCCCAAAGTGTATTAACCTCTTGGCTTCTGCTGCCAGATACTCGAGCATCAACACTTTTTGTCAAGGTTACAGTGAAAGGCATTAACACGCTTCACTTGTGTGTGTGTGTGTGTGTGTGTGTAAGCTGTGATAACACACCAAATATGAGATAGAACGAGGCGGACTGCAGAGTTTGAGTTAATTTTGTTTGGCTACTTTCGTTTGTTAAGGCGTGGGAGCTTTCAGGGTGTGTGTGTTTGAGAGTGTGTGTTCATCAGGAAAAATGGGCGGTGCGGCTGTGGTTGCGGTGTGTGTGTTGCTCATCGAGGGCCTTACGGGGGGTTCAAAGCTCGGGCGAGCAGGCTTGTTGTTCGGTGTGTGTACGAGTGTGTGTAATTAATTAATGTGGATTCAGACTCAAGGTTTTATAACAAAGCTCAGGAGATGACGCGAACAACACACAGCTTGCTGCGAGGTGTGTGTGTGTGTGTGTGTGTGTGTGTGTGTGTGTGTGTGATGGATACCCCCATTTCTGCCGCTGCAGTGCTCCCTTGTCTACGTCCCCACCCACCTCTGTGCAGAACGGGATTTACATCATTTCAGACACGACCAAATACAACCCCATCCCTCCTCACACACACACACGCACACGCACACACACACACACACACACACACACACACCCAACATGAAAACCTGAGGGAAGGCCAGAGCAGAATTACTCCATCCATTTCAATTACAGAGATTGAATATCTGATTCAGACACACACACACGCACACACACAATGCC
Source organism: Protonibea diacanthus (assembly GCA_028641955.1). Taxonomy (NCBI): domain Eukaryota; kingdom Metazoa; phylum Chordata; class Actinopteri; family Sciaenidae; genus Protonibea; species Protonibea diacanthus. The sequence goes on from CM053992.1 coordinate 19,524,445, forward strand.
GTGTGGGAGCTGAGGCTGCAGCCCAGGACTCAATGTCAAATTATATAACCGAGTAAATGACTCGTCTGGAAATAGAAAGACACCAAAAAACATTAGCCGTCTTGACTGGTGGGCGATGACAATATTTTTAGCCGGAGCTGGCGACGGAGTTGAGCTACGAGGCTGGCAGGATGCAGTTTGACACAATGATGGAAGAAATGCTGCTTTTAGCTCTTGATGGCAGAAAACGTCACGTGACTGGATGTAACCTCACGAGAGTTCAGTTCGTTTTTTACTGATTTTGCCGTTCCCTACTATGACTCAGCAAAGTCCTCCAGACGAAATGAAGTGGAAACATTAAAAAGACCCCCGAGGACCGCCTGAAATTACGCTTCTGTCAGACTTTTGATGACTTTTCAGTGAAATTCAGTTATTTAATCTCTTTTTAATCTTTGTGCTAAAGTGTTAAAAATGAACCCAGTTGTAAAATCTGAAAAAAGTTATGAATAACACATTAGAGACAAATTAATAACAACAGTCCCGCTAGATACATTTTTAACAAGTTTTTATTCCTCTTATAGTGAAACTTCAATGGTGAGTTACTGCTACATTCCTCTGCTGGCCTCAGTTTAGAATAAAACCACACCCAACCGTTACCGTACCCATTCATTCACCCCTGATCATTTGGTTGTGTTACAGCAACATTTTCACTCGATCGGACAAACAATTTGCATCGCAGGTCACGGATACATGCTGCAGGCTGGATATTTTCATACACAAACAAACAAACATGAAGGAGAGTGAACATGGTACAGAGACAGACAGTCCAGGTGAGACCATCAAGTGCTCAAAACAAACCGTGACCCACCAAAGAATCACAAAGATGGAAGTTAATAACGGCTGCCGTTACAACTTTCATCGACAAAGACTGTTGTAAGTGTAAACTGTAATAAGAAATGTGTATTTTTCCTGAGATCATAAACTACTTAAGATAAGATAAACTTTACTATCCTCGAGGGTAAATTTGATTTAGGGAATGATGCTACATGTAGCCAACAACACAGTACAGAGGTAACCAAAGGAACAATAATGAATTAGATAGAATATTACCATATTTTGGGTGAATCGCACAGTCCCATTCTTTGGCTTTTGTTTGTTATTAGTTGTTCTGATTTATAAAAGGTCCAGTGTGTAGAATTTAGTGCCTCACCTTACCTCACCTTACTCTCCAGTTTCAACAAGCATAAAGGAGAAACTACAGTGGCTGTGAAACTTGCAAAAAAATGGGCAAAGTCCTTCTAGAGTCAGTGTTTGGTTTGTTCCTTCTGGGCTACTGTAAAAAAAAAAAAAAAAAAATGGCGGTTCAACATGGCGGACTCCGGGGAAGAGGACCCGCTCCCTCTGTAGATGTAAAAGTCTCATTGTAGGGTAATAAAAATATAATGATTCTTATTATATTCCATTTCTGTCACTAGATCCTCTAAATTTGAGCCGTGCAAACTTCACTTTAAACTGCAGATTTTCTTCTGCAGTGTGGGTTCATGTACTGTATGTCTGTGTCTCCTTATAAGCGCTGATTGCATGATTGTTGTGAAGCGTTGGTTGAAACAAAAACAACTGGGAGAGAAAGTATAGCTGCATTACTGTTTTCATTACAGCTCAGAGATAAAGAGGAGAGAAGAAAAAGAATGCTGCCATTATGCTGACTCTGAAGGAGAAGATTAAGCTCGTGCAGCTCTGTTTCTTCATTCTCTCTAATAGACATTCTCTTTAAGCCACAAGCCTTTTCCTCTCCTGAGTCGGCCTTTAAAACTTTAACCACAGAAACACTCAAGTCCTTGTTCATCCACAAAAAGAGGTGAAATGAGGAGTATTACGGGATGTACAGAGGAGCTCATTGAGATTGATTTTAGGGTAAATTAGACGTAGCCGTGCACTCATCTCTACTGTAAATAAAGTCAGAATTAACTCGCGGAAAAGGCAGCTGGGAGACATTTAATGGCGTTGTAATTGATGGTATAATAGGCCGTGCTTAAATAGACATCTGTGCTGGATTCAAACCAACAACTCAAATCAGTTTCTGGCAGAAAGCTCGGACTCAAGGACTCAATCCAACAACTCAATCCAAGTCTACACTGACAGAACAAAGTGTGTCTGAAGGACAAAAGCCTATTGATGGAGCTGGAATAAAACAGTAGGGTGCAAAAGTGGCTTTAAAAAGTGACAAAATGTACCTGTATACATGCGAACACAAAGGCTGAGCTCCCACGGGTCTTCATGCTGCGTAAACTGACCTTAACAGATCTCAACCTGAACTATTCGTCTCAAGGTCAAGTGTAATATATAAAGAAAGGCTTTAGCTCTGCTTTTAGTCCGTCTGGGTATTCCTGTTGTCGCTGAAGTAAAGTGATACAGCATCACTCCGAGGGACAAGGAGCAGAAAAGCCATTGATAAGACGGGCACGGAGGAAATGCCACAGGAGACAGGAGGGGGGGAAAAACAACATAAAGAAGAGAGGCCATCACAAAAACCTGGCAGCATCCGTGGCAAAGCCTGCCATTCATTCAGCTGACGGCCTTTTAAAGCACTGCAGGCAGGGCCAAGCAGATAACCTCCACTGCAAAGCCCGAGTGTCTCAGGAGAGACACGGGCCTTTTGCTTCTTCACATTGCCCGTAGCTACAGATCCATCCAGCTGTCCTGCAAATAACCAAAGTCTTAACAGGCTGTCAGAGTATAGTGTGAATCAACGAATCCTAAGAAGCACAGCGGAGAAAAATATGCATTAAAGTGCAGAGCACATTATTATTTATCATCTTATCTAATGAATCCAACTCGATACATCATAGATCATGGACTAATTAGATAAGAAAAGGTCAACTTTGGAGCTCAGGGCAGCACAAACAGTATGTAATTTTCATTTCCAACCATTATATAATCAGACTAATTAATTAATTAAGATGTTTGAAGTGTGTAATGATTAAGAATTGGCTGAATGCACCATTTTTTATTTCATTTTTAAACCACAGGCTGATAATCTCCATGGTAAATGCAGCCAGTAATACAAACACACAGATATTTCACACCATCCGTGTCAAGTTTCCACCAAGTTTCTGTTACAATAAATGCATCACTGTCCCAGCGCATAGGCCAGGGCATAATCTGTTTCCTTTTTCCGATGTGGGACTGTCGAGAAACACGGGAAACGAGGAGGAAGAGAAAGACTTCAAACACAACAAAAGTCCTTGGCTGGACCCAAACGGGGAACTCTGGGTTGGCGCTTTAACCCTATAATCTACCGCTGCTTCCAGTAATCCCACCAGTTACCAAATATCTCCTTCTTGCAGTCTGTTGTTGTAGGAGCTCCTCGGTCTCATGCAGGAGGTGAGAGGAGTTGATTTTTATGATGATGATTGATTGCTGTTACGTATAAATTACTTTGAGAATAAACTGTCTGAAGGCAATGAAACTGTGTCTTTGAAACATTGTCTAAAGTTGTTTATGGCTCTGAAATAACATCCTGATATTTCAAGGTGTTTAAGATAGATAGATATTCTTGACAATGTGAAAAGTATTTTTTAGAACAACAGCTGTTGAGCTTTCCTCACAGGATTTATGGCTCTCCTCGGGGTGTTTTTGCTTGTTGTATTGCCCCCTTTTAGTCTTCTTATATTTCATACGTATTACCACGGTTTGTTGAGCATCTGATCTTGCGTAACTGAACCGCTTCCACACGGCTGCAGTCATTCCCAGTCTTTAAACTACCTCCTCCAATGTGGAGCCAAGGTTACTTTCACTTTCAGCCATACTATACTGCATATAACAGCATGACGTCATTACATCAACAAACTGGAACATTGCCAATATTGTGTTATGAAATTTTCCATGAACGCTACCTCAAACAAATCTTACTTTCTTATTTCTGTGCTGACATTTTGTTATTTATTGGATGACCCTGATGTTTATATACAGTATTTGCAAAAAACTGCACAGATTTATCAGTCTATCTCTAATATTATGATTATCATTTATATAAACTAGTATGTGTCATCCCTTAACTTGTATATCTAAGTTATGTGCAGGATATATATTTTCACAGTAGTCTGATTTAAAAGTTTCTTCTAAATTTTCAGCCCACAATTTAGACCAACAAGACAGATGGCATCTTAGTTTTATAGATAGAACACAAAATGCACACAAACACACACAAACAACATCCTGTCATAACTCAGTCCAGGTCACACTGGGCTCGATGGCAAACAACCTAAAAATTCTGCCTTTTTTCTCTCTTTGCCTGCAACAGGAGACATCAGTAGTGACCTTTAATGTGCTGTGGCCCAGTCAAACGTGTTTATTTTAGACAGCAGAAACACACACAAAGTACACACAAACCCCACAGGGAGTTTTTTTGGTTGGTTGAACACATGAGTGCCTTCCAGTGCTGGCCCTCGGCTAGAACGAGAGACAAGCCCGGGCGAGAAAAGCCTACGTTTTAACCTTTAACTTGTTTGGCTGTTTTTCTGACGCACAACCAGTGACTTGTCAGCAGTGTCAATTAAAGAGGAACAGTCAGGAAACCACACGGACAGGAAACTCCACAGACGGATACACTGGAGCAACTCGAGTACGGTAAAATCTAGATACAAGAAAAGCCTGTATGATGGTGATTTTCCTTTTTGGAGCTGACATGCCCGAACAAGAGAGGATGCACCAACCACATTAAGCTGACTCCGAACAGAAATTCAGACTCTACCGTTGAGCTCATGTTCTTGGGAATATTTCTGAGAATTTCAAAACTGGACTTCTTCGTGTCCTCAGTCCTGGCTATAGTCCTCTTCAAACTAAAACCAGACCAGACACTGCCAAGATGGAGCATATGTCCTGCCGGATGTTGGCTAAGTGACGGGGAAAACAGAATTCATGACTCATATTACTCACTGAAACAGTAATCCTATTACTTGTTACATAAAACACACATTGAACCTATGAGTCATTATATTTACTTCATGCCCATTAAGGCTGGGTATCAGTACCAAGTAGTATTTCTTCAGTCAAACGATACTTCCATGTGATCCTTTTGTACCAATGATTGTAGCCAATCACCCCAACAGTTCTTTGATTCATTGGGATGTGTGATTTGCTCACTACCACAGCTACAGCTAGGTGGTGTAATTGATGGAGCTGGCAGGCCGGTGTGCCGAGATGCCACCAAAACATTCAAAAGTATGACTGTACTACAGTGTTTGCAAGGCCAATGGCTTCTTCAACATCAGATATCAAATGAAATACTCTACTGGTATCGGTATCACTTCAGGGGTTTTGGTAGTAGTACCGGTATCATATATTTTTAAAGAAATACCCAATCCCAATACCCATGTATACCTTTCAATGAGAAATATGTTAATTGATATCCACCCTTTGCTCTTTTGACGTCTGACAAGCAATACATAAGTATCCACTTCTGTACCACCTACTTCTTTTATCAGAGTCTTTAATTCACATTTCACCACAAAAAATAGTTTGTTTTTCTTTTGTGCGTAGCAAAACTTGTGTTGTGCAGTGATGAATAAATTAACCTTGAATTTCACAATCACAATCATGGCTTTCTTTTGCTGTGAACTTAGAGGTAGGTAGAGAGAGGAAAATCAAACTTCTCATAAATAAACTAATTTAACATGTTAATCCAACTTTGATCCAAATAAAAAATTCTGTTTGTTGCAGTGTGAGAAATCTTTCCAGAGAGTTGAGGAGAAAAGAATCTGTACCTGCAAGAAGCTAAAGAGGTTGAGGACCAGATTCTTTCTATGAAAGCCATTACATTTGGAGTAATACTTTCATTGATTTGGACAACAGTCTCCTCCATGTTGCACTGCGTTAGAGAACTTTGCTTCAATTGCCAGTGTCAACTGGACTCCATGAGGAGACCTGGGTACAAACTCTACCTCTGGCTCATTGTCTTATAATGGGTCTGAGATTAAATTAAATTCTATAATGTCCAACAGGAGTCAGGGTACGGCTTAAGGCTGGGTTGACAATTTACTGGCAGTGAGCACCAAATTGGCTCCTGATGATGTGGAGAACTTAACAAGGTGATAATTCATCTTCCAGGGGACATTTAACATATTCTGGTCAGGGAGATCTGGGTGGGAAAAAGCGCTCAGTGGTTCTGACAGGAGTTCATAAGGACAGCTAGCGTTAGACTTGAATAGTTTTAAGACCCCTGTGCAAGATATATTCCTCAAATATAAAACCTTACAATTAGAAAAGAGGAATTTTAGAGACTCATCTGTCATTTTCACTCCCAGCAGGTTCTTTTCTACCATTTATATTCAGCAGGTTACAGTTTCTCCTTGAAGCCACAAAAGAATAGTATGTGACTGTTAGCAAAGCACAAAGTCAAGACAGGATTTGACCCGCTCTGAAAACAGAAACAGGGCGATGCACTTGTTCTTGTGGGTGAGTCTCAATAGCAGTGTGCTTGTTATAGACAGCTGAGTTGAGGGCTAAAAGATGGGAAGCGGGATTGGAAACGACAGGCGGCGAGATGGATGCCATCGTCGCCTCTAGATATATTTAATTTTAGCAAAAAAGGGTGAATCTACAGACTCTCCGGGGACAGGAAGACGTTCTGTTGTAGCTAAATCTTGCCTTACAATAAACCAATACTGTCCTTCAAAACTCTGTTTTAGTCCAACCATAATTAGAGGCAACAAAGGAAGCAGATAAGGACAAGGAGGATGAAATCCAAGGATTACCTCATCACACACTTCTGCCAAGAAGCAGCGTATAGTTACAGGACGTTGAGACAGTAAACACTGCACACATTTATCAAATTAATCAATCACCTCTGTGCAATATTATTGACATTGAATCCAAAATGTCACTACCAGTGAGCCTCCCCGTAACTAGACAGATCATATGTGAGCTGCACAGACTGTATTTATAGAGCCGCGTTGACAAGAGGGCGAACACTCGACGTTCAGGATGAAATATTGTTTGTGACTGAAACTGTTGCACCCTGATGAAAAGCTATTCCAGACTTTGGATGAAGCAGCAATCAGGCTGCCCTTCAGTTACCCAATCAATGTGCAATTCAATTATTATTGCAATATGGCACTTCATTTTAATCTCGTATACGCTGTTAGGTTTTTGAATGTCAGTTTGATTTAAAGTAGTTCATACTTGGTCGCCAATGCTGAAGCTGTATGACACTTATCAACTCTCTTTTTGAGTTCATCTCATCTGTTGTCTAATTCATCCACTTTCTGTAACCACTTATCCTTATCAGGGCTGCAGGAGCCTGTCCCAGCTGGCTTTGGGTGAGCGTCAGGGTCCTGGATAAGGGTGTGCCCTTGTACACCACCCAAACTGACAAACAAAGTTTTATAGTCACCAATTAACCTGCATGTCTTTGGACTGTGGGAGGAAGTCAGAGAACCCAAGCAGACTCAGGGAGAACATGAAAACTCCCCACAAGTCCTCATTTAAACCAGCAAGGAAAGCAAGAAAAACTGTAGAATTCTCTCATGTGAAATCACCAAAAACTGTTCACTGTTCACAGACTTTTGGTATCAAACAATGTGTTCATGCGGGCCAACAGCGTTAGCTGTAAAACGATTGAGGACATTCGTTTTCAGGGCCTTTAAACTGATCATCCGAATCTGTAAATGAGGTAATTTCAACCACAACAATAACAACAACAAAAAGCAATAAGAAGAAGATCCCTGTGGTGGTTTTTATCATTTTGTTGCTTCTGCTGCAGCAGCTGAGCCACTTCAAGGTTTGACTGAACTGAAGTGATCTGAACTTTTCCTTCAGTTTTTGTTTGTTTGCTCTCATTTGCTATTGCAACACATCCAGAGTCACTTAATCAGCATCTTGACCTTCTAAACAATGTGTCCAACGCTAACAGTTTACTTAAATACAGCACTCCACATCTTGAGCACAGAGCTACATGAATGGGCAGAGCTCTTAAACATATACTGTAAATTGTGAATAAAACAAGATTAGCAGCAGACTGTATTTCCATCATCTCTTTGCTATTTAAATGTTTGGGTTGGAAAGAAGAAAAAAAAAAAACACATTTTGTAATACGGTTTGATAAAAGAGCCCAAACCATCGGTCGTCTGCCAAAGTAGTTGGTTGAGAAGATAAACATAGTCGCCTGCCAACATTTTGGTGAGATCTATTTCTGCTGGTAAATTCCCACCCTGGGAAAGAATTCAGGATTTTCATCATCGGTCCTGACGTGCTTGGGTGCATGGATACAAGTTTTATGAATATTTTGTCCATGGTGAATGAAAGAAGGGATAGAGAAAGGCATAGAAGTACTCTATCGACAAGCTAACTGGCAGAAATATGTGCGTAAATGCTCAAATGTTTTGAGTTTTTCCAATGATGATCGGACAAGACAGGCAATTTGAAGATGCCGCATTTGTTTCTTGGAAATTGTGAAATTTTTCACTGTTTTATGATGAATGAATAGAAAAATTAGGAAAATAATCACTGTTTGCAGACGTAATTAGAGGAAAGGCAAGAAAAACCCAACAAGAGAAGAAACCAAGGTCCATAAATTTAGCATCTGAGGGCTGACATGAAGAGTGTTTTCTGGTAATGTTTGTCAGTTAAAAGCCGGAGTCGAGCGCAAAGTGTCTTCAAGTATTTAGTGGCTGAAAAATGTTGTAAAAAATTTACTACAAACCCAAAAATACAGTAAACATTACAGTGCATAAAACCTAAACTGGTGCAATGTGCAGCCAAGAACACGAAAAAAAAAGGCAAACAGCTGATGGCACAGCTGGCGTCTGAGGACGAAGACTTGTCCTCCTTCAGGGAAAAGACCACAGAGGGGACAGATTCAACCTCCCTCCACAAAAAGGATCCACCCAGTCTGCAGTCTTCTTCTATTTAACAGCTCTAGAAGGAGCAGATGTGTGTTTTATAAGTTTTATTCCATTTGTAGTCAGAAAACGTTAGACAAAAAAACAAGTTTAATCTTTTCCTCCTTTGAAAACTGTTCTCAGACAAGTCAACCTGTTTTTACATCTTAAGAGTTCTCATCGGTCGAGTTGTCAAAACTTTATATTTTTGAAGAATCCATCATCGTGAAATACAAATTATGATTGAAGAGCTCTTTATTAGAGCTGAAACTCTTTGTTTATTCATCTATTGGCCGATAATTGGCCAACATTCTCTGAAGATGTCTACTTGAGCTTTAGATGACTCTGATGAACATTTTTCTGACATTCTCGCGACTGAATACATTGATTAACTGACATCAGCTTAGTCAATAATCAAAATAATTTGAGTTCAAGCTCGGATATCTTAAAAAGACGCATATTTGTAACCTAAAGTTTGAAAACTGCCATTGCAATTTCAAAGCCAGTGTGTCAAGGAACAGGAGTTTTGGGGCTTCTGAAGGGGAACATGAGTAAAGTGGTTCTCAAACTTTTTTCAAAGTTTGACAGAGTATTTCTAGTCATATGTATCATGTTCACAATGTGATTTATTATTTGGAAAGTGCATTGAGAACCTTCTTACAACAGCTGGCAAAGTTTTTAATTTTCCAATTCTCCTGGCTGGTCTGAAGCAGCAATCTTAAGGTTACTGCGTATCGGCGGAAATAGCCTCAGGTACGGAAAGTGGCGTCGGGCTAATATTATCGTCATACATCTTGTTCTATAGGACTTGGAAACAGCTGTGACAAGGCCCTGAGGCGAAGCTGTCTTATTTACTGATGGAAGTGGGTCTGCTGGAGCAGTCAACTAAAACCTATTTACTTTTCTAGAGCTCAGACATGAAGGATGGAAGGAGAGAGAGAAACACAGAGAAAGACTAGCGCAGAGACTAATCTAACAATTAGTATTCCCACAGTTGCTTTCCTCTCTTCTCTTCCTGGGTTTACGTATGACAAATTCCGGTAATGAAACAGTGCATGGAATTCACACAAAGCTGATTGAATTTCCTCATTAAACACAAGAAGGCAATCATTAAAAATGAGCCTGTAAATCTTTCCACGCTGTGTAATAGAATAGACTTAGTCGAGGTTTTGGCATGTTCCCGAAGGCGAAGTCTGTTACGTGTGACTGAGTTACTGGAGTTTCAATCAAACTTTTAACTCCATGAGGTGAAACACTAAGATGCAGACTGACAGCAAAGTTGTCCTGCCTCAAAATATTTCCATAAATATACCAGAAGATATATCCCCAGTGGTCTGACGATCCTTTTATTGACAGATGAAGCTTCAAAGAGTCTCTCTGGATCTGAAGAGTCATCTGAGCGCTTAGATTGAACAAAACAGGCTTGACCCAAGTGTGCGGCTTCATATTTCATTTGTAACTCCCTACATATATATTTAGGCTCCAAGTGCTGTCATCCTGTCACTGCCGTTATTTGATAGTTTTACAGAAACGTGCGTAGCAACAGAATAAAATCAACAGCTCAGCTCGAGTACCTTGACACAAATAATGCAAGCTCTGTTCTTCTAATGATGCAACACCTCCCGAGGTTTGATGTTCAAAAATAACTCTGCGTCATGAAGCCTGCTCTTTGTCTTTTCATGCAGTGAAGGTACCTGCAGGAAGGACTCACGCAGGATCACTATAATCAGAGAGAAAACTCCGTCACTCACGGCCAATCACAGGCCGCGGAGGTCAGCTTCAGCAATCTAATTACTAGCGATGAGCGAGTACACCATTATCTTCATCTGTATCTGTTCAATCAGCTGAATTATTTATATCCTGATGTGGGCGGGATTGACCAGAAGATGTTAACTGGAGCCTGAAATTGACATGGAGTGATCAGAAGTTGCTGTATTTGTTAGAAAACTACTTACAGCCTCAGAAATGAAGCTTCAGAGAAGATAACAGCTTCATATTCACTTAACTACCTCTGTACAATGCTGTGACTTCATTCATCTCCTACAGTCTAATTTAGTATAATATATAATCACCATCTACCTACCTACAACCGAGGAATGTATTATTATTTGATTTCCAGAACAAGTTCTCTCATAAAAGTTGTTATATTTGTTGTTTATCATTAAATGGATGAGACATATTTTGCTTGTAAAAAGTTAATTATCCATACCGCATACTCATTTTAATTCATTCATTTTAAGCTACTAATTAAACAATGCTTGCTAAAGTTAACACAGGTAAGTCGTGTGGTGGTTCACATGTCTGTACAGTCTGGCGTATTTGTTATTTGTTGCATGAGAATATTTCAAAGTGCGTCCCTTTGATTTAAAATAAATAAATAAACAAAATCACTAAAGGATAATTTACTAAAATGTTCTTTAAAGCTGCGTTAATCTATTTTATAATGAATCATTTGTGAATGGGATTATTATGTGTACTGTGAAATGGGTTGTTTGTGGTTTAGATACACACACAGAGTATTGCTCAGCTCTAAACAGCATTTTAGCGTCTTTCAGGTCATTGTTTTGGTTTTTTCACAACTCTCACCACTCTCCTCAGCCCAGGTTTCAGCCACAGCAGGAAGCGGTCTGCAGTGACAAACCTCTGAAAAACCTGATGTAACCTCAAATAAAATGAAAGTCAGTCACTCTTTGCTAACAAGTTAACTTTAATATAAAAAAAAAAGGTGTAAGCGATGTGTTTACAGCTTTTTTCTGCTGCCTGCAGGCTAAAAATAATCAATTTACACATGTTTGAACAGTATTTCCATTTTTCTACTTCCTCCCACTCAGCTGTTGCATTCACTTCACGTTAATCCCTTTATTAATTGTCTGTTTTCTTGAAGTTATCTTGATGGAAATATACTGCTAGGAAAAATCAAACATGAACAGTTGCACCTTGACATTAGAGGGTGAGAAACTTCAAACCAGATAAAGTAAGTGAGTATTTGGCATCAAAGGATCAGTCTTATCAGCAGAGGAGGCACAGCTAACCCTTTCACACAAATCTCTCAAGAGATTGCTCTAAACTGTCACACACATACACCACCCACTGATACACAAACACGCACACCTGGAGCTGAAGGTATCCAAACAAATATTCTCACCGAGATTTTAATTAGGTCAAGAGAGAGAGAGAGAGAGAGAGAGAGAGAGAGATCTTAAGAAATTAAAAATCCAATTCCCGTTCTTATTAATCCAATCAGTCAGAATAAATTACAGTATTCATTATGTGTACAAACACTTAGCGTACACACCAAACACCTGCAAACACACGGCTCGAGCGCAGCCTCCGTAAACACGAAGCGTTTCTTTTATTGTGTCGTGTCACCTCCTCTACAGAGCTAAAGAAATATCAAGTCCCTGGTGACTTTATCTCTTCGCACAATGAGAAGAAAACCAAACACAGATTAAATGTGATCACGGCATTAAGAGTTTTAATGAGTCGTACACACTCTGCTGTTGGCACGTGTGCTGTCATAACAGATCCGTGGGATCCTCTTTGCTTCATATTTACGTTGGCGGCACTTCTCAGAGTCCTGTTTTTAAGCCAACCATCTCGGAGACGAATAAAAACGCAGAGACTTAAAACAGCAACATTATCCCAGTTTAATTTGGCTTCTGCTGCACGCACAAACACAACCATGTTATATTTATTGACGAGGCCCCGCGGTCATTGAGCGCCGTGCTGTGTGTGTGTGTTATCTGACGAGCCCAAAAGACAGACGGAGAATTTAAAATTTATCGGGGAGAAATGGAAACGGAAGGATGAGATGACGCTCGTGCGCTCATTAGCAGCGCGGACGGCAAACAAGTGGCGAGTGGCGCAAACAGAATATAAATACATGATAAAGTTGACATTTAGAGGCTTCCATAGACGGGTGGCTCAAACTGACGGCCAATTTGGCTGCTAATCTAAAGGCCAAGGCCGCCGGTGGCAGGGACGACAGATCAATCGTGTGTGTGCATGTGTGTGTGTGTGTGTGTGTGTGTGTGGGTTCACACTCACCAAATAGATTGCTGGAGTGGCCTTGCTTGGAGACGGGCCTAAGCTCATTGGAACCCCAGGCCCAGCGTCTGTAGCTGTCCCACGCATGTTTCATCATCTGACAGGGAGGAAGAGGAGGAGGAGGAGGAGGAGGAGGAGGAGGAGAGAGGAGGAGGAGAGAGGATGACAAATGAAGAGAGTTAAAGAGGACAATCATCAAGAGAATTAAGTCATCTTTGTACAATGGAGGGTTTGTTTATAGCCTGAAGAAAACTGGATTTTCAAGGCTAAGGCCGATATTTGAGTCTTATTATCGTGACATATTTATCTGTAAGTGTACATTTTTTTTAAAATAAACATATTTTGATGAATATCCCTTTATTTTCTAAAGTACTGTGACAAAGTTCATGTTATCAGTCGTCTCTATGGGGACAAACACGTCATAAAATTTGTTTCTGTACTCCAATGATTGTTATTTTCTGGATCAATCGATGAATCATAAAATCATTAAATATTTAAAACACCCTGTGCAGCTCTTAAAACAGGGAAACTATTTAACTATGTAGAAGATTTACATATTTAGAAGCACATAAACCAGAAAAATGACCAAATCTGAGCTGGGTTAACAAAATCTGGCGGGCATAATGCTTCTGCAACACTCCAGGTGGGCTTTGGAGTCGTGTGGAGATCGGGTCTGTCTTGCTCGCTCAGTGTGGTTTCGCCATCAGCCACCAAAGACTGACCAAAGAAAATCATCAATCTCCATCAGTATTCTTCACAATATTTATCCCAGAGTTAAGAGCGATCTATCTAAACTTCACGATGTTCAACTGATGGCAGCTCTTGAATCCACCTGTCACTGTGATCCAGATAAATCATACAGCTAAGAAGCGGCTACAAATTAAAAGAGGAGTTGATGGACTGAACAGAAGCTCGTGTTCAAGATGTGAAACGACAAATTCTCACGACTTAACTTGCTCCTGCTAAAGAGTAACAAAAGACGTGGCTTAATCCCGGAGCTCAACATCTGTCAACGTGTTCTGAAACATCCAGTGCGAGTTCAACAGACTCTTTGAGCACAAAGAAAACAGGCCAACTTATTTGTTTGTTTGCCTGTTAGTAATTTTTTTATTCAGCAGCAAAGCAGCTGCACAGACTGAGCCATTCAGAGAGACAGGGGTCGACTTAATGATGTTATTCTGTGCATCAGGTGGCAAACGACCCATTCAAAATGTCTGTCAGCTAATTACGATAGTCGGCAGATTGATTGGCTCACCCCTGCTAAAAAAACAAAACTCAAACATTTCTCGATTCCCTCGTGGAAACAAAAGGGAACATTTGCCTGCGCCGAGTCCCATTATCTGCTGCTGAAGCCCGCCCGCTCCACCCAGCAGGAATTGTTGGAGTTTCATCTTATTTTAATCTGGTGCTAGCTGGAGGCTCGATAGCAGCGTGAACACTAGTTTCCAATCTAACACCCAGACACTCATTTGGGTCTCAGACGTGGCTCCACCTCCGAGCTCAGCGTTTGTCTGCTCTGTTAATCCCGGCTACCCACACCGTCCCCGGGCTTTCTAAAACCTGCACCTGGATTAGACTCGCTAAAACCGCTTTATCCTCCACCTTCAGATGGAGAGTCTGTGCACACATAGGGGTCCTCTCTTTTGTCATATGTAAGCTCTTACCTACCTATAGCATTCTGTATACGCGGTGAACACCTGCTGCATGCACAATGTCAGCTCTGTACACCTGAATACAGCACGCCGCATACAGATATGTGAAGCCGATGCACAGCCTGAGCTGATGTCTCCTGGGGGATCACATTACCGCACAATACACAACCTGAGCACCCCTATCCTGTTGCAAGTGTATAAATGCATGTGTGTAGTAGTAGTTTGCATGCATGTGCACTTTTACTCTCTTACCGCTGCTGACTCACTGTTAGGCAGCTCACTCACTGAGGACACTGAGAATAACGACGACTGACTGTGATGAGCCGACGAGCAGGCGCACAGCAGGTCAGCGAGTCACTCGGTTAGTGTGTAGTCTTTTACGACTTGGATGTGCGAGGATACAAGCAGGAGGAGCTGAAGTGAGGTTCAATAAAATATGAATGAGTGGTTTAATACCCACACGGTAAAAGGCTGCACTATATTACAACTGCTATTAAAAACCACAAGTACTATGTGTACTGTGAAATGGGTTGTTTGTGGTTTAGATACACACACAAAGTATTGCTTGGCTCTAAACAGCATTTTAGCGTCTTTCAGGTCATTGTTTTGGTTTGTTTTTCCACAACTCTCACCACTCTCCTCAACCCAGGTGTCAGCCACAGCAGGAAGCGGTCTGCAGTGACAAACCTCTGAAAAACCTGATGTAAGCTACCTGCAGGGCAACAGGCAACGTTAGCAGCTGGATGTGTAAACAGGTCACTCTTTGGTGACAAGTTATCTTTAACAAAAAAGGTGTAAGCGATGTGTTTACAGCTTTTTTCTGCTGCCTGCAGGCTAAAAATAATCAATTTACACATGTTTGAACAGTATTTCCATTTTTCTACTTCCTCCCACTCAGTTGCATTCATTTCACGTTAATCTCTTTATTAATTGTCTGTTTTCTTGAAGTTATCTTGATGGAAATATATTAAGAAAAATCAATCATGAACAGTTGCACCTTGACATAAGAGGGTGAGAAACGCTGATATAATTTGCTTAATATAATGTGAACAGGTGAGTTGTATATAAATTCACCCTCAGTACAGTTGTCATGAACGGGGAAATTAGCTATAGAGACCAAAACTGTTTTTTGTACCAGGCTGTAAACATGTTTATTTCTGCTGTGAAGTTTTTAACATGGGGACTTATGGAGACTGACTCACTTCTGCAGCCAGCCTCACATGGACGTTTGAGGAACTGCAGTTTGTGGCACAGAGGTTGTTGCTTTAAAGGAGAAAATCAACTTAATTTAAGACAAAGGAAGTTGTGAAGTTGAAAATGTGAGGTATTTTTACCAGATAAATGACATTAACGATAATCAGTGTTGATCTTTGTTAAATTTTTGACGTTAACGGTTGTTCCCTAACTTTCTATAGCCGTCGTGCGCACCAACAACCACCAGGAGGCGTCTGCAAACAACAATCGCTCTCTTTATATAACAATACAGAGTAAAGGAGGACATATTTTAGATGCACCTTAGTACAGATCTGACTGAAATTGTACAGTGAACAATCCTGACAGCACTTTAAATGCCAGGACAAACTGACGAAGATGTCAAGAAATGGTATCTGCAGGAGGCACAAAGGCACAGAGGTGAGAAGAGGTGGTGAGAAGAGAAAAAAAAAAAGATATCAATTCAAAGCACTTTTAAAAACAGCACAGACACGACCACAAGAGCTGTGCAGGTGCTGAATAACAAACCCTGAACGCTAGAAAAGAGGAATAAATGCCCGCACGTCACCGTGATTCTCCCAGGAGTTTACTCTTTTATTCACATTGTGAGCACAACTGACAACGCTTCAATCAAAAATGGTCTTCAGCAGGTTATATCATGCAAGCTGAAGAGCCGGCTGCATGAATAGACTCTGATTTCATGCTTTTCACAGAACAACTGGTTATTAGATTGCAGCATATAAGGGGATATGCCATACCATGCTCAAGAGATGGAGAGAAGGGGGGTGTAATTAGCACAGTTACCTCTCATCTCGTGCTCCACCTGCATCTCCTCGCTGTTGTACAAAGACACTTGAGTTGCTTTAGCTTTGGTTTAACCCTCTCAGACAGGTGGATAACTGGTGACATCAGAAACGCTGCTCCATCTTCACATGTGCCCTTACTTTAAACACGCATACACACACACACACACACACACACAGCACAGAACAAAAGCCACTTCATTTGCATAACATCTCCCACACACACATCAAAAGGACAGCTAGCTGATAGCTTTCCTCCATTTAAACCCACTAATTAAAGCTAGCGAGCCCGCTAATTACCGCTCCTATATGCACGTCACGTTAAAGATATGTGCTGAAATGCTCGACACGAGCACTACAACATGAGAGGAAGTCGAAAGCCGATTCAAAGTCTGTGCAAACAACGAAACAACGCTGTTACATAAGCGTTAAAAACAGCTGTTTTCATTGGTTTAAAAAAGACTTCTGCTCACGTTGGAGATGAACGTAATTAAAACATACTTACAACGTAATTTAAACATAAATCCCTGATGTTACTAAACTTCATGAACCCATGAGAACGACGATGTGATCCTTCCAGTTTCAACAACGCTGGTAGGATGTCAATCAACGCCCTCACAGTCCTCAACCAACCTCATCGCAGTTGCTCAAGGACTCAACGAACCTTAACACCTGTCTGCGTGTGAGCGTGAAAGGTCTTTATACACATAAACATACGGTAATTTTGAACATACACTTTATAATTTATGTTTACGTTTTGCATTTAAAGGGAAGCCAGCTGCTGCCACCTGCGATTAGTCAGTGTGAATTTACTTGTTTAGCTTGTTTTCTGTGGGGGAAGCTGTAAGCGATGTCTCATTTTAAGCAGCCACGTCGCCTTCAGGCTGTTGCACAGTTAGAGTGGAGTAATTTACAGACACCGGCAGTTACTGCTAAAGATGTGAGAAGGTGTGCTGTAGTAATATGCAACGCCAGAAAGAAAATGTTGGTGAGATTTCTGTCGCACGAAATAGAAAAATCCCAGCGAGAGACCACGACCTGCAAAGACAGTGACAGAAAGGAGAGCTTTGCTTAAGTCAAGATAAACTGCCTCCTCATCTAGAGAAAGAGGGTTAACAGGCTAAGTAGTTGGGCCGGCTTACATAATGTTGACTAATAGAAGCCAATGCAGGAGTGCCAAAAACTGCAGTTCCTCAAACGTCCACTTGAGGCTGGCTGCAGAAGTGAGTCAGTCCCCATAAGTCCCCATGTTAAAATGTCCAACTCACAGTAGAAATAAACATGTTTACAGCCTTGCAGGTGTCTTGTGTGAGCATTCAACGCCTCTGCTCCACAGAACTGCTACACAGCTTCACAACAGAAACCTGTAGGTGACATCCAAATCTTACACAGTCTATGGCTAAGACTTATTAGCAAGCTAGGACAGGTGGGCTGTCTTCATTAGCCTTTTTCTGCTACTACATACCTCTCAAAATCTGAGATATGGATGGAAATTTAGAAGTCTGGAAGCAGGCTAGTGTTTCCAGATTTAATTAATTAACAGGTGAAGGGTGCAGTTCTCTAATTCAGTATGTAAATGTGTAGCTCCCACTACTACACATTCCTGTGCGTTAACTGTTATTGGATTTAATGCTCAGGATCCCTACGTGTTGACTCTAATTGGATTAACCGCTCAGGATTTTCGAGGCTGACTGCTGTTATTAGGATCCGGGTGCTGAAGCTATTTCAGACTCACAATAGCTCTATGCTAATTGGCTCTGTGTTTAAGGTGCAACGGCTTTCTGGGGCACCAACAAAGTCCAATCTAGCAGGAAGATCTTAAGCGCACACACACACATGCACACACACGTCTACAACTGTTTCCTGTCAGCAGCAACAGGCTAATGGATGAGAACTTGTGTTAAAAGCATGCTAACACGTATCAGCAGGGGGTAAAAACATCACATGTGGATTAAAATTTGTTCTTTTCCAAAGAGTGTCTGAACATCAGAGAAAACAGAGTCAGAAAACTTCACTTCAGCATCAAAACACGCCACTGCTTGATTACCAACAACTGAAATCGATAAGACATCTGAGCCTACAGATCAGGAGACTACACAAAACCACGACATTCAAGTAAAATCATGTAAAAACTGTAAAAAACTATGTATTTATTGACATTTCCAGTCACGGTTTTGCAGAGAAAATCTTTTTTTTTTAAAAATAAATTTAGTGATATTTACCTTAAAGTTAAAAAGAGAAATGTCACTATGCAAATGAACGTTTATATTCATTTTACAGAATTTTTAATGTAATTTTTCGGTACAAGAAGGAGAAATAACATTAGTATTATTATAGTTATTGGCATAATACTAGTTAGGTTACTGATAATATCAGTAATTTTACACATTTAGGCATAAAATAAAAAAAAAACAACAACAGAAAACTACTGTAAAATGTGATTTCCCGCAAAAAAAAAATACATTTCAGGATTTGTGTTTGTTTTTTTACAGTGTAGCTCTGTGTCTACATTAACAATATAAAAGTTCTCACTGTCTACTTCAAACTCACAAACAAACTGCAGCCTTCAGACAGGTTGGTGTCTCACTGTATGCTCAGAGAGAGGAAACCAAACTAAATGAATGACAACATGAACTGTGGAGGCACTGAGTTATAAAAGCGATGTGACTGCTACAGTGCGTCCTTCAGTCACAAAGGCCTTTTATAAAACCTCTGAGAGGTATACTGCTACAGCTAAAGACTCAGTCATTAACAACCAGCAACAAACCGGTTCAATGTTACATACATAAACACGGCTGTGATAAAAGGAAACTGAAGAAATGGAAACAAAATAAAGCCAAAGTGGAGCACGGAGAAAATTCTGCTGCTGCCGCCGACGAGCACGGCCCATCAGGGAACAGAGATGATAACGGGGAAAAGAGGAAAATGTTATAGCGCTCTCTGAAACGTGAATTTAGAGCCAACAGTTTGGAAGAAAGCAGCAGCTGCAAATAGAACAAGACTAAAGCTGTCTGTTCTGAAATCCACACATTGCTTCACATGATGTATTATGACTTCAGAGACCTCTTACATTGAAGAGCATTTTAATTAAAAAGACATTTGATAAATATAGTTTATTCTGAAGTGTGTGTGAGTTGGAATAAAAGTGACGGATTAGCACTTTTATCTTTCTCCTGCTTCACTTTAAGCACTTCCATAAAGACAGGCTCAGATCTCGAACTAATGGAACATCTAAGGGAGATTTTAGCCGCTCTGCATCATCATCAAAACATTTAAAACAACTTCACTGTTGAGTGTCTTAAAGACCAAAAATAACATCAGTGTCTGAAGCACGTGAAAGGGGACAATTTACTGTAGAAACACGGCGGTGCAACGCGTCCGTGTGCGCTGCAGCCTCGTCACTGTGAAGAAAACATTCAAATATCACAACGTTCAGCTCATTCAGGACATGCCGGCTCTTATTTTACTCATATCATTCATATTTTTTAAAATATTCAACTTTTTCCACATTCAAAATTACCTTCAGATGAATGGCACAACCTTCAAATCTTTCTACAAACCTTCAACACTTTCAACCTCCGCTTATTCTGCATACTTTAAGCTGTAGACTTCATTCAAACTTCAAACTGTGACAAAGACTTTGTACTATGAAACTTCAATTCAGCTTTTTAAAATCTTTTACAGTTTTTGAATTCTTACAGTTTAACTTTGATGTTTTTTTTTTTTACTTCGGTTTTCAGCTCATTTCACATTTTTGCATCAGGCATTTCAGCATCCTGCGTTCATTTTCTGCAGTTTTCTAGTTAAAGTTTCAAACCCCACCGGAAAAAAAGTTAACTATGTAGCATATTTACATATTTAGAAGCACATAAACCAGAAAAGCGACCAAATCTGCGCAAGTTAACAAAGTCTGGTGGGCAAAACGCTCCTGATGCTCCATGATGGGATGATGATTGGGTTCCCTAAATCTGACACACTGCACCTTTAAACAAAAAAACGACACTGACGCCTGGAACTTGAAATTTAGGGAACCTCCTCAAATGTACAAGAAGTTTCCCACAAAACAAAGCCGAGCTCTGGAAGCTCTTTCCAAGTCGAACAGCTGCTGAATGGGCAGCGTGACAAACAGCATTTCACTGACATGAAGTCAAATATGTGTTACTGTTACAACAATAAGAGCCAGGCGTAGTCGTGGTATGTTACCAGAGATGAGCACCAACGAACGTCCAGCAAAGGTCCCCTAAGATGAAATGCTGGCATTGATTGAGTGTGTGTACACACACACACATGCACACACACAGTGATGATGGTAAATCATTAACCGGTGTGCAAAGATCTGGGGGTAATGACCCTGTTTGCTCCGAGGTGTCTTAAGTAATCTGTAACTGAGAGGTTGTGTGTAAAACAAGAGGGGGAGGGAAGTGTGTGTGTGTGTTTGTGTGAGGGCTCCCCCAGAGGCTGCTGTGGTGGAAGTGAAGCTGAAACCAAAGCTCGTCTCCGGGGAAACACTTGGGACTAACATGCTTGTAGCAGGTGTGTGTGTGTGTGTGTGTGAGGGAAAGAAAGAGGGCTGTTAGGTGACAATATGGTTGTTGGGCAGATAAGGGCATCAGACAGCCAACCAGCATTTAGACTTCACACACACACACACACACACACACTTGTATACAATCTGCCTGCCAAAGCAGCATCCCCAGTGTGTGTGTGTGGTGAAGTACAGATGCTTGACTGCTTCACTCTCTGCCATCTCACTGAGAGGAAGATAAAGTCGGAGCGAGACCCTGAGAGAAAAACAGCCGGGTGGCGAAAATGGACGTCGATAAGACGGTGGAAAATATTTCATGTGCGACGCACACACCGATGCATGAAACAGTGATGTGACGTTAGAAGAAGAAGAAGAGAGACAGAAGGGAGACGCTCTCTCTGAGGATGATTGTAAGTGCTCTGCAGGCCACGATTGATTTTTCACACGACGTTAGAGCAAACTTCTGAAAAACAAATCACTTTGAAGGTGAATCAGATCTCTGAACATTCAAAATAAATCTATGAAAAAGTCATTCAGATGCACTCAATTGGTTTTGCATCGGTTTTAGCAACTGTCGGCCATCTGTCACACCGTGACGGCAAAAAATGACATCAGCATATCATCAACATCAGGCCTTCACGGATGAAATCCTCCCTCCTGCTTTGGGTCGACAACCACTGGCCAAAAACATCCACTTGAGGCTGGCTGCAGAATGAGTCAGTCTCCATAAGTCCCCATGTTAAAATAGACATTTTTCTTTATTCGTTACATTATGAATCGAAAATAGATGAAAAGCATTCTTAGCTGTAGTTTTAACAGTCGTGCCCCTTCTTGCTATTGAGCTTAGAGATGGAACGATTATAGATTCCTATGGTAGGAAAAAGGTCCCGGCTGCAAAAACTGCAGTTCCTCAAACGTCCACTTGAGGCTGCCTCCAAAAGTGAGTCAGTCTCCATAAGTCCCCATGTTAAAACTTCACAGCAGAAAACATGTTTACAGCCTGGTACAAAAAACAGTTTTGGTCTCTATAGCTAATTTCCCCGTTCATGACAACTGTACTGAGGGTGAATTTATATACAACTCACCTGTTCAGATTATATTAAGGCTTAAAATTATGCAGGATTAAGAGCGTGGACGCTTTGATTGACAGGTTTGTGTCGTTACAGATGGCCTGTTTGAGCATGAAGCCTGCATTTAGCATGCCTCTGCTCCACCAACGCTCCACATCTTCACCCGTTTTTAAACTAGGCAGGAGCACTGCCAAGCCAACACACTCTGAGCTCCACAATGGCTCTTCGGAAACCTGTCGGTGACGGCATAATAAAAACTTACTGAAACAGTTGTCGCCAAAGTTTGCTGTTGAATTCGGTTCATGAAAGGAAATGTGCCAGTCATATTTACATATTTACACAGGGCACCAACACGAGCAGCTTGCAAATTAAACAGATGGATTTTCATATCTGTCCTTTTTATTCAAAGCAGCATGTAAAACACATGACTTCCTGTCACATAAGCAGCTTTACTGGAAGACACATAGAGCAGATCATAAATTTCCATTCTATACTCGAGACTTGATTGACTCACTTTGATATTACAGCAGCTGGCCGGTGAGAGTGAAAACATTGAGGAATGTTTCTTTAAGCTGCTGCTAATGTAGCTACAGGTCGCCCTCCATGTGTGATCTGGGGCCGATACCGCTTTAATGTAGTCGTTTTACCTCGCAAGGTGTGCGTGCCTGAGCAGAACAGAGAGCTGAAAACAACATCACTTCCAAACAGTACAGGAAACAGCAGAGACGAGCATGCGTTTGATTTCAGCTGAGGTTAAAACTGACGCTTGTGCTTGTTAGCTCTTACAGAGGAACTTCTGAGCGTGCTTCTGTACATGGCTGTTGATTCGGTTGCTCCAGGGTTGTTTAACAGGCACGTCTGTGTTTATGCTATCCTGAATTTTATCTCTCCCTCTACATCCACCCCCACTCCCTCTCGCTCTCTCCCTCTCGCTATGCAGGGATGGAAGAAACAGTGTGTACCTCTAAAAAAGAAAATATTACTGCATCTCTCTCAACCCTATCTCCAAGCCCAGACTGCCGCTAGTTCACACAAGCAAATGTATGGGTGTAGTCTCACACACACACACACACACACACACACACACACACAGAATCGGGGAATTTATGGGAATAAATAAGAGCGCATTAAAGATTCACTATGATCAAGACGGCAAAAACAAGCATCAAAATAAAGCTTCTTGCGTCATGTAAATTCACAGAGACGGCGAGTATGTATGTGTTTCAGAGACAGTGAAAAGGAATTAAAAAGACGGATGGAGGGACCCCGAGACTGCATTTATATTAGAGAATACGTGCAGAGGGACACTGCATGAAAAAGGTCTAAGGTCTATTTAACGTGAACGCTAACAAGTTCACTGGCTTCAAGTCCCAGGTGTTGCCAATACCGCTAATGAAGGCTCCGTTCCTGTCACAAAACCAGGCACACCTAAATGGAACGCTGCTATTACTGATGTGACCGGTCGCACCTGCGTTTGTAGACGGCCCGCCGTTAAAGCGGTCTTTTCCAGACAGAGCCCGACAGCCGTCTGCAGGTGCCGTTTCGTGCCACCTGTGTGCGCACAGCGTTAACTAAAGTACGGCACGCAAATGATTAGAATTACAAAAGTGCAAATATAATGGCCGGTAACCCAGGTGCAGCAATTTCCTCGGCGAGCTGCAGTTTAATGACGGGCAAATAAAGGGACAAATTTCACTCCGGTGGAGGGTCGAGCTCACGAAACACAATTCTGCGGACGTGACGCGAGGAGGAGAACCAAAGCCAAGCGTGCCACAAATACAGGCTACAACAGACCCTTTGCACAGCAGGTGTTTTGACTTCCAGATGAGCCAATTCCAGGACTCCATACCTCGACACTAAATGA
Organism: Protonibea diacanthus; assembly: GCA_028641955.1. NCBI lineage: Eukaryota > Metazoa > Chordata > Actinopteri > Sciaenidae > Protonibea > Protonibea diacanthus. The sequence continues at coordinate 19,548,476 of CM053992.1, forward strand.
AACGAATGCCTGCTTTGACGAGTCAAAATGTCTGCCGTGAAGAGGGTCCATCGGTGCGTTCAGAGGCAGAAAAATGAAAGATGAAATAACTCTCTGTGCACTAAGTCGTTAGACATCTGTTCCTCGAGGCGGGGAGGATCATTCAAGTGTTTTTATATTGTTTTACTATAAATCATGTACACTTTACGTTACGGATGACCATTTTTCAAACCGTGCTGTCGTGTTTCAGATATTTTCTGGAGTGTCTTCTCGCCTTGCGGGCTGCCATTTGTTTCCGCTTTGGTATAAAAATCAATTTGCAGAAAATCACTTGAGTGATGCAATTCATCACAGTGCTTTTATTATTGTCATCAGAGTTGCATGGAAATACATTTGCAAGCGCAGATTGATTTGAAAAGTATGAAATGTATTTCCCATTCAACTGTAAGATAACTCTGGACAGTTTTAAATCTCTACCAGCTGATCCATCAGACAGAAGAAAGACTGGAAACAATGGAAGTTTTTCAAAGTTTCGGATGTTGTACCGGACTGTTGTGGCTGAACCGGAAGGCAAAGATCTCGATGTTCCAGTCCATCTACGCTCCAACCCACACCTGTGGTCATGAGCTTTGGGTGGTGACCTAAAAAAATGAGGTCACGGATACAAGCAGGCCAAAATGAGCTTCCTCCACAGGATGGCCGGGCTCAGCTTTTGACCTCGGACATCCGGAGGGAGCTCGGAGTAGAGCTGCTGCGCCTTCGTGTCGAAAGGAGGTTGAGGTGGTTCGGCATCTGATTAGGATGCCCTATGGGCGGCTTCCTTTGGAGGCTTTCCAAACCCAGAACCTGCTGAAGGGACTACATAGCTAATCTAGCCTTGGAACACCTCAGGCGGAGCTGGAATGTGTTGTTGAAGAGAGGGAAGTCTAAATCTGCTGCCACCATGACCCGACCCCGGATAAGTAGAAGAAAATGGATGGCACCATCACCACAGGGCAAAAGTTTACTTGACAAAATGCCAGAAAAAAGGGTAAAAGTTCAATAAATCGTATTTTTCCTGTTCAAAACTGGCAACAAATATTTGGATATTAGACAGTACTGTTGTCTTCTAGTTTCACAATAAAATAAGTGAGACGACTGAGCTGTGACAGTCAAATTAACCTGTTATTCCTGGCACAAATCCGGTGTGCCGACTTAGTTCTTGTTGCCACATTTCCTTTTGTGCTGGTCGAAATGGAGACAAGGCCCACGGAAGCCCTGACATTTCTGCTTACAAAACTTCTGACCCATGTTTTTTTTGGAGCAAAACTCACCACCTAACCATTTTTCCACCTCGCCTCCTCACATGTTCTCGCAGCACGGAGACGGAGGACATTATCCATCTAGCTGCCTTGGGACCAGTTCTTCGGGGGATCAGTGAGGGATTTCCTAAGCGGTTTAGTATTTCAGCAGCCATATATGGGTCAGTATTGTACTGCTGGAAAAAGGATGTTGTCTCCCAGGAGTCTCTGCTGACAGAAACGTGGGTTTAATACTTTGTTTCCATGATGGTTAGCTGCAGCTGCTGCACATGCTGCTCTATGTGGAGCTATCAAACACTTAGAACAACGGCAACACAGTGACGAACTTCCAAGAACTACAACTGCTAGAAACATTTCACGACCTGGTTGTGTTTCATAAGACACTGACAGACAAACAAACAGGAAAGATGTTGATAATGATTGACGTGGTCGACCTTTTCTTCTTTTTAAAAGACACACCGGTAATGCACAAGTTATCCTTCCACATCCTTTTTCCTGACCTCTTGGAGGAAGTTCATTGTTGCCGCAACCCCCATCAAACACAATATGGTGCACGGTTTCAGAGCACAAACGACTAAAAGGGAATGAGGAATTGGCACAAATGCAAAGCGATATACAACAACAGCTGCAGTTAATGTACAACAACGGAGGAAAACAGCGTTTACAAGTTATCTGATCGTTCAACATCTTCTAACGAGCCCTGCGAGCAAACTTCTCAAACATCCAGCGTGAAATGTCGACAACCAAACTTTAACGATGAGACAAAGCCAAGGCTGTTCAACAGAACTGAACACCAGCTTCACCAAAACAGAAAATTCAATTCATATTTTCATGCAGTTCGTGATCATCATCACCAAAACTAAAAATTGATTTTCCTCAGGAACAAACAAAGCTCTGATATTCTACACCAGACAGCAGAGAACTGACAATATTGAGCTCAGGGTGCTCTCACGCATCACTCTTTTTGAGTTCAGGTGTGAAAGCTTCCCACTGATCTCTGGTACAGACCAAACAACCGGACCAAGACGGCCTGAAAAGGAAGAAGTTCAGTCTGCTTCCAGTCAAAGTTCAATGTGTCTGTTGGCTCGGTGAAAGCAAAGAGGACCAACGACAGGACGTGATTGTACATTGTGAACTGTCAAGAAGAAATAACAACCGTGTCCACACCTGCTGTGTTTCAGCAGGTGTTCGAAAATGTGAACAAAACCTAGTGACTGCCCGCTTGCTTTGAAGCCTTTTTCCCTCCAGCAGGTTCCCAGAACACCTCTGAAGGACGGCGCCCAGGAGGCATCCTGATCATGGCCGAACCACTTCAGTGTATTTGGGGATTACTTTACATCACAAGTTTCTCACTGTTTGCCTTTAGTCATGACACAGGGTCCAGCTGCAGTCCAGACTAATAATGCTTGTAATTAATTATGTCTTCATGAGCTCTTTGTGACACCAGAGAACATCAGAGGAGAAGTAAAGCAGGGTGACATCAACCAAACTGTCCAATCAGTGCCTTCATGCTGACAGCTCTTGGTTCATTTATAAAAAAATTGTCTAAATCTGAGCTGATCTGATCTGACCAGCAATAAAAAGGCAACGAGGTGTCTGTTTATTTCTCCTTGGTAGAGTCCAAATGAACCAAACTAAAAGGTGTGAACGTGTCCTTTTATTTATATAAATATTCCACAGCAGGTAAACCATTAAGACTCCATTTGTACTTTATCACCGGAGGAGCAAAGTGCCTGCTGAGTCACATTATCAGGCAGACAGAGCAAAGAGCAAAGAGAATAGAAACCACACCGTTCAGTACAACGTCTAGATCAGGGGTCTGCAGTTATACTGAACTATAGCCTACAGTTTGTTGCATTTATGAAATTATAGAACTACAAGAACACACCTAACCTGTTAATACCAAAAGGAAAACACCAAGTTCCTCTGTTCTTATGAACCACAAGACTTTCTACACATGTAAGTTCCTCTGAACAGAGGAACTTACAAGTGTAGAAAGGATGTAGGATGTTTATTTTGGTTGAGAAAATATTAAAAAGCTAAAACTTTTGTTGTTATTTTAGTGTCAGAATAGCGCCTTAATTTCCAAAATAAGAGGTGTTCCCTTCCCGGAAATTGTTACAATCTAGAGCACTTCCTCTTCATCAGATGTGGACCCCTTCTTCATATCCAATTATTCAGTGTCAATGTAATGATTCAGTTCACTGTCCTCCACTGAGTAATCAACGATCATCCACTCAGTGAGGTCCAAGTCAATAAATTCCACCCAATAAATAAAATAAACTTCCGTCTATATCTCACAGATTCCCACGCTCCTAACAAGCAAAGCCCGTGCCAAGACCGGCTGACCTGATCGGGGTCATAAAACGTGTCGTTCCCAATAGCCTGATTGGTGCTTAATGGTGCTAAGTGTTGATAATACGATGAACAGAGGCCGGGCCTACCTGCAAAGCAACGTTACACAGTGATCGATACGGGCTGACGGCCGTCTGGGGAAAAGAGGAGAGAATGATGAAACTGAAGAGGGAGAGAAAATCTATAATCAGCGACTGGCTGTTTGGTTGAAAAGCTGGTTCTGGCAGTAAAATAACACTCCAGCGGGAGCACACAATTATTGACAACAAAGATGTTACAATAAAACATGAACACTGAAGTCTTGGTGATATGATTACTTTCATTATCCAACCAGAAATGGGAGCCAAAGCAGCCATCGGCCGTGTGCTATGAGTACAGGACGAGTGCTGTTTTTTTTTAATTAAATTTGACCAATTGAGTTCAAAACGAGACTGCACTGAAAATCTGTGCTACATTTCCACCCTGACAACTGCTGAAAATAAGCCGTTTTCTCAAGAACAAACTCACGGGCAACGTTTTTGGCATTTTTATAGTGATGTTATCTAACGAGCCTTACAAAAGGTTTTTTCATCTCACTGTGATCGGGGGGGTGAAGCGCTAAGCACTCCCTCTCAAACCTCTCCACAGTGCGTATGGGCTCGCATAACTTTATCAGACCACACACACACACACACACATATTTTATTGACTTGACCTTTCTCGTGGCGTAGGAAGCGGCCCAATTGGGTTTGACCCAGCCGTTTGACAAAAGGCAAACTAATGAAGACTTTGTGAAAGGCAGATTGATTTTTTTTCCCCCCCGCTCCCTCCCTCCATTACATCCATCGCTTGCTTCGATACAGCAGACAGGAAAGAGAGAAAGAAAGTAGGCAGCGGCGGCGGTTGTGGCGGCGGCAGAGCTCGAGCTCATCACTCATTTGTTTAACAGGTTGGCAGAGATGAGGACTGAGCTGCAGAGAATGCCAGAAAATACACCCTGTGCTATATTCAAATGGCTCGGGCTGAAGGAACAGAGAATAACTGCGGAATATGAATTGGCTGGATTGAAGGGAAGTCTGGAAACTGCCCATTTTGGCCATTTGACAGAAGCAAATTAAAAAGCTTTTTGTCTCCTCGTTCACATTATTATGGCTTTAACCTTTTTGCTAAACACGCTTTCAAACGCTTGTGTGACATCAATGATGAAATTGGGGTTTGAAACCATTTCCAGGATTTGGTAGATTGTTGTCGCCTCCAACAACAATAAAAACTCCAAAGAAAGTTTCGAAGAAGATCAAATATTCCCATTTATTAAGCTTGAATAAGTAACTTAATGATGAATCAATCAATAAAACACAAAGCTAATCAATTCTTGACTAATCTTTAGGACTCTAATCCATGTTTGTTGAGTGTTTGATCTCGTGGCTCCATTCTTCAGCCAGGAGAGTAACTGTCTGCTAATCCAATCCAATGACTTCTATAATCCCATTAAATGAAGGCAGTGATCAAACACTTCCATCCCAACCAACCAACCAACCGAGGAACCAACCGGCCAACCAACCAACCAACCAATCGAAGAACCAACCAACCAACCAACCAACCAACCGACGGACAAACCAACCAAACAACCAACCAGCCAAACAACTAACCGACTGACCAACCGACCGACCAACCAACCAACTAATTGAAGAACCAACCAACGAACCAACCAGCCGAACAACCAACCAACCAAACAACTAACCGACCGACCAACCAACCAGCAAATCGAAGAACCATCCAGCCAACCATCCGACCAACGGTACAGTTTAAGGCAGCCATGTTGAAACACAACACTGTTTCTACAGTAGCCCAGAGCAGACAAACTAAATAGTGGCTGTAGACAGAGCCTTTCAAGTGTTCTCCTTCACACTAAGTAGGTGAGGGTGATATGAGGAGTTTGCAATACACCACTAGATACAACTAAATCCTACACTCTGGTCCTTTAACTTTTATCATCAAATCCACTCGAACATAAAAATAAAAGCTCGGGGCACTCAAACCAAACTGTCTCCTTTATTTTATGTTTTTTTCTTTTCTCCATATTCACAATGTCCAATATTTTCTTGGTAATGATATTTTCACTAACTCCTGATAGTGTAATAATTATACCGCGTCGCTACTACAAAGCGAGCCAAATTAGATCCGCTCCACTCCAGAGTAATTAAGTCACACATTAGAAAAGGGATAATAAAGTTGCCATGGCATTTCCTCATCTTTTAGGCAAATGTATTACCTGGAAATACCTCGATAGCCTCAGCCATAATTACTGCACAATTTGCATTATTATTGAATATCCTATCCTAGAAGCCTTGGGAACATTTAATGTAGATTCCAAACAGGAAAAATGTGTTTTACTTTTTTATTCTATTTACCCGAGTGTTTAGAGGATCAAGCGTTTAGTTGTTAAACCACATAAGTACATGCAGTTTATTATGAATCTAATATTTTCACCTGATAAATTTAGTTCACATAATCTAGACCCTTATAAATTAAACAAATACCCGTTCAACACTCTTACAAGCTGCGGCTGAATACAAAATCACCTCTCTCTGTTAAATAATGATGTGTACATTTAAAAAGTTCCCTCCCCCCAGCTGTAGCATTTAAAACTGAAATACTTCATTAATTTTTACAAAAACGAGCCTTTTCTCTGTGGGTATATTTTTTTCCCAGTCACGAAGACGCACCGTTAGACAAATTGTCCCGTGTAGTTCCCAGCAGGAAGCCCATGCGCCTTTCTATTTTAACCAGCTGGGCAGTGATCCAATGCATCTTCTCTAGCCAGCTAAAAACAGTTTAGAAGTCTTCCATTTGTAACTATTAGTGCAGTGTTGGGAGAAGGATATCCCAAAAACCCCTTTGTGGAACAGATCAGTTCAGCCCTAATCTTTATTTTTCAGGAGGACTTTAAGAAGGACAACAGCAGCTTTCAGAGGACGGATTTCAGTTCTACTCAGCTGGAGAATTTCATGTGAATGTGGAGTTTTTTTGTTGGATCATTTGTCAAAGTATATCCAGATCCTGGTTTTTATCACTGTCTACGAGTGTCCGGGAAGACGAATGATCTTATTAACTCTGTCCTCTGCCATGCAAATTCTACAAAAAGATACAGAGAAGTCCAAAGAGGAAACTAGCCGAGCAGTCTTGAATATGAACACCGGCTGTGGCACAAACACAGATCAGAGGTCATGCAAGCTCTCTCCAGTAGTTCCCAGTGGGTCCTAAATCCTCATCAGAGTTCATCTATGTGACCATTAACAGACACCATTCAGTGAGGACAACGTCAGAGCAACTGGCATCAGTTAGAGTGTTTACTGTAAACTGTGGCCTTGATATTTTGCATGCTGACTCATCACAAGACCCAAAAACAAATCCATTATGTCAGTAGATGCAACTGTATTTTCCCGCTCTGATGAGGAGATAAAATTGCCTGAAAGTCTAGATACAAACACACAGACAGACAGAGGTGTGTGGTTTGCTCTGTTTAGCCTCGGGGCTTCAGTTATTACTGTTTGGTAGACTCACGGGTCACGTCAGGACACATAAAGCAAGACTTTCACCTGCTGGCTATGAAAACAGGTGTCGAGCAAACTATCAGTGTGTACTGAAGTAAACAAAAACGAACGTCATGAACGGATTTAAGGTGACACGTGAGTAAAAAAGTAGTTTTTCTAAGGAATGAGTACTAATCATGTTCCTTTTTTTTTAAAACTGTACTTCTATTCTTAGTATATTTCGGTTATTAATGAGTGTGTGAAGTAGCCAGATTACAGACCTTTTCGCCTCGCTCACTTCCTCTTTTTGTGTCTCTTAATGTCTATTTTTGACCTTTCGTTTTGTCAGCTGACAGTATTTCCAAATAAATCAACAGAACAGACACTTTCATAAAGCCCGTACGTACTCGAGTCATGTTAAGTCCATTTAAATGAATTCTGATCAGAATATGTAGCTACACCAGTGCATAATGAGCGGTATTATATATCTATTATAACTATAGCACACACACATTCATCTTCTTCCTTCCATGTGTTAAGAGTGGCTGCAGGATGCAGGCTGAATTATTTAGCTCGTGTACTTGGCTTGCCTCTCTCCACAGTAAATTGAACCGGGCACGCCGCAGCACACAGCCAAGCCCGTGTGTCAGGGAGAAAAGAGGAAAACAAACCACAACAAACCGGAGTTCAAACCTCGGAGGGGGGAAAGGGCGCAGAGGGCGTGAAGACGAGGCGGAAGACACATTGCTTAGACTGCACCAGTCAACCTTCAAATTAGGGAACAAACGGCAGGTTTAACGTACTCATGAGGTGATTTTTTTTTTGTATTAGCGATGAATGACGCGTAAAAATGAGCCGCTGTGAAGTGACAGAAAGATGTCTTAAAAAGAGAAACACAGCAGTAACACTAAATGACTGTTTTTATAATGCCAAAAAAACACAGAGCGAACAGGGAGTTACGGCCGTGTGGTCATTAAACTTGACATTCACAGAGATGTGCTAATGCACTCTGGCTCTGTGCACCCCCTGCACGACGTTCATATATCGAGGTGGTGTGGATCGTGTTTCTTTCTCAGCTGGAGCTGAATCGTGTCCTTCATCACTTCATCTAAAGACGTTTCTGTTTCAGCATCGCTGCCTTTTCGCTTCACTTCCGATCCTGCTGATCTCACACAAATTCCGCCATGATACTGCAACTTTTCGGCCCTCTATCACTCGCAGAGCGCGCCCGGGGGGGCAGTCCCATTTGCTGATTGTGTAATTACCTGCAACTTCAGTAAATCAGATGCTATAGGCTAATTACAGACTGTAAAGGCAGCTGAAGGAAATGCCTTCCAAGCATGTGAACCTTGCCTCAAGCTCACACACTGTCCCGTGGCTCGACCCGGCTGATTCGTTAACCTTGTGCAAAAAGACGACATGACGACGACCAAACCTGGACAGAAAGTAGTACCCGAGTACTTCTGCAAATTCTGATGGATCAAGTTAGAAATATTGAATGAAACATGAAGGTTATGATGATAAAGCTCCATCTGGTTGCAGTCTGACAAAGAAGAGGCAGTAAGATGTTGTGCAGAATGACCGTACTTGAACTGAGACTGTATCCTGCAAAAATTTGTGCAATATGCAAAGAAATATCATAACTTTGTTTTCAAATTTTGACTTTTTAAATCAAGAATTTGTGAGTTATCTCAGCGAATGGGATATCATACAAGCAGATTCTTACGGCCCTTAACTCGAGAGATTTTCAGGTCCTTAGCTGATACAATATGCAGGATGATGCTCGCCCTCACACGGAAAAGGAAGAGAAGATTGAAAAATAAATGGAGGATATGATTGACAGCCTCTGATCCTCGGCGTTAGACTGAATTGGATTAGAGAGAGGGAGTCAGCGAGCCGTGACCTTCGGATTGCTTCGAGATACGTTAATAGTGAATATCTAAAAGCATATTCCTCCCATCTCCATCACGAGCTGCGAGGCCCGGTCACAAAATACTCCATCACCTCTGGATGCTCGCAACCTGACGGGTTTTAAATCCAAACCAGCTGAAAGCAGCCGGTCGACTCGTGCCAACACCTAGAAGCTTGCGTTTGCCAAGAATGAACTGGCATCTTGTTGACAGGATGTGAAATGGCAAATTTCTGTCCGAGAGGCCGCCTTATCTCTTTTTGAACATCGCAGACGTGCCTTTCAAAGTGCAAACAGGTGGGTCAACTTCAAAACAAAGCACTGAATGAACAGGAAACCCGAGTATGCGGTAACATAACCCTGCATGGGAAATACGATAAGCCGAGGAGCGACGATACAATGAGCTCATCTCACACGGCAGATGTGTGCATAATGGTCTGAATTCTGGCTCGTATCCTGAGTAATGTCAGTCCAAAAAAGAAACATCCATTTAGGAACTTCTTCATGCGCTTCCAACATAGATACAAATATTTGGCTGCCCGTCCAAAAATAGTGAGCGAACTGTGAGTGAACTTTAAAAACATACAGCAGAGTATGTTCAACATCTGTGCGTACTCCTCTAACAGAGACAAAACTAACTCCACTAAGCTGTCTCTGCGTTGGCAAGTGCTCGTAACATCCCTAATTGTCCTCCTCCTCCTCTTCCTCCTCCTTTCCTGTGTGCAAAATAATTCTCTTTCATGCCCTGTAAAGCATCCAGATCTCTCGTGTGAGAGCAGACAATAACAAATTCCTTCAAGTTTAAACCGCTCGGCCAAGTATGAAAGCGCTCGTGCTGCGACTTGCTGCTGCTGCCGTGATGAAGGATGAGATATGACGTTTCAGTGCGTCATAAACAAACAGAGCGGGGATCTCTTAATGCTGGGTCGCATTGTGCGCCACACCGGGCCAGAGTTCAGATACGCTGATGCTTCTTCTTCTCAAGTTCAAGTTCAGAAAACTTACAACGCACAAATCATAGTGTGGTTATTTAGACAGATCATGATTGGGATGTGATTCACAGTTAGCTGGAATCATCGTTTTTGCATCACATTTTTCATTTCAACTTAAAAAAAACATTAAAATCACGTTGACGTGACGTTTTTTAGGGTCTGTACCAGATAAATGTGTCTTCTTGACATCTGGAGAAGAAGATTTGTAGGCCGGAGCGTCTCTGCAGCTCTACAGTACTTCATTATGATGCCGTTTTGATCAGATTTTGATTAACCGTGCAGCCCTAACTCTGGAACGAGACATAAAACTAAACCTGAGTGCAGAAAAAAGATTGTACGGATGTACTGTGACGCCGTAAGGATGTGGGGCTGACCCCGGGACGTCTGCGCCTCCAAAACATCATCACGAGTGAATAACACGAGCTTCAAACTGTTTATTTGGCTTTAAAAAGTAGGAATTTGATCAAGTAATGAAGGAACACCTAATCCTCCTTCATTTATCTGAACACATGGTGCTGACAGTGAAGTGAAGACACAGTTTCTGCTTTCATTCGGACCCTCCCACATAACTAAAGCAGGAATATTAAAAAGGTCATTAGACTGAAGAGGTATATTAATTCACTCTGTTGATATGAAGCGACTAACCCAATAAATTTATGTCATGCCATTTTAACTCCTCTTTGGCCTTTACCGAGCCTCCAAAAGAAAAACACCACCTCTAAATATAATCAATAACCTGTGAATGCTAATGAGCTAGCAGCGCGTTAGCTCCGAGCAAGATGAGACAAATTGCCACTTCCTGGCCTCGCTAATCCAACTAGTACGACAAAGGCACAGGCACGGTCATTAATGGCAACGCCGGGCCATAGATTTATACGTGTGTGTGTTCACCCAAATTCCCAGAAGGCCTCGAGGCCGCTGCGCTCTGCATACATCACTGTCTATAGCCAAAGGAATGCTAATAATCCCGCGCTCCTACTGTAGACTGCTAATGATTCAGATATCTACGCACATGCATCGTCTGAGTCCGGACTGGGACCTGCCTGGCATTTTCACACAATGGCTGACTAATTATGCGCACTATAATAAAGATAAATTGAATGCTATCTCCATTTCCACACTATACTCCAGATCCCAGCAGTCAAGTGAAGCTCGCCACTTCTCTTTTTAAACAGAACTCACTTAGGAAGCACACTTCCTGCAGATGATTCACAATAAAAAAAAAAAAAAAAGCTTGTAGTGGAGGGAAGGGATTACGCCCTGCGAACCGCTAGAAGTGTTTTAACGTGCAACAGATGGAGAAAGTGTTTTCATTAACGGCAAACAGCAGCGACGGAAAATTAACACAGTAAACGGAGAGACACAATTACATTCACCAAACAGAAATAAAACCTCTCACCTGTCACTGATAACGGCCTCTCTCAAATAGAAGTCCCTCAAGTTGGGGTTAATTAAGGCGCGAGCCATTTCGTGGGACTTTATTCAAGAGGCTGAGGGTAAAAGAAGTCAACAATAGCAGAGCGGACTGTTGGTTAAAGGTCCAGTGTGTCAGATTTAGGAGGCTTTATTCACAAAATAGGCATAACTAAGTTTGAATTGGTGTATAATCACGTTTTTAGCAGATCTTTTTGACGCCAATCTCCGCCCACTTGGTGCTACAGAGGTTTATGATTTGCCTTTTTTTTTTAAAAAAATACAGCTACTTCATGATACATCAGGTGACCCATTCAAAAAAAGCCACGGCACTTTTGTTTACACTCGAGAACAGCTGTTGGCATACTTCAGGGATCAATAAAGTCTGTCTTACTTTATCTTATAACTCTGTTTGCGTTGGTGTATAATCACCTGAAATAATTATCGTGTTTTTATTACCTCAGAAGGAGCCTTTTATATCTACAGAGGTCGCTGGAGTTTCTTTCACACTGGAAAGGAGTGGGTGAAGCAACTAAAAATCCTACCTTTAAATCGACCTTTAAGGTCACAAAAGCGGACACAAAAACAGAAAAAGCTGACTGAAGGAGAGGCAAAGAAAAAGAAAACAAGTGCGAGAGAAAAAGAAAGCAAGGGGACAATAAACCAGAGGGCACTCACAACTCCCCGGTGCACCAAATAAAACATGGTCACATTTGTAGAGCTACTGGAATCTGTCAATAGGCAGCTGCCCACAGCAGGAAGAAGGAGGAGGACACACACACACACACTCGACATCTGAAAAGCAGGTCCATTTCCAACGGCGGGCCGAAGCCTGTGGTGTATTGATAGGATTCAGTAAAGAAAAGCAGAGCTCCAAAAAGCTCACCTTTAACTGCAAATGTCAGCCTATACATAAAGGAGTTCTGACTGGGAGAAACATAAAATAAAATGCCACGAGACAAGACTTTGTCCGAGCTGAAAAAATCTATTTTGTTATGTCAGGCTGGCAGTATACTTTGTCTCTCTTTAGACTCGCTCTTTGGTAGTTTAAGTGCACGTCCGCTGGTTTGTGTTTGGCTGTTCTTGGTGGTTGAGCTCTCCTGAAGCTTAAAAACGAGCCGGACGACTGGAGCGATGTGGTTCAAATGATGTGTGGAGGGAGCCTGAAGGGTTATTGATGACTTGTTATTGACATTTCATTTAGCCAGCTTTTTCAGGAACCAATTTCTCTCAGACTACAACAGCTGACTGACTATTATACTTCAATCGGATGATTGAAGGCACGTTTCTTACTATTTTTTAACAATGAGCAAATTCTGATTTTTTTCTTTCTGCAAAGTTCTGCAGAGAAATTTTACCAGCCAGCCTTTTTTTCCAAACTTAAAGATTGGTACTCATTAAAGTTGGTAGAGTCGGTATAAAGAAGTGTACCAGCACAGGGCTGGTGGCGTCCAACACACATCTAACTCCCAATAACTTTCTGTGTTGATGACAATCGTGGCTGTCGTGCTGAAGGCGGTGTGTGTTCATCCTTCGGTTGGTTTTATTGTATGCGTTTGCCTGAACAGCCCCCCGTCCACACTTCAAGGCTCGCTCCTGCCTTGACCTGCTCGGTAATGGTAGTAACGATCCACATCATTTATTTTGCTCCGAGCTTTTCCAAATGAATGATCCATGATTATGCATGAGCAGGAGCGGAGCTGTGAGTATAGATGGAGTAACAGCAGTGCAGCACTGGAGGTACCTCTGAGATGGTCACGGCTTATAAGGCAATAATGCTTAATATACCAGCATCCATGCCTGCGGTGCGTGGGATGCTGGGGCTTGCCCCTGGCTATGGCTGGTCTATAAAGACTACAACCCCCTTGCGTAGACACAAATACACTGAAGACGTGCACACAGAGTGTGTATGCATGCAAAAATGACCCCATCAGTCACTGTGGAGTCTATATTCCCCGCTGGAGAGACCTCGGAGCCGGGGGCCAACAAACGTAAGACCTGAAAGAGCACATTCATCCTCATCTTCCCCGAGCACAGCCTGCTATAACCCCTCCTGAAACCCAACCACCGGACCGATCGATCCACGCTGCCTCTCCCAGAGCCGTGTTGTAACAATACATATTAATAAATGCATTTAAAATATCTAAAAGCCTTGCAGGCTATCCACTAGGACTATATATCCACTGTGACTTTATTACGCCATCAGGATATTCATTACTTGGGTCTTATGCTCCTAGCAGGCGCCCTGGCCTTGGGCAGGAGGTGCAGCATGATTTGTCTTTACAGGCATGATGGTGGACATCCTGATATATTACAGTAGCGTACAGTCTCTGGGTAATTTATAATTCATTTCTACGACCACAGCATTTACATCCACTGTTTCAGCCAAACGTTCGCTGTGAAAGCGTGCTTCACTTTCATCCATCACGAATGACATCTGAGTTGGTTTTTTTGTCCCGCCAACAGTCTGAAGCTCAGAGACAGATTCAGATTATAAGAATATAAAACACAGAAAAGAAGCAAATACTCACATTTGAGGAGATAGTCTGGCAGTTTTTCTTAAGAATTGATCTAAATGATGAATTCATTATCAGAATTGTTGTAATATTCTTTAAATCACCAAATCAGTTAATCGGTTATTTGTTTGGTTTGTAAAATGTCAGAAAATGATGAAAAATTGGTGGATCTTTGGGAATCAGATTCTTGGTGCCACAATTAGATTCAGACTCAACTCTTAAACTGTTTATTCCTGCTGTGAAGTTGGACATTTTAACATGGGGGCTTATGGAGATTGACTCGTTCTGCAGCCAGCCTCAAGTGGCCGTTTGGGGAATTGCAGTTTCGCTTCACAGCCACGAAGGTCACCGCTTGTTAAACACCTGATTCTCGACTGAATGAACAGGAAGAGTTGCACTATTTTCAGGCTCTCGCTCCACTCGAGTGCAAAATGAAACACAACCGGCACGTTGAAGGTCACTTCCTGACCAAACGTTTTCTGTATTAGAAATACAAATCCTTTCAGCTCTATACAGATACAAGTTTTGTGCTCATGTCATTTAAACTAGAAAATGAGCTAACGTCAAGGATTTCATGCCCTCCTGGCCGGTGGTGTCGAAGCACATGCTCAGGAGGGGAAACAAAGCAGCTTTAACATCACTGACTTGTGTTGGTTTGCAGTTTCAAATCCTCCCCCTTCTCCTCCTCCTCGTGAAAAGAAGAAGTAAACCAAACGTTAGAGTCCTTTCTCTCTGCGGAGGGCTTAAACCTCTTGACGGTACCAGAACGGATGTGACATACTTCGATCTAACTCAAACGGACATGCATGCAAAGACAGAGTCTATAGATAGTCTAAAAATAGAGAGCAATCAGAGGACCGTTCATATGACGAATTCCTCCTCCTTTGATGAAACTATAGAAAGACTTCTAGAGTTCATTGTCTTTAGAAACGGCCCGGTTTGTTTTGATCAAAGTGTTCACGTTATGGGCTCTTATTCAAAACTCAGCTACTGACCTCTACATTTTTTAAACTAAAATTAGCATCAGAAATGAACAGAGCTTCTATTGCCAGATGACTGAAAGGAACTCTCTGTGTGCGTTGGCAACACACAGGTTCATTAATGTACATACACGCAGGCTGCAGGAGCGCCGGTTGCGGGCTACAGCTATTCCAGCCATTAGACAATTAAAGAAAAGCACCAAGAGGGGCCAGCAGTATCTGAGACACACACACACACATCTGGGTTTCACTCTAAGAAAGGAAGTAGTACCAGGGAACCAGAGGCAATTAGTTCAAATGGTCGATACAGAAATAGGACGTACAGGCTGCCAAGTTAGCCTGAGAAAGAGACAGAAACAGAGTTTTATTTCAGGCTGGTGAGCTTCTCTTTTTTTTTTTTTTTAAACGCTGAAACACATGCACGCTTGCAAAGACGCACCCACACATGCACGCAAGGGTGGAAAGACAATCGTACAGAGAGTGGGCAAAAAAAAAAAAAAAAAAAACTGAACTGTATCCTGAAGACAGGCGAAGCAGAAAAAAGGAGTGAGGAGGAGAAGCAACAACAAGGAGGGAGGAGAGGAGGAAAAAAAAGGGGGGGAGGAAGTGACAGGCATGTAGTGATGGAAGAGAGAAGATAGCCGGCTTTGGACAGCGAGGAGAAACCTCCACCAGCCTCTGATCCACGCCTCCCTGAGCAGCAACAACTGTGTGTAAGTGTGTGTGTGTGTGTGTGTGTGTGTGTGTGTGTGTGTGTGTGTGTGTGTGTGTGTGCGCTTACAGTTTCCTGCACATTTCAAAGAAGAGGGAGGTGCGCTGACTGCAAGGTGACGAACTGACAGGATGTTAAGGGATTGTCCTTTAAGAAAGCGAGTTGAAAGGCGTTAACACTGCAAACACACCGTCCTTATGGCTAGTCCGACGCTCATTTGCATCTCATCTGCATACTTAAACCGCAACACACACATACACACATACACAATGAGTCAGACAGGACCAGCAGCGGGTGCTCTGAGCAGAAAAGGTGAGTCTGTGTGTGTTAATTAGCAACAAGTCTGTCATTTATATTAAAAAACGCCAGCTGCCGCTAAAATAGAAGATCCAGGGTGTCCCCGTTATACAGTGTAATAGATTACAAGTGTAACTTTAGACTTTCCAACTTATTAGTGCTGTTTTTTGGGGATCATTTACATAAGGGTTGAACTAAAACCTGCAAAAAAAAAAAAACACAACTACTCCACTGACAAAGATTCAACGTGGTCGTTATCCGAAGCACCTACAGTAATAAGGTGAGTATTTCCAGTGGTATAATAATTGAACGTCCTTTAGAGATGGATTGTGGGGATAGTGGCAGACAGGGAACAGGCGAGATGAAGTGTTTCATTTTGAAACAGTGTGTTAAAACTTGCAGGAGGTAATGAGTATGGAAATCTGGGTGGCAGGCCGAGATTTGTGATTTCAATGAATATGCAGGAGGCTGAGATGGAATATGAAATTTCACAACTTTACCAAACTAAAGTTGGAGTGACGCCAAAATGTAAAAATAGTCTGAGATGTTACAAACGGTCTTCCCTCACGGTTTGTTGTTTCTCTGGGTTTCCTCGCGAGTTAGAGTGAAATGCAGCGCACACACAGGAAGTGTGATATGCTTCCACAGAAAGCGTTTGACCTGCTCTCACACTGCCGCAGATTAATCTCTGTTTAAAGGGACTCCTGTTAAGTACGGTAATTCCATAAATACACCGCTGGCTGAAGAATTACGGAGAATTAAATGACGCAATTACCAAAGAAAGCTCAGTTTCAGTTCAGCCTTGTGTCGCTCTTGTTCACCACTCTTACCGTTTCACTTTTACTCAATTACAGAGGCGGTTAGATGATTACATCAAGTCTGAATCTGAGCAGCCTGTTTACCAAAGTGGCAAAAGGAAGTGTCTAATCTGTGGTTTACTTTAGTCTGGATTCAAGGCTAACAAGGCTACAATTAAGCAATACTATGAGAGGGTGTGCTTTAACGTCATCGTTGGCACGACGGTGATGCAGTCAGGTCATCCGTGAAGTGCCAATATTAAATTAAAGCGCACCCTCCAATGTATAATTGTGATTATATAACAATTAACAACTCAAATAAAAACATATAATCAAAATACTTCATATTTTGGGGCAATTTGTTCTCAAAATGAACACTGTTTTGTTCTTCGTTTCCATGGAAATACACAGGTGCACTAACCTCTGACGTGCAGCACACAAATGAGATACACACCTGTGTTAACGAGGTGCACACCTGTGTTAACGAGGCGGTCTAACAGCTCCATAAAATCCAGAATATTCATTAAAGAAAGCTGAATTTTGAACTTCAGATGTGTTACTTTATTAAAAGTCGACTTGTGGATTTATTCATATTTATTTACATGGTACATGTGAAAATATGCAGAGTAATATATTTAGTGACGAGTCAGGTCATGCCGATTCATTCTAAATATCTAGCTGACCAATCAGATTGCTCGGTCAGAATTTAATTGATCAAATTCTCTGTAGGGAAAACATTGCTCTATACGTCATAATATTCCAGGGATGCTATAAATAATAAAAAATGCAGCATGTTCCCATCAGAGATGAAACTAGTTTACTGTGTCAAACATCGCAGCTGTTCCAGCCTCGGCCCCATCCACCTTGATTTTCCCTCTTGTTTATCAGCCAGTGTTTCCATTATCACCCCCCGCTGCTGCTGCCTCCAAAGCCTCTCTGACAGTGAGTGAAAGCCCAGGCTGTGGACTGCAGACAGCAGAGTTACCTCCAGAGAGCCTTTGATTTCAAGTGGACAAACAGATTAAGCTGATTGTAGGATTGCGGCGGTCACTCACAACAAGCAGTTTATCCCTAACAGAGGAGGCTCCTGCACCCCCATCACAAGCGCTCGCCCCGACAAGGCCACCGCAGTGTGGGGGCAGATCCCTGGATAAGTGGGTCAGGTGGGTGAGCGAGGCCGAGCGAGGAGCCGGCATCACACATCTTTATCCTCAAACAATTTAAGAAGCTTCGACTGAATAACAGCAGGCCACCGGAGGTCATGGGGGGCACGTACGAGAGCGTTTGGTCAACAGTTATTGGATTTGCCGAACGGAGAGTGAAGGAAACATCTGTAAGGAAGTCTGAAAACCTCACGGCACCTTGTCATCTTCAGGGCTTAAAATATCTGAATCCCTCATCACACCGTTTATGGCTGGAAATGGTGTTAGCCTACTTCTCCTTTAATTATTATGCACAAGTTAACCAGATGCTATTTTGGTCCAGGAATATTCAGGAACTCGGCGAAGCAAGAACATAATTTTTATCATTATTCTGAGATTAAAGACAATGATATGGAGATTAACTGATCACAGTATCGCCAAGAAATTAATATACTCATACTTCATCTACTAGTTATTTTTGGAATTTCTAGACTATAAAACTACTGCTACAGGTACTAAGAGTAATTTTACTGCTACTTCATTGGAGTTTACTGGGAAAGTATCGTTCCAAGAAATCCTGAAGAAGAGGCAACAATTTTGACAATCGATTATTGACTCCTGGTTTTATATGTTCTACGAGTAGATTTTAAACTTTTCTTTCTGCTTTCTGATCGTAAACTGAATGTTCTGTGGCTGTAAATAAACCTGGAAAATGTGTCTGGTGTTTTTTTATTTGTTGCTGACACTTTATGAACCAAATTAATAATGAAAAATGCCTTTAGTTGCAGCCCTAATATCTACACACTACTGCTTTTTTACTGGTGCTGCTAGTACGAGTATTTCTTCCACTACTGCTGCTATTATGAGCTCCACCGTGACTACTGTTGCAAGTACTTCTTCTACTGCAATTACTACAACAATTACAAGCAGCATTACGGCCGCTACTACTGAGATTTATTGGAGAGTTAGTCCGAGCCCAAAAACCTGAAATCCTGGACAGAATACAGGAAATGAAACACTAGTCTTGCAGTATCGCAGCGTTGAAGCTCATTTATAATAAGGATTTATTTTTGTCTGGGATGTTTTGACTCTGACGCTGCTTTACTGATGGCGGCAGGCAATCTAGGACAGGCATCTTTAGTCTTCTCTGGAGACAAATGTCAACTGAATACTGGATCATAATGTCCAATTATCTGCTATAAAAGCAGGACATGGCTGCATTTCATCATGTGTGCTCACTTCACCAATCACCAGGGATGTAGGCGAATGGAAACTCGCCTCAGCCAACTGCCTTCTCGACATACAAGGAAACATGCTGGGTCAATATTTATCTAAACTACGAGCTGAACGAGGTTTGAAAACCTGCTCTGCTATTGCTTGTTGATTTATTCCAATGGCATTTCCCTTATTATAAACACGGGTATAGACGTATCTCGAACGTTGCGGCTTTGCAAATAGTAATGTTTATTTAAACGCATCGTATCGCGTGTGCTTCGCTGCCAGGAGGACATGGTTTGGGAAGATATTTATTTTAGATTTGATCGGTACAGTCTGCCTTACGTTAAGCTCTTGTGACTGCCACATTGTTGTGTACAGTTGCCTGTTTAAACGCAGTTTTCTCCGCGCCACACTGAGCAGATATAAAAACATCACACTCGTGGTGTATTTTTCCTTGTAGTTCAAAGCGTGACACTTTCTTCCCCAAGTTTACAATGTGTTCATTAGTTGCATCATTAACTTGGAGGGTTGTGCCAGATTTTTTATACATTTGTTTTCCTGTCACAAAAAATATTGCACTGTCATGGACCATTTCTGCACCACTGTGAGTTTAGTTTGAGCAAACAGAGATTTAGACGCGTCTAGTTCCAGATGGACAACCTTGTTTTTTTTTTTTTTCCCTCCTCTCTGCGTAGCCTCACAATCTAAGCAGCTGTCACACAGGAATGGTGGATGTACTCTGACACTGTCTTCTGTACAGCCAAGTGCTAACCATTGGCACCGTATGTGTTATATAGATATATATAAAATGGTATTCAGTCGCCTGACACTCGATGCCGTTTACAGCAAGAACTGGTTATAGCTGCCATGAGAAATGTGATTAGTCAGAGGATCCTTGTGTATTACGTGCTTTAGAACCTGCTTTACGGCATACAATCCACACAACTAACCTCTCATTGAACTTGTCCCCTTATTTAAAGCACTCAACAGGTAATCTAAAGGAGGCTCAGGAGGTAGAGCAGGTACTGAACCCCAAATTGCTCCTGAAGGCTGTGCCATCGGTGTGAGGATGCATATGAATGGAAAACTGAACTCCTTGCATGGCAGCCAACGCCATCGGTGTGTGAATATGTACTGTAAACGAGCCTTGAGTGGTTGGAAGACTAGAAAGTCGCTGTGTAAGTAGTCTGTTTACCATTTTACAGCTTAAATCAGCCGTCCAAAACAACCAAGCCGCGGGCCGGTACCATTCTATGGGTCATCTGCTACCAGGCCACAAATAAAGGATAAATTAAGAAATATTTTATTAATTATCAGAGTCAGAAAGATGTTTTATTTTGAAAAATGACCGGATACATCCGTCTGTGAATCTGTGCCTCTTGGTCACACGATACGTTCCCCCAAAAATGAAGCCCAGAAGCAAAAATTAGTAAAAAACAAACAAACGTCTTTTCTTCTGCGGAAAAACCAAAACAAAGTTACAGAGCAGACTGGATATAACGAACACACTTCGGGTGTCATTGTGGGCGTCATTGCCCTTCCATGGGACTAACTTGTTGCAGAGAAACAAGCTCAAGACTCCCTGTAATTCAGCGTAATGCTGACTTTATATTTGTGTTTATGCTGGCTGTATCGTTTTTTTTCATCATATTTATCCCCACGCCTTGATGGACGGTCAAGGTTGGGAACCGCTGCTTTAAATGTTTGTTTATGACTTTACTATCAGCTGATGAAGGTAAAAATAAATAAAAGGAAACGTTGTTGTTGTTGCTGCTGGAGCCTCTAACATCATCAAAAAGCAGCATGTTTGATGCCTTCAGCTCCAGTGAGACTGTTTTCAGATCTTAATATGAACTTAATATTTGGCCACTGAAAAGAAATGTTTAAAAAATAGCCCAGAGTGAGACAATCTGTGCCTTTACAAACACAGACGAATATTCAAAACAGTTTTTCAGTGGGACCAGTGTTGTGTTGACACTTCTCCCAGCTCGCTGTTGCTGTTCTGGAAGTCACACAGATGAATTTTTGAAAACATAAACAGCTGGAAGGGAGGAAATTTTGGATTTAGGGACTCTGCTGGAGGCTTTAAATTCACAATGTGTGCTATAAAGTAAGCATACTGTTAAGATTTCAAATTAAAGACGAGTAACGCCACATTAATCCACTTTAAAGTGCTCAGAAGTGACGTTAAGGGCTGCAGATTATATATATTATTAGATTATATATATTATATATATATTGTGTCTGCACCACCGTCATATGCTGACAAACACATCAGGCATCTGTGATACAGCCTATGTGCTGACAGTCGGCTGACAGGAGGACGCACGCTGCCAGAAAACTGTAATTTGTAAACAATATGGCACATCGTCGACGCGATGACGCGTCTGTGTTTGTGTCGGGCGGGGGGGGGGGTTCCTTAACTTTTTGGTGGCACCTTAAGGTCAGAGACATCCTCCGTTGACATTTCAAGCCGTGTGTCTTTAACAGCACACACATGTGATGATGTTTCAGGTTTCAGAGGAGTGTTTACAACCGAACATCTGAGCTGTATGTGGATAAAACATCACGCTGTGTTGAGACTGGACAGTGCAGTTTTGGTTATTGGACTTTTATAGCTTTGCCAGTAATAGCCTCCCATAATGTCATCATAAATATCTCCTGAAAACATAAAAACTCATTCCTGCATGTCAGTAAAATATCTCATTGTGTCACTATTGAGCATAAGACCCCAGAGGCTGTTCACGGAGGTCATACCCTAAACTCTTTCACACCAGCTTCGAGCCACGATGAGCTGCGGATATCTAATTCTCCGGACGATGTCAGTGCGTGTGAACGTCTATGCATGAGCCACATGTGCTCTGTCAGGACTTCAACCCCTCTATCTGCTCGCTCGCTGCGTGAGTGTGAGGCAACCACCTGAAAGAGAAACCAGGCGACTGCCTCTCCAAACGTGAAAGACGTCCTCCATCAAGATTTGAGCATGCTTCTGTATAACGCTGCAGCCTGACTGCACACCGCCGGAAACCACCGCTGAGGCTTCACCACTGGGCTTTCTTCTCACACACACACACTCACACTCAGTGCAATGACATAACATAACAACACCAGACTTGCAGTGCTACCTGTTGGTGTTTTTTCACCCTGCTGCAGGCTGCAAACGCTTTGCAGGTGTGGAATGATCAGAAACACAGATGCACACAGTGACACTGTCTGGGTACATAAATGTGAGGGCAAATTAAGACTGAATGCCACATCTTTGCAGAATTTAGGTCATGCATCTGAGCCTAAAAGGTGTGTTTGCGTTCATGATACCCGGTGTCCTCTTAACCGGACCAGAGCTGGTTTTGCAGCAGCAGCAGCAGCCCTGTATTGTCCTGACGTGGAGGAGGAGGAGGAGGAGAAGGAGGAAGGGGGGGTGTAAGCTCGAAAGACAGGTATATCAACCCGGAGGAGGGAGGAGGAGGAGGAGGAGGAAGGAGGCGGTGAATTTCTGCGTGCATTCCTTCCCTTTCCACAGGAACTGCCTGACTGCTGTTAAAATTTCGTGGAAAGAAAAAAAAAAACAAAAAACACCACAGCAGACTCCCCTCCAAAAAAAAAGGTGTGCGCATAAAATATTGCATTTGCGCATTTGTGCATTTGTGCGTTTGCGGCTACAAGTGTCTCAACATATCCAGGAAAAAAAAAAAAAAAAAATCACACAAGTTGCAGACTTGGCTTTGCACTCAGTGCCGCCGCTCTCTGGAGGTAAATCGGCTGTGGAAGACTTTCACTATAACAAGCGGACCAAACATTTAAATCCGCTCTGATGCGCCTTTATTGTGTTTTATGTAAGCCGAATTAAAGACGGGGTATGACCGATTCATGTGAGGTGTTGAGTCACGCTCTGCCACGCATATAAACTGCCCCAGGCCGGGGCAGATTTGAAATGTCACGCTTTTTTCGCCTGACTTTTGGAGTGACGTGTTTCTCGGCTTACCTTCTTCACCACAGCCCGTCTCTCCCGGGTCTCGGAGTCCAGGGGTTCGTGTCCCGTCGCCCCCGGCGGGCGGTGATACTCAACGAAAGGTAAATTATTGACATCCTTCCCACCTTGACCCATAGTCTCCTTCACAACTGTCTTCTTATCGTTTATAATGTCTTGTTTTATCTCGTCCGGCCGTTTCTGTAGAGTATCCTTGGCCTCCAGCAGAGCTTTTTCGTGGTCTTTCCTGATTTTAGCCAGGACCCTCTCGTCGTTTCCAGCCGAACCCGAGTCGCTGCTGTCCGGACCGGTGCGGGTGTTGGTCTCCACCGCGGAGGAATGAAAGAAAACTCCGCTAAGCAGCTTGGACGAGTCCGGTAAAAAGAAAATGGCCCCAAAGCAAAGGGTTATAAAAGCGCTGAACACTAATAACAAAATGAATTTCTCTGTCAACCTGAAAGAGGTCGGGCTGGCAGACTTCCTACTCGGGGTCGCGGTAAAAGGCAGAAGAGTTGCAACTGGCATTTTCCCTCTTCTTCCTCCAACAACCAAAAAAAAAAAAACAACAACCAAAAAATGAATTCAAACGGTCGACTTAAGTCACGTCGGGCTCACTTTCGGCTTATTCCGTTCAGAAATCCATCTTCCAGCTTGTATAAACCGTGTCAAACGTGGAGGAACAGCGGTAAAAAATCTCCGGTGAAAAGTTGAGGAGTGGAGCGGCTGCCCATACCGGAGACTCACTGCAGACAGAGCGAGTCCAACGGCTCACACAGGAAGCCAGCGGTGGATAGGCGTGACTGACAGCCGCGATGAGCTAATCACTCTCTGCCCTGTGAGTGGAGGGGAGCCCGGGGGGCGTGTCCTGCCAGCGGCGGGGTATAAAGGCGCTGACAGCGGCGGCAACAGCTACATGTTCCGCCAACTGTTCAACAGCGTGGACGGAGGGCTGCAATGTGTCTTTGTTTTGTAAGAAATAAATCTAGTCATTACTACACTCTGTATATTTATTACTTCACATATTTACCTTTTTATATGTACATAGTTTTTGTTTATGTTTATGTCTACTTTACCTGTCAACTGTACCTATGTTTATATATGTTTGATGTTTGTACTATGAGAGCAAAGTGTAAGCGGAGTCAATATGTGCACACATACCTGGTGAATTAAAGTGATTCTGATTCTGGTCAAAGCTATTCTTTGAGATTTCTGTCAAAATACAATAAATATGTTGGGAAATAGTTGCTGAAAACATGTGAAAAGACTTAAAACAAAGTTTTTTTTCCCCCCAGGGTGGCTCGATGACGCACTGAGGCCCCGAGTGGGTGTGGTTTCAGTACATTCAGCAGTGGACACGCCCCCACAGTCCTATAGCTGAGAATACTGAGATTTTTTTTGGCCTTTCCCAACTTTATTGATGGAGACAGCTGAAGAGTGACAGGAAATGTGGGGAGAGAGTTTGGGAATGACTTGCAGGAAGGGGCCACAGGTCGGGGTTCGAACCTGCACCAGCCGCAGCGAGCCTTCGCCGCTCTACCGACCGAGCTAAGCACCGCCCCAGATTTTGACACCTAACTTCATAAACTTGTCTATATTTTTAATCATTCAAATTTGGCTTCATATTTATTCTTACTTTACACAGACTTTAACTCCACCCAAGTATGTGAAACCTTTGTTAAATGGTAATTGAACAACAACAGCTGTAAGATGGAGGTATCAGACCTCCATCTTCAAGGGCGTGATGTTGACCTAATCTAAGAGTTTCCACGATCAAAGCATGGATGTACGGTATAATCAGTATGGACAACGTATGTGTGACGTCACCCACAGGTTTCTGAAGAGTTGTTTTGAAGTTCAGAATATTTAGCTCTGGCCGCCGCTATGTTGGTATTCCTGCTTCTTCTGCACCCCTGGTTAATCTAAAATCAGCAAAGACGTGGATCATCGATGGACCTGAGATACAGTTGTTATGAACGGGGAAATTAGCTACAGAGACCAAAACTGTTTTTTGTACCAGGCTGTAAACATGTTTATTTCTGCTGTGAAGTTGGACATTTTAACATGAGGACTTATGGAGACTGACTCACGTCTGGAGCCAGCCTCAAGTGGACGTTTGAAGAACTGCAGCTTTTGGCACTTTAGCATCGGTGTAACTTCACAGCTATGGAGGTTGCCGCTTGATAATACTGCTATTTTACCAAGTGATGGTATCTCTTTCTATTGTGATTTTTTAACCATAACCAAAGTTTCATATTTGTACAACTTTCCTCAAGCCAAGAAAAGTTCTGTGAAAATGTCTGTGGGCTTCAGTGTGCCACATAACCAGGATCTTAACCCAGAAGGTAGTCTTTTTTTTTTTAGCGTATGTGCCAGACAAGCATTTCTTTTGCACTGGATAGGTGCCAGGTAGGTGTCTGATATCCAGCTCTATAGCCCAAGACATGAATCAGAGTAGTAAACCAGCTGTGGAGGAATGTGTTCTTGCATTCCTGCCTCAATGAAGAGGCGAAAAGGTGTCAGCCAGATTGTTTGGAGATATTTCAGTCTAGACCAAAGGTGTGGACCGACCAACAGTGCTGTTTCTAGATGCAATAAACATGGGCATTGCAGTTTATTTTGAGCCTATGGTGTCACATATGCTTACTTTCAAATCCATGGCTGAAAATAGTCCCCAACAAATGCCACACTATTTACTCAGGTTTGTTAAAAACCTACGGCGTCCTTGGAATGGTTCAGAAAACAGGCAGACAGGTTAAGATTAAAGTTCATGTTTACTTGAATTTGCAATAGCTGCCGTATGCATGCATCTACAGTATGCTGTCATGCATTATATACACACAAACTCACAAACAAGCAAATTCAGACAAGAGTTAGCCAGAGGGTCATCAGTCTGTGGATCAGGCAGAACAAAGGCTGAAAAACGAGTGCAAGTACAAACTAGACTATCTGGCAAACACACAATGGAAATGGGTCGGAGTACTGTATTACAGTATACACTAAGACTAGGGAGAATGGGGAACAGGTAGGCAGAGATAGTCAGGTGAAGGGATTGGCGGGAAAAGGGATTACCGCATGGCAGGAGGGAGTGGCTTGATCTGAGATGACAGGGGAATTAGTGTGTGAAAGGGGAGACAGAGAAGGCAACAAAATGAATACCGGGAGCTGTCTGAGGTTGTAACAGTTCTTATTTTTATGAATCTTTAATGTTTTTAGCTGTGACCAGCAGCTCAGTCAGTCAGTCAATAACTCCACCATTTGACGTCCACAGTTTTCACCCTCGGAGGCTGAAATTTGCCATGTTGCAAGAATGCATGGATGTGGCTGTAGCTAATGCAAATATGCAATAATGAACGTGTGAAATGATGACTCGACCTTTTAATGACATTTGGTGACGGTAAGAAAAATATACAATATACCCAGCCTTATCCTTCAGGTGCGGAGATGTGAAATAGTAGTGAAGATCGACTTTACCCTTTATCAAGCGTACGGTGTTCAACAGTTTAACATCACAGCATCTATTCTGTCATGTAGGGGTGGGAAAACAATAAAACATCCTAAAGAGACTTCAGTAAAAGTCAGTTTGCTTCATAGAGTTCACATTCATAAAGAAGAAACTTGTTCTAACCTCCTGTGTCCATGTTTTTCTGCCCCCTAGTGGCCAAACGTCTATCAATAGCCTTTAATGTCATTCTGATGAATCTCCTCTGACATTATTTGGATTCAAACCTGGTGCTGGGTTATTCGGCGTGTAACTAAAATCAGTTTCCCTCACTATCCTATCCTTACTTTCAAATATGCTAAACGGATCCTCTTGTATATCCATGGTTACCAATGTCCAAGTTTCACTCTCAACAATAAAAGCATTCTCATGTTTATTTGGTGATTTTAGTCAACACAATAAGACATCCTCATTTATTACAATTTAATTTTTAATTATGAACAAGACAGAGGAGTGAGTAGAGACTTTTATTTTGTTCTTTGGTGTTTCCCCCGTGTCGTGACATTCCTCATCGGCTTATCTTATGACCGTGTCATGTGCTTTTCTGCCCGGCCTTCATGACTTGTAAAAGAATGAGTGGGTGGCTTCGGCAAAAAACCCAATTACCATGCAGGTGATGTTGAAAAAGGAGACACTAAACCTTAATCTACAGCAGAAATGTTGTTGCTGTTATATTATTTATCACCTAGACTCATATAACTCGTGCATGTGCAATAGATTGCTTATGCACAATTACAAGAAAAAACACGGGACTTACTTATGCAGAGGTCTAGCCAGCGACCCTCCTCACAATGCACAGTTGACCACTATTGAAAACCTCATCTATTATTGTGTTCAGGGTGCTTATTATTATTCATACACATGCATGAATGCACACATACTCTCCACTGATGAGATCCATGATCTTTGTTAGTCTGTGTGAGGATTGGGGAGATAAATGGCAATCATTTCAATTGTCTATGTCGGTGACTAATAGTGGTTTGAGGAACCAGTCAGTTATACGCATGAAACAGGCAATTTATTCTTAAATAGAGATTGGAATTAGACACATCTAATACGAGAGTTTTATCAAAGAGAGGACGCAAAAAAAAATCAATCTTGGACTTGTTCTGTGCTATTATAGATACTGATGAGTGTGTGCTCCTGTTTTCAAACTGAATAATTCCTCTTCTTTGTGTGATTTGAATGCATAAATGTATTCATCGGGTGTTGAACATTTACACAATATACATATATATTACCTTATTTTGTAATACACATTGCACCTCATTTATATGCATGTATATATCCGTTTTTATTCTGCGCAACTATCTTTTATATATACATCATATATTTATGTATTTTACGTCTTATATTATATCTTCCTATCAGGTTTTCCTGACATGATTATGGCGACCGAAAGGATTCACGATAACAATATTTTATTTTTATTCCTATTCAAACTCTCCCACATCTCATCATAGTATCGTCTGGAGCACGTTCTCCCACATCAGCCAAACCAATGACATCTCACTCCATATCTACTTCCATTTACCTACACCGCCTCCTACATTCACCTGTCCATTAAACCTTTAAATGAAATACTGTTGAAGCATGCCTCTTGCCGGTGAATATATAATTAGTATACACACCGTGTGTGTATTCAATAATCTGTGCAATTATTTCAGTGCATCAACAATGGGCACGTGAGCATCATCAGGACTATGGAACAACGTGAGACAGCAGACTGGTCTGATGAATCATGTTTTCTTTTACATCACGCGGATGGCCCGGTGCATGTATGTCGCTCACCTGGGGAACACACGGCCAGCGAAGGCGGCGTGATGCTTTGGGCAATGTTCGGCTGGGAGACCTTGGGTTCCATTCATGTGGGTGTTACTTTGGCACGTACCACCTACCTAAGCATTGCTGTTGGAGACCATGTACACCCTTTCATGGAACAACAGGCTTAAGATGTTGACTTGATACAATCGAGCATCTGTGGGATATGCTGGACAAACAAGTCTGATCCATGGAGGTCCCACCATGCAACTTAAAGGTCTTAAAGGGTCTGCTGCTGACATCTTGGTGACCTACACAGTAGGCATTATTAGGTGGTCACGTTATAGCTGAGTTGATGTAACAAGTGAATTTCCATGGTGTGGGATCAGTAAATCTGACCCCTACATTTTTAAACCATACATCACTGACTGTACTGTTTTTGACAGATAGCCAGTACAAATCAGCGAACAGAGAGAGAAAGAAACACAGTTGTGAGTGAAAGCTTTGTCAGTTATATAATGTACTTCACCTATACTTCACCCGCTGGATGAGGACCACAGAGATGGAAAGTCTAATCTTTGGATGACAGATGTGTGCTACCATATTGAAATTCTAATTCTGGGATGACAACCTGTCTAAATGATGACACACGTGCGCATGATTACTTTTGCACTCTGCGATTCAAGCAGAAAATTAAATCTTGGATGAAATGTATGGCATCTCAGTATTGGACTAAGAGTCTCTCGTGGCAACACTTTTGACAAACCGACATTCTTTCCCTGCGTCATTTCGTCAAAGTTGGCTTTTTTTCTCAGTTGGGATTTGTTTTCAACCGGAGGAGCTGTTGATAATGTACGTATCAAAAGAAACACCATTTCCCCCCAGTGGTGTCATGGTTTTCTAGGTGAGGAGGAAGAAATAATCCTTTGTTGTGAAGCTGGTAAAACTTGTAGCGAGGTAGTGGAGGGTAAACACGCTTTTAAAGCTCACTCAAAGGAAAAAGTCCCCTTTGTATACTCCTACACTATTAGATCTTAAATTCAATGTTCCCTAGGAGGTTATTTTAGAAATGAATAGTTGCACTTGTTGTTGTATCTATCCTATACCTGCCGAGATCAGCCTTTATATGGCAATTACAAGTGTGCCAACACTGGAGACAAATACCGCACTAAATCTATTGATGTCGGCTGTCGTGGGCAATAAAACTCAAAATTCTCACTCATATTCGCACTTGTGCAACCCTACTTAGAGAAAGTGAGAAATCTTTTGTATCCATAATGTACGTTTGATTTTAAATTTATAAGCTGCTTTAGATGTGGCCTTAGTCTTCAAAGCTAAAGCAACAAGATGTCATTTTTATTGCATTGAATTCGAGTCTACTGTGGAGACTCCGGGTTTAAAAAATCAGTCTGTTCTGTTCTTGTATGATTGATGAATTGTTGATGAACTTTTGTGTGAGTAACCTACTTGAACACCTGGTGATTATGTGGTAGATCA
Source organism: Protonibea diacanthus (assembly GCA_028641955.1). Classification (NCBI taxonomy): domain Eukaryota; kingdom Metazoa; phylum Chordata; class Actinopteri; family Sciaenidae; genus Protonibea; species Protonibea diacanthus. Next base: position 19,578,323 of record CM053992.1, read on the forward strand.
AAGAAAGAAAAGTCCGCTATCAATTTTACAAAAGAGAAGTGGCGGACTTTGAATATCCGGAAGTTATTTTAGATAATGTAAAGGCAGTCGAAGTAGACGTAATATACCGAACAACTAAAAGCTGGAAATCAAATGTTCTGTAGCACCACTAGGTCATTTTTGCATTGGTGGTGTGTTTTCTTTATCTAATCTTTAAAGTGTGTTGTATCTTTCAACAAGTTAAGTTATATTGTTGACGTGGCTAGTGTGTTAGCAATCAAATCACATGATTTAAAGTCGTATTTTTGGTTACCGAGTGCACCAGTTCATGAGGTATATTAGGGATATTAAGTTACTTAAAAAAAATAAATAAACAGTAGGTCTCTATCTCAGCATTTCTGTGAACACTAAATGAAATCCTGAAATGACAAGTGTAATTTGATTATTCATATTTTTAACTACTGTTGCCTTCACTCTTTGCTCAACAGCCTCGTCCTGCATTTAAAAACGTTTGCAGTTAAAACAGCCCCGACCCTGAAAGAACAATGAGAAGGAAAAATAACTTTATGAAATATGTATAGCTGTTAAAACTTTTAAAAATATACATAATTATAAGTTCCTGAAAATATGAGGATAGGTCATCTCTGATGAAATATTCACAGGAAATTATCAGCTCAAAATCAGAACCATCCAAATTGCTAATTAACAAAATGATTTGTGGGATATAAACTTCTATCTAACATTATTTAAACATTTCAAAAAGACGTGCACACCCTTACTTAATCACAGATTGGAGAGTTATTTCCAGACATAAGGCCGCTTTCTGTTCCATCTGCTGGGGGGGTTAGAGCTGCTGTTGAATCTGGTCTCGGTCCAGAGAAGTGGTCTCAGATCCAGCTTAGATGTGCGGTCTGAGTTTTGCCAAGTCTGCCATGGTCCCCCCCCCCCAACAACACTTGGCAACTTGGCATCCACATTTATTTTCTTAATGACTCCACACACACCTCATGTCATTATGTAAGCATGAATCATGGAAGTTGGCAGGGCGATGTTGTGGTTTCCAGGTGACACTGAAAGTCTTCTTTAAACGGAGAAAACAGAAACGGCGAATGTTTTATATTCTCTGTACTGAAGAGACGACCCGGCCTCTTCCAAACGAACGCTCATACACTCATACATGTTTAATTTGGCTGTTGACTTAAATAGGGCATTATTTGCTCTGATCTTTGTCTCCATTTAAGTCTGAGCATGCTTTCAAACCGACGGGGTTGATGAGTTTAAGAGCTTCTCTAAATTCGTGTTAATTTTCAGTCCAGTTTTTTTCCCCCCCCGAAAATATCATCACCACGGTTCAGCTTTATTATCCGTGTGCGTTAATGGTAATTAGAGAGGCAGCTCCAAATGAGTTTGAGATTTTTATTAAACTAATATTACTAATATTGTCAGTTCAATGTGCCAGGGGAATCCGCTGTCAGCCAATTTGCTGATGTAAAATAGGCCATGCAGTCATCACCCAGCTGTTTGATGCTCCTCTCTCTCACTCTGTCTGTCCCTGTCTCTCTCTCTCTCTTGCCACAGTCCAAATATAACCTCGCCCGAATCTGATTTAACCACCGTGGTCTCATCCCCGGGGCAAAATGGACTCATTTGTGCGAAGAGAGAGAAAAAAGAGAAACAGGAGAGTGGTGAGAAGTGAGAGAATAGAAAGTCCAGAGGAGAAGAAAAGAAGGGGGTTTATAGAGGGTGGAGGGGCACAAAGGGAGCGGGAGTGAATAGAAAGTGCGAGGAAGAGCGGAAGAGGAAGAAGAAAAAGACAAGATGTGCTCAGTGAACGAGGTCACTAATTGGGTTGAGACTTGTAGCTCCCCTGCAATCCCTTCCCCTCGTTCCTGACAGAAATCAAATGATTTTGAAATTCTTTAATAAGAGCGAGAAAAATATGCTAATTTCCAGACGTGTATTCGCAAGAGGCTGAAAGAAGAGGGGCCATTACTGGGGCTAAATAACCAGAAGCCGGTATTACGACATTTATTAATACTTTGGCCAGTGTCACGGATCGTCTTTGATCCTTTGTTTTGTTCTTTTAAATCTAAAAGTGACGAGATAACATGTATTCTCTCTGTTCCAGCCGTGTGTTACAGTACTGCTACTTGCTACTTGTTAAGCCCGCTCGCCCTGATCCTGTTCGCTGACCCCTCCTGATCCTGTTCACATAATGCTCCTCCTGAGACTCAATATCCAGAGAAGCAGGCGGAGGTAAAGAAAATCTGATAACAAGAAAACACAATTAAATAGACTTTGATCTGTCCAGCTGTAATAGAAACAAAGCATGTACATTTATATTATTTAATTATTTTGATTTGTATATAATATAAATAGAATCCAGAATAAAATCCCACAAAGAATTGCTTTAAAGATTTAGATGATTTATCAATATACTGTATAATGTTAATATTATGGTGCAGAAATTCACTCTTTATTTAACTGCTAGGTGAATGATGCATCTCTGATGTGATGAAGTTCCTGATCACAGATAGTTAACATTAGTGTTATTGTCACCATTACGAACATATGTCCATGTTTCCCCTCATAAATATTTATTATGCATTTTAAGTGCTCTTCTATTTATTAATTTATTACTTCTTTTTGTAATCTTACTTTTAAAACTTGTTGCACTTATAAAGTAAATGTAAGTTGTGAGTAGTCAGAATTGAAATGTGGAAAATTACATTTTGCAGCACTACTACTACTGCTAAAAGTCAAAAATAACTGATAGCAATCATGGACAAATAAATTTAATTTCCTCTTCCTCCAACAGTCCAATGACACGCATGTTTATGGACTGATTGGTGACTCTAAATTGCCCGTAGGTGTGAATGTGAGTGTGAATGGTTGTTTGTCTCTATGTGTCAGCCCTTTGATGATCTGGTGACTTAAATACTGTAAGTACTGTACTGTAATACTGCTCTGACTGTAAAGCACTTTGGGTCAACTGTTGTTGTTTTTAAATGTGCTATATAAATAAAATGACTTGACTTGACTTTAATAACAGGGTCAGGATTACCAGGACATCTAAATCAATGATTTTGTGGCCACTAGAGGGCAGCATATAGAAGCTGTAAACACATTGACATGCCATCACGTTTTCAATTGTTACTTATGAGGAGGTATTTCCATTAATTTGAAGCCATGTTTCGTCTTAACTTTTCCTTCCTGGCGTTCCAGGCTACTGCACAAACATGGTGGTTTAACATGGTGGACTCGGTAGAAGAGGACCTGCAGTGTCATGAAAGGCAAATGAGCCTAAAGCAATAAGAGCATAATTATTCTGGGCAGGTAGTGTACGGTGGGTTTATCAAAGCTGGAAAAAAAGGAAATGGCATCTGGAAACGTCGCTGATGAGAGAGTGAACCAAAACATTAAAGCTGCAGACCGTGAAAAGCTTCGCTTTGGTTTTACAGTCTGCAGCTCTAATGTTTTGGTTCACTCTCTCATCAGCCAGTTTCTCCAGCCGACAGTGAAACTGAAGTTTGCTTTGATTCTTTGCAGGTCTGGCACTGTGAGTGACATTTTCCCCATTACTCACAGTCATTCGATCCATTATTAATATAATAAAACATCTGTGCAGCTTTAAGGATATTGAAACATTCACAATCAGCAGAATCAAACCACACTTCATCTTTATCAACCTTCTCAGACCCATATCTATCAAACCAGTCACAGACAAAACTCTTTGTACTTGAAGGACGGATGGGATCAATCCTGGTAATCCAGGTTGAGCCCCTACAAGAAAATCCCCATAAACTGAAGACAGAACACACATCATCTTCATCTTTATGTGGGATCTTGTTAAGCTGATAGCAGATATCTGATTTCTCCTGATTTCATATCAGATTAACCCTTCCTGGCACACAGCAGGGTTTTTTTTTTAAAATACCTATACTAATACATGGTTTTGACATTTGGGTTTATTCTGTGTGAAAGCCAATTTTGGGTTTAAGAAAGATTAACGCTGCCTTTGAAATCTTTCTGCAAATACAAGCGACAACAGCCTTCAGCAACAATTATATGGTGATATTTCACCAACAGCTTCTTAAATTTCCAAGCACACAGACAAACAAATGTTTGAATGAAACGTGACTCCTGTATCGAGGGCTGAAAAAGTCCATCCAATTTGCTGGAAGTGCACGTTCTGAACAGGTGTCTCTCCAGAGACGAGATGTGAAAACTGTAGCTTTCCAAAGCTGTTGAGTGTGAGCAGCAGGCTGGAGTTGAGAGGTCCTTGACAATCCAACAAGAGTGTTGTGGAACATCGAGTCTTGTCTGGGCTTTGGGGATATCTTCTCTCTGCTTTCCTGTCATTGGTAAAAATGTGCTGTATCCCAAATCTTGTCCTCGGGCTAGTTCTGAATCATTTTACATTTGTAGGCCATGACAGCAAGCAAGCACATCTGCAACAAGGGGAACACACTCACAGTGAAAACCCAAGATGTGGATTTACTTTTTACCAAACAGGGAGGAGAATCAATTTTTGCGGTGGTCTGAATCAAAGATACATTTAATTTAAGACTAGTCTCCTGAAATTTCATTCAATTCAATTTGAGGAAATAATATGATGTTTTCTGTTTTCTGTTTCTTCTATTTTCCAGTCCCGTTAATGGCCTTGCAATGTTGTGACTCCTTGGGGTGTCCCATTCTTCAGGTTCCTAATCTGCTTTAGATTAGCGTCATTCGAAGGGATTCACTTTGTTTGGTCTCATCAACGTATTTTCTCACTTCTGTTTGGGAATCACTCCTTCATCCTGACACCAGAGTTTCATTTGGCCAAATAGGGTTAATATAGAATTTTAATTAGAAGCATTAGAAGCTCCGTTCCAGCCTCAGTGATTGATTTAAGCCAAAAAAAAGTGGGTGACACTGTGAAACATGAATGAAAACAGAATGCGACAATTTGCAAATCCTTTCCGACCTATTTTGAACTCAGTACATTGTTGTGGAGAATTCTATTCATCAATCAGCTCAGTCGGTGCAGAGATGGTACACAGGAGTCCAAGATGTTTTATGCTGAAAGGTTTATTGAAGCTTGATCAAGGAGAATGGAAGATTTATCGATACACTTTTCATGACATGATGCCACCTCCGTGAAGACGCTGTCCTCTCTGGCTCATCAGAACAATGACACAACTACTATGTGTCTCTAAATACTCATAATCAATGCATTGACAGTCGAAGGTATTTGAAAATTCGTCATTTAGTCCACAAACAACGGGAGTATGTTTACTCTTAGTGGTCCGACGTTGCTATCTGTTGTGTTGAGGTAGTGACACAGTTACCAAAGTAATGATCAGATGCTGCTCTGTATATCAACAAGAAGAAGGAGAAGTCAGTGTCCTTATAAATATTTAACACTGACCTCCAGTCGACTTCATGGTCCTTCGTGAACACATACTCATAGTTTCTGCTCACATTTATGCACCACTTTTTTAGAATATATATATATATTACAAGTTGTAAATATTTTGCTTGCTTTGACTTTTTTGCTTCCTCAGCGAGTCATTCCCAAAATGTTTGTGGTAAAAATGTGATTAAAAAGTTATTGAAAGATTTAGTCGAAGTAAATTCTCCCAGATCTGAGCAATTCATCGTACACCCCCCTCTGCGGGATGACATCTCGGTACAGAGGAATCACTGCTGACAATGAAATGAAAAAAAGCGATGAAAGAACAAAAGGAAAATGGAAAGAATCCTTTTTTTCCCCCCTTTCGAGTCCTGAAACAGTGACTGAACCAGTGTGACTGCCACTTCACACAGAGAGTAGATTAGGCAAGCTTCCTTCAGTACGCTGCACAGCTAGCTGCGAGCAGATCTCCTCGGCATGGTGGGCTGCTTCTATAAGCTCTGTTTCGTTGGGTTTCCCATGTGATTGCCTTACTAGTGTCTGTGTGTGTGGCTGTGTGTGTGTCCTGAGGCTCCAGTTGTTCGGCTCCATGTTGCGTTATGTCTGATTTTTGTTATGAAAGTCTTCCTATAGATGTGCGACTGGCACATATGCAGATTCTTTATCTATGCCTTTAACTTCAGTATGCATTTACATGTATGTGTGTGTGTGTGTGTGTGTGTGTGTGTGTGTGTGTGTGTAACACCAGCAGGAAACCACACACTCACAAACCCAGCACCTGCAGCATTTGCCACCTACCTGCTGTGCTCACAGCCCGGCTGCCGGTAATTCATCATCACGGCCCACGTTCTGCCATCACATCCAATTATTAGGCGATTAGCAGACACACACATTCACACCTAACGATGCAACATCGCTTCCAATCACCGCCCCACGCATCACAAATGTAAGACAGGGTTGTAAATGACAGGGAGGTAGTTTAGGGAAGGAGCACGGTGTCTGCCAATCCCATTAAGACCTGTCAAAGATTCAGGATTCAGGCTGAAAGTTTGAAACATTTTCTGCAACATTTATGAACTGTTAAATGCATGAAAAGTCATTGTTTAGTCATCCTTTCCTCCTCAAAGTTAAATACAATGCTAATATGTTTTTATGTCATGTAGAATCAAAAGGAAGAAACAAATCTGTTTGTAGAAACATCATAAATGCTCCTTTTGATCTCAGCAGCTGGAGGTCTGACACTGACAGTTTAATGAGTAAAAAAACATGCAGTGGGTGGACAGTGTGCTGTTTGCAGTCGTATTAAAGAAAATAAATCTAAACAGACTGAAGTGATGTTTATATGTTTAACTTTCTGCTGTTAAAAAGTGAATCAGCCTCCTCACCTGCAAACTGATGTTAGCAATGTACTTTTCCTCAGGTGAATGTTTGTTTGGTTGCTCGTTCATTAAGTTCAGGTGCAGAAGAAGGCGTGTGGCAGCTTTTCCTGTTTGACCACCAGTCTCTTCTTCTTCTTCCTTTATGTAAACCTACTCTTGGAGGTCCTGGAGGTCCAAAACAACTCTGTGACCTGCCGGATGCACTGAAGTCAGGTCAGAAAATCAGGTATGGCTCATCCTCTGCGGATCACGAATGCCTGCACCAAAGTTCATGGTAACTCACTGCAAAGAAACTCTCCGCTCTCCTCTGGTTCTGCACCTCAGAAAACCTCTTCTTCCCATTGGTTTAAAACACTCTCCCAGTGTTCTGAACTCACAGTCTGGGCAACCTTGCTAACAAACTGAGCTAACAGCAGCTACAGTTGGCAGCAGTTTACTTGTTTTCAGTTTACTGTCCATCAGGAAACTCTGTGAATCACCAAGAGTTGATTTTCTCTGTGAAAAATGATGCAGTTTCACCAAAATCAGTGAAACAGTTGTTGGTGTGCATCAAAATCATTTAAAATCTGTTATTTTATGAAAGAATAGTTACACAATGTTGCTTTGAAACTTTCTTGGCTGCCCTTTTGCTGGTTTTATTTTTTTTATTTAATCTCTCTGTAATAAAGTTGTCGCCTTGTGTGGAGCACTTTGCAAAGTGTGTTTAGAAAAGTGCCCCATAAATAAAGATTATTGTTATTATTATTATGATTAATACCCTAACAGTGTTGCTCCCCCCCGCCCCCCTTCTTTGCTTCCCTTCAGTGCCAATTGAACTGAAACAGGAAAGACCAGCACATCTCCCGCTCTGAGCGCGCTCATCCCCGGCTTTATCCTCGAGGACTTCTGCTACATCAGCCATTCCTGTTCATGTAGCAGCTCCCATGAATTACTCAGCCATTCAAATGTCTCTCTCTCTCTCTCTTTTTTTTTTTCTGCAGGCAGTCACATGCTCAAAAATCATATGTCTGTGCACTCCTACACATGCTCCTGCAATTATGTTTATGTGTGTGCATTCAAATTGAAAAGCTTTTCACTGATGTGGAGGCGCAGTCCTGTTGTCCTCATGTATTTTCATGTATTTATGCATTTCTTGGTATTTCAGGATAGACATTGTCTGAGGCTATTTGATGCTGGTGTGCTCACATTGTACTGTATTATTCATACTACATTATAAGCATAAAGATTGTGTTACGTGTGCGATGTGTAGAATCTTGAACTAAATCTCGATTTTCTGATAAATTAATTGAACTTCCAGGAACATCACAGTTTTCTGCTGCTTATCTTTGTTTATATGTTCTGCACATCCCCAACATACTGTATCGTCCTGGTGCATTCGGCGTGCTGTACACGAGGTAATAATAAACAGAATTCACTCAACACAGCCTCAAGGACCAGATCATCCATCATCCGTTGACAGCAGCTACACCGATGTGAGGCAAGGCTTTGCACACTTGGCCGGCCATGCAGCATTCAGTTAACTGCGCTGGTGCAAGTGATTTCTGTCATGTTATAGATAAAAGCGCTGATTGCACCTGATGCACCAGACGTCTTCACCGGATAACTGCTCTGTTCTGTCTATCTGACAAAAGGTCTGTTTGTTAGACGTCTTTATGAATGTTGTGGATCGCAGCAGGAACACAAACACACAGACTCCGTGTCTCGAAACCTCATTTTTTAATTGGCAGTATGTTGTTTTAGCGCTCTGTTTACAACACAATTTTTATTTTATTTGTTGTCCCAGCTGAGAACAGCTGTGCGAACACACCATATACTACAAAACTGCTTAGAATTAGCATGCTGTATTTCCAACTCCTGGCCTCCGAGTGTTCCAGGTGCACGACAGCAAATGTGAACAAAAAAAAAAAAAAAAAAAAAATGGCTGACTGGGATAAAAATCTGACGTTTCTTTGGCAAGTGTTCACAAAACTGAACTCTCAGCAACGTAGGCTTACATATATAAACAGAGTGAAAATGACACATGACTTAATAAAACTACCTTTTGTTTTACTGCACTTTGATACATGTACGCATATCAAAATATTCCATTCACAAGTCTAATATAAACACTTGTAAGAACTCTGAGTGGCGTTTCATTGTTCTTTTCCTGGTAGTTTGGCAATTTTTAACATTTGCCATGTTCACTGTTGTACTTTAGCATGTTAACTTGCCAAGAGTTGCTAATTAGCATTAGTCACAAAGTACAGGCCAGTGGGAATGTCATTAGTTTTGCAGGTATTTGGTAACATTTCACCAAAAACTACAAATATCAAACTCCTGGTGGTGCGTGGAGAGTAAAAGTGAGGGGTCATTCAGAGATATTGTGTAGGAACCATGAATGAATCATAAACCATGTTTTGTCCTAGTCCACCTGGTAGATGTTTAGATATTTTACTGAATAAATTGCATTGAAGGAAACGTCAGGGAATCACCAGTAAATCAGTATGGTTCATCCTCTGTGGATCACGAATGCCTGTACCAAATTTCATGGTAACTTGAAGAGTTACAGAGAAACTTCTCTACTCTCCTCTTCCAGTTGGCTTCTTGTTCCTAACAAACTGAGCTAACATTAGCTAACAGCAGCATCATTGTTAATATAAGCAATTCAATGCAAAGTGGTAACTACTGCATGAATGGGTCTGTGCCCCGGAGAAGAGCCTTCACTGAACAATACCGCTCATCACTAGATTTATAATGAGCAGCCGGACAGCTGAAGACCGGAAAGCAGGGAGAGGATGACACACAGTGAAGGACCACAGACTGGGGTCAGACCTGAGTCACTGCAGCAAGGTCTCCGAGTTCATACACAGGGCACAAGCTCTGCGACCCCGAGGATCCTGACACTGCTGTTCTTGTTTGAAAACTGACATTGAATAAATCCAACCTGATGTTTACACTCCGGTCCTGAAGCTGTCCTCTGTCATAAATACTTTTGGAACACTGGATTTTCTTCCTTCTTTGCAGCCATCAAAGGCTCAAAAGATGTGACTTCTGTATATATGAATGAAGATCAGCTGGAGGAGAGATGTGAGCATTTGTTTTTTGAAAAAAAAAAAAAAAGTTCCTGTGGGCAGAAACATCTTCAATAATTCATCAAACTGGTCTCCTGACATCATAAAGTAGATCTAGTGTCAGATCTCAGGTACCCCTTTTGATATTTTTGTTCTGTGATGCATCTTCATGCAAACTTCTGACATCCACACAAAAAATAACGCAAACGTACATTTTAATGTGGCAAATCGATATTTAATGAATTGACAGAACATTATCGCACAGTCAGAATGGTGCAGGTCTGTTTGTGAGGGCTTATAGAAAAGCTGATGAAATAGACGCAGAGGTGAAGGTCACATTGGATGATGATTAAAAAGACTGACTGTTGTGAATAATCCATATTATAACCAAAATATGGCACTGATAACAATGCAACCCACGCTTCATCTGCTGACCCTGTTTATGAAGTGATTACCGCTGCAGTCTGTGAATTTTAATCATTTATCCGGCTGATTATTGTTCTGAAAAAAGACGACGGATTCAATTTAAAATGTTTCTTTCTCCCACGAAATAATACGTGACTCTTACTCGCACTGATAGAGAGGTTTAGTGTTTATGGATATGAGTTTACAGCTTCAGTACAAAATATGGACACAGAGGTCTAAAGTTTTGTACACGTTGCGATACAATTATTTCTTTTTGGCTGCAAGATGCAAAGTCAGCATCAGTTAAGCCAATAAACAAGCTGAAAAAAAGAGAGAGACCACAGAGGCTTAGTCAGCAACAACCTGCAACAAAAAACAGGTGTGTGTGTGTGTGTTTATTTCCCATTGACTTCTACTGACCTGTGAAGATTGACTGCAAGCAAGCTTACTGTGCACAATAAGCCATAGATCTCTGAGTGGCTGTGATATCTCTTTCTCTGTGAATGGAGCAGAAATAATATATATATACAGAACATGTTGGTCTGTTCTTTGTCAGTGAAATGAGACCAGAGTGTCAGTAACAACACTTGCAACCCTGAGAAGCTGTACTACTCATAAAAACTGAATTTGTGTGTGGATAAAATATCAGGAGATAATAATTCTCTGAGATTCTTACTACCACAAGGTTAAAAAATCAAGTTTGTTCTACTGGTGGCAGGAGAAAGGCCATGGATTTATCTCACAGATGTATTGCGAGAGCTGAAGACGTCTCACGTAGCCCAAAAAACATTTTCACATAGTGTGTGAAGGTTTTATCCTCACAACTATCCCGGAGGTGTAAAGTCTGAGCAGGAGAAACACTAACGCACGTGTGAAATGGGCCACACAACAAAGACAGCAAACCTTTTTAGTCTGATAGATAGACATGATATTTTACCATTTAACTTAACATTTATTTCACCGAAGTAGCGTCATAACTGCTGCTCAAGACGTGAGGATGAGTATTTTTCTGGGAATTTGGAGCAACCTATGGGAATTACATGCTGCAAACTAATTGAAGCCAATGCTGAAGTGCCAAAAACTGCAGTTCCTCAATCGTCCACTTGAAGCTGGCTGCAGAAATGAGGGTGAACGCTTTGATTGACAGGTGGGTGCTGTCACAGATGGCTTGTTCGAGCACCCAGCTGTCTTTCGGCCCGCCTCAGCTCCAACTATGCTCATTGTTGGATTGGATTGGTCTGCCAAGATGCCGAGATGACTGCAGAGTCACCGTTTTTTAATTTGTAGATTAAGTTGCAGTCTTAAATACGATGACGAGGAGTGTGAAGTGAGGTTGTAGCCCACATTTAATATCTGTCATTCTGCTTTAATCCCAGCAAACCTGATAACGCCCACACACACACACACACACACACACACAAACACACACACACACACACAGAAGCTCCAGGGTACGGCTCAGAGGCTCCGGGGGAAGCCTTGGTGATTTTTCATCATGATTATCCAAAATTAGCTGGGAATGTGATGGCAGAGGCACTGCAACATTTTCTAAATGCAACAGCATTTCATTGGGATAGATAGGCCGCCCTGCCATGAATACTAATAAGACAGAGGAGGAGGAGGAGGAGGAGGAGGAGGTCAGGAGATGTATGTAAAATATTAAGAGAGAGAAAGAAGGAGGGAAGAATGGAGAAGAGAACAGAGCTGTAGTGAAAAGAGGATTAGAGGAGAGGGCAGGACAGGTGCGATGAAATTTTAATGCCAACAGCAGCAAAAAAAAAATACAAACTTGGTACAAAGATGATGACTGTCAAACACACATTAAACTGTTCTTTGTAATTCTGTGTCAGCAGAAAGAAATACTTTTAGTGCAGTGAATTCATGATTTAATACCACCATGTTTTTGCAATTATTGTTTTTGTGTCCTGTCCACCCGGTGATAAACACAAAGAAAGAAGACCTATGACTACAAATTCATCCATTTATATGCCTATACATACACACACATCACGTATGACTGCAGGGATTTACACTGTATGAACACGTGCACGCGATCATGCATCCATACAGAAGAAATTGCTCTGTTTGAGAGCAATCCTGCCTCTAACAAGGTGGTATCAACACAACATACAGACTCTCCGCCTCTGTGTCTCCGTGTTCAAGTTCAATTTTTGCACTTGATTTGAAGTGTGGGGTCAATGAGTCCGTAAATGTCACAGCGTATTGGTAAAAGGCAGACATCCCGCTTATTATGGGCTCTCTGTGAAGCAGTAAATACGTGGCTGTGTCTTTGTTGGAAGGGCAAAGTATTTCACGTTTCTGTTTTGTACCCGTGTGCCAACAAATCCAAATTAAAACAACAAAACACAAACGGCTCCAGAGAATGACACAGTTACAACGGTTCAATAAGAAATTAAACAGTTTAAAATGTTGCTTTAGGTTTCGGCACAGAAATGTCTTGGTCGGGCTTAGGCGGAACAGTTTTGGTTAAAATGAAGATTTCATTACGGGTTGGGGATCTTGGCTGGCTGCAATACATTTTCACTCCCGACTTGTCAAAAGCAGCAGCTCGGTCAGCGGCCTTACACTTCAAACTGATCCCCGATGATGCTTTACGTGCACTTTTTGTTCTGGTTTAGTTCAGAAATGTGAACCTAAATGCAGAAGTGAAGGCGGTATGAACAAAAGGTAAATCATTTATCTGACAGGAGGGGTAACACAAAATAACAAAAGGTGGCCGAGGAGTCAAGGTAGAAAACAAACTTAATCCAATCAGCAACAGCAAAAAATACAGAACTGAGATACACTAGGAGCAGGAACACGGGAAGAAACACTGAAATGGAATAATGCAGGACTGAGGACAGAAATGCCAGAAGCCCAAATCCGTTAGCTGACACTGAAAAACAAGAGGTCTGAAGTCTTTATCAGTCATTATTATTTTTGTCTTTATTGATGCTTCATCAACGTTTACTCTCAATTCCTTCTCTGCCGTGTGCGTCCTGTCTGTGTGTGTTTTAAAGTCAACTAATCATCATTACGTCCTGCTGTTTGGTTGCATTTGTGAGTTGATGTTGCAGTTGAAGTTTCTTTCTCCTCTGCTCACGTTAAATCCCTCTAGATTAGACTGTCAGCTGAATGTCTAAAACGTCAAATGAAAATGTAATCTGTCGTGTATTTATGTGAGCATTAACTCTTTTTTTTAACGAGCTCATTCAATAACCTCTACATCCCCTCGTATTCAGCCAAAGATGCTTTAAAAAGCTTTGAGTGAAGCGTAACGCAGCTGCTGCTCTGCCCGCGTGGCTGACAGGTACTTAAGAGAGGCATTTATTTCTCATTCAGTGGGTATCAGGCTCATTCAAAATCTACACCCCTTCCCAAGGGTGGTAGATTGGTAGTCAAGTGCGGCACTGTTTTCATCAAGCTTTCAACACGGTAGAGAGCGGCACAGCTGCTGGCACTCCAGGTACCTTTGTTGTGTTTTTTTTTCCCCTTCGCGGGACTGGATTGCTTCTTCGTCTTCACCGTGCTTCAAGCTTTTCAATGTCTTTCAGCTATCCGAGTGTAAGGGTTGGGAATAGCAATGGCAAACCCTAACTGCGGCTGCCAAGCTTGAAAATAACAAGCTCCGTAAAAAAAAACTGGTGTTTTATTTGTTTACCATTAAATGTGGTTTTGTTTTGGATCATCCATCATTCTGAGAAGAGTAAATGAATTTGTTTTTTCCCCCTTTTGACTTCTATTCAAATGCACCTGGGCTGCATTTCCCGTCTTTTTCCAGCGATTCAGTGGGTGGAAATGCGATAATACAAACGTCTGAATAATATAGAGAAATATGACACAATGGTCCTGCATTAAAAATGACCTTTGGTGAGTCTGTTGCATTCTCCCTGTAAGCAACGCCTGCAACAATGCAAAGGAAGTGTAATAAAACGTGAAGAATGACGTGACAGTAACGTGTTTCAGGGAGCACTCATAGTAAAATATTATTACATTCATAAATAAAAGTCAGCCGCTGTTAAAATTCATTTGTTTTTGCGCTGGCAAGACAAAAAAAATCTACCATGACATCAGGTCGACGAATTTAATGAACAATCCTGCTAATGGGTAGGTACAAATCATGAAGTCATTTCATTTCCTGTGTGGACGAATGACTTGTTTAACAAAAGCAAAACAAGAGAACAATTGGTTGATTAATAGGCTGGAGGTAAATGAGTTCTCAGTTCTCAGTCAAACAGAGAGGTAAAAAATATCAAACATGATTATTTACTGTGACGCTGTACATTACCATGTGTGAAGCTAGACAAAGATGATGTTGTTGGCTTTTAAATCTTGTTCTCTGCTAGCCTGACAGTGTTCTACCTGGAACCAATCATTCTATTATTTGAAAGCTGGGACACGAACCCATGCAGAGCCGAGACATGTCAAACCAGAACATAGAAATAAAGAACAACAACTGCCTTCCAGCCAGGTCTTCTTGTGTCAATTTGGGTATTATACATAAAACAGACCTATAATAGAACAGGGCCCGACCTGGATCAGTGTGACTGTATAAAACACGGAACTGAACCCATATTGTTCCCAGGTTGGGTCTCTGGGAATCAGATGGACCCGTGAGGACCTCTAAGGCAACTTAGAATCTAAAAACAGGGAAATAATACTTCCAAACCTTTTCTGGCCTCAAAGTCAAAGAATGAACAGTTAAACAGATAAGTCAATAGAAGAGTCAGTGGTCCATTACTCATGAAATCATCGTCAATGGTAACCAGGTAAAGATTAACTCTAAACATGAAGAGTCATTAATCCAGCCTTTTTAAAAAACAGAACATTTACATGCACTCACAGCTGCAAATTTGCACTTGAAACCTTTGAAACACTAAAAGTAGTTGAAGTGGCAGTGGAAATACAACTTGTGAGTGATGCAAAAACTACTGATTAAAATGGAAAGTGTCCTTTTTAATATAAACACTTAATGAAGCTGTAGAGTCGGTTCAAGTGTGAGTGCTGAGCTGTCAAGTGAAAGTCAGAAAAGAGTTGAAGGAGTCAATTAACAAGTCACATCTCCTTTTTAAAATCAAACTGGTAAACATGACAGACAACGAAAGCCCACAGGACTCTGATGCGAGGTCCGATTCAGACCAAATCCAGGACTGTGGTCCTGCCATTCATTTGAACGGGAAGAAACGCACCCTGACGTCAAACTGCGATGAAACTGAGCACGCTCCAGGTGGATTTGTGGACTAAACTATGACACTCTACCTGTTGTGTTCTGGACTCTACCCAGCCTCTAAATCTGCGTCTGGCTTGCAGTCTGTGCTGTAAAGAGGCGAAGAAGTTTCCTCTGTTTCGTGTCCGATGGTTTGCAAAAGAGAGCAAGCAGTGGTTAAGCGACATAGGCAGTGAATGAGAGTGAGGGAGTGTGTATTGAGAAAGCTGGTAAATCAGTGAAATAAAAAGTTATTTTCTGATAGTTTCATCACAAATAAAAACACAGAACACCCGCACACCCCTAAAGACTGCCGCACAACCCTGCAGCGATTCGTCGCTACGCCTGATCTGAGAGCGAAAGCTCATTGATTTAAGAGCATTAGAACACATAGAGCCTCATTTCTTTCATTCACAACTTCTTTTACACCTATGAAGACGTGTGCAAGTGCTCAGACTCTTTGGGCTGTAATTCAAATCAAATTACGTGTGAACGCTCTCATTTACAGTGCAGTGAGCTGAAAGCGAGGCGACCGCGGCCTTTACTGACAGCCTCGCAGTGAGCACAAAGAGAATAAGCTGTGTTCATCCAAACAGGAGCAGCGATGCTGTTATGCAGCCTGGCAGAAGCTGTTTCCTCCCCAGTGTGTACGCCTGCTGGAATGACATAACCTCGCTGTGCACTCAGCGGAGGAATGAGTCAGGGATGAGGCCGTCCTGCTACACAGTGACCTGGGCTCCTGCAAGACGCCTAAGCTGGAGTGACATCGCTCGCAGTGATAATACTGCCGGGGATCACAACATGAGCATGAAGGACGCTTGATATGTTTGATGGCTAACAAGGTTACTGTAACAAACAGGACGTTGGGAGGACGGGATTGTTCAGAGAAAGGGGGGATGAAAATAGATTACACACATATCGAGATGCTGAATAAACAGCATGAGTATGACACGATGTGCCTCGGACTAATCACAATAAAAAAACACTCTAAAATGTGCAGCTTACCCTGATATTCCAACGAGTAGCCAATCTTGAGTAGCCAATCTTGAGTAGCCAATCTTGAGTCCTCACTAAGATTGGTTTTAACTGATTTATGAACAAAATTCAAGAGAAATAAACCTTTATATGAGTCTTGAACCTTATACTCACAACTCCTGAAAGATGGGAGCAAAATAATATGTTGGGTTTATATTTTTATACTGTGTAGTTAAGTCATAAAACAGGGATATGAAACTATGAAGTAGTCGGCATGCAACAATGCTGCACAATTCTTTGAACTTTTTTTTAAAAAAAGGTTTGTAATTTGCATCAGGATGTTGATCTGCGTCAAAATAGACTTTTAAAGAGTGCCAACATCCATCCATCCATCCATCCATCCATCCATCCATCCATCTTCTGTAACTAAAGGTGCTGGAGTTTATCCCAGCCAACATTGGGCAAGTGGTGGTAAAGAAGGCCATCAGTAGGTCAAATGACATCATGTGTTTGCAGGACTTCTCAGTGCTCATATTGAAGAGTCTTCTAAATGTGTTTTCTACTGCACAATGCATTGAGGAGTTGGCGACCAATTAGAAAAATAGTGTACTGTAAAGGTTTTTTTTTTTTTTTAATGGAGTGAATCAAACGGTAAGTAAAGTAGCATTCAAGATGGCAGAAGAACATTTGAGGGAGAAATGTACTTTTTGCTGATGGATTTGTCTTGAATGGAGGAATCCAAGACAAAGGAACAAAGTTAGACTTCAGATTTTGGCACCAAACTTTCTTGTTCTGGAAAGCTTCGACTGTCACAAGGACCTTCACTGGGAAACATCAATACACGTGACAATAGATTAAAATATTTGGACACATTTGTGGCAGACTCAGAGGGAGGATCGTACTTTCCAAAAATGACAGACGATGTCCTCACTGCTGCATATTTACAACAATTTACTGCAGTCTCTAAAAACACTGTCAGCAAACCACAAATTATGAGCCATGTTTTTCTCTTCTTTTGTCATTTGGGTACCACTGATCAGCCGGTGTCAATCTGAGTTTATAGCCAGCCTGAAGAGAAGGGCGGCTGACTTTCACTTTCTAAGTCAAACTGGCTCGAGGACATAATATAAAAGCGTAAACTTCTTTA
This sequence comes from Protonibea diacanthus, assembly GCA_028641955.1. NCBI lineage: Eukaryota > Metazoa > Chordata > Actinopteri > Sciaenidae > Protonibea > Protonibea diacanthus. The sequence continues at coordinate 19,595,862 of CM053992.1, forward strand.
CAAATGAGCACACTGGTGCTATTTGCCTCAAACCATATTATCTGTTTCTTAGCACATGCCAATTATGAAATGTCATTGACAGCTACAGTGTTGTGACACAGCTCGTCCAGGGAAAAAGAAGCAACATAAACCCAGATGTACTTTATAGAATAAAGTTATTTATTGCCTCGAGTTTGGATTAATAATAAAAAAAAAAAGAATGAGGCAGACTAGAAGAGCAAAGGAGCGAGTGGATGCTGTTCAAAACAAAGTAATAAATAAAACCAAAAGAGTACTCTTGAAAAGAAGAGTCCTAACTTCCTAGACGAAGCCAGAAATGATCTAACTTTTACTTAATGAGCCGAAAAACAAGAAAACAGCACCCTAAAACTGATGTGTGTGTGTGTGTGATCAATATTTAACTATACCTGGCCCAGTCTTGAGGTAGTTAACAAGTACCTTATCAAAAAAGTTAATACAAGAATTAACATTAACTGAAACCGAGCTACCATGACAGTCAGATTGTCCAAACTTTAGTAACCTAGCCCCCCAGATTGCATCCTGTGGATTGGAGGGCCAGACCAAGTGCTCCACCAATCAGGATCTACAAGCTCTTGGCCACGCCTCACCAGCTGGAGCCAATTGGGTTAAAGGAACCACACACCTAGCAGTGTGTAGTCATCCACATAAATACAATCAGAACTTCTTTGGGTCTGATAACAGGGATCATCACAGCATAATGAGTCATGTATCTGTTATATAAAGGCACACAGAAAGAAGCTTTATGAGTGAGTGAATAAACAGTGTATAATAACAAAACTCCACCGGTGTGTTTGAATGCATGGTGCCATGACAGGATGTGGATGTGAACCCTTTTGTTTATTCTTTGCCAATAAAACAAAGTGATGCTATTTTTACAGCACTGCAATGCAACAAGAACCGATGACCATCTGTCCACGGTCCAATGTCACGCCTGAGCATTTCTACCTAAATATAATGTTGTGAGGCCTCGTCTGTCCCAGTTTTAAAAGGCCAACACTGCTCTGGTTTGAGATAAAATTAAAAGCGAACTTTAACAAGTGCTCGCAGTCTGATATTCAGAGGGGAGATAATCACCTACTCATATTTGAAAATAACTTTGGAATAATAGCTTTTCTCTTACAAAGACTGAGATTTCTGTTTAATATTGATTTCCATTGTGCATACAGTCAGCCCTCAGGGTTACTAAACACCTTAACTGTTATTTCTTCAGATGAAAAGACGAGGTATAGACGGGGCTTACCCTCCGCTCCATGTGTAAGGGAGTGTCTGCTGTTTTGATAACAGAAATAAAGCATATTTATCACTGCAGTATGATGAAATACAACACATATTTTGAACATTCACCATTTAATGTGAACTTTTACTTTGTGGGACTTAATTAGAGGTCAACAGAGATGATGTTTCTTCACTCATGAGCTTTCGATCACTCAGCAAAGACCACTTAAGATTTTTATTTGTCAAACTATTATAACAACACATCCGGACACATTTTCAGTGCAGCCACGTTGGATTTTTATAGGAAAAAAAACAAACAATGATTGAAACACAAGGTTAGATTTTGTATCTTGGCAACCCCTCGGAGTCACAGAGCAGCCTGTCTCAGTCCAACATAATGAATTGACGTTCAACAACTAAATCCAGCCAAGAAAATAGAAACATACCAATTTGTCCACCTACAGCTGCCTCTGTAAACCATGCAGTCAGTTATTGTTAATAAGGGCTGAGGCAGAAGATTTGGACAGCACAACCTGATGATATCGAAACAGCTAAAGGGAATCTGAGGGCGATTGAAGCGGCCCCCGCCGTATGATTTCATCCAAGTTCATTTTCTCCGGCTATAATTTTGTTATCCATTGAAATCACATCTCATTTTGTCAGGATGCAAACCAAGACACTCTCAGCCCGTCTCTTTCCTTAAAGCGCACAGCAACACCAGTTTTTCCACCAGATTACCATGGAGAAATTGAGTACACACCATCTTAAAACTCATTTGATTCCAATCCACGAAGGCAATGGAGTGACCTCTGCGTTCAAGCTAAATGTCAACTTGATCAAGCGAGCGCTCGGTCCGAGATTGGGCCCCCAAAAGAGATTTGCTTCATCCTTCAGTGTTCTCTGTCTTCAAATAGAAGATCTGTGGCTGGGAAATAACAGCCAGTATCTCCGGTTGATGGGACACAATTTACCGTAGATGTTCAATACTTGGAAAAAAAAATCATCCTTACTGTGCATCCTCATCCTTCTTAAGGTAATTTCTGTAAATTAATGAAGAAATATATATCATAACTTTCTGCAAGAGATTTGTTGAGTTTGTCATTAAAATCACCCAAATCAGCTCAAAGCTGTGTGCCAGCTGTTCAACAGAGCGATTTCAGAGGTAACTTGTTCCTGTAGCTGTCAAGTGTTTTAATGACCGTTTGTAGTAACGCGTCCCCTGGGTATAAGGCTGATTACGATCTGATGTATCTCGTTTTTTATTAGGTCAGGCATTTTTCATCTTCAGCTTGAGTGACTGCATAGTTTTTGTACCGGATGAAATTATATTAACCTACAGCTGCCAGCGCTAAAGGTAATCATGTCGTTGGGAAAAGTAATAACAAAACATCCTGATAATGCTGCGACTAACAAAAATTTGTCATCGTCATTGTTTTCTTCTGTCCTGAAACAAAAGTTAAATGTCAGTGCTGTGCATTCAAAATCAATAGATAAATGACTCCCTCTGAATTCCCCCTTTTATTGGGCCATTGATCTTTTTCTTGAAGAATAACAGATACACACATTTGTTTTTTTCAGACCCACTACAATCAACAAACGACTGAATGCATGAACTCAAGCCTTATTCCTAAGTTATATCCAGATGGATGCACTCATAACGGTCAAAAAGTTGAGTAAGGAACACCGGACACTTCTCGCCCTCAACAGTCGCCAATTTGGCTCCATAGCTGAAGGGGAGAGGGACCACCAGCATTGTAAAAATGGCAGCTAAGGAAGCTGCTGGAACATATGTACAAATATAAGTTGTACATATATTTTAGGTTTATATTTTGTTGGTGCTAATGTCCCGCCCAGGTTACAAATCAGTAAAGAAGAAGAAGCGTTAAAACTCTGCAATCATTGGTTACAATAAATGCACAATGGCAACTACGATGAACCTTGAGCTCTTCTGATTATTCATTGTGAATCCTGCTTAATTCTTAATTTACCTGCTCATTATTCCTTTACAGGTCTTTCCTAGCACCTGGACCTGAAGTATCTGCCACCACCAACCCTGCACCACTTGGGATCTCCCTCCTTTAGGAGACCCTCCAGTCACCGTGCGATAAACAGTTTATTTCAACATCTCTCAGATACTCTAAAGTATATTTTAGCACAATTTAACATCAGCTTTTTAAGATTACAGTCAGTCTGAACAGTCAGTCTTTTACCTCCTGCTCATTTCAAACCTTTGCCTTGATGTCCTTGTAACTTGTCAAGTTCCTCTTCTTCTAATGTACTTCAGAAACAAGATGACTTTACATTGATAGTGAAAAACATACATCCTGTGAAATCAGATCAGTTCTTTACGCAAAACAAAAATGCGGAATGTAGCATTCAGGAAAAAAAAAACCTGCAACCTTATCTCGACGTTAACTGTGGAAAAACTGAGGCTATTCAATCATTTCCATAATGAAACACAGAATCAGATTCATATCCTGCCTTAAATAGATACAGAATATATATAAATAATGTTTAGATATGGCATATCGTGGAAGATGGTGTGATATGCATGAAGCGCTCACCATCATTATATCCGTGAGGGTGACAGACTGTGAGGGGATGAAATGTGTGGGGCTTCAGACTTGAGTCGTTGTCATGGATGCGACCAAGATCTTGATTTTTAGAGCAGTATTCACAATTTAAGCAGTGTGATGATTGCAGTCAACATTGCGCGATGGGCATAATGCTTCCTGTAGACGAAGGAGAAGATGGTCCTGGTTCTATAATTACCTCGGAGTAGAGTGGGCTGGGAACACAGGGGCCCTCGACAAGACGGGTCCAGAGCTGGCACTAATTCCTGCTTCAGTGTCTGCAACAAGACGCTCCAGATGCTCTACCAGCCCGTGGTGGCCAGTGCTCCTTTATGCTACCATGTGCTGGGGCCGCAGCGTGAGGGTGAGGGTGCAAACAAGCTCAACAAGGGAGCTATAAAGACATCAGGATGTTTTAGCGGCATTATAGTTACATTATGCATCCAATCAGAGCCCCCTCTGTAATAAGGCGGCCTACCTAAAATCTGTCAATGCTCATGCAAATCTCATTTGCAAACTCTGCTGCTATGGCTCATGTAGCCTTTCATAAGCAAACTATCCTGCTGGCACTCCAATCATATCGCTTCAGGACAGCTTTGTCGAGGAATGGGGCAGAATAATCATGTTGGCACCACCTCGCTGCTGCTGCCAAGCTTTTTCAGTACATTAGATGTTTGCCTCAAACCACGGATGTATTAATATCACGGGGTGTGTACGAGGCAGCAAAGCAAAGGACCTGAATGCAGGAAAGCAGGCAGGCAGGTGGGCAGGAAGCGCTCATGGATTTTAATGGTAAAATGACGATGCAAAGACTTTTAGGTCAAGACAGCTTGTTCAAACAGACACAAGTGAGAATCCACAACGCTGATTAAATACATTTACTAAAGTACTTATGTACTTTTCATGCCACTACACTGTACTTTTTACTTCAATACAATGATCTGACAACTTAGAGTTTATAAAATATGATGCTTTGCTATGAATACATATAAGTACAGCTGAAAAATGGAAAGATGCCAATTCAGCCTTTCAAATATGGAGGATTTTCTGCTTTTCCTTTTAATGATTTGAATAATTAAAATTGATTTTAAAAGTTTGGGGGTTTTGGACAAAACAACAACAACTGTGACTTTCTGCGAACCAAACACTCAGTGAATCGAGAAAATAATCAGCTTGACAAATTTGGGATTTAAGTGACACTTGGACTGAGTTTTAAGCTCGTCAAACATCATCTGAGAGCAGAATATCAGGACAGTTTGGAGAAAGACGTTAGATGCTGGACTTTAATATGACAGACTCCATAAAGGTAAGACCCATTTTGTTTCCAGCTCTGCTGTGATGTCTTCTTAACAGGTAAAGTTTATGGCTTAACGTGATACAGATTTATTTGTCGTTTGTGTCTCAGTTTTGGTTATTTAAGTGAATGTCGGGTGTAATAAATGTCTGACTTAGTGAGTCTAAAAGGTTTGAACTGAAGCTTTTCATATTTACATCTGAGCTGGCTGCTGGCCTGTTGAACGTTGTTTTAAACACAAGCTATCAGTGCATGTGTTTCCCGCAGGGACACAGAGGATCGGCACTTCATCAAGGTAAGTGTTTGCTGCTTCCTCTAACATGAACATTGAGAGAGGGTGTTTTGGCTCCGTTCATCATTTTTTTTTTTTGTGCTCGATGGTGATCTGACTGGCTGTTGTTTTGCTCCCTCTGATGTGTTTTATGGTTCATATCCTGGCATCTGCTGGCCGATAATCTGCTAAATTATGCTGCCGTTCATCTATCAAGGTGCATTTGCATCGGTATTGACAGTGAATCAATCTTTTTGAAGTGGTTGAGGCTCATTTTTCTTTTGCTGGTCGTTGGGTTTGTGATGTACGGCGCTGTGCACGCTGTTGATTTACATGATGAGTGTTTTGAGGGGTTTCCTTTTGGCTGGTCTCAAATAGAAGCTGATAATGTATGTTGACACCGCTGTCAATGATCTATCTGTCTGCTTTGCATTTGAGAAACTCAACATGATGTTTGTCTCACATAAGACGGATTCTCATTCTTATTTTCTCCCCACACAGAGCCCTAAAAAGAAAACATCTCCGCTCAAACCAATGTGATTATGTGACAGCTTGCATTACTATCCCTCCTATCATAATTACATCTAACCCGCTGAGCCGCCGTTATGCTGTTTGCTGCTGCACACCTTAAGCTCTTGTAGCGATGGTCCTCCGCTGCTTATCAACGCTGCGTAGAGTTTTACAAGAAGAGATTGTCTGCTCCGAGCTATAAATTTTTGTGATTTTTAATATGCATAACTGAATAATTATCTACTGCTGCACGTCAGGTAGACTGCTGGGTTTAGATTTGTACGTCTCATTTCACTAGATATTATATTCCCTCAGTGGCTGGAGGAGGTTTGTGGGGGAAGGCCACACGGCAGCTTGTGCAGAGTTAGAGAGAGTTATAGGTTACGGTCTGTTTCTAGAAGTTTTAGGGAGAAGTTGTCTGACTGAAATAACTTTTTGCTAAAACTGAACACCGCTCGGAGGAAAAAATGTCATCAATGTACAGCAGGTATAAAAATATTTTGCAGAAATGCGATAAACAACCCCCCCAACCGAACGTTACTGGATTTCTCATTCACTCCTTAATGAGGCATGATGGCCTCTCAGGCACGTCTTGTATTTTGGAGATGTTATGTTGTCATAGCGATGAGGGAAAGCATCCCCTCCTGGTGGGACAGAGGCCAGAAAGGTGAAGGATTATGAAGCTGCGCCGATGCAGATTGGATTCCTCTATTATCCAGAGTGTCATCATTTTCCCAGGAGAGCTCACACTTTTCTTAATCCTCCGAGGCTGTTTTTTTTCCCCTCCGTGTTATCTTCCGCTTTGTCTAGAGGGAGCGTTCGTCTGATCTTCGGAGTTTGTTCGCTCCCACTGTATCTGCTGTGACACCATCTGGCCTGGAGAGAGACTTTGTACTAGTCCAATCTGGATACCTACATTTTGGAGGAAAGTGGGTTTGTCTGGGAGGATCTGCTTTGTACTTTTGTGTCTGAACGCACAGACGTGCAGTCAGTGCTGAAGACTTTATTAGATCCTACTGAAAAAAGGAACTGTTAGGAACAAGAGATTCAACCTCGTTTTTAGACATTTCAGACATACAGATCGGAGTATGATTAGTTGTGACTAATTGCACGATTGTTGGTGACGCTCAGAGCTGAACTTGCCTGGCATGACTCATGACAACAGAGTATACTTTCATGTAAACAAGGTCTGTGGGAAAGGGGAAAATTTGCTGAAGTAAAACTACAGGTGTACGGCAATCGGGAGGACATTACGAGCCAAGCTCACTTCACGAGCTGTAACATTTTCTCTTGATCAATGAGCTGTTAATAGTTGGGAGTAGTAAAGAATTATTATTCACATCACAGTTGGAGAATGTCTCGCAGTAAAGCATCACAAAACAGCTTATATGAGCGCAACCAAACAGATGATCTGAAATCTGAAAATCTATGCATTTAAAAATATCTTCAATCCAGCTTTGGCTTCCACAATCAGTCGTAACCAACCTGTTAATCCACCTCCATCTCCCAGATATAGTTAAGTCCAGCCACACTGATGGGTGGTAAAGATTTCTGACCTCCCGCCTGTTCCAGCGAAGCCCGACTCCCCCCCCACCCCTTAACAGGAACAGGGAGGTTTGACCGAGGCTTGCCACCTGGGGCTGTCTGGCACTGGAACATGCCTGCAGTGATAATTAATGAGAATTACCGTTGCAGAGAGAAGCACTTTGGCAGAGAGGGTGAGCGAGAGAGAGAGAGAGAGAGGGAGAATTGGACTGAGAGAGGATCATTGAGACATAATGACTGCGGTGAAGAAGACAGAGACGGAGGTGGTGGGAGGAGAGATGAAAAGAGACTAATGTGATTATTTTGCTACTGGCAGGAGACATACTAGCCTTGGCACTGGTGTGTTTTTCCCCCCCTACTGTCTGAGTGACAAATATACTGCAGGTTCGCAGCTATATGGCTCATAAATATCATGATTTATTTAACTTTAATTCTCAGCCCTGCAGAAGAAGAACGAGTGTCATTGAAGCGTGTTGGGTGGGCGGTATCGAGGCATTATGTGCTGACACAAAAAAGTTTTTTTATTTTGAAAAGCAAAAAAAAATCCTCCCTCTCTCCACTCCATCGCATAAATCGCTTGCTTGGTCTCGAGCACACTTGACTGGAGAAAAGAAATGCCTGAGGCCAGACTCGCTGTGATGTAACAGATCCTTGGGAAAAGGCCACAGGGCCCAAGTAAGTAAAAACCAATGCAAATAATTAGTTCTGAGCTAATAACCCTCTAACAGCAGAATAAAGTGGACTTCCAGTGGAACAGTGCTGGTCAGGATCTTTCCACCAACACATTAATTATAATCCACTTTCAAACAGGATTTAAACTCACGATCGCAATGAGTCTGAGGACGGAGGAGGGGGGGAAAAAAAGCTCATTATTACGTTCATTTTCCAGATTTTTGCATTTAACCAACCAACAGTTCAGTGCTGAACAATGCTTAATTAACTCCCAGCCTTTGCCTGTGTCAGGCCTCATTACAAAGAATAAACATCACGCGGCAGACTCACATTTGCATATTCTTACTTTCTTTTTAGAGGCGTTTCGTTTGGATCTGCTGAACAAACAGTTGCTATTTTTTCAAGGTTATAATTTCCACTCACAAAGGGGGGACATACCCTTCACTGTTATTCAGTTTTGTTTAGTTTTTGGCTATATGAATAATGAATATGTTAGGATTCTGGTAGATTGATCATATCGGGCTCTCGGACGTCCTCAGTTTGGATTTCAGTGGGTATGTTTGCTCAAAAGATGCTCTGAGTTTTGTCTCGTAACCTTCGCGGTGTAACACAGTCTCGGAACATAATGAGACATAGCTTGACTTGCCCTAGTAAGGAACAAACATGTAAGAGTCTGTCTATTCTTGCTTTTTGAATGCAAAGTGGGACTTTTAGGTCTTGTTTTGCTAAATGTTAGGCAGGAAATTTATGCTTTAGGATCCTGGATGATCAATCATGTTGGGCTCTTAGATCGTTTATTTTCTCTATGTGGGTATGTTTGCTTAAAAGATCCTCAGAGTTTTGTCTTGTAATGTTTTTAATGTTTGTAATCTTTTAATAATCACTGCGGTGAGACATATTGAAAAACAATCGTTAGGATTCTGGTAGACTGATCATGTTGGGCTCTTAGACTGTGTTTCTCAATGCCCTCAAAGATCCTCTAAGCATTGTTGCTTTTAACAGTCACCACAGTCTGGGAACATATGAGACATAACTTCCATCAAGAAGCATAGGCAGATATTACAAATATACTGTGTATGCAATATGGTATTTAAATGTAAAGGGCTGTACTGGTTTTGTGCAGGGATGAGCAATGTATTCCCCTGGTAATGTGCAAAAGTTCACGGTATGCAGAATATTTAAATTTGCTAGTTATCAAAGGTAGCAGTCCAAAAAACATGTAATCAAAAGAAGATGTGCATTAATGTGCAGTGAGTCAACAGACCTTACGTTGATGTAACGTTTAGGGTCTGGGGTGGAGATGAAGGTCAGTGTCCAAGCTGTAAAGGCTAAAAAAGCAGCTTTTAATAATCTCATTCAGTTTTGGAGTTTTCCTAATCCCCATCTGAGATAACGATGAGATACATATTGTGATGTTCAGTCCTTTTCTGCTCTGCTTTTTGCTTTATACAGCCTGAGAAGAAACCTGCAGTCACTACTCAGGGCTGAATGGTCTTTTCTCTGCATGTTTTCTGTGATAAACATGATTTCATCTTAGCGCTCCGGTAGTTCACCGGGTAAAGTGCATACTTCGTGTCAAGGTCCAGCCCGAGGCCATTACCTGCATCATATCGTCCCGTCTCCCTCCCTGCACTTCCTGTGTCTCTACTGTACTGTCAAATAAAGTGAAATACTAAAAACAAACCAAAAAAAAAAAAAAATTATCTACAGGTAATATTTTCCCTTTGAGAGCCAATAAATCAAAGGAGAGGTAGAAAAGAAATGAGCTCTTTGTAGTATAGATGCAACATTTTCTATCAAAGGATCTTTGGTCCCTAAGGACAAAAGACATACAAGAACAAAGAAACAGAAACATTAAAGAAATAGAAAACATGAAAGAAATTCTACAAATTCTACACTTTTTGATTTGCAGGTTTTTTCTCCAAATGTTTACATTTATTTATTTAGCTCATGCTTTTTGCAAAGCAACGTACAAAACCTATAAAAAAAAAAAATAGACTGACTCCCAAGTTTCTCACTACCCTGGAAGGGCCAAGAGTTAAGGAGTCAGTTTTGATGTTGATGTCATGGTGTATCGTGGGTTTAGCTGGGAGGACCAGCAGTTCAGTTTTTGACAGGTTCAGCTGGAGGTGGTGTGCCTTCATCCATGTAGATATGTGTATGCAGAGACTGCAGAGGGGTCTTCAGGTGGAACTGACAGATAGAGCCGAGTGTCATCTGCATAGCGGTGATATGAGAAGCCATGCAAGTGGATAACCGGTCCTAGATAAGTTGTGCAAATAGCAAAGAGAGGGGGCCCCAGTATGGAGCCCTGGGGCACCCCTGTGGTGAGGTGGTGATAGGTGGACAACTGTCCAAGCCAGGATACAGGTAACATTTGTGTTTGTCAAGGAAACTAAATGTGATTTTCAGTAGTAGTAGCGCATTAATAATTTACGGTACACTGCATTTCTTTTTACCTTTGTTATGAAAGCATCATTCATAATATTTACTAGATTGCTGAAAATACATGTAATCACAGTAAATAGCAAAACAGTTTTGTTTTATGCTACATGCTGTCTTTGGTCCTATGTGGTGCTTTGATACTTTTCAGTAATTCAAAGGTCTTTTAGATGATTTCTAGGATGCAATAAACCAACAGCAGAATCTAATTTTGCACCCTAGTACCTTGTAGTGTAGAGGGGGGTAGAAAATCAGTGCTATCAGCTTTTATGAACTGTTTAGTTGAAATAAAACAGCAGATATTTTATGGCACAGGACCCCACTGAATAAAAGAGTATTTTTTCTCTCGAGTCTGTTGGAAATGCTGAGAGCAGCTGCAGTCTCTGTGTCGACTGAGGTTTTTTCTTTAGACTCATCCCTGAAACATTTGCCTACCTCCGGTGGTTTGCAATTCGAGCTTGCTTTTTACTTTTGCTCAAACAGAGGCGAAACACACTCAAACAGCGGCAGCAGCTTGTCTCACGTGTCCTTCCATCAAATGCCTTTCAGTGGTGCGATAGTCAGGTTCAAAAGAGCTCCTGGAAAATTCACCCAGTGAAGGAAAAGCAGAGCAGTTTGTGTTACAGTCGGGCCTAAAATGCAGCTTTACAGAGCTCAGTGGTATTTCAGCTGGGCGTTCTATCTCTCTCATCACAGTTGTCACAAATGATATGTGAGAGTGATGGTGACATTAAGGGTGGAGGGTTAGACCACTAGAAGGGCCAGAGAGGCGCAGCGAGTCCAGACAATCATCTGGCACAAACAGAGGAAGTACATTTTCCCAATAATCAAATTCAAAGATTATTTTGCTGCCTGAACAAATCACATCATCTGTTTCCGGCGTCTATACAGTGTGTTCAAGCGTGTATGTGATTTTTGTACTGGCGAGCTAAACATACAATCATCCAGCCGTATAGGCAATAACAACAGACTTGTATTGGATTGTCTTGCTGTGTGCGCGGCCTACAGTTGCAGTCGTAGCTCGTCTAAATGAGACAGGGAGTGCGTCTCTGCAGATATTGCAGCAGATTAATAATTTCCATTTCCAATCGCTCTGTGCTGAGCAAGTTTTTCTGACTCTGCCTGCACGACCGTCTGCAACCAGCTGATGAGACGAAAGTAAGAAATAACAGAGCGTGTTCAGTCGGAAGCTCCTTCGACTCTACTATAAAAAGGGCCGCTACAAGTCATCCCTGCCCAGTGTCATTACAATCTATAATGACTCCCCTCTGTGCAGGGAGAGGAGACTCATCCTGTGATACTTCTTTGAAGGGTAGATATTGCATAATGGGCATATAATAGATGACTTGCACTGACTCATGAGGACTCTGAATAAGAATTCATAATGTACACTTCATTGTGAAATGCCGTTGTAGAGTTATATGGATATTTTTACACAGATTGAGCTCTATGTTCTTCGTTCTCTTAGAGTTTATTCATTTTATTTAGACTCTAGCCACTTTAACTGACTGACCTTGTGCCTTTTGTGTATATCTTATGCCTGTTTTGTGTCTGTAATATATCAAACTGCAGCTGTTACGCTGGGGATGAATAAAGTACTCCATTCATCCATCCATCCATCCCTGACAGTTACATTCAGGGTGTTTTTATGTGTTTATAGGTGAAAATACTCAAGTTTATTAATACAAGACTTCCGTCGTGGTGACTAAGGAGGAACTTTTGGAGCTCCTGCAAAACTCGTTCATACTTTGTGTGAACTTAGGCTTCATCTTTTTGAGGCTGAAATGCCACAAAAGACACAGACACAAACATCTCATCTGCACTGCCGGCTGGTATTTTTAGGACCAAAACTTGAAGCTGCCATGACTGCAAATCGTTTATTAAATTCATAATTTTGAGATGTCATCGTATTCATTCGAGACCAAGAGGTGGTATTTCAGATTTCTAGTCAGCAGAGTAACTGCTGCTGTCCTGACATGTTCAACAGGAGGCAAACTCATTAAAACTCGAGTCTAAATCAGACAAATAAATGTCTTTTCTGCTGCAGTAGTTTCTGTATTGTCTCGGGAGTAACCTTGACATACTGAGTTAATGTGAATGAGCTCTAATACCTCTGTGGTCTACTTAAAAATCCTTTGACACAATCCTTCATACACCCAGCCCACCACCTACCAATTACTCCATCTTACCGTCTGTCTTTGCATTTTAAACAACAGAAAAAGTGAGATACAAACTCCCCTGATGGACACTAATGAATAGGACGGTTCATAATGTTGATGTCTGACCTCGGTAGCAGGGGGTGAAAACATGATGCTGCCGCACACTCTCATAGTAATTGCTTTTTTGGTTTAATGAAATTCCTCCCGCGGACAGTCCCTCACCTTGAGAAGTGTCCTCGCATGTGTTAAAGAAGTAAGACGGCAAAAGTTTCCTCCATCTGTGAGAAGAATAAACTTGTTGTTTTTTTGGCTGTAGAAGGTCTCCTGAGTTTGACTGAATGGTGGAGAGAAATCCTCGACACCTGAAATGCCGCGCGGATCTTTGTGTTGGCCAAAAGCAAAGCAGGAAGACAATAACTGACTTATTATTGCTACAACTATCACTGAAGCTGCATGTGTAAAATAAAATAAAAAAAGTGATCAAGAGGGACGACTGAAAGTCCCGTCTGAACTGCCTCTTTTGTAGCCAAGCTGTGTCTCTTGTGCAAATAAATAATTAGCAGTTAAAAGCCTGCTATCATCCTGATCCCTGCTTTGAGAGTTTCTTTAAAGTAATTCTGTTATCTTGCTTTGAGTCTGGCTTTCTACATGCCTCACACAAGCATTTGTTCAATTCAGATTCATAAAATATCTGCGTGCACGCAGGTAGAAGTGTGTTTCTGTATGTATGAATGTAATTTAAGACTTTCAGGGCGGGTTAAAAGCCAGATCTTGCTAAATCTGGTCCTGCTTTGAATTCATAGCACAAGAAACAGTGCTTATGTCTTAAATTTAGCCACACGATGAAAAATGGAGTTATTTATGATAATAGTGCGGTGATTCATCGAAGTGTTTGGTGCATTTGAACCCTTTCAGCTGCGCTGTAACAATAACACCGCGCTGTAAATAACAGATATTAAGTGCTTTTAAATTTACGTCCGTGCGTCTAAGAATGAAAAATGGGCCGGTGTGACGCAGGTGTGCGTTTGATTAATACCCCTGCCTCTCCCTCTGTGTCTCATGGCAGCTTACAACCTCCTGTCCTCTGGGAGCAGACGGAGGAAAGTCTAACAGAGTCTGACAGTCGTTGTAACCCCGCTCTAATTAGATTATTCAACGACTTTATTAATTCAGGAGCAAATCACTTTACTTACTTAGCATCAGACTGGCAGGCGGTGTTGTGGAAAGCTGGAGAAGCATAATCAGGTTTTAAGAGCCCTCAGATATTGGAATTGTATTAGCCAAAGTCAAAGAAACAATCCTGGCCAAGTATTGTGTAGGCGGTGGAGAGTCAGGAGGTGCGGCCTGGGGTTAGTCTGTGAATCTAAATAAGATACAGACAACATGTGCACTTAGTGTATACACTGCAAGTATACACCTAGGGTTAGAATATATGTCTAAACTGGCACTGCTTCCGGGTTTTAAAGGAATGGGTGATTTTTTAAAGAAACACGAGTAAATTCTTGCTTATTTTCAAGATTTTACTTGCATTTTCTTCAAGTAAATTTTGGATCGTATATCCTGATCCCCAGGTCTGTAAGCCAATGAGGGGAGAGCAGGGTTTATCTGCCTTTTTTATTTTATTTTTTGGATTTTATTTTACCAATTTTGAAAATGCTTCTGTACTCAAGACTTAAATTAATGTTCAAGTAATGTTTTCTTTTGTCAGGAACACAAATATTCCTTCATGTTACATGAAATTCTCAAACCTTTTGATACCGTGCACCACCTCAGAAAATACCAACATTATGACAGATTCACATTTATTCTTGATAAGAAGATTAATCATTGTTAAATCCTGAACAGAACCAGAGCTAATTTAGTGGAAAAAAGGGTTACTCCTGATCTGCAGTTCTCTTCCTAATATCTCCGAGATTACAGAGTTTGAACCATTTCAGTTCAAGGAGTTTATTTGACCTCTCCTCACTATCTTGCTGTCACATTCTAGCTCGTGACTAATCGTGGATGTATGAGTGCGCTACATGCATGAACATGAACACGAAGCAGGCTGATAGTGACACAAGATGCTCCAGGAAAACCTTGTTTAGGAATTTAAATGAATTCTTCTCATTAAAGAAGATAAATATTGGATTCTTCCTACGGGGAGGTTGCATAAATCCAGCTGTACATAGTAAATATCATACTAAAACCAGGTCGGTGTGACTTCATTGACAAACACAAAATCACCAAATACAACAAGGTTTGATGTTTGTATTAAGTTGGATCATTAAGACTGAAGATGAAGTTATATTTGCGCAGTAATTCTTCACATTTCACTCTCTGTGTAGCCAGCTCGCTGACTATAATTTAACATGCCAGGCAGCTCAGTTACTAATGAGATAATAAGGTCCCACAGTTTATTGAAAAGGTGTAATTGGACTCTCCAGCTCTCCGTTCATCAGCATTGTCAAGTGACTTTGCTACATGAACGACTTAAATAAGGATTTGTAGACAGAATGTAGACATAATCAGGAGAGGTGTGAATCACTGTCTCGTGATTTGATGTGATTATGATCGACCTGTCAACGATTCTTGATGCGTCTCAATCAAGGCGGCTAAACGGTGGTCAAATATGAAAGTGGCTGGTAGATTTCAGACACCAATTAATGAAATAAAAATGAAAACAAGCATCGAGTGGCTGATGAATTCGAGCGTTTATCTCAGTGGGAGATGTTCACATTTTTAAAAAGTTAATTTCCCACCCTGAAGACGCATCGATCCTCAATTTTCTGTATTACTGCACATGACTACATCAGTTAATACAAGCAGTCAGATCAATGTGGACTCTCCATTTTTATTTAGAAAGCGCTTTCAAACATCAGACTATGATCTTTAAATATAAACAGGATTATTTTCCCTCTTCCAGCACATGTTGGCTGATCAGCTAGGCTCCTAAAATACGATGTGTTACTGTCTTGTCTAGTTTGTTCTACTAAAATGTGCCCAGGTGTCGTTGCCATGATGCATCTTTAGAATCGAGAAATCTCTGATTAAAATGTTGAATGCTTCTTGTTGGGTTTTGATCAGACTCATATTGCTATAAAAATCGAGTCACATGTAGTCACTCGCACGCCTCCACAGCTCTCCAATCAAAAGCTCAGAATCCAGCAGTTCTTCAAGTTTCCGCTGATTGGTGCTACAGTTGAGCAGATTTAAACTTCCTTTGACCTGACATGCCTGAACCCGCAGACATCGATTTCATTTGACAGCTAGAAGTCCTTGACAATGTCGATCCTTAACTCCAACACGTCATTCGTTCATTGACCTATTGGGCTCCTCGATCTTGTTCCTTCCCTTCTTGCCAACGTCCACCCGAATCCTCTCAGATCAACTCTCGTGTCCAGAGACATGGGAAATCAGGCTTCATTGAGAATGCAGAAACCGCTTCCTTCACCTTGATGTTTCCACAACGAGTTCTCTCAAGGTTACTGCGATTGCGATACAGCCAGCTGGTGTTTGCGATGGAGAAACATCCTTAGTTTGAGCCTTTAAAGGGAAATCTCAGCGGGTTCAGGGGAATTAGTACTCACTGGTGTGTGATAGTGTGCATGCATTTAATTGTGTATGTGCGGGAGAGTCCTGAATCCTTCCAGATTAACCTTCTCAACTGGAATTGGAAGTAGGCAAGAGGAACATGAAAGCAAGAAAGAGGAGGACACGAAGGAAACCAGGAGCAGCGGACGTGAGGAATGAGACGCAAATAGGCTTGCAAGGACTTCGACAGAGAAGGTCGAGATGTGAGAAGAGAGTTGAAGGAAAGTGAGAAAACTGGGAGAGAAAGAAAATGAGGGATTCAAATGAATCATACAAAAAATGATTAAAGAAAAGAAAGAGATAATATGTTTGTATTTCTGTGCTTCTCCCTGCGGGGGTTCAGCGGCTGGTCACTATTTTGCTCCGGCATCAGTCTATGATTAATCAAATGTTGTTTTTCCTCCCCTCTCCTCTTTCAGACGCATGCATTCTTACTTTTTCTTCATTATTCCTCCTGTGGTCTATACTTCTTTTCAATAGCTTTATCACTCATGGATGCTCACATTATTCATTTTTGTGCTCATCCATATTTCCACTTTATGTGAAGCTCCCTTTCATGCAGTTTAATATAAAGTCTACAAGTGTTCCAACATTTGCTGAAGTGCTTTTTTATTTATCCTTTTTAATTATCCTTATTTCATCCTTCCTCTGAGTTTTATATCGGCGCCTGCATAGATTCAGCACGTTCAGCCCAAGGTCGTTCTTTAAACTTGGCGGTGATTCAGCTGAAGCCTGATTTATACAGTTTTCAAAACCTGTGAAATCCCAAAGCTAACCCTGTTCCAACAGGGTTATGTCTCTGTGGACTAAAATAATTTCATTTTTAGACACTGACGCCGAGCGAAATGAAATGCTGAGGTTTAAAAAGCTTGAAGAAAGCAGTTACTGTATGTCACAGTGATCTGGGCCCGTGGGAAAGGCTGATGACTGAGTAATAATGTCTGGATTATTACACCTATGAGACGTTTCTATTCTCGTTTCTCGTGTGGTAAATATTGCAAAATGTGAGTTCGACTCACTTTTCAGATGGCAAATACTTCAACAATCGATTTCGTTGATTTGCTGATTTCTGACAACACAAACAATGAAGTGGCTCCGGTCAGCTGTTGGGAATTATAACATTAATTCCATATAAAACAAATAAAACACATCCATCCATTTTTTTCATGGTGGCAGCAGGTTTAGCAGGGCAACAATGCATTCCAGCTCCTCCTGATGGATCCCAAGACGTTCCCAGATGGACTATGTAGTCCCTCGAGCAAGTTCTGGGTCTGTCCAGCTGGATGTGCCCAGAATACGTCCAAAGGAAGGCACCCAAGATCAGATCCAAACCGAACCACCTCAGCTGGGAGGAGTAGTGGCCGTACTCTGAGCTCCCCCCGGATGTCCAAGCTCCTCACCCAACCTCTAAGGCTGAGCCTGGCCACCTGGCGGAAGCTCATATCAGCCGCTTTTATCCGCAATTTCATTCTTTCCGTCTGACCACAGGTGAGGGTTGGAACATAGATGGACTGGAAAATCGAGAGCTTTGCCTTCCAGCTCAGCTCCCTCTTCCCCACAACGATCAAGTACAGCATCCACAGAACTTCAGACGCTGCACAAACCCGTTGGTCCATCTCACGCTCCATTTTCCCATCACTCGTGAACCAGGAGATACTTCGTAACTCCTTCGCTTGGGGCAGCAACTCGCTTCCAACCTGGAGGGAGAACAAATACAATAAAACAAATAAATCAAGTACTTTGAATGTCGTGTCAGGATACAACTGCTGACTATGTTTGATGATTTTAGATACTTTTATTTTCTAATTCATCAACAGAAAATCCATGAAAAAGCCGTCACAGTAATGAACACTCCGCTGGCTGACGGGCAGTATCTGGGATTTGTAGTGCAAAAACCACAATGATCAACGAGGGCTTAGTGCTAGAAACTGAGATTAAAACACGTGAGAATGAAGATCCCCTGGATTACCACCTTTAATGAAGAGGGGTTTTAAGCGTAATAGCCCACCTGTTTCATTTTGACTCAGTCTGCGTTGTGACTCTTCTGGGATTTTTAGAGACACATTAAAATGTAAATTACCTTAAACACCCAGTCAGCTCTCACTGTAGCTGAGGTGTTCTATGTTGTGTTGCACAATGCTCTCCTGGATATCCGCAATTGTTACAAGTTGTAACCATTTAGTGTTTAAAGTCAAATACATTCTCTTTTTTTCACAGCCGGGGCGTCCGCAGGTTTGTTGTGTTGGTTAAGATTTGACTGAAGATCGAGGGAGTACACGACCCTGAGCCAGGCACAGTACTGCTCTTTGTACACAAAGACTGTAAACTCGGTTTATTTATCACTCATGTGGCGCTGAAACCAAAAGTGACCTCACATAAAATGTTAGTTGTAATTAATTTCATGGAACAAGTACAGTTAATTAATTAGGAGCACTTAACCTGCACTAAATTCTACTTTCATGAAGGTTGTAATATTCAGTTTTTAGAGAGGCGTTAATTCATCTTTATGGTAATAAGCAGCTGAATTATATTGTGTTATACTCAGAGTTATTGTTAATATTTGGTCTGCTCTCCTTGATATTTTGGAAATGACCAAGTTAAATGTTTAAATATTTTGTTTTGTTGAATCAAAAGTCCAAAAACCCCAAAATATTTTCAGTTTACTCTCGTATAAGATCAAGAAAACTGGGACGTATTCAACATCCGATAACTGAAACGATGATGAAAGTGATTTATTTTAGAGTTTGTGACTTGTTTTGGCAGTTTCATTTTTCTGTCAATCAACTAATACATTTATTGGCTAATTGTTCTCGCTGTAGTGGAAGAAATGAGAGCCAGAACGTTTATTTGTGACTGTTTTAACAATTTATTAATCACTTAAACTGATCATTCACGAAAAAAAAAAGCCAAATATTTCCTCCAGTGTTAGACATTGCTGTGCTTTTTTTGAGTTTTGCACGGTTAGTAATTAATTTAGCAATGTGTGGATGTTACTTTGGACGTTTTTGTTACTATTTTCTGACAATTTATAGACAAAATTGAGAAAACTGCAGCCTTTAGAACAAAGAACGAACCCTAAAACTAAACCTGCTGTGCAAAAGTGATTTTTTTTTCAGCGTCTAGACAGGAAGTGTTCATAGGTTACAGGTCTTGCAGGTCCTGACCTCACCGATTCTGAGTGTGGTCGTGCTTGACATAAAAAAAAAAAAAAAAAAGCATACGAGCTGATTCATTTTTTATCAAACCAAGCAGCCGAGGAGGAACTTAAGAGCTCCTGACAGCAGCAGCTACAGCTGTTTTATATGGATAACACTCCCTGTTGAATCCAAGTGGACACACACACACACGCCGCCCACTGATATGCACTCACCTTGAGAGGTAGGTGAGCTCTTATCGGAGGCTGTGATCAGCTGATGTACAGCACCTGGGTACCGCGGCCCCCACGCAGCCGACCTGATCTATGAGGCAATTATAGTAAAAACGTCTGTCTAAGCATTCCTGGGGTTGAAAGGACTGACCGGGATATTAAACAGATTACATTATACACAAAGTGAAATGTGATGGCAGCAGACCAAGAGAGAAGCCTTTTGTGTTAGCGATTAGGAGTTCCCTTATAGATGGCTCCTTCCCTGTCGAGGATTTTTAACCTCTACACGCGAGTCACAAGAGTTGCACTTGGCGACAGGCCAAACCAGAGATTTGTGTCTGCATGTGCAGCATTTAAAGTGTACGTGACATGACTGTGTGTGTGTGTGTGTGTGTGTGTGTGTGCGGTTAGCCTCATACACTTTGACAGATTGCAGAGTGCTAGCGGTCTTTTCAGTGTGTAGGAAGCTTGGCTGAGAAGGCAACTTATCCCAACTCAACAAGCTCTTGATTTACTGTTACACGGGATCCAATCCAATCAAAGACGTGCCAGATAAAGCAAATCTAAGCCCGACCAGACCAGACCAGAGCAAATCAAGAAAATGTAAATAGAACAACACAACAACAACAAAAACGCACACAAACACAGCGAGCTCCAAGATATTTAATGCAATGGATTAATTTAGTTCCCAACGGGCATGAATCCATACGAGCGCTGAAATATTTCACAGCATCGCAGTAAAATCGATCAAGCCTCTGACAGATATGACATACTAATCACAAAGCCAGATACAAACTCAGCTCCACTCCACACTAAATAAAAGATTATTGAGAAGCAGTCATGAACAAAACAGTCACGAAACCCGAGATTCAGGAAAGTACATATTAGTAGCTCAGTCCATAGGGACTTGGGTTGGGAACGGGTGTGTTTATATCGTCCATTGTAAAAGATTGGACTATATATATCCATATCCATCATGGACCACAGTGTAGAGCACCGCTCAGGTGAAAGTCACAAACCCCAAACTGCTCCCAGGGCCCCGCTACATGACTGCCAATCACTCCTTAGCTATAGAGACCAAAACTGTTTTTTTGTACCAGGCTGTAAACATGTTTATTTCTGCTGTGAAGTTGGACATTTGAACATGGGGACTTATGGAAACTGACTCACTTCTGGAGCCAGCCTCAAGTGGACGTTTGAGGAACTGCAGTTTGTGGCACCTCAACATTTGTACTTAAGGAGAACATCTCACCAGTAAGCCAATAAAATCTAATAATGCTGGTGATTGAAAAACACTGTCACTATTTCCCATTACCACAAAGTCTTACATAACATTTGAGCTTTTTGCAACCACAAATGTAACCATACTGTTATTATTGTTCCTTTTGACGGATATATATTTTTATGTCGAGATATTCACTGTTTCTCCATTTTAGTTCAGTTATCCAGGCTGAGTAGAGTAAAAACTCTTTCTCCAGCTGCTCCCAGGTCTTTGAACAGATTTTTAATTGCACTGTAGCGCATAATTTAATTTATTTTTTATGAAAATGGATTTGATAAAATTGGTATAGAATAAAAACATGGCTCAGGAACATACGCTGGAACTCTTTGAACAATAACCAGCCACATGACTGTCAGTAAAGGACTGAAACAGCCTTGACAGTCCTCTTAACATCTGTTCAAAGATTACTGCAGTGAGACTGAAGGATCTAATCTCTTTTTGTGGCTAACGAGTAACAAGGACATCGATGAGCATATTGAATCCAGCCAACCACGCCACAGTGCTGCCTTCAAGGTGTTGCTATGCTCTACCTGCCTGCAAAAGTAATTGTTATTCCAAGCTTCATATCCGTCCGCTCCTTTTTATGCTTCTGTACACACTCATTACTTCATGTTTTATAGATACTTTTTGAGCACAGACCTTGAAGAACAATGTACGGTGTTTTCCTTCATGCACAAAGTCAGAAAAGTGAAGTATGCAGGAGTTAAAGATGATGTCACTGCTTGTTAAACAGGAGCTTTCTCACAAAAGACACTCACATGAATAATAGCACCAGCGTCAACAACAATAATACAAGTGTAATCTATATTTGCTCCAGAGGCGCTTTAGCCAAAGAGGCTAACACGAGCCACTCTAGCTGTTACTGTAGAACAAACCAATCAAAGATCAGGCTACGCAAAATCAAGTAAAATCAGATTCAGCCGAGGAGCCAGAGCGATCACGTGACATGTCCGTGGTTACTACATGTTCAGCCATTTATTTATTTATACACTTAACAATATCGTCCACTCCATCTCCACTGTGGAACAGTGACAGGACGTTAACCAGATAAACAGCAGTGTGAGTTTAGGAGTGACAAACAGTCGCTACGAGCCACACGATCTCTCAAACCAACCAATCGCACGTGTTCTGAATTCAAGCGTCTTTTATCTTAATTTTACTTTAAAAAAATCATTTTACTTTAAATAAAACCTCAATTCATCCAGTTAGATGTGAAAATATTGCTGCTTCATTGTCCATCAATAATTGATATTATACTAGGCAACAAAGATTATGCATTATAATAACATTAAACTTTTTATTTAAAGTTACAATAATGCTCTAAATCAAAGCAGTTACACGTCCAGGTTGTGGATTTATTTCGTCCTCCTTCTGGCCTCCTGAGAGCAACATGAGGTACGTAAAGAAATCCTGTCACAGGAGTTCAATGTCAGTGCTTTATCTCAGCGATGATGGCAGTATTTGGGAGTTTCTAGTGTTTAAGCTGTAATTCAGACACTGATTCTAAATAAGCAAACTGATAAATGGCAGACATGTAGCTTATAGCAGATTTCAGAAATATGGATTTTTGTCTGAGCTCCAGTTTTTATTAATACTTTGATACCGAGCAAAGAATGACTTTTTATTGTTTATTGTTATAAAAGAACAGTAAATGCTGTGACATGAAAGGTATGTTGGTGTAATATATTTATTTTCTACCTCAGGTCTGTAACAACAGTATAAATAACTTTTTTGTTGTGGTGGATTCTGCGATTATGGTTCAAGAAATTCATCTGTTAGCTTCAAACCATGAATAATCCATCAAGTGAACTCTGTGTAAATCTGCTCCGCAGTCCAGAGGCTAGTACTTTCTTATTCATTGTCTCAGTCACGCAGAAAGAAAGTGAACCAGGTCACGCATCCATGCATGTCAAACATGAAAAGGCACAGGTTTGTTCATATCAGATCTGCCTGTGGACAGATATTAATATTCTACCTGATGATGTTTAAGTTATGGTAGATGTATATGTTTCACTAGATGATGAGTCCAACACATTACGGCCTTTTCTTTCAGCCTTATATGCACTAAACGTCCTTGTGGCTCTGCTTGCCATTCATAGGTGCTTCTGAGCAGGTAGAGCCGCCTCGGGTCATTACCTTGGTCTCATAGCTATTTAAAGTACTCAAAGTATGATACATATTCCTGCACTGGAGATTGTAGCTGAGGTGTCACAAATTACACCGTCTTCAAAACGAATCAATCACGGCCGCCGTGTGCCACCGCGGTGACTTCCCGCAGAGTGAAACCTCACAAGCACGACCCCGCCAAGTGACCGCTTCCATCTCTATTAATTTCACATGAAGAAGTAAGCACTTGGCTGCACAGTGCATGCTGGGACAGAGTAGCTTGAAGTGCGACAGCACCTGACACGCTGAAAGGGGGCGACTGAGGAATCATTTCACTTTATGCAGATGTGCGCCGCGTCAGTCATGCGAGGACCGATTCAATTTGGCCAAAGAAGATTCTGCAACGCTTCTACGAGCTTTCGCCCACATGATCAGGGAGAAACATGAACTGCCTGAGCACGTCCGCTCACAACTAATTTGTTACAGCGGCACAGTTTGGAGGTTTTTCTGAGACTAAGAAGACCGAGAAGTTGCCACCTGAGGAAGGAGTCGCATATTCTTGGGCTGCTAGTAATGACAGTTTAGATATTTATTGTCACATCTATAGATTACATTTATAAATCTAACCTTTGTTTGAGGCACAACAAGCTGAGAAACCAAATTTTGACCGCAGGTCCAGTTTGTAGGATTTAGTGCCATCTAGTGGTGCAGTTGCTGATTGAAACCCCCTTGCCTCACCCTGTCCTCCCTAAATTAAAGGATGCAAAAGGCTCCAGTGTGTCGGAGTCAAAATGTGTGCATAGCTTGAGTTGTTTTATTTGTTTAGATTGCACATCATTTCCGGTAACTGGCCCTTCACTTGGTGGCAGGATTCAGAGGAAGAAGGTGAGTTGGGCTCGTAAATTTTTTGTTTGACCATCACTTCACGTCTCTTAGTTTAGCTGGCCTGCTACACGGTGTTTAGTTTGTCCATTCTGGGCTCCTGTAGAAACATGGCGGACACCGTGAAAGAGGACCCACAGAGTCTGTAGATATAACAGGCTCATTCTCAGGTAACAAAGACATAACAATACTTATTTCCAGGTGGTTTTCAGCATATTATATTCCATATTCTGTAAATAAATCCTCCCAGCTACTTGAATATTTTACCAGCATGCAGCTGCTGCTCAGTACAGTCTCTCCTCAGGCCCTCAGTTTGGATTCGACTTCTCAACACTCCACTTTTATTTCCATTGTTAATAAAAAGTCCACTGTTTGTACACATACTTCAATTTTCTTTCTTTTAATGCTGGGTTTATTGTTGTTGTCACATCTCCTGGATTTAATTCCCCTGAGGGACGTGACACAAGTAAGAAAAGCAACTGTTGGATAGAGTTATTACTGGCAAACATTTTAGTAAACAGTTTTCTTTTTTCCACATCAAGCAGATGTGGAGCAACATTAGATCTCTGATGTGTAACAGGAAGGGTGCCATGGTTTACCTGGGCATTTTTTTGCAGGCAAAACACAAGGAAAACAAACTGTAAGATAAAAGAGGCTAGAAAGTCAATGTAAGAGACGAGTACATGGTTGTCATGACTAAGGAAGGTGAGAAGGTTTTTGACCACTGTGGTGCTAAAGTTTGGTTTTCATCAGGGACATCCACGTCATCCAAGGACAACGTGTGGACTGGTCAGTCCAGCATCAACCAGGTCGCTCCTGGGTTAAACACCCTGGTAGCCTTTAACAGTCGAGTGCAGAGTTGAATGAGAAGTGTCTCTGCGTTAGTTCATATTACATGAAGTCATTTGATCCATCGTTAATATAACAAAAACTGGTGGTGCTTTAAATTACATTAAGGGCTCCACTTAAATCATGCCTTGCCTGGGTAACGCACCTGTTTCCATATCCGACTTGCAGGAAAGTTCAACGTCCCTAAAAAGTTTCAACGTTCTGCCCGGCTGATTTGAAGGACCTACATGACAAGTGAGATCTCACAGATTTGACCGTTGAGCGAGGATGTGATGCCAGATTAGCCCTAAATCATTCGGGAGCATCACAGTTGTAGTATCACAGTCGCTCATCCTCTCCTCTCATAACTCAGAGAAAAATCACTGAGCTGCCCGAATCTTTCATCTTAAAAATCCTCCCTGATTAATAAGCGCCTTCAGCTCTCCTCTGAAGCAGACTATCCACTTCATTCACGGCTTTAAACTGTTGATTAGATTTTTTAAGAAAAAGGTGAAAAATATGTGCCACATTTCAGGATGTGGGATAATTTTAGCTTCAAGTTTTGAGGGTATGACCTGTTATAACCAAGCATGCGTGCATGCTTGGTTTAAAATGGCAATGTATTCAGGAGACATGACCAGGGGATTATGATAATGAATAAAGATCTCTACGCATGTCTCAAAGGGCATTTCTGAGAAGTGAGGAGGGGAGGAGTGGGGAGAGGAGGATCGGGGAAATATTAGAGATCTGCTCTGAGGCAAATGGTGCAGAAAGAATGAATAGCGGTCGGATTGGATCAATATTTGTGGTCAATATTGGTTCATGAATCAAAAATGGAATCCAGTTGTGATTGTCTCTAAGATGATGGATACGATGTCATTTGTTTGATTATTCAGTGATCGATACTCGCTGACAGGCTGCTTGTCCTTGGGTTTTTCCTGCGATAAAGATTTATTTGAACTTGCGGTGGCGTCCCCGTCAGTGATGACAACACATCAGCTGATGGGAACATCCTTTCTGTGACAGCACTGACTGGGCCATTAGTGCAACATGCTTCAAATGTGAAGCCCGTGGGGAGGAGCAGTGAAGCCCTCCAGTATTAGGCACATGTAATCTGTAATATACAGTATGACAGCACCTTTCTCATTTTCAGTGGTTGATAAATTTCTGTTTATAGTCTTGAGCAAAAGAAGATCCGGTGCTTGTACTCGCATCACATCGATCATACTAATGTTTTGGTGCTTCTTTACTTCCATCTGGAGTGTTTTAGGGTGCCTTCACTCCTGACCTGTTTGGTTTGGTTAAAACAAACCTTCCCAGACTGGTGTGGTTTATTTTGGCTGGTGCAGACCACTGACAGCATTTTATGATGTCATGTTTTTTCATAATCGAATCGTTGAAACGTCATATTTCTTAAAGGGTGTTGCATTTAATTCATTATCTATGTTTTTTTTTATTAACGACGGTGTGAACAAATCTGTCTCTCAACCACTGACTGCGACCTGTATAAAATCCATCACATTATATTATGAGATACTTAAATAGCCTTTGATGAATGAAAACTTTAACCTTGGAGCTTTCATAAGTCACTCAACGTTAACGTGTTACACTATGAACTACTTGTATCTTGACTGCTCCATAACTACATCTATAAAATCAAGTTTCCTGTCTCATCGTTTAACGCTTCAGGGGTTAAAGTTCACAAATGAAGTATCTGTTAAAAGCAAATATAACAAAACAACCATTTCAGTGTGAATAAATTCAGAGCAGCAGGGTTCAGCAGTGGTATGAATATAAAGACTAAAAGTCATGTGTGTGTTATTCACACCAAACTAAGCAGGTAGATAAAGGTTCTCATATACGTCATGAAAATAAAAATACTGTATTCGCTTGAGGAGATCAGAGAGTTCATCGCCAACCTCAGAACACACCGGCTAATGTCTGATGAGGATTTGTCCTGTGGGCGCAGCGGGTAACCTTTCAGGGCTTCCGGTGGAACCAGCAGATATCTGAGCCAAGAAGACTTCTTCTCATTTACAGTTCAATTCACAACTAAAGACAAAATGTCTACGAATGGATTGTTTCATAAGATACTCAATAAGCTGGACGATTGTTGACTGTCGTCAGAGTTGTTCAGGTCACCTGAGCTCCGGTGTGGACGATGGTCATTACAAGAGGCCAACAACGAGCACTAACGAGCCAAATAGAACAATGGGCTGGTCTACGATCCGGCCTAGGATAAATACTCCCCAGGTTTAACCTTATTTTTTGAAGAAAGATGACTGAGAACATTTTCACAATTTAATTTTGCTCTCTGGAAGGTGAATTGATGTTGAAATGAATTGATGCAGAAAATTGACAATTTGTTTTTTTTTTGTTTTGTTTTTTTTTTTTACATTGCAAGCTTAAAAATGAAGCTTGTAAGATTAGAAATCACAGAAATTTCTGTTACGTTTTTTGGACAGAGACAGAGTTTATTATGAGAATGAACACAAAAGCAGGCAGTGGTGGTGGTGGTGGTGGTGGCTGAAGGCGGGCTGGCTTCGCAGGTGAAATGAATCAGAAAAAAAGGCAGATCAGAGGATTCGCTGGAGAGCGCTGGCTGAACAAAGCAAGACACAGTGGAGACGTGCACACGGGGGGAAAACTTGAATGAGTCTCCACATAAAAGAAAGCAGGTACGGGGCACAGGTAGGGGATGATCTGGCACAGGAGTGGTGTCTTGACCAGGCTTTTGTAGTGGGGATGATTGCTGGATGAGACACAGGTGCACCTTGTTGCTGAGACCAGCCACAAGACCAAAACAGCAAAACAAGCACAACCACGGCAATGTCATTAAGACTTCATCAATTTGTCCACTTTTCAACCTAATTAGTCTTTAATTTCTTCAGATTTATTCTTAGAAGAACCATTTTTTGTTGGTAACAACAGATTGCAACCACCTTAGACACGATAAAAACTAATCGTCCATATGTGATGCAATGGAAACTAAAGAGCAGTTTGCCCCATATGCAAAATTACAGCCTGAATATTGAGACGGGATGTGAAAGGAAGAGCACCAAAGAGAGGAGAATTACCGTCGTCTACCAGCATTTACCTCAAACTGCTGGGAATCTCTTCATTTATCTTGAGAATTTTATAGAAACGCCGCAATTATGTCGTGAAATGAGCCATGCAAGGCGACGATTAAAGTCCCTGCACACGCCTGGAATCGTACATCACCAGTTGAGCCTCCCGTATGGAAGAGGAGTTCAAAAGGTGCACGTACGTGTCTCCTGCTGTGCAAATGAGATTTACATGCATGTATTATACATCTTCTCGTTTTTGAATGTTTGCACTTCCAGATGTTCCTCTGAGCGCGAGCGCTGCGTGCCTGCGTGCTCCCTCGTTCGGCGTTACCTATATCCGAGCGCCGCGCACGCCATGTTTGCTCCGTCGCCGTAAATAATTCATGAGACGCATGCACCGCTGCTCTGCTTTGAAGAAACATCCTCTCCACTCCTGCAACGTGACAGTATTTACATGTAGAACACGGCAACGCTGATCGCAGCTTTGCTTAACATGAAAACGTGTCACAACAGAAAAAGACTGAACCTGTCTGTCCTAATGAGAGATGACAAACAACAGGCTTTTTTTTATTCCTTTATAGGAAACCTTTGCTCTGTAAAAATCTAATTTCTGCAGAATCCCCACCGGGAGAGTCGGCTTGGAAAGTCACTTTGCTTCACTGATTTACTTTGAAGCAGCCGTAATGAAGAACGCAGCAGAAAGAGTTAGAGACATTTCAGATGGAGAGTGGAAGAGAGAACCGGCCTGAGAGTCAGACTTTGATGTTTATTTATTGTTTCGGAGCGATCCAGATCAATGAGTATGCAATGAGAAACACCAGCCGGGTCACGAGGGGCGCAATTATTTAAATCGTTATCCACAGCTTACATCAGCCGTCTGTGTGCCCATTGTTGTCTGTCTCCAGGCTGAGTCTGTGTTTTGATTCTGATGAATAGGAAAGGTAATTGTTCACCGGAAAGCAGAATTGATGGTGTTATGATTATCTGTCCGGCACCATGTGTTATTTTTCAGGAGGTATATGAGTGGCCTGATATAAAAACATCTGGCAGTTGGCAGGAAATCTGCGGTAAATATGCAACACATCCCCAACAGAAGCGTCCTCGATGAGAACTCGCAAACAACCTGCTGTAAGGGACGGGGAAGAATGTGACGGAGGACATCTGTTGGACATCTGAGGCTAAAGGCCGAGCTCAATTCATATCAATAAATACGGCGTTTGAATTTAGGTCACAACTTTCCAATCAGCACCTGTCAACTGCGAATAGTTTGTCCTAAAACTTAAACAGGAAACAGGATAAAACAAACTTTGGATGAGGATCTTTTCAGCCCCGTTTATCTTTCATATTTTCCACATTCCTCCCCTTTGGCAGGAGGCTACGGTTCATCAGGACTACACTGGCTCTCCTCTCCACCCTACAGTATATAGAAGGGACAGCGTATTCGTGACGTGGTCCACATCTCTAACAAGGCACCCTGTCAATCAAAGCGTCCATGCTCTTAATCCTGCATAACTCTAAGCCTTAATATAATGTGAACAGGTGAGTTGTATATAAATTCACCCTCAGTACAGTTGTCATGAATGGGGAAATTAGCTATAGAGACCAAAACTGTTTTTTGTACCAGGCTGTAAACATGTTTATTTCTGCTGTGAAGTTTTTAACATGGGGACTTATGGAGACTGACTCACTTCTGGAACCAGCCTCAAGTGGACGTTTGAGGAACTGCAGTTTTTGGCATTTCCACAGCCATTGAAGTTGCCGCTTGCTCGCAACCCTGACCTCCCAGACCGTACATGTTAACGTATGTACTGACTCTATGCATTATATTAAAGCATTATATTAATTGACATCTTTTGGTTTAATACATCCTAAAAGATCTCGAACATTTAAATATTATGCACATTCCTGCATCAAACTGTGAAGCTCTTTTCATTTTAAAAACATATTTTTGTATATTTAGATCTTGACTTGATTTGTTTTCCTTCTTATATTTTGATTTAATGTTTGTGATGCACCAAAGCATCAAGATAAATGATCTCTTTGTATGTCAGATCAACTTGGCAACAAACGTTTTTCTGTTTCTGATTCTCATTAGTGTAAAAAAAAAAGCTCAAATGTGTTCGTGAAGTGGAAAAACAACAAAAAATCTGTGATAACGACAATAAAATCGGAGCTAATTGTTGGCTTGTCATTCCAGGCCTGAAGCATAATTTCACTTTCATTGCACAATAGATGAAAAGCATCACGCTCCTTTCTTTCTTTCTTTCTTTCTTTCTTTCTCTTGAGATGTCAACAACTCACACACTTCAGCACCGAGCCTCCCTTTTTGTCTTTCTTCTCCTTCCAGCTGTCTTCCCGCTCCCGCCTCGCCACTCAGATAGCTTTTATTTTGGCATGGGTGACCACCGGGGGGATTGAGAGCGAGCGAGGATCACCTTTTTATCCACCGTCTCTCTCTAAAACACCTTTCACTTTCTATTTTCTGGATGACCGGCCTGCACTGGTTTACCTTGCAGGATAAGCACGACTCTCAGGCTCCTATCTGTCCCACCTCTCACTCTCTGTCTCTCCACCTCTGTCAGTAAATGTTGCATGTGTATGCTCTGTACGTATGTAGCTTTTCCTCATGTATGCATGCGCGGATAGAAGGTGAATAAATATTCTGTGCTCTTGCATTCTTCTTCTCTTCTGGTTTGTTTTTGCACACGGAGCTCTGCTGTGCACAAATCTTCCCCTGCTATTAAAACTTTTACACAGTGGATAAACACACAATTTCCGATGCTCTTTGACTGTCCAAACAAGTGGAATTTTTTCCTATTAAATTTCAATTCCGGGATTTCACACTCCAGTCTCTCCTGTCTCTTCTCGGCTTTCCCCGTTTTTTTTATTCCGATATTCATTTTGCAGCTGAATAATCGGTAGATTGTGTGTTTGCACTACGTTATTGAAATGGCAATTGCGGTAATAGACACAATATCTCTCGCTCACGAGACACACGAGGCACATAACGGCGCTGCCATAAATACAGATGTTTGCCACTCGCACAGCAGAAAAAATAAAATATTTCTCAGATTCAGGATGAGTCACGACGTACACAGCTGCTGGTTTTAGATTACCCAGCATATTTTCTGTTAAGTAGAAGCTTTCAGAGCTGAAGAATAGCTGGCTGACATTATAAAGGAGCAGAAATAATCACTTTTGTGTCCTACATGATGCTGAGCTTGTATCAGTGTCTGGCTTTCTATTATGTCTGCATATGATTTTAGCTGTGCGGTAGGTTTGAAGCTGTGAAGCAGGAAGGTTCACCATCCTTGTAAAGACCAGTGCTGTAATTTACAGGCATGTATAAGGCGGAATGAATCATCCAGCTGCTGGTAAAATGATTCCAACATCCTGGTTGCCACTTGAGAAAAGGAGGAAGGCTTTACATTAAAAGTCACTCTATGAGTCGGTCTGCAGCACGCCGCTCTCTGACGCCTACATCTCTGCTCCGGCTTCTCCTGGCAGCGGCCTCCTCTAACATCAGATTTGCCCTCTTGAGAATAGCAAGCAATCAAAAATGACAAATGACCTGTGGCTGCAACATATATATCAACAGATGCTATCGAGGGATGGACATGAGTACTGCTCGATATGGACGTCAGTATTCGCATTTTTCTACATGGTGAAAATGATAAGTCTGCAGTCACACAACACACAACTGTCTTTGCACTCAAACTGCATTTATTTTCCATATTTGATTTACATAAATGTCCGAGCATTAGATAGTAAAAGATGTTCTTACAGAAATGAAATTAAACTGTACATATTTGGGTTCGCTACTCTTTATCAGACAAAATAATTCTTGAAGATGTCACTTTGAGCTGTAGGACAGTGTAATCAACATTATTTCCTGTTGTTTTACAGACCAAACAATCAATTATTCAGAAAAATAACCAGCAGATCAATCAATAATGACGACAAGATGATAAATATCTCCCCACCAAACATCTTATAATGCATCTAAAAGCTCCCCATGCTAAAAAAAAAAAAAAAGAGCGTGTGACCGAGAGGAAATTATGAAGTGAGGTGAGAGGATGACGAATGGAGGGCACTAAAGTGGGTCCCAGGTGTACAGCTGTGCAGCAGGTAAGGACAAAGCCAGACAGGATGATCTGTGATGATGGGGGACAGATGAGGGAGCAGTGGAGGGAGAGGAACGACAGGGCGGAGGGAGAAGACAGACTGAAACGCTGCTGC
The DNA here is from genome assembly GCA_028641955.1 of Protonibea diacanthus. Lineage (NCBI taxonomy): Eukaryota > Metazoa > Chordata > Actinopteri > Sciaenidae > Protonibea > Protonibea diacanthus. The sequence continues at coordinate 19,627,909 of CM053992.1, forward strand.
CGTCGTTGCCCTGGGGATATTTTAATGTAAAAACTCAATGTTATCAGCTGAGGCCACGGGGGCCATGGCAACACAGAAATACAACCCATGGCAACAAATTGAGACCCTTTAGGATTCAGGATTACTGCCAGTAAATCTTCAGCACACGGGGAATTAGAAGTCCTGGATCCTCAAGAGCTATTACAACAAAAAACGGTGTCACGGGTACATGATTTATCATTAATTATCATTAATTCATGCCTAATATCATGCGTGAAAAAGCATAAATTCATTCATCTAATGCTTGAGGAACTATCAGGAAAGTAAAATGGTGAACTGTTTACTGTAAACTCAGCTGTTTGAAGAAGGAAAGTCCCTTCTACTCTACTCTCAGAATTTCTTGTAAAACTTGGACTTAAATCTTTTTTCTAAGAGCTATAAATAGTCGAATTGTCCCTTTTTTTTCTCGGGCTGTTCTCTATATGTTTTGAAATTCTGAATCAAGCCTCCATCAGAACAGCATGATGTTTCAGCGTTCAGCGCTGCGTCCTTACAGCTAAAAGATTGTGAGATTCATAGAATCAGGAAGTTTACATTCCCTCCCTGCGTTGTCCTGATTTCCTCCCACAGTTAGATGGATTGGACTTTGACAAGAATGGAGCGTCATGGAGCGTCTGGCATTAGTACCGGTCTGCTGCTGTGCCTGCCGGAGAAACTCCTGCAGTTAGCGAACAGAAGAAGGGAAAGACACCTGCAGTACCTGACATGATTCTGACTCACCTGGAAACGAGGAAATGTCACGGTGAAGCTTATGTAGAGAAAGTTGAGATACTCGGACAGTTGAGGACAGCTGGAAAGAGCGTTGAGATTTCACAGGTTGTTTTAATCATGAAAAGTTGACACCTACTCTCTTAAACAGAGTTATTGCTGCAACTTTATTCTTATTATCAATTAATCTGCAAAATATCAAGAAGATGACCTCTTTAGATTGCTTGTTTTGTCCCAACAATAACCCAAAACTCAAAATATATTCAGTTTTTTAATGTTCAACTGAAAAAAGTAGCAAATATTCATCCAAAGAGTGGAAACCAATGAATATCTGGCAATTGTGCTTGAAACAGTTAATTATCAAAACATCAGTTATCAAAATAGTTGCTAAACAGAATAATTGTTTCTAAACAGAATGAAATGAGCTAGTTAGTTCTTATTTCAGTGTTTAAATGAGGTCTGATTGAGTGAACATGTTTTGCCCTTTTAACCAGAGTGACTGACAGCAACAGTGTACTGAATTTGGAAAGCAATTAGCAATAAACTTGCAGCAAATATATTAGTTTGCTGAACATTTGTTGATAATTGAGAATACCGAGGGGGGTATCCTGCTGAGATAATTCTTCCAGCGGAGTCAGCTGACACATTGTAAAGTCAGATGTCGCCTATCCAAATAAATGAAACACCCGGGGGATGTTGATGAGTTAGTCTGCGGTTTTCTGCTTCTCTTTCACATCATTCCAATAATTTCCAGCTAATTTCCAGCCTGTTCATGCGCCTCGCGAGTGACGACTAAATTAGCGACGACTTTGACACAGCCTGGCCTGACATTGTCAGTACGTTAGTGAGAATTGATCAGTGCAGTGTCAGTGCTTTAATACAAGCAGGACATAATTGTCTCCACAAGAAAGGCAGACAGAAAATGACGTCCTGCTCGATAAAAATATTTATTACTGTCCCTTTTTTAAAAGAAGTGAACTGGGATGGAAAACATTCATGTGTTTATCAAGGTAAAGAGACAGAAAGATAAAAAGCAGGCGCAGACAGTGAGGCTGCCGGAGAATCCCACGTCTTGTTTGTCCTTGTCAGACTGACCTGCTGTGTCGGCTGAAGAAAACAAGCAAATTGATGACGTTGTGGAGTGTGTAGAAGGCAGACGGGACGGACGGGGGAAAATGGATGTGAGCTGTAAGGAGGGAGAGGCATGACTGAAAGCCTCAATTTAACAAGAAAGGGTGGAAATTACTAAATATACTTGGAGGATTGAAAGACTAATTGATCCCGACTATACACCGTTAAAAATCAAGGTTAGAGTTAGAACATGAAGCGGTTCTTCATAGTGAAGCCGTAGGAACCTTTTTCTGTTACCCAAGGTAAAGAGCTAGTTGCTGCAAAGGGTCAACTCAAGGAGTAATCAATTTTTTGATTATTCAACATAAAAAGGTTCTTCAAAGCACCAAAAGTTCTGCAAATGTGACGTGAGGTACTATTTTTTTGGCACTTTGGCACCACCAAAGAACCTTAAACAGCACAAAAAGGGTTTTAAAGGAGAAAAAAGGTTCTCTAGAGAAGAAAAGACAAATAAAAAATAAAGGTTTGAGTTGGAACCTAAAGTGGTTCTTCAGAGGAACCTTTTTTGGTTCTGCAGGGAACCTTTTACCCATTAGATCGTCAGAAGAACCAGCTGCTGCAAAGGGTTGACTTAAAGAATCAGTAATCAGTTTTCCAAAGAACATTTAAAAGGGAAAATAAAAGGGTTCTTCAAAGTAGCAAAAGTGCTGCAAATGTGACCTGAGGAACTTTAAACAGCACAAAAAAGGTTCTCCAAAAAACTCAAAGTGCTCGGGCAACTTCTGTTTGTTGAACCTTTACAGTTCATACATCACAAAAACAACATCCCAGTACAATCCCCGTTCATTCCCTGCTCCCCAACATCCACCCAGCATCCTCCCAAGAGGACCGAGACAATGACATCAAGCAGAAATAAATACATAACATACGACACACGGGGACGTCCTTCAGAGAGATACAACAAGAGAGGGAAGAAATGAAACATTTTAAATGGATAAAATAACTCTTAGCTGGATTGGTAAAGACTTATGCAGTCAGTTAGGTTGTCATGGTAGTCCTCCAGACTCACTCAAATTTATTTGCCTTCCTCCTCAATGTAAATTTGATTTTTTCAAGCTTCAAGTAAAACATAATCTCTTTAATCCGTCTTGTATGAGATGGAGGCACGATCTCCTCCAGTTGAGGTGGATAAGATGTCGAGCTATTAGAGAAGTAAAGAAAGCCACATCACATATTTCAGTCAGCCGTACTGCGTCCATACATAGAGGTAAGACTCGCATCAGATTCAACATGTCAGTGAAAAGACTGAGACAAAACCAAAGCAACCAGGCTTCTAAGAGAAAGATCTGAGAGTCTTACGGTGTCTAAACTCGTCTCAGTCTTGATTACATCAGAGTAAATGTGATCATTTAAGTGTCGTGGCCTTAAAGTGTTTTTCCAGGCGTTTCTATCCTGAGCAGAAAGTTAAAATCTGGATTTATATTTTGCATTTTCAAACTTAAAATCTTGAACAAACTCCGGAGGTGAGCTGACAGCAGGTTGAATCCAAAAATATCCTCCCTTTTTTCCTTACATAAATCCACACTGGTTGACATTATGCAAGAGAAATGTCATCTCAGATATGCTTTGACATGATTTCAAAAGCAATATAATATAATGGGCTCACACTTTATTTCAGTCAGTCACAGCTAATCCAGAAAGCCTTGATATTTTCTTCCAGGTCACGTCTTTATTAAAAGTTATGCTTCCCCGTGACTGTGGGGGGATAAAGCACACTGAGAAGTAAAAGGTTGTCAGCGGTTCATGTTTGAATAAAAGTCACTAAAGGGGTCGAAAAAGTCACCAAGCGAATCGCCAAGAATTGCTTCCAAAGCAAGTAGCAGGAACTGTAGCAACAACTCACAGCCTGGGTGTTAAGTAGTTTTTAAAAAATGCTGACATTTATTTTCCTCTCCTGGATTTATTTCACTCTGGTTATTGTAAACTGTCAGCTGTAACTCCTCGCTCTGCTTTTGCCGACACAGAGAGGAAGCTCGGCGCTCTTTTGGCCTCGTTCCATCTGCCGGGTGTTTGGATTTTTTTTAAAAAAAGATGAATAAAGTGAACACGAGTAGACCGAGGCTTGTTTCCAGGAGGGTTAAGAATGAGGCAGGGGGGTAAAAACTGGCTTCCATCCTGCTGACATGAACCTTGGCAGGCTGTCACACGCTGCAGGACTGGCCTCAGTCTGGTTCAGCTGCATCTGGAGGACCGCCATATGAACAGCTGAGGTAGATAGAGGGACGGATCCTGCTGCAGACCTGGAAGAAAAAAGGCTTAAAGCCTCGAACAAGACCAAAACGTAAAAAAAATATTGCCTGTGTATCCAAACTTTGATCTAATTTCCAGTTATTTACATGAAACACATCCTGTAAATAACTGGAAGTACTGACGAGAACACCAAGTGTGTATCAATCCACAGCTGAAAATAGTCCCCAACAAATTCAGCACTGACTCTTCTCAGAGTAAAGACTGCTATAAATGACCGTGCCCAGATGTTTCAGGGAATTACTGCGACTTTTATTTTGTTAAAATAAAAAAAAAGCACGTTAGAAAAACAAAGATTAAGTCTTCATCAGGATCTAATGAGCTGAGTGCTGCAGACTGATAAAATACATCAACCCTGTTTCCTAAATTATGTTTACATAAAACTAATTTGCAACAGCAAATACGTGTTCTATTAACATAATGTGGAAAAGTTGTTAATTAGCCAATCTGGCAAGTTGCAAAAGTGTTACCAAAGATCTGGTTTAACAGATAAAGTTCAGCATTGACTGGAGATACAACCTGTTTATTTAACTAAAAACAAAATCTTTTCCTGACCTGATCCAAAGTGCTTTAAATTAACTGGAGGCCGGATGCGAAATCCCACTGAGTACGTGTCCGTTACGCTGTGGCCATGACGCTGTCCGTTCTTCACATGACTTCAAACCCCACCAGGAGAAGCATTTTGCCTGCTGCCCGTTTATGTGCTTTTAAATATGTAAATACGCTACGTAGTGACACTGTTTCCCTTTTAGCTACGTATTTTCAGCTGATACATTGACTGGAACGGCTGGGATTAGCTCACGCAGTCGCGATGAACATGGAACGTGTCCCAGTTTGGCCTTTAGTCCTGGCCGACATCCACCATGAACACCTCCCTGTGACTGAGGTATGGTACATAAATATGGTGCTTCATGCATTCATGTAAGAAACCTCTGAACATAGTCCAGTTTATCACCGTAGATAAGTAAATAACAGTAACTTCTAGGACTGAGGGTTTGATATATGCACGAACACACTTTTTACAGGATTTACTGATGATATGAAAACAACAGAATAAATCCAGTCGTGTAGCAAAGAAACATTGTGTTTTAGAAGTTCGTCCCGCTGGTCAAGCTGCCCAAGAATCATTTAAAGGTGTGGTAGGAGATGTTGGGAAAACGGTTCCTGCAAGCTATATTTTGAAAATACACAAAAATGCCTTTTCTTCAGACCTCCCCACGAAACCTCGCCTTCAAAGTAATGGGAGGGTCTCTATTCTACGTTATCACATTACACGATCCCGTCACGGACCCGTCATGGAAACACGGTATATGTTTTGATTCACGACCTTTTACACTTTAAATGAACCCGCCTGAGAAATCTGCGGCTGCTAAACCTGGCTAATCTTTTAAATCACGTCTTAAAGCCCAGCGGTATAGACAAACATCCAGGTAATGATCTGTAATTAATCGTCCATGACTCTCCTTCTTTTTATCTTCAGCTTTGATGTTTTCTTTCTTTCATGTTCTTTTCTTGCTTATAGCTGTTACTCTATAGTTAGAGTTGGTAAAGTCAGAAATTATTTGGACATTTTGTGTGATGAGTGCTGTCTCCTGAAACATTCGACAAGCTATGCAGAAGTTAAGAGTAGCTAACGCAGCCATGGCCTACATAGAATCACAAATACGACATGAAACAACAGCTCATGTCTGCATGTACAGACATTACGTGTACGGCTAGTTCGACAGCTTGACTTTTATTTTTATTTATGTGTTTGTCAGTTTGTGTGCAGATGAGCGAGTGTGTAAAGGCATAGTTAGCCATGCACTGTTTGAATTAGCTGTTCAAACAAAAGCTGGAAGGTAATTATGTTGAATTTAGAGCTGAAATAACAAACACTTTCCAAATGAAGCGGCCAGATGTTTGAGCCACGTTATCTAACAAGACAAAGCTGCGGTCTTGTTGTGGCTCTGGGACAGATAAAAAAGGTCGGGACGGTCGCTCAAATACTTTTTTAAAGTCAGAACCGCCGACCTATGAGGGTGGAAGCAGGTCAGCTTCTCCTGAGGCTGCCCTGACCACACAGGAAACACAAGTGAACCATCTGTTTGCTAAAACGTTGCACAATTTGCCCAATTTCTTGTATAAATTATTACACGGTGTTCCAGTGAAGTCATTCATCGATCACAGATATGTGAAACGGCTGAAAGCTGTAATGTTACTACAAAATGAAATTAACATCCAAGGTCAAAGACTGGCTGGCAGAATTCTGCATGTGCAGCAATTGTTGATTAACTTCTCAAGTAATATTTAACTTTATTTTTTTCAGTTGGAGCGTGATAACCATAACACTGGTAGTGTGACTTGTGGTTGCATCGACGTATTACAGAGCATCTTTTCTTTGCAGATCTTCCTATATAGTGGAAAAATACCTAAACTACACTTAATTGTTTGGTAAGTTTCTTTTGCTATCTTCCTCCCAGAAAACAAAACAACACAGATTGTACAGCAGCTAGCATCGTGCATTGACAACATTGTATTTAATGCCACCCGACAGGAAGCAAAGTTGCTACATTTTCTTGTTCATTGACTCGTCGGCGTGCTCACTAATACAGACAACAATATTCTTCATGCAGAGATTTATTATCTGTAGAGTTTTCAACGATTTTCTGCACAAACATGCAGCGTGTTCCTCGTTAATGTTGTTTGGATAAAGTCACGAACAAAGAGCCATTTAGCAAGAGGAGAACTTTGAACATTTTTCATGAAACTGTTGGTTAAATATAGGAACGTGTGAAACGTACAAACACCACAACATGCAAAATAATTTAGATAATTATATGATTCAGAAGTCAGAAAAATATATTTATATATAGCAGAAGTCTGTGCTTTGTATGCCATATTAACAGAAGTCATATGACGGGTTATACTTCAGCAATGCTCAGCTCTACATACGGCTGTAGCAGTGAGTGAATCATGAATCAACAACAGACAGAATGTAAGTTCGATGAATAGAGAACGTTTTATAGTGACATTTAGAAAGGACTGAGAACGGACGGGTCAGTTTTAGCACAGTACTTTCCGGCATTAGGATGCATTTACATGAGGCAGATAAGTGAGCGAGGCTCTCAGCGGGTTGCAGGGTTGATAGAAAAAAAGAAAGTAAATATATTTGTGTGATAGTGAAAAGTGTGTTTTTTTCCTCCTGCAGAGTGGTAGTACAACAAGTATAAAATGACACATGAGGCTCTTCTTTTGGATTAGTCGCTTTGTTTACATTACATTATGTTTTATTGAGTAAGTGCCTGATATTCTGAGTGCACCAATATATGACACAACAGCCAGCTAATAGCACTTACGAGTCCAACAGTAAGAAGTCCAGCTCAGCGTCTCTCTTTAAGCCTTTTATTCCACCAAGCTCTCTCCAACGACTGAAAGTCAGTCCCAGATTTGATCATGTCTGGCAGCATCTTGCTGTTTTTCTTCTTCCTTGCCTCTGCAGTGCTCTGCCCCTGCTCACCCAAGTCTGGTTATGGTGCCGATCCCCGTATGCATTTCCCCCGTCCTCTCCTCTGTGGTCAAATACAGCTGTGGTAACTTTACTTTCTGGGCAGCCTGGCTAACTGACTGAGCTAACATTAGCTAACAGCAGCTACAGTTACAGTAGTTTACTTCACTGTCCATCAGGAAACTCTGTAAATCACAGAAGCAACAAGAGGACATCAGACTTATGGATATTTTTCCTACTAGTTTCCGACTATTAGCAGTCTCACAACATTAACCTGTCCCTCTTTATTTTTATTTCAAGCACAAACTGTAGCAGCACTTGAACCACTCCAATTACAAAGTTTCTGATTTGGCCATTGTTGCCTTTGTGGACCTTTTTAGAAGTAGAATATTTTGTGCGATTGAGTGGGGACAAAAAGATGATTGCAAGATGATTGCAACTAGGTCACCGTGCATCCTCAACGTTTTCTTTTGAAAATCAAGTTTTCAAGTGGCAACTTGCAACATAAGGCCGTATTCGAGCACACGCGGCGTGCACGGATGGAGATATTCATGCACACAAATACAGAAAAGACTCATTAAGACACAATAATCCTCCTTCTGAAAAAAAGGATTACATGTTCTTCAACAAACCAGCTCCTCATACTTAACGCAAAGCCGTCTCCCGGTAGACACGGCGGGTCATCAATACGATTGAAGAGAGTGAAAGGGCTGTTTTTCACCATGCTTTTCATCTGATACAAGATATCTGTTTGCACGGAGGAAGAAGCCTTTATTTTTCAGTGAAAGCAAGTCTTTTTCCATGTAATACACACAGTGGAGTCCATTTAATCTCAGTCAATATAATGGGGCAGTGAATAGGGCCAGAGGTGATGAACTACATCTGATTAGATTTACAACAACCAGTCTTATTCTTATGAACCTGGTTACAGTTGCTAACAAAAACAAGACGATCAGATGCTCCGCGGGTAAAATCTGAAGGTTAAGTGGCTGTTTTATGAGCACTGATATGATTACACGCAGCTTGAAATGAAGAACTGATTTGCAAAAGCAGATAAACACCATTCTCAAAAATGAGTAAACCGACACTGATTGGACAAAAAAAAAAAAAGTGAAGAAAAGGAAATGAGCAAAAATTTATGACTTCGACTGCACGGCATATGAGGGATCATGGTCAGAAGATAGTCGTGCCTCTTCTGCCTCCCAACTTATCTAAAAATTGGCAAAGTCATGGATCAGCGGTGGACCTGAGGCCCGAGTGCTCCTGGCAACCGCCTGTCAATCAAAGCCGCCACGCTCTTAATCCTGCATAACTTTAAGCCTTGATATAAAGTTATAGACTTCTATATAAATTCACCCTCAGTACAGTTGTCATGAACGGGGAAATTAGCTATAGAGACCAAAACTGTTTTTTGTACCAGGCTGTAAACATGTTTATTTCTGCTGTGAAGTTTTTAACATGGGGACTTATGGAGACTGACTCACTTCTGGAGCCAGCCTCTGGTGGACGTTTGAGGAACTGCAATTTTTGGCACTTCTTTCCTTCAAACACCATTCCTTCGGTTTTATTCATTTCTTTGGTTTGGTGTGTCCACTCTTCCTTTGTTTCCAAATTCCTGGCTTTAACAACTTTGTTTTACCACGTAAAACTCGTTTTAGGTTGTTTTTCCCAACATGAGCCAGGTCCTAACAGTACACGTGTCCTACAAGGCCTAAACCTCTTATTGGACAGTGGGTGAAATTCATCTTACAGCAGCAACAAATCTCAGTTATGGCGACAAGTTCTACAGCTTTGGCAAGACAATCATCATAAATTTGTTCCAACAAATCCCAACAAAGATATCTTTTTTCAAAAGAGTTCTTCAAATAAGAATTAATAGTTAACCAGTTAAGCAAAATGTTACATTTTTAGACGTTTTCTACAATGAACATTGACCTGGAAGCATCAGTTCCCTCCCTCCACCGTGTATTAAGTCTTTTATTATGTATGTAGTATGTCATTTTGTATATAATAGTCGTGGGTTTTGTTAAAATGCTGAAAGAGGATGAACTAGATACAATATATAAACAAAGAGAAGGATGAGTACAAAAGAGAAAAAAGGCCGTACAAGAGAGAAAGACATGCACAGAAAGACGAGCAGAGAGGAACAACAGCGAAGAGACAATGCAAGATAAAAAGAATAAAAGGCATACAGGACACATGAAAGGAAACAGGCAGCAAGCCAGAGGAGATAGAGCGAAGCGTACGAGCGTTCATCCCTTGGAAAAGTTGCTGTGCTTGCGGTGGTTATGCTGAAGGCTAAGCCAACATGCCCGGCAGTGATGAATTGGTCCTGTCAGGATAAGCCAAACAAACAGAGATCTGTATAGTGTATGACAACCCTCCTCTAGGCGCTGCAGTGAACAATGACATTTCCCTACTTGCTGCGTAACAATGGCTCCAGAGATCTGGCAGGACACATATGCTGGAGGTACACAGCTGTTTATTTGTTTTTTGTATGGATATGTATTAAGTAGGCATATCTCAGTGATTTAGTGGAGCCTTTGGAAAAAATGCCACACGCTGCTTTAGGAAAATAACAGCTTATATTTATTAAAGCTGCAAGATGCACTTGACTTTGACCACAAGGGGGCAGGAAATAGACTTCAAAACAAAAGCACAGCACTGAGGCTTGATATAATCACCTTGTCAAGGTCTTATGGCTAATAATGTGTTCACAAACAACTGCTAAATGCTTTTTACACGTCTGAATAAAAAATATGCAGCATTGCTGCGTGGCATTTGCAGTTGCAATGTGAAAGAAAAAGGTTCAACACATGGAAATCCAGGAGGCCTAATCCGCTCTCATCTCAGGTTGTCAAATACTCGCCAGCGCTGCTTCGTCAGGCCCCTCGGCGTCTCACACAGACGCTGAAGGACTCCATTTTAAAATGGTTAACGTTGTTTCGGTTCAGGTAATAGAGATACTGGGTCACATTCAGGAAAAGATGATGATGCACCTCACATATGTGACGTTTTATAACCTAAAACTTTAAATAACTCAGCACTGACTTTTCTTATCACACGTCATAAACTCCAGACTCCCAGTTGAAAGTCCCGTGTTTGTTTCTCCCCGTACCCACTAACTTTCCCTCACCAACTCTGGCAAATGGGTTACACTGGAGTAGACCTAAGCCTCTCAAACAGCCGTTCAAGGGGACCTTGTGTGTCTGTATGAGGCGCTGAGGGGTGGGACAAGCTGTCACTATATGGCATCCTGAAAATGAGACCAGGTTGTGTGTCCACAGGCAAAATGCCACTTGGGAGAAACTGTACATCAAACAAACAGTAATTTGCTTTATTATTTTCATTCCTTTATATTGGACACATGACTTTATATTCAGTGCATGTAGTGTGCTGTTCATGGTAGTTGTCCATATGTTCCACTCATGCTTTTAATGCTATGGAAATGATCTTCAGCCTTGTTTTCACCTGTCTGTTCGCAAGGTTGTTAGTCATTATTTGTGCATGACCTGCTCAACAGTGTAACTTCATTATTGGACCATATGTGACTCACGCTTTACATAATCGCATGTTGAACGGACATAGTTAGAGTCCAGATGTTTACGACATACAGCTGGAGGTGGGTTACAGATGAATTTATCGTGTACATGCAGACCAGCTTGTATACAAGGAATGTACGCCGTCCCCCCGCTAACACAGATATATAATGTAAAATCCAGAACAAGCTGCGTTTCGTGAATCAATTTAATTATGTGATGCGATAAAACAATGTACAGTAAAGCCTTCAACATTTCTGACAGCGGAGAAGAGAGAAGGGGGAGGAAAGAGGATGGACGTTTTGGCCCGAGGCTCCGCTCAGTGTGTCATCATGTTTTCTTGCTTGGCTCAGCCGTTTTAAAGACAGCAGGTTGTAACCGAAGCAATTAGCATCCGGGTGGTTTTGGCAACGGTGAACAACATGCACACTGACATGCATGGTGACATCGCAGCGGATGAACACAGCGGTGCAGGAATGTACACAAAGCTCTTACAGTCACGTTGATTAATGCGTGTTTCTGCTTTTCTGAACACCAATTATCTCGCTCCATTAAGTATTATTAAGTCAGCTCACATCCATGATAACATTGTTTTAATACAGTAATGCAGGTTTCCAATTTCTGGCTATTATTCATTACATTGAATGTGCCACAATATTAGAGCAGCACGTAGCAATTATTTTCATAATGGATTTTTAAAAAATTAATCCATTAATTAAAACTCGAAAAAGAGGTCATCACACTCTCCAGGAGCTCAAGTGATTATCTTATCTTGTTTTGTCTTATCAAGAGTCCAAAACTAAAAAGATCAAAGATCATGGATCATTTTTCAAATTATTTAAAAGAAACAAAAAGTTGCAAATCAGCACATTTCAATGAAAAAGGGAGAACCCACACAGAGGATGACTGTCAACGCTGCTCATGCCCTGCTGGGTTGCGTCCTTCTTGGGATCAGTGAAGTACTCGGTCTTTGTGCATCACCTATATCCAGATAAATAACACTAAAAGTTCATTCGAGCAGCACAAAGCCTCACAGAGATAAAGTAAACAGCAAAGTTAGACTGGATCTGTTTCTTTTGAAAACATGAGCTAACTTAAGATGTGACTATAATGATAACCAATGTATACATTGTAACCAATGTATCCATGAATGTGTCCATGAAGAAACAAACTGTTACAACATCCGCAACATCTTTTAACCATCTTCAAAATCTGGTTTCCTTTTCAACACAGAGGAGCTAGCACAAAACATATCTAAGTACAGGAAAGGAGAAAGTTGACCTTGTCATTGAACAGAAACGAGCAAAGAAGGCTTAGGAAGGGTTTGGCTCCTGTGGGACACTAACTTCTCACCACTTGGTTTTTCTGGTTATTATATTCTGTGTGATGGAAAGTGACTGCTTTGTCTTTCGGGATGATCTGAAAGCTGTCTGAATTCATCCAGCTCATTTTTGCTTATATTCAGGAAGGATTGTCTAAACTTCCTGCAACAATCCCAAGCCTTTGATTATCACTACAATGATTTGTTATGGAGTAAGGATGCTGTTGATCACAGTCTGTGTGCATCTGTCTGAAATTAACACTGGGACATTGTGCTTCAAAGAGTGGACTTTACTTTCTCACATAATCCATGTAAAAGACGCTGCCAAATTGTTGCTGCACTCTCTCGGTGCAGAAGAAATTTAAAGAGCATTTCAGCAAAATCATAGGATACAGAACAAAATGAAAAGAACACCCCTTCCCAAGATAGATGGCCTGTTACACAATGCACAATGCTGTTTCTTTTTTTTGCTGAAATTCTCAGGCTTGTCCAAAAGTTGCTGGAACAGCTGAACCAGCTCAACACGTTTATCATGGTTGGCTCCCACCAGGCATCGAGATGAAGTTCACTTTACTTAAGTGTCCATGACAGGCTTCTGTCACATATTTCAGCTGAGGAAATAACTGCAAGAAATACACTATCTTGTCATCTTTAATATTTGATGCTTGTTGGACATTACAAGATTTAAAAGGTGTATGAATAACGACGTACAAGAAGAACCTCGGGGATTGACTTTTTAATACTCTGTGATGCCATAACGGCAGTAAGCCGGCGTATCAGAGCAGAAGAAAAAGTGCTATAAGCAATCATGTTGAAGGGTTCTGTCGATGTCAACACAGAGTGACAAAGTCCAGACAAACAGAGAGCGGCAGACAGACACAAACACATGAAAACAAACAATTACACCCCGAGGTGCAGGGGGCTGGTCGGGAGACGGGGGAGCGCGTGGTTGGGGATCCTGGAGAAATGTCAAGCTAAGCATATATCAATGGAGGCAAGGCAGGGCTGTCAGGGAGCGTTAATGCAACGCGCTTGATGTTTTAGTAATGAGGACATGCTGTATACAGTGGAAAAGATGTGAGGACGCAAACAAGCGCGGGCGAGGCATGGACGATCAACCGGAGAATCAGACTAACAGAGGGAATCAGAAATGGAGGCAGAAACAAACAGACAGGATGACTGGAAGAGAAAAAACAAACAGCTAGTCAGACAGTCACAGACAGCCAAACCGTGGAGGCCTGCAAAGACTCTCTGCTGTGGAGAATGTGACGTTTATAAGACGTTACATCAATTTATTGGCATGAGTATTACTGATATTTAGGCTCCTGCAGGTGTAAATGTTTTAGCACTGAGATGTCCTGAGATGTTTTCTCAGTCTGTACTCCAAAATGGGTGCAGACAACTTGTATTACCTTAAACCAGCTGACTTCTGTCAATGTTCATCAGGCTTTTTATGTGTTCTTTACACCCTGTGTAACTTCTACTCTTGGGAACTAGAAGCATAAATAAGTACTGTGCTGTACTTCCAACCAAACACAATCAAACCAAACCAAAAAGGGTTCCTGGAAGGTTTCCAGGAGGAATCTTGAGCAAGAGATCTTCTTATAAAGGCTGCAAGCAGGTGACATCAATCAGTCGAGATGGGAGGGACCAAACCACCAGGAAGACCTTAAAGAAACAGGCAGGCCAGCACAACACAGTCTTAAGGCCGAGGGCCATCGCAGACTTGATGTTGATCTTTCAGTGATCACACAGTGTGCCATCATGGCATGAAGCACAATGCTATTAATCTGATGGTTAGTTTATACACTTATGAATCTAGCGTCCTTGTTGCTTGAGAAGAAGTTGACTAATTTATCAGTTTGGACAATTCGTCAGCACCAATGTTTGACCAATAGGATGTTTTACAAACTATTGTTATTGACAGAATTTGCCTCCAATCATGGCCGATGGCTGAGCAGCATCTATGAGTCACATGGTGATGTACTGTAGCAATAGACCATTTTCACAGCAGCCAAATCGTAGGGTCAACACCAGTTTCAGTGAACCAACATGCACCACAGCAGCACCCTGACTCTGGTTGACCTGATTGGATTGAGACCTTAACTAGTTTCATTGGAAACATCTGCCTTGACCCTACTGTTTCATGTACAGTCACCTACCAGTCAACCCCGGGTATATCTATGCCAACGTTTTGTTTCTGTACCAACGTTTTGTTTCTGTGCCGTCCATCCTGAGAGTGATGGTTACCTTCCCAACCCCTGGCACCACAAATGGTCCTTAATTCCCAGTCCACCCATTTTACTACAGAGCCAGATTATTCTCCAGCTCCATCCTCTTAGAATACTCCCTGGGCTCCCAGACTGCCCATTAACCTGGAGCCGATTCATCTTAATTAATTTTTCCTGCTCCAAATCATTATCTGTCTCTACAAATCCACTATCGGTTGACCTCTACACTTTACTAAATCATTTTAGCAACACTGTGAGTTGTAATCTTTATCGTTGAATTAATTATCTAATGTTGTTTTCACGATTTAACAGTTGCTTTCTGTAAAAACTTCAAAAGACAACTCCAACTTTTAATTGAAGTGAGTTTCGTGGGCTGTGTGGCTGTTACAGTGTAGTACAGTTTATGCCCTAATCCATACGATGTATAGTTTTACCTACACTTACCACCTTTCTTTGCAGTATATCAATGTGGTAATATATTTTTTATTTTTCTATTTAGTTTTGCCAGCCACTGCAGGTATGAATTCTATTCCACTGTGCTGTCTTTACTGAATTTGTTCCAAAAAATAAATAATGAATAAAATAATAAAGAGCAGTCTGACACCTTCCTCTGGGCAGTGCTGTATTTGCAAAAAACAATTGTGTTGGCAAAATGGAGTCTAGCCAAGTAAAAACTCTTTCCCTCTATTCATTAAATTTGCTCAGTCTCCCAGTCAGCAGCAGCAGCAGCAGCAGCAGCAGCAGCAGCAGCAGCAGCAGCAGCAGCCACTGGAGTGTCAACTCATCCTGTTATCTCCACATCAAATTCACTCTCGTTTTCACTTCAGCTCCACTTGACTCATCTCAGATCTGTTTGTCCCGCTCACAGCTGCCTCCTCATTCACTCCAAAAACTTCATTAAACTCTTCCACAGTCACTCTTTGTGTTGCTTGTTCTTGCTTTTAGTCTCTCTGACTTTGCCTGCACTTCAGATGGATTTAATACGTACTGAAGATCAAAGAGTAAAACAGGACGTGCAAATTTAAAGTAACGTTATGTAACTTTTCTACCATAAAATAAAACCATCTTGATGCTACACTGACGTGTCAGTTCTTTGTAAATTTGTGCTCTGACTATGATCACCCACAAGAAGTATGTAGCACTTTACTTTGTTGATGTGCTGCAAACTGTAGCTGCTGTTAGCTGGCTAGCTTCACTCAGTTAGCCGTACTGCCCAGGAGCAGCATGGTTAGAGTTGGTATTTACAGTGGTAGCACAGGAACTTTGGACTGTTGGGAGGGGGAGGTTTTCAAGTCCGGGACAGAGAGCTCTGCCAGTGTCGTGCCAGAACTGGAGCTGTGTGAGCAGACAATGTAAGTGGGCACAGCAGCTTCTATGGATATAGCTAATGAAAGAGGCTAAGAGACCAAAGAGGATGACGGAGGAAGCTAACCTCTAATTTCAACAAAGCAACGGACCAAAACAGCGCTGTGGCCACGATGTCACAGAGCTGTTGATGTGCCTGATGACGTTTAGGAGTAAAAAGACAAAGTGACTGAGCACAAGCCCGCCAGACAAGAGTCAATCTGGGACTGACTTCTGGTTGTTGGCGAGACCTTTGTGAAATAAATAAACTCAAAGACAGACGCCGAGCTGGACTTCTTGCTCTTGGACTAGTACTGTAAGTAATATTAGCTGGCTGCTATCTGTGATCTTAGACCACAGTCCTATAAACAGTTGTAGGGTAAAAAACTGCCAACCCCTTTTGTAATTCAACAAGACTTGCCAAACTTGTCAATCCATCAATGTGAAATGTCTTTGCACAAGTGGCCAAACAAGAGTTTTGTCTAATTAGAATGAGTTCCCATATTTTTTAAAGTCACGGAGCGATCTGGGTGAAGAATTTCCTCACAGTTTGGTAGTTTCCTGAAATTCTGTTCAGCAAAATAAAAAAAAAAATAGAAAATGATTCCAAACAAGTACACCATGTTTTCTGAATGAGCTGTTGTACCGAGCAATGTGCCAAAGTCTCCCAACAGCAAGCACGATTCAAATGAGCCCTTTTCTGATGATGAATCGTGGCTGCGCCGAGAAATCCAACTGTTTATGCAAAGCGTATGCAAATAATGCAACTTACTGTATTCAGCATCGAGGACGAGACTGAGAAAACATTTCACAGAAAATGGTTTTAATGTCTGTGAGACCAGCTGTTTTAGATTTGTGCATCCAGGAAGAGACCACAAACAGTTCATCCCACCAGTGAACACTTGAGTTTTAAGACTGCACAGAAAGGAGGAGAAAGTTCCTCCAACATGACCCTCACTTCTCCTTCTGGTTTGTATTTTTATTCAATCTAGATCCGAGCTGCTGAGAACAATGGCTTTCTCTCAATTGAGTCCAGTCTGTGTGCCAGGAGACTTTCTACTGATCAAGCTAATTCTAAAGCATGCCCTTGATGTAAGACAGAGGACAAAGTTTGCATCTCTCTTCTCCAAGTCCATTAAATAAACATCGAATGTTCCACTCGCGTCATTCTCCAGCTGCAGCTGACAGTGAGACTGCGTCACATTCAAAGGGCACGGGAACTTTCAAGCTACAGCCACTAAATCTGTGCATGGAAACGACACGGCGGAGCTGACGAAGCAGTTTTTTTGTTTATAGGTGCAGGATTCAGTTTGGGAATACATACACAATAAGTGTTTTCGCCAAAGGCGAGGTCTTTGTATATGTGTGTGTGTGTGTGTGTGCAGCCCCTCCTCCGTAAAGTTTTGAGTGTCTTGACTTTAGGAGGCTCCACGTCATGTGGCAGGATGACAGTAACTCTAAAGTAAATCCAAACAGCTTTTAGGGAGGAATGTAAACTTTTACTTCAAACTCAGGAGTCAACTAGGTCACAACACACTTCTTAAGAGTTCTCAGCCAGAAACGAGCTGGTTGGCTCGTCGACTTCAGAAGGTTCTGCAGCCGAAATCAGGACGAAAATACTCAGAATAAAATCAGTGTTCGACTCAAGTTAACCCTTTGGATGTGCTAAATTAATATATAATAAGTGTAAAAACAAGCATGAAGCAAGGAAAAGTGTTCAGTAATAAACTGTATTTGACTACCTGAGTTTATAAATAGGTGGAAATGTGTAAGACTGAAACGCTTCAGCTCACTTACCTTGTTCCATGTAACTGTTCATATTTGAATTTATTACAGCGCTTAACTGTGCTCTTAAATCTAAAGCTATCCTCCCAGCTCGCTTGTTCTAAAGCTTTTAAATGACAATGGTAAACATGAGACGTGAAGATGAAGATAAGTGGATGAGAGTTGCATAGAGCCCACTTCAGCTTACATTTAGGAGCATAATACTCGTACAAAATATGCATATACATACAGTACAAGCAGAGAAACATTTCAGTGAATTGACACAGCCTGCAGTTCAAACACAGAAAGTCACTTGATATTCTTATAAACTAACAATCGTTCCTCGTGTCGTTTTTTTAAAAGCAGTGTGACATTTCTAAACTTTCATAGCAGGAAAACAGTGACGGATGTATGAACAGTGGGCCACCAAATCCAGCCTGTGTGTTATACGTAATAATAATAATAATAATAATAATAATAATAATAATAATAATAATATCCAATATCCAACCCTGAGCGTTTTTTTACATCGTGCCATACTCGGGATGTAATATGTTTCGCTCAGCGTGGTGTCGCTCCACACAAAGGCGAATCAAACACTTCGCCACCTGTTTTGCTCTGAATCTGTTTAACTGATCAGTGATTTCCTCCCTAAAACACCCGCTTGTTTTTGTGGTGTTGTTGTGAGTCACACGCTGAGAAAACATCAAATATTTCACTTGTTAAATTTTGTAGTGAAATGAAAATGGAAAACACATGCAATGTACCAAATTATGATGCCGCTGTCTGACATCAGCACCCAATATATTTTTATTGTGGCATAAAATGGTGGAATAAAAAGTGACATTAAAACAGGATTATTGTGGCTTCGGTTCTGGTTCTGCTGCTGGCTGTAGGTGGAGAGCCAGAGTACCTCAGCCAGGAAAGAGGCACAGCTGCAGGTTATCAGGCTGATTAGCAGCTAATAAATATGTCAGTAACCATACGCTCGCTTGCTCGCTCGGTTGCTCTCTGGGATTTGCAGTGAGGTTGTGACGATGAGCAGAAACAGGACATGTAGCAAGAGGGACGAAGCGCGGGGAAGTCAAAGCAGGAACTTGAAGACATTTTGTTTGATGTGTACTTTGCGCTCGGATAAAGCAGATGTGTTTCCTGCCCCCACCTTTTGGGATCTGTTCTAAATAGCAGGTTTATCTCAGGTGATCTGGATAACTTGGCTGAGTAAAACTCGATACGAGGCCTCCTTTCTGGGAAAAAAAATGACTTTTAAATGAATATAATTTGGAAATTGGCTATAGAGACCAAAACTGTTTTTTGTACCAGCATGTAAACATGTTTATTTCTACTGTGAAGTTGGACATTTTAATATAGGAAGTTTATAGAGACTGACTCGTTCTGGAGCCAGCCTCAAGTGGACGTTTGAGGAACTGCAGTTTTTGGCACTTCTGCGCTGCCTTCAAGAGGTTACCGGTTGGACTGAAGTAATTATGACGGGAGCAAAGGTGGAAATCAGGTGATAAGTTTAGAGTGACAACTTCTGTTTATGGAGGAGGTCAAGGTGGACGAATGGGTCGAGAAAACTTTGGACTTTGTCAGTAAAAAACTGGAAATGAGTGGCATTCTCCAATAATTCAACCATGATTGCTCCTGAACTTTAACCTGCACTTGAAGTAATTTTAACCACCAGGGCTCCCCGACCTGAACTTAAACATAACCATGCTGTTATAGTAACGCTGGTTGCCAAGATCTTTCCTATAACAAAATGTAACCAAACCTTCACCATAGTGTTGTCACCTTATAAAAGAGATTTCTTTATTTACAGATGTGTCATTCTAAAGAGAAGTTTCATAACATGTCAACATAATATAGCCCTGGAAATTTATTATAAAATAGAATTCAAGTGAATTAAATGAATTGTGTCCTGCACGTAACATGAAATATCTTTTTTTCGTGACACGAACGACACAATATGTAGTCTTCTACAAAGACCTCTGTAAATAATTGGAACCTTCAGGTGCTGACTTTGAGTTTTTTTATTGTCATTTATTACAGTTTGTGTTTGGCATAATCTATAATTAGTAAATGGAAACTTTCCACAGTCTGAAGTTTTATACTGCAGAGAAAGTTCACAAAGATGCACACTTTGTCTGTTTAAATTCTTCACGCAACATTGACCAAATTTTATGCAAATCTTAGTGAGTGGAGCTCTTAGTAAATATACCCTCTCCACATATATATGCATGAAATAATTCAGTACATATTTAAATCTGAATAACAGTTTGGGTTGGCTTTAAACACCGGTGGCCTCCTGCAGATGTTTGCTTCTCATCAAAGCCGAGGCTTCTAAACAATAACGCATTGATATGCACACTTGCAACCAGCTGGACAGCGGGGACTACACGTGGTTTGACAGGTGAAGTACTCAAGGTTATGGCAGACTTCCCTCAGTGTTAACCTGTCACAATAACAGTTAAAGCAACCCTCGTCTGGGGTAGATCATCTGCCTTTCTTTCTCATCACCATAACCACGCACTGAAGCAGGAAGTCTCATAATTATCAAATCACATCAGAGGCGTTAACTTCCCACAGCAGATGTAAAAAAAAAAAAAAAGTTTGGATAGCCGAGGAGCCGTGACACACTTTCAGCTCGCTGCAGTGTGTGTTTGCCTGTCCTCGTTTACAGCGTGAGCTCAGCAAGACAACAGCTCAGGAGAAGGAGTGTCACACGGTGTCCAAGATTATTAGGTAGCAAACTCTCCTGCCATCTGTTCAGCTATCCAACGGAAAACTACAAAGGTGTGCACAGACTCTTTTCCACGCTGCCAGCTCTGTTTAGACTCTGACTGAACACCTTGGCGTGGAACCAGAACTGACCCCGAGGCCCACAAGAGGCAGAATCTGACATTTCACTGCAATGCAGTGCAGAGATTAGTGTTTTTGTAGTAGTAATCGTAGTTTTCTGTAACATGGTGGGCTGTGAAATGCTTGCATGAGGGCTTTAGTCATACTTATACTAACATATGCACGCTGTTTGTCTTTTTTTTAAAGAGCCACTCTCCTTCTGTACGTGGACACGGTGATAAAGTCTGAATCTGAGTCACTCCGGTTTGTTCTCATTATAAAGTGGCCTGTAGCATTTTAACGCATAATGTTGAAAACGATAAACTAACACGAGAGATGCTTCTTTAAGGATCCCTTTAGCCAAAGCACGGCGTAGCACACAGTGTGCGTTTTTAGCATGGGTGGCCTGATGGGAATCAAACCCTGCCAGTGTTACTCAACCCACTGAGCTGTAGGATGAGAAACTCTGGGAGGGAGAAGAGATCAGGCCTCTTCGCTTGTGTCTTTGTAGAAAATTGATCTAAACTGGCCTGAATCTCTCTGTTCAGATGGAAGCATGCAACTTTATCATAAGAATTATTTGCATCTGATCCGAGTGCCAGGTAGTCATCTCTATAGGGTCATTCGCATATTGAGAGTTGGTCACATGTGTCATTAACATGGTTGTTTTAAAAGAGCTGGACGTGTTGCAGCCAATCAGCATTGTTTGCTCCAATTTGCCCCGTTCGCCAACTGTTATCCCCCGTGGCTCAAAAAGCAATTTCACCATAGACCGCTGTTGTGAAAGAGAAGAGGAGGAGGTGGAGGAGGAGGACACCTTCAACTGCGGTAAATTGTTGCTATTTGTGTTATATGTTTTAGCATTTTGAATTTTCCTTCAGGCGGGGTCAGAGGCCAAACAACATGGAGGGAAAACAGGAGGCGAGAAAATAGGTGAGAAATTTGAATCCAAATGAACGGACAGCGTGTTGGAGTCCAGTGTGACAGTGTTACACATTTACTGCTTATTTTGTAGAGATAGACAGAATTTAAAGGTCCAGTGTGTCAAATTAAGAGAGCTTAATGGAATATAATAAGCAGAAGAAGGTTTTCATTGGACCAAGAGAACTGATTAAAAGCTGTGTTAAAACCACAGACTGTAATAACTGTAATAAATACCGGAAGGAGCGTCCATGTCTCGATGTGGAAGTGTCTTAAATCAACATTCTTTCTTATGACCAGCAGGGGGCAGCTCTGTTGGTTGCAAAAAGAAGTCTAATCGTATGTGATCTTATGACAAAATTACGCTACCATTAAGTTCACGGTCTGAGTTGTTAGTCTCAGTCTTCTTCCATGCAGCATTTTATAAATAACGGTCTCGTTTAGAGTTAAATAGACAGCATGCTTTAGGGTGTGGCTACTTTGCTACTTTGTGTGCTCAGGGTTTGAGACGCATCCAATCAGGATAAGGCAGCTCCATGCTCTCGTCCAAATATTGTAATTCTGGCTCCAAAAAGCCAAGATGGCAGCAGACCTAATCCCAAACTCAAGGCGGTAATCCACAAACCAATGGGTGACGTCACAGCGAGTTTACACTGGATTAAAACCTCTTAGATGTGAGTATTGCACACTGCTGTACAATCATGAGATGACTTTGATGGATGTGTAACTTGTATGTTAATGTCAGCTTCTGGGAATGACCTGGGAAATTATTAAAAAGTTTATCACAAAAAACTCTGACAGAGGAGTTCATCATGACCGTACAAACAGCTGACTGCACAGACGTGAACTGATCTCTGAATGTGTCAGACTGAAGAGGAAACACGGTGTCTGTAAGCTGCTCGTGTAGCTCTTTATAGCGTCTCTATAGAGTCATATTGTTCACTGAGCAGAGGTGCTTCCATGTGACATCCCGGCCATGAAACATGTCCAGTTTGATGCTGCAGGTTGTCAATAGTTGAGTGTAGATGACAGAATCCATTATCCCGGCCAGTCGCGGCCTTGAGGTTAGCGCGTTGAAAAATATCCTTCAGCTACTACAAATCTACTCAGTTTCTCCATCCATCGTCCTTCACCCGCTCTCACGCTATTCTGTTTCTTCTCTTCACCTCTTTTCTCCTCGATTCCCCTTTACCTCCGCACATCTCCTCCTCCTCCTCAGCTCCTCTGTCTTCTTCGTCTTCCTTTCTCCTTACACAGAAAAAAATCCATCAGACGCCTGAGATGCTGAAACGCCAACCTGCTGCAGAGTTACATAAATCAAACGCTCCCTCTCTCTCTCTCTCTCTCTCTCTCTCCACCCTCCTTCCCCGTGTCAAAAAGAGAAAAAGAACTCCCCTCTTCCCTCAAAGTGGAGGAACAGCTTTCAGTACTGTAGTGGCTACAGAGGTCAATTATACTTGGCCATCAATTTTACACGCACTTAAATGGAGTGCCGGTACAGGTCATAAAACACTCTCCATCTGCTACATACATCAGTCATCTTTATAACTGCTGGCGCTGTCACTCGCTTCCTACATTTCTCCTCCTCCAAGCCACATTTTCAGCTGCCTCTGGACATTTGGGGGTATGAAAAGGAGGAGAGGGGTAATTTTAACTTTTCATTAATTTTTACACTCTGAGCTCTCTCCAGTTTTCTGTCTCTCACACACAGTACATGCTCATTTTCTCTCATTTCCGCTGTATTTTCTTCCTGTTCATTTGAAGAATGTGTTTACTGGCGTTTTAGTTGTAGCTGGCAAAGCCGTCGAGAGCGCCTGAATAAATTAAAATACGTTCACTTGCCTACCGTCGTTACGCTCGCACAGAGAGCGGTGAGTTGGTAGGAGAGTGCATTACTAATATTGGCTCTGCTCCTTTGGCCACCGTCTCCGTTCTACTGTGACAAAATAGCGCTGCGGCTCCTCTGGAAAGATCCTGAGTAATGGACCAGAGATATATGCACTCTACGTAACCTTGAGAGAAACAGCTGAATTAGATTTATCTGAGGCGTGGCCACTGAGGGACAGAAGGAAGATCTTTGTTCTTTGTTTGTTCCAGTTTTTGTGAAGTTTATTCAACTTGTGTTTTTAATCAAATACACTGCTTTGAAAAGGTCATTAATAATTTCTGCCGTGCTCCCACTGAGCCGTTTTTTTCATGTTGATAACTTCATACGAGCAAAAGAGGAAGCCTGCATGAACTGAAGTCAGACAGGCTGTTACAGTGGATAATACAGCTGTTATACATCCTGTCCCCTCTCATTAGTGTGAACGGGGTTTGGTCTCCAGAAACTGGAGGACTCACGTCATGTTTTGTTCAAGGAGGGTGGAACCAAATGCAGACACGAAGGTATAGTGAACAACACAAGACACAAAAGAACAAAAAGATGGCTGATGAGTTCAGAGAAATCCCATAAATCCAAGAAAAAGTTCAAAAGTCCAACAAACTAAAATCCAAAATCAGAGACAAAGCAACAGACGCTAATCAAAAGTGGGAGAAACAACAAAGGCAGAAGTAACACACGACATGAATAGAAAGCAGGACAGGGACACGAGGAAGTCTGGAGTTCTTCAACCAGAAAAACTACTAACTCTAGTACTAACCCTAAAAAATATATTTATTTAATTGATAAAGACCCAACCTGCCGACATAAAGCTGCATTTCTCTGACAGTAAAAGAAAACATGCAGAAATTTGAAGACTGACTCAGTTCTCGTCTCAAACTTTGATGCTTTGATTGTTTAATTGTAGCAACCATTTTATCTGGAAATTTAGAAGAGTAACAACAAGTATTATTGGCCTCATTCCACTACGTAGGCCAGGCTGAGGCGAGGGGGCTGCAATCAGCAACTAAAATCCTTCACACTGGTCAACAACTGTAGGCTTTTTAATTGGATGCACCCCTTTTTTCACGAGCGACTTGATCCAAATACTCGAGGTCCTGGTTCAAAAATATTATGTTTATAAGCGTAAAATATTGATATGATGTGTACAAAACTTGGAGAATGCACCTCTTGAAACTCTTTAGAGATTTTTCCAACAGATTTTCTAAAATGTTTGAAATAATGCTTTGAACGACCTCTCAAAGCCTGACAGAGATGTTCTCTCATCTCAATTGATCCGCTCCTGTCCAGATCACCTGCTGTCAATAAATGTCATTCACATTCCTGCTTTAGCGATCCATCAGCCTGTTAACCCCCTAATAGTGCTTTCAGCTTTGAATTATTTAACACAGAGTCCCTGCCCGATAAATCTTTTATCTTTTACCTTGACTTCAGTGCGTTTTTATGACTGCTGAAACCCATCTGGGCGAGTGAGACTTGTACCCGCTGACTTGAAGCATCAGTATGTTTTAAACGTCCTCAGTTTTCTTTTGATAGCTTCTCTTTTGAGTCATTAATCCTCCTAATTAATGCCGAGTCCCCTCCACTGTGTGTGTGTGTGTGTTCTGGTAAACACTGCCATAGTCAAACAAACATACTCTTGTCTTTCTCAACGCTGGTGGCCTTGATAATACCAAACTAGAGCACGACTTGAAACTAAATTCATAAATCACATTAAGTACCCATTTTCAGGACAAAAGGCATCTGTGTGTGGGATAAAAACATTTTGGTGTTTAGCATTGCACACTTGTAGTTTCAATGACTATAATTCAAACTTTCAAGGATATTAACTAATTTAAGAGACGCCTGGATGTATTTCGACCTGTGAATTGAGTTTCAGCTCAAACTGAGATAAATATGTGAAATATAAGTTTGTATCTGAACATATTTTGACCTGCTAATCACCAAACCAGTGCTTACTCGGATCATTTGAAGGGAAATAACCTCCACCAATGCTGAGTCTTGTGTCTTAGCAAACTAATTCCTTGTATTTGCTGCTTTGTTACCCTAAATCCCAGCATCAGTGCTCCTGTCCACCCTTGCATCTCTTTTTTTTAACCCGACTCCTGGCAACAATTTCCCCATGAGGCCCTTCAGACAGCGGCCAACGCCACTTCAATGCCTGTGCTGAGTGCGAGCATTGAAGTGGTGATCAATTTGAATTGATCTGTTGGTGTAATCTCGAAGCTTGAAAGAACAGAGAGAGTAAAAACAAACCAAGAAAAGCTCCCGCCATGTTTGTATGAAAACACAAAGTTAATGCAAAAGAAAGAAAGAGGGAAACTGAGGACATGATGTGGAAAGTACAGTTAATGATGCGAGAGAAGCTGATTTCTTTAACCTGATCTCCAAGAAACAGAGTACAGCTGTTTGTTATTTATGCAGCTGTTGACACTTTTTATAGCCACTGTGCTAAGAAATCCTCCCCAAAAAATACTAAACCTTTTCCTGGTCTTACTGGATCTTACACCTTTCTTTGTGTGGGATGTAGGTAAGTGGGGGATGAGGATCCAACTACAGATATATACAGAATACTTTAAACTGAGGTAAACATCTCTCAGCATCAAAGTGACGACGCCAGAACCACAAAACCAAGTTTGTACTGTTCAGTGTCGACCCGTCATCGCCTCTGAAGCAGATGCATTTCACTTGATTGCTCATTAATCTCTTGAAACTTTACTCTATTATACTTACTTTTCGCTGGTACTGAATCATGGAATCGCAGCAGAGGACCGTCTATGAGGCGGGTTCTGCTCAAGGTTTCTATCTCTTGAAGGAAGTTTTTCCTTGCCACTGTCGTCAGGTGCCTACTCATGGTAGGAACTGTTAGGTCTCTAATAAAGTAAATAATAAGTCGTCCAGTCTAGACCTGCCCTGAAACAACTTTAGTTCAAAAACAAAAAATCTTCAAGGCACTCTCTGTTCAAACGACTGAAATACTTTCATTGTCATGGTCAGGTTAAACTTATAAACAAACTGATGCAATTTTCTTCAGCTAAATAAAACATGTCGGTAAGGATTTGTACACGGTGTATTGACGTGACCTTACCGTGTTTTTAATCCTCAGACAGTCAATCTTATGGCCTTCCAACATGCAAGCAAGTTAGTACAGCTTGAAAACAGAGCAAACGCTGTGAGGTAGGGATGTTGTTGGAGCTCTTACGTGTCTCTGCAGTTCCCTCTGGTGCAGCAGATCCATGTATAAAGATGTGCAGAAGCCAGATGTTGAATCATTCATGCTCTTGTGTTTGACTCTCCAGTCCACTGAGGGATGCAGTCAAGCTTCTATTGTTGGAAAGTGGCGGAGATACACTTTCTCCTGCCTTTGTGTCTTTGTACTGCTGTTGCTCTGTTGCTAAATTTAATCTTTTAGATACAGAATGTTCCTTCTTGGTGTATGTTGGTACCTCTGTCTGTAAATAACCTTTTGAACAGAAGAAAGAAAATAGATGAGAGACCATGTGTTCCTTTAGAGGTACTCCCGTCACCTTTCGGGATTCTTTCTTGTCTTTATTTTTCCACTTCAGGGTGTCATTATCTGGATTTATGAAAATGTTAAAACCACTCAGACAGCTGTTATATCACCCTGATGTTAAGCTGTACATTGTTTTTTGCCAATTAGTTCAGCACTTAATAGTCATATTTACCATTTGTGTGTGACTTGGCTTCAATCACAGTGATTCAGGTAGACTTTCTTGACACGGCGTTGATTAAAATGACTTTTCTGGTCCATGAAATTAAGATAATTGTACATACTGTACAGTTTTAGCTCATTACATCTCTGAAATTATTCAAATCAAACAACCTGAGAAAGTAAAATCAGACTTTGCTTGCTGACAAACTCAGATATATGTAATCTGTCGTGAGCCGACTTTGTATTCCTTCAAAGGAGCACAAGCAAAAACGCTTTGGAAACGCTGATTTTAATATTCATACCCAGCGATACCCGGTTTGCAGATGCATCTAGCGTTGAACCGTATGTGATACAGCCAATATTGATTATGCTTGGCAATGTTTTTGCTTGCATATTTCATAACAGCAGTCCTTATTAGAGCTGCGTTGGGTGGTCGACCCCAAAACATATTGATTTCTCTTTCTTCTTCAGCTCTCATTGTAGCTTGCTTTTGTTCATGTTCTTGCATCACTCGGTCACCAAGTTGAAGCTGGTTAATGCTGATTTTTAATATGAATTCCTGACTCTTTGAACCCGGAGTGAGCTTCCAACCAAACAGTCTTAATATGTGACCCACAGTCATCAGCAGACACTTGCTATCTTTCCTACTGATGCTCTGCCAGGCCTGTACTGCAGCATCTTCCCCTTTTTGCCTTGAGTCTGGTTTTCGACAATAAAATACACAATCAGTTGGACTCAGGTCAGGTCACAGACTTGGCCGGTCGTGATTGTTCCTTTTGTTTGGTCATAAAAACTCTGTGCTCAAAGCTGAAAGTCAGCACTTTAGTCATTGTTTCTCTTCAAATAAATATTTCCGGAGTACCGAGCCAAAACTGAAACACTGTCCACTCTTCATATAGTCTGAAACCTAAGTGGGCCGTATATTTCATCTTATAAAATACGGATCTACAGACAGAGGTGTCTCTATCTTGTCATATTTATGCGTGGAACATCTGGTGCATTCAAGCAGCGTTGCAAGACAAAGTTTGTGCTATTCTGCGAAGCAAAACAGGAGAGAGTTGGGAGACAGACATAAAACAATGTGACAAGGTGCTGGCGAACTGAAGCACATCATTACAGAAGGAAAAAAAAAAAACAATGTCACCGAGCCCTGCACAGTCCCATGCTCCTGAAATGAACTCTCTCAAGTGCTGCCCCACTTTCCCTGCTGCAGCTCAAGTGTTCGCACCGTGGAGTGTTTGCACCAGCTCGTCAACCGGTTTGAAGCACGAACCTCTGACCTCTGACCTTTTACAATATGGACCATGATAGTCGTGACAGATGTTTATGTAAGCCAGCTGTGTGAGCTGTGTTTGACCACAATATAAAGAGCTCTTATACATTTATTTATTGGCCATCTGCTGAACAACTCATCACTGTATGTTAGCAGCTAGTTAGTTCACTAAGCTCTTACTTTGTTCTGCTGTTATTAACTCACCTAACATGATTCTGACATGTTTTGTTGATGTCTGTAATCAGAGATCGAAACATTTTCTGAATAGATAGATATTTAAGTCACGTGACTGATCAGCTGTTTTCAATCTGAAAACAGGCTCCACAGCACATCCATGACCACTCCGCACAAGTCTGATGTAATCTTTCTCACATTAATACATGAAACAAACACAAATGTCACATTTACATCCTGTTTTCTGCACAGCTTCTCACCAGTTCGACCGGTGCTCTTTTAATCACATCATCTTGTCGTGCCACCCATTGTGGGGCCACCTACAGCTTCATCACATGAGCCAGCTCCTAATATCCGCATTTTCTCTTTAACCAAATTGTTGAAATTCAGTTAAAATGTGCAGTTCATTTGGTGTAAACATGGCTAGTGTCATCATAAAAGCCCAACAGATGTAGACTACTAAAGACATACACGCTTGTTGGAGTTAATATCTTAATTCTTTCTAATGAAAGATGCTATTGAGTTGCATTGCAGTAACTGTAAGATGCAGCACTGAAGTTGGAGACGTCCATGACCTCTGCTGTGCCATTTTCAACCACTCTCTTTCTTCTCAGCTTTGCACCTAAAAGCCTGCAGACTTTTAGCACCAGCACGATGCTCACACTTCACCGAGATGACTAAATCTGGGTCGGGTCACTCCTGCCTGTAGGAAAAAGGCTTAAGTTAAAGACACACGGGCAATATTATATAAACTGTGATGCCCAATGATTCCCAGTCGTCTGTGTGAATCTGTAGGACTAAAAACTGTGACGTGGGTTTGTCAGACTTTGGCAGATGTTGTAAAATCAGATAGTGTGACAGACTTCTTCAAATGTTTGGCAGTTACAGCAAAAAAGTTGCTTTCCTTCAAAGTCAAAGCCGGAGATCTTTTCATGAAGGGAATGTGACGCTGCTTACGCTTCCACGGACAGAAGTGTAATCAATTTACATGCTGTATCTCTCCCCTCAGCTGTGCTAACGTATACACAGCTCACTCTAAGAAGGCATTTGGCAACTCCAGTCAAAACAAGGTAGATTCCTCTTTGCTTAAATCCACTGTGTGCATGAAATGCAGCCAGAAGAATAAAAAGACCCAGCTGGAAGCGGAAAACTGTGAAGACAAGAGCTCATTACTAAAATAAACACTCCGTTCTCGTCTTCTGCATCTCCTCCCGTCTCTTTCCTTCAATCACTCGCATGCATGAACAGCAGCGAGGCTTTGTTCTCTTCATTTGAGCGTGTTGTTTGTGTTAGTGAAGATAAAAGTTAGGGAAGGCTCTCTCCGCGCCTCCCGAGGGCTACGCTCTAAAGTGTTTCTCAGACAACCTCATTTAGCCGCGGTAAAAGCCCGACAACCAACAAGACATGAACTGTAATCTGCAGGCAGATGAAGATGTGGAGAGTTCAAGCGAATCATGGAGAGAGAAAGAGATTAGAGCTCATGTTTGATGTTTGTTGTTGTTGTTCCGTGGACATGAAGTTCAGCTCCGGCTCGCTTCATGTTTTATTTTCTTGCACATCGTTTAAAGGTCCAGTGTGTCAAGCTGAGGGTACTGTATTTCCAGAATACAGTTATGCACGTTATGTTCCATTTCTGCCATGTTTATATCAGTTTAGAATCACCTGGAAATACGAATTATTATATTTTTTATCACCTTCAGTGTCTAACATTGATATGGGTCCTCTTCCATGGAGTCCGCCATGTTTCTACAGTAGCTCTGAATGGACAAACTAAACATTGGTGTGTTCGTGCACTTTGTGGCCACCTTCATGCTAAGAAGGAGTGTGTGAAATGAGAGGGTTGCAATCAACAACTACACAGCTAGATTCCACTAAATCATGCAACTTTAGAAGCTAGTAAAAGTTTTATTTTTGAGGATTGGCTCAAGTTTTTCGAGACTAAAAAAGACTAATCCCGATCTCCTGATCGCATATTTTTCTGAATATTAGCTGATAGCAAAATAAATATGGCCCTATGCTGATTGTTATTGTGTTTATGAAGTTTTATGACCTCATTTGCAGTGCTCATCTTATGGGAAACAATACGGATCAAACTAACTTTATTATCCCTCGAGGGAAATTTGTATGAGTGAGAAAGTAAACAGTGTATGTCCTGATCAAGTTCTTTTTGTGCCAAAAAAATATCGCCTACATAGTAAAAAATATTTATATCCACAGTAGCTGAAGATGTGATTCATTAGAGCTTCTTCCCTCACAGATATAGTGTATATGAGTACAGTCTCTGGCTGCAGAGAGCACATCCTGAAAACCCGACAACAGCCAAATTTAGGACCCCTCTGAGTTCAGACGCTGTCCCTGTGCCTGCGTGGGTTTTCTCCAGGTCCTCCACCTTCCTCCCACAGCCCGAAGATGTGCAGGTTTGATTATCAGACGACCCTGAATTGCTCCCTGGTGTCACCGTAAGTCTGAATGAGTCAGCCCTGTGATGAACTGGCGACTTGTCCACGGTGTACCCCGCCTCTCGCCTGATGTCAGCTGGGATCGGCTCCAGCCCCCGCGACACCCTAAGGACAAGCAGTTAAAAATAATGAATGGACAGTGTAATTTTCATCACACGGTGAAACGCTGGCACTATACAGCCCGGCTGTCGTAAAGGAGAAGCTTTACAGCACCAGCAGGCTGAGGTATACCGAACAGTAGGGTACAATAAAGACAGGATTAGCATTTGGGGGTTTATTTTGCTCATTAAGCTAATCCACATTGGCCCATTACCAGTCCTTAGTACATTTTGTGGGTGTTTACTTGTTGTTTGCCAGTTTTTCCAATGAAATCTTTCAAACTGGCGTTGACATTCAGTGTTATTGAGGTCAAGGGTTGTCTTTATCTGCAAGGTAGCCCCGTACCACTTCTCTAAACCTAAATACTCTGCTGCTATAATAGTCCAGGCTCTTCTGGAAAGGCTTTTTTGGAATCTGGCAGCAGGGATTTGCCCCAATTCAGCCATGAGAACATCAGTGATGTCGAGTGATTCTGTAGCACCGGGCTCCCAGTCGTCGTTCCAGTTCACTCCAAACGTGTTGTTAGGAAAACCATTTATTTATGGACTTGGCTTTGTGCGTGGGGGACGTTGTCATGCTGAAACAGAAAAGTGTTTTCAGCTGCCATGAAGTTGGAGGCTCATTATTCTCTAAAAGACAGGTTTTCTAAGCAGAGGCGGGCCTCCCAACAGTCTATGGTTGGCTTGGTGAAAAACAGAACAAAAAAAACAAAAACAAAACAAAACACGACTTTAGTTATTTAAAAAGTTAAAAAGATAGTTCAGAGATACACTAGTGTGTCAGGAAAAGGACCCAAATATAGACTACTAAGGTGCAGAACAATGCTTTAATATCGCAAAATTGAAAGCTGACAGGCCGTCTAATAAGCAAACGAGAACGAAGATGAACTGACACTCAAACCAACGAACACAGGGACCAAACACAGGCACGAGGAGAGGGGAGAATTACAAAATAAAACAGGAAATGGAAACAGGAAATTAGCATCCAGGAATTGAGTTAAACTAAGGAAGTAAACTAACAGAGGTTGATTCACCTTCTCCAAACTATGTCTGAGGGGAGGCCTGAAGTCTGAGAGTAAAAAGTTCTAAAATATAACTGCATGCTGTTAACAATCCTCTCTGAGCTGCACTGAACGCATACAGGGATTGTACATGTCATTTGTGCAGCTGTTTATAGTTTAATACTCATTTTGAATGACTCATTTAGAGTGATCGATCGATCAGCGTGCTGGAAGCACATGTTAGGAGTGTGTGAACACAGTGCCCGCCAGCATTTTCCCATTAAGTATTGGAAAATGTATTAATACAACTGTAAACATGTCATTTTTAAAGTTTTAAGTTTTAACACGTGCTTCCAAAACACACCCTTTTCTTGCACTTTGGTGCCTCTGTGTATGTGTGTGTGTGTGTGTGTGTGTGTGTGTGTGTGTGTGTGTGTGTGTGTCAATGAGGCTGAATGCATCTGCAAGATCACACAGAATTGATTAAGAAAGCACCATCTTGCCACTGATGAATTCTTAATGGATTTCGATGCCTTCTGGGAGCCACCACACGTGTCTGCTGGCCTATAAACAGAAAGCCAGGAAGAGGCTGGGGAAACACACACACACACGCACACACACACACACACACACACACACACACCATACAACTGGTTTGTGATAACACATCTGAAATGAGTTGTAAGAGCCCGAGATTACAAGTTAGACCGACTTGATGAATGTTAACGACGTTACGTTGCGATAAGGATCAAGACTCTGGATTGAAAAGCGCTGAATTGGCTGGAGTGAAAGAGCCCTCGAGATATAATTATTGTGTCAGCGCAAGAGACTACATCATAAAGTCATGTGATATTCAATTAAGGGAGGCCTCGAGAGACTGTAGAGGAGAATCAATGCAATCATTGCGACTGGAAGGGATCATAAATCGATGGCAGAAGTCCATGACAGTCCTGCAGGACCGTAATACGTCTCTGTTTGAGGACAGAGTCTCCGCAGAGACGGGCTCCGGTGGCATTAACACACAGACCATTAAACGCCAATTACAATCCAATTACCACACAATGACATCATCAAGAGAGGCATCCTCGTCGGGGGATCGATGCATGTCAGTCACCGTAGGGATGCTGAGACTACTCAGGTGTCACACAAGGAAGGTGACACCATGACGAAGACCACAGATAGATAAAGGAACATCTGTATCCTGCCAGAAACTCAGTGATAAAAACCAAAAACCAGCGGGGTTTATTAATCCTCTCAAGAGGCACACAAACAGCATACAAAGCAATGTGTGTGTGTGTGTGTGATCATGTCAGGTTTGAGCCGTTTTAATTGTACTCGCGAGGATTGAGGCGCTAATTAATCAAAGAGGAGCCGCTAAGACCTGCTATGTTAATGGGTGAGCTAATATGCGTGCAAGTTACATTTAGAGAAAATTTTCAGCTCCTTGACTCGCTCGTCGTCTGCGCGCTCTGCTTTCATCTTCACCTGTTTGCTCCTTTCTTTATTTCTCAGCCTCTCTGAAAGCACGGCTGATGTCGATATTTGGGAGTTTAGAAAAATCTGCCACATCGGCCCATCGCAATTTTTCTTGTTGAAACACAAACAAATAATCCTTGATGCAGATCCTTTAGATTATTTTTGAGTGTGCCTGAAAGAAAAGCCTTTCTTCCTGTGTCTTGCATACTCTACAAAGAAAAGTGCGGTTTAAATATCTTTTGGATAACAATGGAGCTCTGCTTCACAGTGAAAGAACATATCACACACTACTTATCAGTAGATATATTAATCAGAATGAGAATTAGAATCACTTTAATTCACCAGGTATCTGTTCCAGTAGCTTTGACATAATGCTAACGTTAACGTTTTTTTCTGCTGTGAAGTTGGACATTTGAACATGGGGACTTATGGAGACTCACTCACTTCTGGAGCCAGCCTCAAGTGGATGTTAGAGGAACTGCAGTTTCTGGCTATTCCACACTGGCTTCACCTCACATGAGTTTTCACCTCATTGAGATTCAGAAACTCTCAGATTCATTTGAGCTAACCATCTTAACTGTCTCGGGTCTTGAAATATAAGATTTGCCAAAGTCAGCAGGCTGGAGCTGTAATTTAATTATCAGATCAGATCTGAGGCGTGTCGGGGAAGTTGATCGCGTACATCCGGTGAGTTATTATCATTCCATAATATCGGCCTGGCTGATTTTGATATATCAGAAACATGTTGTCAGAGGATTACTAGTGAAAGCTTTGAGTACGACGTAAATATTTTCATCCAGGCTTTTCTTCTCTGCAGGATGCCTCATGAGACACTGCTCTGAGTCATAATTCCAAACAACAATAAAATAAAACATTAACACTGAAGTTCTCCAATGATTATCCAAGTACACTCAAAATTAACGAAAAACTTGAGTGTGTTTGGCTCCCATGCGTCGCTTCTCTCAGTTTCAGTTTAGTTTATTTAAGTGGCTCATTTAATGCAAAGTGAGCGACAAAGTGAATCCCATTCATTACAGAAGAGAAACAATCAAAACTGAACTCATTAAAATCTGTAGTTATTATTTTTTCCTCTTTCGTGTTTAATTTTTTTCCATTCAGGTGTTCAGAATTGTAATTTTTTAAATTTTATTTTATTTTGCAGAAGAAGAGTTCAGAACACAAAATTGAAAAACTTTCATGACCTGAAGGTTAAATCAGTCAATCAGCGACACGGAGCGTCAAAAAAGTTGTGAGAATGTTGATTATTTCGAATCACAATCGGACATTGCAGTTTAAAATTTAAAATTAAACGCAGTAATTGACTTATTTTGTCATAGAAAGTCACTCGTATGGCTTATTCTCTCTTCCAGAGTCGCCTGACTCAGTCTTCCCATGACGATAACTGAACACTCTTCTTCTCTTTGATTTCTCCTCACCTGGAGGCTACAGGAGGGCGGCAGGGATTTAAAGGAGGGATCGCTCTGATGCTTCTTGAGCAGAACTGGAACCCCGCGTCGTCTCTGTAATGGGCTGGATGATACTTTCGTATCAGTAGCTTTTAAATGTGCACCTGCAGCGTTTCCGCGCGTCCCGCTGAATGAATGAATGCGACACGTTCTCGGGCTCTTTTCTTTTGCAGGCTCGTCTCCTTGATTTGCCTCCTCCTGTGATTTAATATTATCCCCCTCTCATCTTCTTTTGTCCTGCCTTTTCCTTTCATTCCTTTATCACATTCATCACGGCCTGGGTCATTTACAACAATTAAATAGGTGTCAAATCCCAACCCGGAGCACGCTGCAGGAGAATATTAAAACTTCCACACTTCTGCTCTTTTCTTCTATTCTGTTTGTTCTCATACTAACCTGTCTCCTCTTTGTGAACCCTCTCTGTCTTTATCTCTCTCTTCTAAACTCACCTCCCTGCACCGCTGAATCGTGGGCGTCTACATTAGTGTGATTGCCATGAAAGCGGCGATATGAGGGAAGCATGTCTGGATGAGGCTGAATAATGGCACTTAAGAGCATTAATGGCTCAAGCTTTTTCACTCTGCCTGTCGCCGATGATTGCTGCACCCTTTAGTTAACCGTGCATTGCACTGTGTGGAGGAAGGAGCGTGTTAAATATTTCAGAACTTCCAGTCAACACAGGTAAAAATATTGTTGGAAACCTGGAAGAGCCCTCGACTTATATCTCATGATAAAAGTGACTGTCCAAAATACTCTCTGCTGAAAAATAAAGTTGGAAAGGAGGCGGTGAGGCACAGAACTCATGAACCTCGGTGATCCAACATTTGCTGCATTAACAGGCAGAATACTGAGTAAGAAGTGATCGTGGAGAGCCGTGTGCCATCATTTGTAGCAGTCTGGTGTCGATTACAGGTGATTTAATGAAGGTGAACACGGTGGACGGTCGGCATTTCTGCACTTCTTGAATTGTTGGCTGCAGATTGATCCATCCTGTTGCCTTTGCATGGCCGCAGGGATTTAATGAACTGAAGGAGAGGCTCATACTGCAAGAATCACCCATAGACATTCATAAATAATACAAAATGTACATATTTGATGCAGATTTCAACACATGTACTAGTTGGAGAGTGTTTTCTGTTATTCCTCTGAGTATTTATTGCCAGTGAAGTGACTTTGACATAATTTCCACCAAAATACCAACAACATTTAGTACACTTTGTCTCCCACCTGTTCGCGCCTCTCCTACCGCCTGACGGGAAAAGCCGATTAGAGCTCGCCGCTCATTGCAACGCCACAAAAACAGACCCCTAAGAGTCTGCAGCTGCCGTAGTTAGCAACTCTGTCACAGTGGTGGCTAACTGCTGATATTCATAACGTTCACTTTGTTAAGTGTGGTGGCATGCTAACATTGGCTAAGTTTCAACTGAGGCCAAAGGGAATGTGATGTTTTAGGGTTAGAATGACCTATTTGAGGAAATTTCAATTATCTGGCATTAAAAATTTGAATGTTTCAAAGCTTTATGTTTGCAGGTATCAAAGTAAACAGATGGAAAGCTGAGTATGGAAGCAGCAACCGTCCTCAAGCAGCCTCATCTTTTATCTTTAGTGTCTTTCTAATGGAACATAATTTCAGTCATCACCAAAACACACATTAGAATGAATTAAAGCTGCAATTAAAATCTAATGTCTTGTGGAAAAAAAAAAAAAGACTGCATGTGTAAAGAGAAGCTGGAAGCAGCAGGTGGTTGACGAACTCTGAGTAAACAAGAACATCTTCGGTCCGACTGCACAATGATTTGTTTGTTTGACTGCTCGCTCTCTCGCTCGTGGGCTCTGCTGGTCATTTTTTTTGTGCAGACAATGTCATAGTGTTCCAGGAAATAAACAAAATAGGTACAGAAATAATAATAATAATAAAAAAAAAGTAATAGCACTAAATGAAATTGGTTTGGCACTGACACTGCTTTGAAGTGGCCCTTGACAATTTGTAGTGCTGTCAATTATTTAAAGTGTTTCCTGTTTGTTGTGCCGTAATTATTCAGGATAATAAAAGGCCGTGATCATCCATGGAAAAGTTACCGTTCTTTGCTTGTGTCTTTTGAAACTGCGATCTTGCACCATCGCCGCGCCCTTTTAATTTTTACGTCCTGTCCTGGGCGACGTTTTGTTCTTATAATGGCAGCTCTGCTCCGCTGGAGGGGAAGTCCATTAAATATTGTCCGGGTTAAATTCTCTGGGCATAGCTTGTATTCAGGAGGCATGCTAAAGTAAGTGGAGACTGATGTTTAATTACTCATGCAGTGACACAAAATGCATAACGTGAGGTATTTTGACCATTGCAGTGCGTTTATATTTGCTCCCATGACTGAATCCTGAGCCTTCACTGTATTATCACCCCCTTTTTTCTCTCTTTTCTCCGTCTGCTTTACTTTCTCCATCTCTCTCTCTGCTCACTGTAACTGTCACAAAACTAATAAAGCTTCAGTGGAGGCTGGACGGGCCACCAAAGAAAAGAGCAATCACCCCCTGTTACCATCCAATCAGCCAGGGTTCAATAACTTGGAATGTCTCATATCACATCAGCGCTCGGTTCAATCTGCCGGGAGAGACGGGACTTAACCTTCTGCTCTGCACATGCACGCACACGAACTCGCCTGAACGCGTTCGACTGCACACCACGATGCATATGACAGCTGATGACCGTATTTACAGTATTTCTGAGAGAACAGCAGATGTTGGATCACGTGTTTTTATGTATTATGCAGAACCTGCTGGATGTATTGATGCTTGAGGTGAAAATACGAAGAAAGAGCTCAGCATCAAGACTTTATTAAAAAGAAGAAATACGTGCATAATTTATTATTACATGAAAAAACTGTATTACTTGATCACTTTGGACTGATAGTCTTTATGAATGTTTCAGTGATGCTTAGTGTCCTTAAAATGGATTATAATAAAACATGTAGGAATCTGGGTCTTTCACATGGGGCAGTTTTAATCATTTAAAAGATATGAAACCATTTGTTCATGCACCCTATGTATGTATGTATGCATAGATATCCTTCAAGAACACTAGCATGCATTGCTTTGGTTGCCATGGTTTCTGCACCCACAGTGCACTCAGAGCCCGTGGGGTCCTTTGAGACATCCGACTGAAATCTAAATCCAAGTCAAATGAACCCCCACAAACTCCAAGCAGAGTTGTTATTCCCTGATTGTGCTTGCTGCGGTTCAGATGTGGAATTTAAAGCTGCACTAATCAATATTCTTATATTAACAAAAGATCAAATGACTGTGTAATATGAAAGATGTGGCTCGGTGATGAGCCTGCGATGAATTCCCGCCTCTTCTCTGCAGCCCTCCGAGCGACTTTCAGCTCATTGTTTTGGTTTTATGGCCCTCAACGTGATTGTTTTAGTTCAGTCTCACTGCTCTCATCAACCTCCTTTTACCGTTCACAGCAGGCGGCTCAGATGAACCCACTGCACGTTACCTGCCAAGCACAAAAGAGGCTGGCAAAGTTAGCGATTAGCTGGTGAATATAATATAATGGAGCGATTAGCATCTTAAGAGCCGGATATTTCCCTCAGGAGGTGGTGGAGACCAAACACGGAGCTAAAAATAGGGCGAATATTGGATTTAAATTTGTCAGGCAGACTTCAAATGAATGATAACGCTGACCTGTGTCTGCTGGATTCATTAGGAGGCAACTATTTCTATCACGTTAGCAAATTAAACTTGATCGTGATAATATGTCAATGCTGTGTCAATCCCAAGTGTCCAAAAAACCAAACAACAATACATAACCTTAAAGGATTTCTGTCTGTTTTAGTACAATACTCAAATGATGTGCACTGAAAGAGTCTCTAAAGGCGTCAAATACTTCCTCATGTAGTACACACAGGCATTAGTTATACCCACTTCTAAATCCAGTCTGAGGTGCATCATTCAGATGTGTTCTGTGGGCCGATTTTGTTTTTCTAGACACTGGCAAAGGCGTGACATAATTGTCCAATTTTCCTGAGTGGATGGAGTAAAAAAATAAGGAAGACTTTACCCAAAAAGCATAATTATGTGGTTGTTTGTTTCTTCGTCTGTGGGCCAGTATCTATTGATCTAAATCTGCATTTCTTCTTCTGTGGCTAACGTTGATTTCATAATGATCCTTTCTCGCTGAAGTCAGGCGGCAGAATGTGCAATTTTAGGCAAGCAGCACAACACAGGGTGTTTCTTTTGCTGGACAAAAAAGGGGATAAATTGAGAATATACTGACTTCTCAAGGAACCACAACACCGCCGCATATAACGTTTGTATAACGTAACCTTACAGACCAGACACACAAGGTAACGTTTAGGCCTTGTTCAGACCAAATCAGGCGGGGTTGTGCTGAACGTAACCGCTATTAAACAATCAGACAATAACTTTTTTCACTAATTCACAGTCTTTTTCGATATGGGTGCTCCCTCACTCTCATTCACTGTCTATGTCGCATGAACTCCACCTGATATTGACCAGTTTCAGCAATATTTTAGGCCGAGCGTGGAGCCATCCTCGGATCAGCCACCATAGTGTGACGTCGGGTTGTGTTTCTCTAACAGTTGAGTCTGGATTTAACCCAAATCAGTCCCTGACAGTGCAGTGTCAGTTTTAATGACGTGGGACGACACAGGTGATAAAGTATAAACTCTTGATTTAAGTAACAACATTATCTTTCCTGCCAAAACAGTAATGTAGTCGTGTCTCCACCTCTTTATTTTGGACGTATTCTTTCACCTCATTGTTCTTGCTTATCATACGCCTCAAAAAAGTCAGCGCTGACCTTCAAAGACAAGTCAGTTTCTCCATCTGCTTGTATTTCTCTCTTCCTTCTCGCTTCCTTTCCTCATTTCTCTCTCTCCCTCTCTCCTTCTCCCTCTCCTGCTCTGTAGCTGACAGTCTGTACAATTCCCATCTCTCAGTCAGATCCTCGGTGGCAGACTGTGCTCTGTTCAACCCTTCTCCTACCAGCTCTAATTGGAGTGTGGACAGGGCTATTAGCGTGTTAGCGCTCCCATCTGATAAAGGTCAAACTCCCCTCTCCCGAACAGGCAGCCGAGGAAAGGTGGGCAAGGCGGGTGTGTATGTTGGCGTGTGTGTGTGTGTGTGTGTCTCTGCTTATTAAGCTTCACCTTTAGGCTTCAGTGAGAGGAGAGGAAGCCTCTTTCTGATGGCTGCTAAATGCCTTGCCAGCCCACTGTACTCTGGGAGTTGACCTTCTCCCGCGGGAAAGTCCAAACATACACACACACACACACACTTACCCCCACACACACACACACACATATATAGACGCAGGGTTTTGCGCTGTGATTATGAAGGTGCTGTGCAGGTGCTTGGCTGCTGTCAGATTACGGTAATTTGCTCTCCAGGATGATTTAGTGTCCACTGTGCTGCTGCTCATTACGGCCACGGAGACTGAGAGAAAGCAGAGAGGAGATGATTTATAAGAATTTAAGCGGGGCGCAATTGAATTTAATGCAAATCAGATTTGAACTTAAACAAGGTTACATGGAAGTAACAGAGTGTAACTGTTTAGAAAAAGTCAGGTTGGAGGGGAAAATGTGCGTTTATGCATGAGAAGGAGTGTGGGACTACTTTTTGAGGTGTACAGTTCACCCTGTGATGTTTTTACAGTTTTATTAAGCAATATTCAACATTTCAACTACACCACATTTTCAAATACAAATTATGAATAGAGATGCTGGTGATTAAAATAACATTGTGTAACTTTTCTACCATAAAATGGCAGATTTTAAATCCTGTTGTGATTCTGGTGAAACTGGATCATATTTTATGGAGAAAATGTTTTCTGGTTTTCCCTCTGATGTCCTCCGGCTGCTCTGCCTCAACTCTCTGTGATTTACAGAGTTTCCTGATGGACAGTGAAGTAAACTGCTGCCAATTGTGGTTGTTTGTTAGCTGAGGTGATCGTACTGTGAGCTCAGAGCACCGGGGGAGCGTTGGTGTTTGTGCCACCAGGAAGATGAGGTTTTCAACACCAGGATGCGATGGGCGAAATTCAGTCAGGGAGCAGTGCTGGTGTTGTGCCAGAACAGGAGCTGGGTAAGCATGCGATGTAACCAGGCTCAGCAGCCTCTATGGGCTTAATGACAGAGGCGAAAGACTGAAGAGGAAGTTGACGGGGGAAGCTGAGAAGAAAAAAAAGAGTGTGACCGAGCAAGAACCCGCCGGACAAGAGCAAATCTGGCTCTTCCCAAAGTTGTCAACTTGCTAATTTTTGATCATAAGTAATAAAATCATGACAATACAGCTGTCCATATACCATCCAAATAAAACGCTCTGCTCTCACTGTTTGATAGCAGCTTGTAAATTCAGGTTTGAGAGATCCGTCTTGCCTGATTTGTAATCTCAGTGCCCTTGACTTTGCCATGAAAATCATGTGATTCTTGTTGTTGTGTTTTTCATATTATTTATCCTCTGGCCTCTGTGTGACACGTACCCAGCTTGACCTTATGCAGTATTCAGGTTGTGTACAAACAAAGATGTCATTTGGAGTCATGCTCATAATGTTTCATGTCAGCTACACTTCAGTTAACTCGAGTTATTGATGCAGCCACATGGTGACGCTTGGCCAGTTAAAAGGCCAGAATAAGAGACTTCAGTACTGAGTACTATTTTTGTCCCTCAGTGAGGGACAAAAATTGCCTCCACATTAATACGCTAAACCTACATTAAGCCATCACTTTATTTTTAGTTGTTTTATCATAATTTTCCATTTCAGACACACTCACACAAACAGACTGTGCTGTTACGATACCTGGAAGAGGCCACCCTGCACCTGCACCTGCAGTGAATTTGGCTGCTACGATGGACCAGTACCTCATTAAAAAAGCTCCAACTGTTACCAAAAAGCAAATCCTGGGCCATCACCGATGCCATCCCAACCAAATAACATGCCAAAGAAAGTTGGGAAAATGAGGAATAGTAGACCGGCTTTGTGTTGAAGAGGCGATTAAGACGACTCTTGTAGAAAACAGACTTGGACAGATAAAAGCTAAAACATGCCGAACACAGAAACTCCAAACAGGGCTGGATGAAATAAAGCACTGCACTATGGACTATTAAGAGCTGAATAAAAGCCTGAACTGTCTCCTGCTCTGTGTCACACATACATGCTTGCACTTGGGCTCATTTCCATTAAAAACATCAACATCAAGTGTAATAAGGTGTAACTGAACTCTTAAACCACTTTTGTCAAATGAAAACATGTATATGGGAACTTAGTATGTGGGAACTGATTGATTCAAGTCCAAATATTAATATTTTAAATATGAATATTGACCTCCCTCTACAGGTCCAAACTTTGCTATTGCTTCGTGACCAACAAAATAATCAAGGCTTTAGTCACACTTTAGATTTCCGACACAGAGCGAGATTGTTTTGTCCTCTCCTTTCAAGGTGAAGGATGAAATTTGAAACACAAACCTCTCTCTCAATGCCAACATGGATGAAAAGACATTGAAGTGCTCTGAAAAAGAATGTGAACATCTACGAGTCCATGCAACTGAACAAATGCCATCCGCTGACGATCATGATATCAAAATGCTTTGGAACGTCTCCTAAACAGACTTTGAGCTGAGAT
Source organism: Protonibea diacanthus (assembly GCA_028641955.1). NCBI lineage: Eukaryota > Metazoa > Chordata > Actinopteri > Sciaenidae > Protonibea > Protonibea diacanthus. Next base: position 19,670,626 of record CM053992.1, read on the forward strand.
TGTTTCGTCAGTACATCCACAGTTGTTTTGTAAGTCTTGGGTGGTGACAGCAGAATATACAAAAGTAAGGCAGATTAAGGAAAAGCAGTGAAGGATGCTTAACATCCTCCCAAGAGGATGGGCTGTGAGAAGTCCAGATTCTCATCTAGGACACTTTTGGTGGACGAGATTTCCCATGAAGTCTAACAAAACACTTCAGGTTGGTCTCAGTGTTTGTTTGCATCACTTGTCAATTCCCCTAAGTAGCCTGTTTTTTTTTTTTTTTGTTTTACTACCACCGTAGAAAAGCAGACACCTAGTTTGCTTGCATTTGTATTATTTGACACTTTACTGCACAGCGCAAAGGCTTGCATGGTGTTCGCCCCACAGGAGATGAGACAGATTGTCAGGAGGTGACAAGAGCAATGCTGTTAAGATATTTGTACTGATGTGAAGAGCATTGTTATCTCTCCTCTACTGACAACAAGCTTTGGAGTTATATTTTCCCCAGCTATCTGTTGAAACGTCTCTATAATGAGATCGACTGGGAAAAGAAAAAAACCCATATCTGGAAAAGCTCCCAAAAGAAGGTGGTGGTGGTGGTGGTGGGGGACAAGAGGTACAAAGACCAGTGACTGTTGTACCAAGAGACAGTTGATTCCCAGGTAACGGAGGAGTCTGACATCTCGGAGAGGAGAGAAAAGGACTGAAAGACAAGTGGCAAACTTTGAAGAAATAGCCTGAGGGTTTTGTATAAATAGCAGTTTGCACATAACTAATCCAAACGGGCATCTGAGGGAGACACACAGTCCAAACTCAAGTACTCAAGAAACACCACATATCTGAGAAATCTCACGGTGTAAAGGTCTGATCAGGTGTTACTTCAATACAAAGAGAGAGCAAGAGTCAGAAATTACACAACGTAGGAAACCCAAGAAAACATACAGCAACAAAGAAGGAAACAACACAATGCAACGCAAAAAAAAAAAACATATTTAAACAGATTACAGCTGATAAATACATGAACTGAAAAGATAAACCACAATTAATTTCACAGTATCAAGAGAGGAGTCTTGCATAGCCACAGTTAGCTGTCCTATTATCATTCTAGCATAGGTTCGACTACGACTTTTCATCTGGATAAAAGAGAGAAAAAAGGCAGCAAACCAGGTGAGAATTTAACGAGTTTGTGAATATAGAAGCTTGAGCTGTCAGAATATAAAAAATGACAGTGAATTTGTTTTTCCTCAGACGGTGGAGTGAGACATCGGACTTCATGCTGTAGGAACAGGGGAGTGATAAAGCAAAGAAAAGTATTACTTGGTGCAAAAGTCAATAAAAAAAGGCTGCAGAAAATAAAATATTTCATTTGGAGGCACCAAATGGGAAACAACCTCCCTTAGAGTGTGCTCATACCACCAATCAAAGTTTATTTTTTTAAAACACAGAGTGGAGTTCAACAAAGAAGTGATTGATGTCGTTCAGCAGAGAAAAGTGAATCTGCTCATTTCCATACCTGCTGTATGTTGTAGAAAGTTAGAAGTCTTCTGAAAGTGGACAGAGGATGAAGTGCTGTCCAACCACGTCTGAAGTGTTTATATGTCTGAATGGCCACGCTCGGATTCAGGCTGAAAATCTGAGTCATAAAGAGGGGCAAGATATTCGAGAGGACATAACAGTGCACTTTCAGACCATTTCTACTTGAAGTTTTTGAATCATTGGGCACAAGTGACGCATGAATTGACATGATTGTCAGATTTCCGTTCAGAAAAACTGAAGAACTGAGAACTTTTCAAACACAGGAGATGAGCTGAACTTTCAAAGGGACACTGTGACACCATGATGAAGAGAGACTGAACGTTAATCAGAAAAAAAAAACAGGAATACTGAGATAAATTGCTTGAATGAGGCGCTATCCATCACTACAAAACATGACATAATAACTACCCTCAGTGGCATACAGTTCAAGATCATATATCACATTTGGTGACTGCGAGCTAATCTTTTCCACATAACTATAAAGATGATCAGTGAGAAGTGACATTTGATATATTCACCCTGTGTCCACGCTGATAGATTACAGTGATCTCGGGCAACACCAACAACATGTAAGTAATGAACGAAAACAGATTTATTTCTTAAGTTCAAAAGGGTCCAGTGTGGAAGATTTGATTTATTGTTAGAGGAGGAATATAAAGTTTATAAGATGAACAATGGAGGACAAACATGAGCTGAGAGACTTGATCAGTTTCAGACAGTTTATTGTAGTCACAAGGAGAGCAGGTGATCCAGGGGACAAGATGTCCGGGGCGGCGCGGAGCTGCTGGTGGCAGATTTCCGAGGTGCAGGAGGCATTGAGGTATGGCCCAAGGACAGACAGCGTTTCCACAAGGAAAGCAAAAAGAGAGACTGTATGATCTGGTGGAGTCTGGGGGATAGAGCTGGTCTTTTATACTGCAGCGGATTGATTGGTGAATGAGGAACAGGTGGTGAGGCAATCAGGTAGGTGAGGGTGAAATTGGATATCATGCCCAATGGCACATAAACAGAGACCAACAAGATAGACAGAAACAAAGGGGATGGAAAAATAATAGAAAAAAGAAAAAACACATTGAGGAAGGAGGTAAACAGCCTCTACATGACTACAAGAATATTTCAGAGGGAGCCCGATCCATACCTCCTACATTATCAGTACTGAGCATGTACAACTCCCAACGGAGAGGATGAAGTAAGATGGTCCATTCATTAGCCATTTGTCTAATTAAGAATGACTTGTATGTACAGCACACCTACTATCAGATTTCAGATAACTTACTTATTGCAATCTTGCTTCCTTTTCATCTCTGTTTGGAGTTGCTGATGCAGATTGGACAGTGACAGGTCCTCTTCATGTTGAACCAACTATATTTCTACAGTAGCCCAGAAAGGACAAACCAAACACAGACTCTAGATTGGGCCTTTCAACTTTTTTCATGTTACCTGCAATCTGCAGCTTCACTGCTATACTTTAGGCTTTAACTCTATCCACTTGTATTTTTGCTCCATTTCTTTGCAGATGATGTTAGATGTTACATTTGAACCTAAATCCAAAATTTAATTTGTGAAGGTCATTTTCACACTTTTAGTTCAGTTCATTTGACTGCATATAAAGATGGCTGGCACATCTCCACTTCCTCCCACTGTACAAAAATGAATGCTATGGTATCGAGGTCCCGTCTGACTCAATCGTAAACAAAGCTTAGCTGTCAATCACGACGTGAAACTCACTGTTTCTAGCATCACATAACTAATTAAAAAGTCTTATCAGAAAAATGAATACTTGATCCTACATCAGCTGAAGAACTGTCTAAAATGTCACAAACCATGTTTGGGAAAAGATTTTTGAGATGTACTTTAATTTTTGGGGTCAGATCTGCTAATATGGGTGGGCAGGGTTTATGATCACGGTGGATCAAGATGTTTTGGCTTCATTTTGAGGGAGTTGTCATGTTTTGGGGTCTATCTTCATGTTCAATAAATGTTGCCTTTTAATTCTGGTCCATTTTGTTGTCACTGACTTATTACAAACAAGGAAGTGCACCAATCCCTTTATTCCTTAAATGAAGCATTTTATCAAGCTTATATGTGTTATTAAAAGTATTTAATTCTAAATTCCCAGTGGTCATTTGTTATTCAGGCTGTTACAGTGTGAGAAAAATATCTACAAATATCAGCAAGAAAAGGATTTTGCAGTCGTGCATCATATTCTCAGATGTACAAGTGCTGAGGCACGAATCATCTTTCTGTCCTTCCGTGCTAAATCGTGCTGGAAAAAAATATTTCCCGAGTGGGGGCCTTTAGTCCAAAATCTTGTCAGGTGTGGTGATCCATTCGGAGGCCCCTGGCAAGAAAAAAAAAAAAAGTTGGAGAACCCCAGGTCTAATTGATCATCAGTCACTGCAGTGGGTCCATCCCCTGTAGTCGCTTTTCAGCACTTCACTTCAGTTCTCAGTATCTCTCTCTGCCAGCAGGCCCGGGATAGAGTCATTACAGGCAGACAGAGAGGCTCGGAAATGACTGGTCTAAATCACCAACTCACCTGGAGCACTTAGTGATAAGCTGTGAAAGGGATGGAGGTGTGTGTGTGTGTGTGTGTGTGTGTGTGTGTGTGTGGGAATGACAGAGAGGGAGAGTGAGAGCAGTGACACATTTCAACAAATGACTTCCGATTCACTTTTTCCTACTTTTCTCTGCAACCTCTTTCCTCCTCTGTTTCCTGCTTCCAGTTTACAGTCAGTGCTTCATCTTACGATGTCTCCTCAGACAAAACTCTTCATGGAAATGATACAAATACTCTAAATAAAATGAACTGAGCTGTGCATTTAGCCATTGCACAGGTTGTTGTGCTTCTTTTATCTTCCTCTTTTGTCTCCTGAACATTTATTCATTGTTTAATGCTCCCCACAGTTTCTGTACATGGGTGCATATACATTTTCAGTGATGTGTGTGGATTTATTATGCGGAAAATGCTGTATGCTAACAGTTTATGGCAGTAGTTTGTCTTAAGAATACCAACATAAATACGGCACATTCCCACTTTACTGCGCTATATTCCCTGAATACAGAACACTTATTTAACGACAAGCCATCATCCTCTTGTCTTGTCTCAAACAGGAGAGAAGTTAAAGGCCGCAGTGATGAAATATGTAAGAAATATCCTAACAAATCACTGTCCTATGGAAGAATGTCAGCAATAAATATTAAATATTAATAACTGCAGTCAGTTTCTTGTAAGAAGTGTCAAATAGCCTGAAAATACTCCAAACAATTTGTCATATCTCTTGTTTCATGTAAAAGAAAAGTGACAAAGCAACAACAGAATGTAGCGATGTTTCAAGCTGAGCTGACGTATGATTTTAGTGTATGTTGAGTTATCGCACGACAGCTTCTATGCTCATATCTGATCTGATCTATTTGTCAATTAAAATATTAGAAATAAAAAACATGCAGTACTCCAATTTATAGAGGATCTTTTTTACATCAGTCATGTAGGAAAAATCAGAGCTGCTCAAACAGCCAACCAAAATTTCTGACATGCCAGAAATCCATCTTACGTTCCAACATCCAGATTGTTGATGGTAATTAATTTCCTGTGACTGGCTTGAGGTCGCGTCGCCCTCAAAGTGAATGTCAGACGATCCAATCTGCCTAAAATCTGTCCAGAACCTAAAATGAGCGAGTGGGATGAGTTCAGGGTTAAATCAGGCTTAATCTGTACTGTGTCTGTCCAGGTTTAGATAAAGCTGTTTTGATGAAAGTAGATATTGTAGTGGCATCAGATAATTGCACTATGATATTTAATTAACTCACTGAACCCAAGTTTCTCTCGATAAATGTCCATAATTTCATGGATATTTTTTAATGTTTCTGATGCATGAAATAAAAACTAGGAAATTAAATGTGTGTATATTTTAAGAACTACATTAAACATAAGCCTCTCATTTGTTGTCCTGTAATATGGCTGATTTCTAATTAAATTGAACAATTTAATGGAGTATTTCCCCGTCAGTTAGACATTAGTCCTTGTAAATAATGACCTTCACCATTTGGCTGTTTCACACTGGCTGCAGAACACACACAAACACACTCAAACACACACCAGAAAGGTTATCTTATAGGTCAATGAAAGAGGTCAGTCAAAGTTCTCTTTCTTTACCTTCCCAGTGCAGCACAACACTGGAATACTAATGTTTGTGCTTCCGTGTGCACTCAGTTACCTACTGGATTTTCAGAAGAAAACACTTAATGTGTGTGTGTGTGTGTGTGTGTGTGTGTGTGTGTGCTGGCATGGTCTATTAGCTGCCATCTTGTCAGAAAATGCTTTTAATGGTGTGATTGTGTGTGTATGTGTGCGCCGGAGCTTCCTTGTTCTGTCTAATCCGCTGCAGTTTCCTCTTGACAGGCTGTCAGCTTTGACACCAAACGAGAAGATGTGTGGACCTCCTTGTCAGCCTCTCCGCACACTTCTGCTGGTGCATCTCTGAAGTAGTTTCAAGGTTTCAAGGCACAGAGATAGTTCTTTTAAAAAGGTGATTTGTTGGTGGTGTGAAAAGTTGGAAGGGGAGACGCGGAGCGAAGGAGAGACCGAGATGGAGTTCATTGCCTCTGTCGGAGTAAGCTGAGATTTTGTCTGATTGGGCATGACGCACTGACAAGAGAGAAGCTTTAAGGTAGGAAGGCAGGCATGCCGAACAGGAAGAGGAGTCCCTCAGGATAGTAGACTCCGTCACACACAAACAAGAACAGCTGGATAAGGCAGACGTTTTTTAGTATAGCTCGACGGCCTTGGGGAGACAAATTCAGTTGTGTAACATGAAACCGATGGTGTGAAACGTCATGTAGAGGTAAAGGTCACTCTGTTACAAATCAGCTCGGATGAATGTGTGCTGACTATTAATGAAACATCTCCCGTCAGTCCTGAGGTGATGTATTCAAATTGCTTGTTTCATTTGGAAGAGCTACCAGAGCCACGTTTTGATCATTTTAGTTGACTTTTCGAGAGTTCAATTGCCAATTTTGTTGGCCTGGTTGATTTGTTCTGTTGAGACAACTAAAAGAACAGAAAGTACAGTTAAGAAACCTTCCACTTCACGCCAGTGTGACTAGACGAAATAGTATATCGTCTCCACACGACTCAACGACTCTGAACATCCATTCTAGCTGTCGGCTTTTCAGGCTATTTTGTAGCTGGATAAAATTTGTAGCTCCCTTTAAAATAGGAATGAGGATAGTGATAGTGAATTATATGCCACCTTTGCATTCCTAGTATTGAAGAAATGTGAAAAAGTGTCCAGAACACCAAACAGCACATAAAGCTTGTTGTTTCTGGGCACTGCTTTCGCCAGGTTTTTTATTTCCCCTTAAAGGAATTGATGATGTGACCCTCACTCTCTTCCATCCAAAGCTCTGCAAACCTGAGACCAGGTGACTTCACCATGCTGCAACTTTTGCTTGTAATGTTCTAAAAGTCTTGTAAATCTCTGCACTGGCCTTAATACTACAGCAAACGCTCCTTGAGCAGCTGCTTCGTCAGACACAGAAGATCAACTGGTGTATTTGTTTACACTGCAGCAAAAATTCTGACTTTATGAGGACACGGTGATGTTGGCTTCCTTGCTTGCCTGTCGCCTGTCTTCCTCTGGCTGATCCTTTTTGTTCCATTTGCGAAAGTTAAAAATGACAAAAATGAGCGTTGTCTTGTTTTGTAAACCAATTTATGTTTCGCTATTTGAATGCTATTACTGCCAAGTAAGATGTTTCAGTGGATTACATGCAGCATTATTTTCCTGAGGATCCACCCACGCTTAATTCATGAACGTACATAGATTATACAGATACTGCAGAAATGATAAGGACCATAAATAGTACAAAAATTGGGTTTGATTCCATGAAGGACAGATTAAATGGTTAAAATTCAATAGTTAATGAGGCGAAGTGGGTAAAAATGTGTGAAGGAAAGTCTCCAGGACTGGGTATGTAGTGGGGCCCCGTGTTTGATGTTGAAAACATGGATGAGTAATGACAACGGGGAGTGTGTTGAAGGCAGACCTGTGAATTAAAAGAAAAAAAGAGAATTTCGCCCTGGAAGACATCGGCGGCTTCAGAGAAATGAGCATGAGAGACAAATCAAGTCAGCGTGACAAGGTTAAAAGAGGTAAAAATGAGGTTAACTAGATTGTAGAAGGAGCAGAAGGAATTCACATCTGTCCAATATGAAAAGAAAGTGCTGGGGGCGAGGATATTAATGATAGCGAGTTGTGAAACATTAATGAAGTCATCTATGGGAGGACGTGAATGTTGAATGTTGCAGCTGAAAATGGACGGACCAGGGTGGGCTTCTTCATCAAGTGGAACCAAGGCTCACAATTTATAGAAGGAGAAATCGAAAAAGTGACTCAGACTCAATTAACCCAGGAAGCTGGGTGAGACTGTTGAGGAAAAAAACAGGATTGCTGAGGAATTTTTCCAACCTTTATTAAGAATACGGACTTCTGCTAGTGTACGAGTATTGATTTCTTTGATTGTCTTTTTACAAAATGCACCCCATCGTAACTGTTGTTCTCCCGTCAGGACATGAACATAGATTGGCTAAAGAGAGCCTTGAAAGAGCTGAATTGGAACTGTGAGAGCCATTCACCAGAGATTGTCTATTGAATTACCCAGTGAGCATCAAAAGGAGAAGCACATGTATAAAATTGGATTTCATCCAGATGGATTAAAAGATTTTTTTTTTATTTATTTATTTATTTTTTTAAAGAGGTCATCCATTGAGGTAACCAACAAAATGCAGTCTTGGGTCGCTTCTTGTGAGATTCTGTGGATATTGACGAGTAGACAGCGTCCACAACCAATCAGGAGTGGGATGACTGAGTCCAGCAAACTTTGAAAACAGCACAAGTAATCAGAATGGATTGGAAGGACTTTAAAGACACAGCTAATTTCTTCTTCAAAGAGCTAAAGACCTTTATCGGTTAGATTGTGGGAAGTAGCACGATTGAAAGGAAAACCTAATTAAGCTTTTTACTGTGCGATTTTGCAGACATGAAGTATGGGAAGGATATTGAAAAAGGTTTGCTTGATTACAGAGTCCTTCTTTGGTGTGGGGATCTGAATGGGGGGTGGAGTGGAGGGTTTTTGGCACAACTTCATCGAAAGTACTTGCAAGGGTGGGAGTTGAAAGGGAAGTAGTCTTGAAGTATCAAAGCTTTAGGAACACTTGGGACCTTTAGGGTTATCTATGAAAGCCACAAGCTCCAAGAAGCCCTGGAGCTTTTAATACATTAAGGTTAGAGAGACATGTTGGAAGTAAGAAACAGGCAAGAAAGTTTGACTTTGTTGGCTCCCAAGTGCCAATTATCGTGAAAGTATCCGACTTTCTTGTGTCTTGTTGGTGTCCTGGAGGGGACAGTTTTCCCATGGCACTCGAGCTTTAATGTGGGTAATGCTGGATAAACCTGGAGGGGGATGACTGGGAGGAAGAGCTGTTGTTGGATTTTATGGCATCTGATCAGAAGGCATGTACATGTACTCGGTATCAGCAGCACAGGATAAAAGATGGTCTTTTTCCTGTTGTGTCATCTTGGTCAGTGTGAGCCTGTGCTGCTGGATAAACCCTGAACATGTCCCTGTGGAGATATTCTTGGCATGACTAAAGGTGAGGAGAGCCTGGCACAGACCCACAACACAGGATATCCTGTCTACCCAGAGAACATCCAGGGATTCCCCAGAATGAGCCATAGCCAGCCACCGGGGAGTTGGATGTCTGGGCTACCTTGTTTATCCTGCTGGTACCTGCTGTTAGAAACTAGACTGATGCTTGATGTTTAAAGAATGCCTTTGGGGTCTGGGTGAATCAGGTTAGGGTGGAAGTTTCAGGCCATTGCTGTACTCTGGATGTATCATCTCCAACATGTTTTGCTTTCCACTCTGTATCTTTGTGTGTAGATACTCGCTTTGTGCATAAATATTCAATAAATAAGCCCCAAGGAGCAAATTATGAGCTTTCCAGCGAAGGACTAAAACAATGGAAGTAAGAAGACAAGATGAAATAGAGGGCTCTAAAAGAAATAGACTGAAAATGAAACCAGGGAAAAGAATAGAGAATAAAAGGACAAGAGCAATTTCTTCCGTCGCTGGTGTTTTGAGAGATGAACACAGCCTCGGGGCAAACCTTCTAGAATGTTGATTTATCCGGTAACTCTCCATACAGCTAGTGCCACTTTCTGTTTCACTGCAAGCTAACAATCAGGGGTTTAACACACACTCAGTCGCTCCCACACACATTGTTCAGATGCGTACATGTACTATATGCAGTACTTGCAAGGCATCTTCAGAAAGGAGGCCAGGAGGATAGCAAGGAAAAACATTATTAGTGTTCACTCGCTTATATAAGGTGTTCTTATTTTTAACAGAACAATGGGAGAGATGTCTGTTCATTAATGTTTGTGCTTTTACTTCATTGTTTTTGTTTGCATATAAATCCATTTATCATTTTATATTATTAATTAATCAACTACCTAAAATTTGAGCTTGGTACTGACTAGCACAGAGCCACACCATAGCTGAGGGGCTAATGGCTAACATGCTTGCAAACCAGGAAAAGTCATTTACAATACCTCTCCGAGGATTTGTTCCCTGTACTGTTCACTCCCACCTGGCTTTTTGTTCACAGGATTGTACATAGTTTTATTCAATAGAGTTAATAAACACATAAAAGAGAAAAAGCTGTCCAACTTAGCTTGCTTCCTAATTAACTAGTGAGTTAGCGAGCTCATTAGCTTGGACCCATTGGCTTTCCTACAAAGAACCATCTACTCATAATTTGTCCTTTGTTGACCAGCTTATACTCCAACAGAAGTTAAATAACAACAACACAGCTAATAAATATAATAGCTACAATAACCGGCAACAGCGCTGTGTTAAAGCAAAGCGAGGCTCTGCGTTGCCCAGTTTGAGTAATAGATCTGATTTTGAAGGACTATTTTTCAAATGCAGCCTAGTTCAGTTACATCTTACCATCATCACCATACTCAGCAACACTGTGCCTGCTGTGGGAACATTCAGGTTTCTCAGATCTCCCAGGATTTAAAGTGGGAGTCCAAAACAGACGTCATCATCCAGAAGGCCCGGCAGAGGACATGCTTCCTGTACCAGCTCAGGAAGTTCAACCTGCCTCAAGGAGCTGCTGATCTAATTTTACACCACCATAATTCAGTCTGTTCTCCGTCCATCGATCACTGTCTGCTTTGGAATCGGCCACCAAACAGGACAGAAACAGACTCAAACGGACTGTCAGGACAGCAGAGAAAAGCGTCCTTCATTCAGGAATTATACACATCCAGAGATGTGAAACAAATGGCAAACACTTCTGTTTCAACAAGTTTCAAGGTAAGGTTTACCTTACATATATGTATGCGACAGATCAGGACAGTGCCTTGCAAGATGATGTTTTGTACAACAAAAGTTGAGCCTGGTTAAACTTTTTTGCTGTCAAATTGTGTCCAAACACAGCTGTTGTATAATCTCCTTGTTTGCTGAAATGTAATAGAGAGAGGCAGGTTGAAAAGTGTGGCTAATATATGCACATGTCTGATGTCAGTAGCATCAGATTTGAACCCAAAGAGTCCTTTTGATCGTGTCAGGTTGAAATTTTTTGGCCTCTTTTAGACCTGATTTAAAACCTGCTCCATCCTCAGTTCTTCACCATTCACAGAGCTTAGAGGCAAAAACTCTGACAGGGTATGTATTAAAAAAAATCTCTAATGTCAGTTTCTAAGATTATCTCCATTTGACACAGTTACCTCTCATACTCTCTTTTCCATTTGGGGCCACGGATAAGTCAAGTTCTGAACTATTACGGCCAGAACTTTAGATTTAGTTTGACAGTAATGTGAATGTTACAAAATAGAACAAAATGTGTGTTGCTATATGTGCTATGTTCTTTGATCAAAAGTCTTGACAGTATCTCTGTAGCTATAAATTCACTGTTAGTCAGGAGCTGCAGGAAGCTGGTTTTATTTTGATTAGCGCGCCTTATTTTGTCAGGAGAAACTATGGTCCCATTTGTAGATGCTGCGTGAGTGTCACTGACTTTCTTTAATACGATGAGATAACACTCTGCAGGATGTGCCATGGCTTTATTATCACTGTTATTTGTGCAGACTGTGATTTTGCCATCACTAGAGAAAGCCAGATTCTGCTCTCACCGATGCTAATGAGCGCTGCTGTACTGTTCACATCAAGGGCGATGTGAAGTTCGAGGTAAGCCTATTACATCCTCTATTGCATCCTCTTATTATCTCTAAGTAGAGTTTGGACAGCTGATTATTACAACAATTTATATTCCATCCTTCAGTGATGGTAATAATCCTTCTGAGATAGCTCAGTCAACATGTGCATGAATGCAGCAAAGACACAGGAGTGTGCAGCTCTTCAGCTGAAGTGTTTTGTGTAGCCTGAAGATATTCTAACATGCTGTTTATGTGATTAAAATACAATCACATGGGGAAAACATGACACTTATTATAATTCATCATGATTACAGTGTGATCTTATTATAGGACTGACATTAATTATAAAGTCACCAAAGAGAATACTCAATCCCTAAAGCTTTTCTACATTATGTATTCTATACCATCTCGTGTTGTAATTATGATTATCATCTATTAATGATGTGTATGTGTGTGTAGGATGTGCTTAATGAGGAGCTGCTTTCAGTTGACCGCCCCGTGTTGGAGTTTTTTCCAACTTGATGTGGCTTCAGCGGAGCACGTGAGCGAGTGTTAGAGCAACAAGCCGATGTGTCGCTGAAGAGATTAGATTCTGAGATTGTCCACATTGTTTATCTGAGGCTGGAAATCCTTTGAGTGAGGACAGAACACAGGCAGCACATCCGCTGGGTGGATGATAACACTCTAAGGCAGTGGTTTCCAACCTTTTTCCATCAGGGACCACTTTAAGTAAGCTGATGAGCACTGATGAAGTGACATAGTTACAATAACAGTTTACAGTGAATACCTAAATGGTGAACAGGTTAGTCTAAAATCAGCACGTTGGATCAATTTGAGCAGATTATTTCCTGTCAGTAGTGCATCAGAGGTGAGTTTTCTCCATCTGTGCTCAGTATTTTTTATTTTATTTTATATATTTAACATACATAATAGCAGCATGGCATCTTCCTTGATATATTTAGTGTTTTCTTCTCTCTGATGCTTGGCCATTGTTCAAACTGTTTGTTTGTGTCTTGGCTAGGCTTTTATAATAGGAGTGTCTTCTGGAGAGACAGAGGCGTGCTTGTTACTGAGTCTTGCACAGCTAGCCGCAAAACCAAACAGCAAAACAAGCATACCCATGACACAAAAACGCTAGATATTTGGTCAAAATCTGACCTTTTGACATCTGTTTATCATTATAATATCAAGATAAGGTCACAAACCAGTCACTAAATCTGAAATCATGATGGAGAAAATAGATAAAATAGTCCTGCTAAACACTAACTAACTTCTATTTTATGAGATTCCTGATAGTTAAAGCGCTGTTGCACCATCAACCACCAACAAAAACAATGTTGTTACATCCAGATGCAGTTGTTCCATGAGCTCACACCAGGATGTGGAGTGGCATGTTAACTATGCTAACAAACCAAGTCGATGTTAACCTTGTTTACTTATTTACCATCAATAAAAACAACATTACGCCACCATCAAGTATTTATATTACCGTTGCAAAGAGCACTTATGCGCATTGTGAGGCTTCACAACATGCAGAACAAAGCATAAATAAACTGATTCATATGTATAAGTCACAAGTGTAGATGCTTGTGTTTAAGAAGGCCAGCTGTTAAACCATCTGCTGAGAGAAAGAGGAAATGATCTGAGAGCTTCATATGTTGTATATGTGAAGATGGTGATGGAGATTGCTCGCTTTGTTACTCTGTATAGATTACACGGCTGTGCAACACCCAGGACTACATCCTTTCCTTATCTGTTGTAAGTGTGTGTATGTGTGTGTGTTTGGCCGGCAGGTTGAGGAACAGCATGTTCTTGTTACTTCTTTCCCAGGCACAGAAAAATAGAGTAGAATATAGTCTTTTTACAGTAAGATTTAGATGCATTTCTTTATTGAAATAAAATAAAATTTAACATGTCCAATTGGCAGTATGTAAGGTAACGTAGGTACCTTAAGATGAGGTGTGTGTGTACTGCTGCTATGCTGAAGGCATGAGGAGAGTAGACGTGTCACTGTGAATGAGAATGAGACAATTGCCAGCTCTTAATCAGCAGATTCCCCCTCCACTGCTCTTTCAACTGCGTTATTTTCAGCGCTGTGATCATCATGAAGTCCACTCTGCCTCTCTTCCAGATCTTTTCACACCAGTGTGACATGAATAATGTGAATTTTCCGAAGCCCGAGATAATGAGCAGATGCTGCATTGACTTCAGTTCAAACTGCTATTGGACAAGAACAGGTTTTTTTTTGTTTTTTTTTTAAGGCTGCTATTTTTGGACAGGGAAGTTTCTGAGACCAACTCGTAGACTGTGATCACGTGTCATCTGTCGTTGTGTCACCGTACAATGGATGTTTGTTGGGTATAAATTGGACAATGGGTGGGCACAACCACCCCCAGCTCTGTCACTGATCTGCTTTGCCAATATACATTCCAGCATATATTGTATCTATTTCTGACGTCAGAACTGGATTGTGTCCTACATACTCTGTGACCAACAAGGCTATGTGTCAGCTTCATGTGTGGCTACTTGGAACATGTATTTCTTTTATAAGAATACATGAGTAAAAATTCACCCAATTTATATGTCCTCCCTACCGACTCTTGGGCAAACTGTCCACCAGAAAACAGTCTCCATCTCAGCTGTGAGAGCCAGTTAAAATTCTGCTGTTTTTCTATGCCGATGATGTGATGAAATATCGAGCAACCCACATTGTTATTACCAACAACAGTAATGTGGAAGTATAGTGTTTTTGGCAACTTATATTGGAAAAGATCTTCAAATGTATGTGGCAAAGTCAACGCCACCTGGTCAGTCCTCCCAGCTGACCCTTCGGTGAACCGCCCTCCCCCCAGAAAACATCCATGTCTGTCATATCACTGATTGTGATTATGTGATGTGAGCAAAACAGTTGAACTCACAATGTCTTCATCGCTTTCCACTCTGAATGGCAGGCCAGGGTCTTCCTCACAACACAGTCTGACAGCTTCCAGAAGATTGCAAACGTGAGGACCCTTTGTCGGCAGAGCCGATTTCAGATGAACAATGGAAACCGGGTGGAAAAATATCAACGTAATGATGTATACTTTCGGCTGTGGTTATTGAGGACAACTTAAACTCCACAATACCAATCTCAGGACTTTATTTTCCATGTTTTGATACACTGGGAATTACTTTTAAAATATGAGCACTTCCTGGCCCTATGAAGTCTGAAGGGTTAAATCATACTGAGCCCTTGAACACCAACACACCTGGTGGAAACACAAAGAGAACATGCAAACTGAAGTCTCCACAAAGGCTGTGCCTCACAATATAATAACCATGAAAAGGTACGCTTCTATTGCCTTACACACAAAGGTTGTAATGCTGGGAAATGTGTCTCCTGGTAACAGTTGGCGCATTTAGACGGCAGTATTCACAACACTGTATGTTTGTATGACTTTACGTTAATTCTGACAGGAGAGGA
The DNA here is from genome assembly GCA_028641955.1 of Protonibea diacanthus. Classification (NCBI taxonomy): domain Eukaryota; kingdom Metazoa; phylum Chordata; class Actinopteri; family Sciaenidae; genus Protonibea; species Protonibea diacanthus. The sequence goes on from CM053992.1 coordinate 19,685,836, forward strand.
AATTTGTATATACAAAGGAAAGACAATGAATGATTAGATAATCACAGCCTAGTCACCGAACTGTCAGGTTAGAGCAACATTTGAATGCCACCAACAAAAACAAACTGGTGAATGGAGGCAGTACGTGGCATCTGATAAAAAATCTGTAATTAAAATCAACTCGTTTTAAAAAAGCTTCCAATAAATGACCAACATCAACAACAGATGAAGTGCTAATCAGTTACTGTAATTAATTAAGCAGCATCGTAGCCTCAGCTAATTTACACTGAACGGATAAACCCTGTTTGTAATAAGAATCCAAAATCAGCAAACAAAATATATCAACAGCAGTTTAATACATCAAACTGCAGAACTTCAGAAGTCTGAGCGCATTTTTAATACTTTTAGTGACATGTAATACCACAGGCTGTGTGCCGGCGGGCGCTGAAGTCAATATTACCTCATTGTAGCACAAAGTTTTTATAAAGAGAAAATACAGATGGAGGCTGGACTGTCTGCTCCCTCTTGGAAAAGAAAATACGGTGCTGAATATCAGGTAGACATGAATGTAGCCTGCTCTACCCTCCACAGAGCCAGAGCGATGCAGGGGAATGTAATTTCAGCAGTGAATTATGATTGACAGGTTCGGAGGAATGACAGGCATGCCTTATCTTTATTTTTTACGGAGGGAAGACGGGAAGAGCGGGAAAGAAAAACTGAAGACTTGGCGAGTCATTAAACACAGCAAATGAGGCACTGATACATTCAGAATCATTTTTAACTCAGTCCACGCCGCGTGAGTAGACAGGCAAGCATGGCACCAGAGATAATACTGAATTGCATACATTTTAATGGGTTTGACAGCGAGGGATCAGAGAGTATTAATCCATAGCTTTGTCGCGCCACATCCTGCTAATGTGGCTCTTAACCAAGCTATTATAACCTCACTCAGACACTGACAAATGGAAAATAAATGGGATGGAGATAGCCTCCATATTCACTGCATGGCAAAGGGCAGCATGTGTGTCTTTAGGGTTTAAAGGGATAGTAAGTACTCCACGTTAGCGGCACTGTTGTATGGATATAAGCTGTGTTTGGGAGCAGGGCTGGGTCTCTTTTCTTCACTTTTTTGACACTAGTGTCAGTAAAATATCTCAGCCTGGTCATCGAAACCAAAGCTATGTTTTTAATGTCTTAAATTGAGTGACATTAACATGTTTTCTTGACAATGATGCTCCTTTTTCCATCCAACCGTTTCTACTAGACTTATCAATACATCACTGTGATTATAGCATCACCCAGTGCTCATTATTGTTGATGTTCCAGTGACAGAAATCTCCAGCGGCTGCAGGAACTCTTGTCCATCAGCAAAGGAGGGAGTGTGGAAACTATTTGGTTAACTTTGGGAAAACACCACATTATATATGTTACTTAAGTTACATACGTTGCTTAAGTGCCAACTTCCTTCTCCATCCATCCACCCCAACCACCTTCCTAATATGACACTCTTCCTTGCCATTATAAGTCAGTACACACTGATGTGAAATGACAAGTGCAAAGCAAAAAATATGGTGTAATACCACATTAAGTGGTGTTATTCAGGCTGAAATGTAAGGCTGCTGTTTGATTCCCATCTCCAACCAGCAGCTTGACCACAATTGTTCACAACCAATTAGTCACTTTAACCCAAACTGTGATCTTTTCCTCACTCCAGAGCTTGTTGAATTATTATATTTGTGGAAAGATAAGACAATCCTGGAGATAATTGGTGCGGTGAATATGTTGCTTTCAGCCCGAGGAGCTCAGTTAAGACTACAAGCTTTTTGTTTTTGTACACAAGCTGCCGTACAAGGACAAAATATTTAAAAAAAAAACAGCCTAAAATTCACTATCCTTCCTGACTTCCTGATGAGGAAGTATCTGACCAAACAACTAATTAAGTCTCATTAAGGTTTTTAGATATGTGATGCTGCAGACACAACAAGGTGGGCCCTCAGAAAAGTGTGTTTGATAACTTGCTGGGAGAATTCCAGTCAATCAACAGGAGGCTGATGGACTTGAGGCGCCTTAAAACAAAAAGATTTCATGCCACAACACGATTTAGAAGAGGACACTGTGACCATCTGCAGCCTAAAAACAACAGAGCAACAACAAAAGTTCAGTTTCTGGCTGCTGTTATTAACTCTAACTACTTTTTGTGCTGCGGTATCTTTCGTTGTGCTCCAGGCTGGTTACTCGCTGTCAATAAGCTGTTTGATATTTGATTTAAATATGAATAACATAATGAATTACATTAAATAAATATTCCCTTTGAGTAACAACCCAAAGCTGATTTGGGCTTAAAGCTGGAGCCTGTTAAACTGAAGAAAGATATTTTTTTTGTATCAAGTGTTGACAGCTTTGCTCTTCTGGTTCACGCTTTGATCATTTTACTTACCACATTATTTATACATTCATTCCCAGGATTCAAAACTATATAGAGACCATGTAAAAAAAAGGAACTAAACAGATGATTAACACAAAGAATGGAGGTTAATGATGCGCAGAACTGCTACTGCAGTCGCCTCTCGCTCCATGCTGGCAAAAACAAAAAGATGAAAATCTCTCTCTTGATGTCTGTATTCAAAAAACATTTTCCCAAAAGCAAGAGAAGAAGTGAAAGAGGGAGGCAGAAAAGAGCGAGAGCGAGAGAAACTTCCATAAATACATGAAAGAAAACCTCAGCTCCCTGTGTTGCAGTGCGGAGAGTAATCATAGATTATTAACATTTATATTGAAAGATGAAGCCCCATTAGAAAGCAGCTGGTAAATTACATTTGGTTAGGCCTGTGTGTGTGTGTGTTTGTGTGTATTCATGCATGTGTTTGTGTACGAGTTGCACAAAAAAAAACCAAAAAGCATCTGGTTTATTGCAACATGGCGGACCCTGGCTCATTTTAGCGAGTCAATATCAGTACCCGAGGGTAATTTACATGAAACTATTTATGAGGCTGAATTCACCATCTCAGTACAGTTGTTAGGGCCAACTGAGAAAACTGCGGCTGACATGAATCTGCTAGAACAAAGACATCTTGTTGTGTCTCTCTGTGTCGAGTGTATGATGTGTTTGTATCTTATAGTTCATGATGTTAGTTTGGCAGCAGTTTCCCCCGCCGAGGTGCACGTACATCTCACAGGGTCAAGAAGGCTTTTTGATGTAGCTGTGCTGCCGTTTGTTTGTAAGAGAGAGAGAGAGAGAGAGAGAGAGGGAGAGAGTGTGTGTGTGTGTTTGTTATGGGAAATGCTGCCTCTCAGGTGACGTAGTAATTGATTTGTTCCAGAGCTGCTTTAATTGAGGCAGAAATTTGCAGTTCGGTTACGGGAAGGCGATTGATCCACTCGTATCACTTACAGGTCTTCCTTAAATTCCTTAAATTACACACAATACATGATGTAAATAACCATGAAAGCAATATAGCAACAATTAAAGTGTCAAAGAGGGCGTGCAATTACTTCTGAGAAGACTTTCCTTCATTTTTAATTATTATTGTGCAGCCGCTTTTTGTTCTGTCGCTGACAGAAGATGGGACATAACCAACAGCATCGTTTTGGGTGGGCGTTTTTGCATGTTACATCAAGATTAAATTATTAAGTCATGCATTGAAAACGGAGCAAATCTCGCATCTAATGTCGTAGAATCCTGTTTGTCGACAGTAATATCAATATTTAATGGCAGTTAAATGTATAATATGTGACATTTCTGCATTAAAATGTATAAACACGATGGAACTATGTTATATACTTGGTTCAGTTTTGTACTCACATAATCCTAAATGTTTCCAACAATGTTAAAATGCAGAGAAATCTGTAAGAGAGACACCCTGGTGGCAGAAATTACTGTACGTTTAAATGCCTCTCTAAGCAGAAGCCTTGAATTGGTGAAAAGTTGTAGAATTAGGAGACTTCTTCCATTTGGAGTGAGTTTAAATGTTATATACTGCATATATTCTGTCTTTTGTGGCAAGTTGACGTCTCAAATGATGAAGTTGAGAGTTTGCCGGCTTTCAGACTGAAAACACGCAGGACTACTGCCTCTAGATGCAAGCTTTTCAGGTAGTATTGTTTTCCAAGTCCTTTCAGAGCATCGCCTAAGAATTAAACATTCATGATGTTTGGCTTTGCGAGGCCTGCCTGTTGCTGCTCTGTCTCTATTTTTTATTGTTTTGGGATTGTTCCAAGTCAAAACACAAGACTGGAATGTGTTTTGCTTTTGAAGTCTCAAGTCAAGTCTCCACTCAGTTTTCAAGAAATCAACTTACAACTGTCAAATACGAGTCAGGTCGGTATTTTTGTGTTTTAAGACCAATCCAGTCGAGTTTTTTTAAAAAAAAGACCATGGAACTTTTGAAAGAAACAACACAGTCATCCATCCATAGATCTGTTTTCTTTAAGGACTTATCCTTATCGGGGTCACAGGGGGCAATCCCAGCTGGGCAAGAAGCAGGGTACACCCTGGACAAGTCTAATACTCACAAAGCTTTTCCTGTTTGGTGTGGTACGAGCAGTATTTGACTTTGTGGCTGTTCTCTGCTTGTGCCGCTGTTACACTATGTTTTAACATAACATTTTATTCCCCGCAGTAGCTACTTTACAGCAAACACACAGAGGCCCTGTTTAGGTCTAGAGAATCTGTCGAATGAATGACATGTACATGATATCTGCAAGTCAGACTTCATGATTCTCTGCCAGAAAATGGTGGAATACTCCCTCCGGGGTGGGAGTGAGTTGCTGCCCCAAGGCAAAGGAGTTCAAGTATCTTGTCGTCTTGTTCAGGAAAATGGAGCGTGAGATGGGCCGACGGGTTGGTGCTGTACCTGAAGCTGAGCCGGGAGGTCCATCTCTGTTCCAACCCTCACTGATAGTCATGAGCTTTGGGGAGTGACCGAAAGAATGAGACTGCGGCTACGAGTGGCCAAAATCAGCTTCCTCTGCAGGGTGACCAAGATCAGAGATAGGAGCTCGGACATACGGAGGGAACTTGGAGTAGAGACGCTGCCTCTTGGCGTCAAAAACAGCCAGTTGAGGTGGTTCAGGTGCCGTGCTTTGGAGGTGTTCCGGGCATCTGGGAGGAGACCCCAGGACTGAACCAGAACCCCACTGTAGGGACTATATATATTTAGCCCATTTAGCCTGGGGACACCTCGGGTTCCCCCAGGAGGAGCTGGAATGCGTTGCTGGGAAGAGGGATGTCTGGAACGTCCTGCTAAACCTGCCACCACCGCAACCCAACCCTGGATAATTCAGATTCAGGCCGCTAAGTTCAGCATAAAATGAATTTTGATATCGGCAAAAGGGAGTCACGATGGGTTCTGTTGCACGGTGGACTGGTATCATCGCATATTAACAGCAAAAGTGAAAGAAACAATGAAATTGTCTTTGAATTCCCACGAAATCCAAAATGTGTCAGCTCTGCTGTCATAGCTGTTTACATTTCAACCGATGCGTGGCCTTTGCTGTCAGGAGCATTAACACAGAGCACACAGAATCACTGTCATCTCGTCCGTGGTGGACACTACATTTAGTAATGGATGGATGAGTTAAGCGTTAACCACACTGTCTACCGTTTCTCAAGAGGAAGTTAGGCACGGAGAGAGCAGACTTGCTGACAGTCCTTGTCACCTCTGCTGTTAAACTCCTATTAACCTCCCCTGGCAGACAGCATAGTAAGCTTTTAACAGAATTCAATAATTATCCCAACAGCCTGGCTTGGTGTGTCCTCTGCCCCAGACTAGCTGTCAGTCACTTTAATTACTCTTGTTGTAAAACCCATCAACCTCCAACCAAGTCCACATGCCGGGGCCCAGCTATATTCAATACCAGTCTACCAGGAGCAGCGTGTGTGAAAAGGCATTTTCTTCAGCTCGTCTCACTGAAACACATACATGGGAGGGATGATGGTTGTGTGTCAGTGAGTTAATGGCTGTAGCGAGACGTGAAGCTTGTGAACAGGCAAGGCGGGAAAGAAAGAGCCCGGGGCCCAAGGCTGTTAGGAGGCCCCTGAGGGCTGACAAACTTTACTCCACAGCAGTGCCTCGAAATGACGGCAATGACTGCAGCCTCCTTTAAACAACCAACCACGATTTGCAATGTCATCACAGTAGGAAACCTCTCTACAGGAGACCCGTGTCGTTTCTGTCCTAACGGTTTGAAATTGAAAGTCAGTGAAGGAAAATGAAGAATTTTCCGACTGGAAGTGAAAAAAGAAGACGAGTAAAAAAGAAAGCATCACAGATTAGAGCTGCACATCCCAGCTGGTAATAATGTGATACTAATATCATGTTATTACCAAAGTAATCACCAGGTAATAGCTTGGTATTAACAACAGGTATATCTTTGTGAAATTGGACCAGAACTAATCTAAAATTTGGCGAAGACGCGGATCATTGGAGGAGCTGAAAGCTCAAACAAGCTGTCTGTGACAGCACCACAGCTAGCTAGCTGTTTACATTTGCTGTTCACGACCAACGCGAGCAGACAAAGAGCCGTTTTTGATTTCACTGAAGAGTCCAGGTGACAGGTGTGTCTGTCCCCCTGATCTTTGGCCACGTCCTCACACACTGCATGCTGCTGCTATCTGTGCTGGAAACTGATTTGAAAATGGGGGTCAACCCAGCTCATATATATGTGTGTGTGTGTGTGTGTGTGTGTGTGTGTAGGCTGTGAGATCTCTCCTTCCATTTTAAATTTCATTTCTGTTCCATGTCTCAATCGTCACATTGTAATTCAACTCGTGATGGTTTCCACACGGCCACATGCTGCAGTTTGAGAGCAACATGTTGCTCCGATTGTGTGTGTGTGTGTGTGTGTGTGTGTGTGTGTGCATATATGTGTGTATCGGAGAAAATGGATGCGACATTTCTCCCCTCTGCATCCTCTTCATGCATAAATTGCCGGGCTCCGGTGGCGGCGAAGTGGTTATTTACCGTGTCTCGAACAGAAAGGAGGGAGAAACACTCACGTGTGTGTGCGTGCATGTGCGAGTGTGTATGTGCGTGTGCGTGTGCGTGCGTGCGTCTAATCTTTGTTTTCACGTGTGTGGCCTGCATGTTAAGCAGTACGAGGGGAAATATCTTTGAAGTATCTGTGTGTGATTTCATGTTTTTTTTATGAATACGTTGCTTTGGCTTGAAAGATAGTTTGGACTGATTTTGTACCACACTACCTGCAATAGAGTCAAGTCCCAATCTGCATACATGAATGTTAACAGCTGCATTTTACTGAAGTATTCTCCTGGGCCGGAGAGTGTGAGAGATGTGATAAATATAAGCCATTCCTCAGACTGTTCTGAAGAAAATATTTAAATGAAAAAGAAAAGTTCTGCGAATTAACATCTTACTCCAAATAACATGATTTTTTCTTATAATATTTGGAATTTGCTTGGTTTGCTTTAGCTTCACTCAGCGGGTCATCGGAAAATCCACAGTGTTTTGTATCCACCACACTGTGTGGGAGGTTGAATTGATGCTGTCACAGGAAAAAAAAAACACAATGGAGGAGGTGAGACAGAAAAAAAAAAGAGGGAAAGCGAGAGACGATAGAAATGTACATCCAAACTTAATGAACAAAATAAAATTTTCCTCTCCTCAGCACAGTTAACTTCATTATATGTTATGAAATGCTTCCTCTCGGGGCCTCACGGGGCCGGGGAAGAACCGAGCTAGTCTGCTTTGGTGAGGCTGCAAATAAAAAAGCTCATGAGATAAACCCCCGCCTCTCTCCGGAGATGTCAGAGTGATAGACGCTTGTCACAGGGAGTGGTTATCTCGTCATCCTGATACTTCCTGGAGACACAGTAAAGTGTTTATGTCAGTTTTTACACAGCACGTGAGTCCTATTATTGTTTAATCGTCATTAGCTTCTAAAATCACAATATGTGGGCATGATATGGCACCCATATCTGGTTAGGATAAGCAATGCTTTTGTTATTTGTGAATGGGGAAAGACTGCGGTCAAGGTCGAAAGAAACCAAAGTTGACTGTAGCTTGGACAAAGGATGTGAACACACAACGCTTTGTCTGACTGCGTTTCATTCATTGCAATCCATTCTGAGTGCCACAGTTCATCTTTTGTCCATTTTTACTCGCAGCTCTCCTGCAGACTCAACAAATCCTTTGTCAAAGAAATCCACTTCAATCCGTGAAATCTTTGACTTCGATGTGTCGGCTTGTTTGTTTGGTTCCAACTCACGTACAAGAACGGATTAAAAATGTTTCAGATATTTTTCTAAATTAACTTCATAAACAAAGAATCCATTCATGCCATAAAAACCTGTGCAAATAATTACTGAAAAACCCGACCACATTTATTTAAGACACAAATGCAACATATAGTTACAATAAACAGATTCATATTGAGCTTAGAAAGATAGATAGAAAATATATAATAATGATATGTAACATAAAAGGAAAGATCATTTCATGGACAGTGTGTCAAAGTTCAGCTCTTTGTACAAACGACTCACTCAAAACTTTTACGGAAACAAATTTATGTGGTAGTTTAAATTCAGAAAAATCATGTTACATCTGAGAGACAACAGTCATAATTTGCACACCTGCAAGAGGCTGATTGTCAGCAAAATTGCACCCAAACAACCGAGCAAAGTGTGCAGAAAGTCTCCCATGTACTGTGTAATGTTTACATAATCGGTTCAATCATCAGTGAGGGGGATACCTTCCTTATATTCGTGTGAAGCAGCTAATAAATACAAAGCACACACCTTAAAAAATGTAGCTCGTTTGGAACATTTTGTCTTTGTCACGGGAACATTTCAGTGTGCAGCACTTTTAGTCCAGTCATCTGTGTTATGATCAGTCAGCCACTTCATTTCCCATTCGTTTAAAAAGCCAGAGCATATAAAGCAGAAGCCAGAGCCATGATGAAACTGAAAGAAACAGCTGAGAGCAGCACGCAAACTGAAACAAGCAAATGTATCCAGCCATTGTAAAAGCATTAATAGAGTCCATTACAGATTCCCTCTGGGTTCAAACAAACGTGAAACATATATTAAAAGGAGGAGCCTTTAGATTTTTAGCATTAAGGAAAGTAATCATGAAGACCTGCAGCTCTGTGTGAATCATGGTCCAATTTGGACTCAATAATTTATGAGCTGCTCCCTCACCAGATGGAGTTTTGCCTGCTGTGGAAGAAAGAAGAAAGAGGAACCGAGATCGGTTTGTTGACTGTGAAGGCAAATTTTGTTTCCTCAGAGGTTCGTGCCAAACAAATGGAGCACAGTGTAGGATCGAGAACATCCAATCTGTGTTCATTTAAATTCAACATTTATTTTAATAGAACTGAAAGTTCATTTTGCTCAAAACAGACAGACGCATGTATTCCTACCAAAAATAATTATTATGACAATCATTTTCTGTTCAGTGATGCCTTCAAGCGAGGACGTACTGTACAGAGCACCAAATCATAAAAGGCATTATCGCATGACTCTTTCAGTATACAGCAGTATAACGTTATTCACAGAGACTCAACAGTTCCCACCATCAGCAAGCACTTGGCGACAGTGGCAAAGAAAAACCTCGAGCTGAGTCCGGCTCGTGGCGGGCAGCCATCTGCCATGACCAGCTGAGTGACACAAACTCAAAGAAAAATCCAACTCTGTTTAAATATGTGAGCAGGGCCACAACTAACAGTTATTTTCACTGACTGGTGATCCTCAGAGTGTTGTCTCATCTAAATATTTGCTCTATGAAATGTCTAAAAATGCTTCCAAGACCCTTACTTGACCTCTTTCCACCAATGAGCTCGAGGTTAAAGGACGTTTTTCCTCGCCAACGACGGCAAGTGTTCATGGTGGGCATTGTTGGGTCTCTGTAGATAATATTATAAAGAATACAGTGTAGACCTGCTCTGTATAGAAAGTATCATGAGATAACTTTTATTATGCTTCAGAGCTTAATAAATAAAACCTTGTTTTATCCAACCAACTATCTAAAACCAAGATTTATTTAATTTATGTCCCTATAGAGCAAAGAAAAGCAGCCATTCACATTTGAAAAGCTAATAGATAGATCCTAAAAACTGCCTGACACAGACGTTAAGTACTGTATTTCTTTTATGTCACACGCCATTCAATGCCGTCGTCACTGACCTCAGATGCTCACGGTGACGCACTTGTTGGCGGTCTATCTGTCTCGCCGGGCCTCGTCTGGTCACGGGTTGGATGCAGGTCAGACACCGTCTGGTTTTGGTGAAGTGGATTTTGTATCCGGGTAGAAAATTAATTCAATGAGACAGACAGTAAACATCACTTGCAGCACTGCAGACTGGAGTCTCTGCTGACACTGACTGTTTGGTTCAGGAGTGTTTCTAGTTTTAGTAGTTGTAATATATATATTTGTGGCACACTTAATTTAAACAGTTAGCCCTAACGACACAAGGCGGGTACATACTTCCAGAAACCCTAAAAGCGTGTCCCCAGACCTGTTTTTCTTTTAATGGTCCACCCTCGGCCCTTGAGTACTACATTATCCTCAGAGAGGTTGGACCGGTGAGAGAGAGAATAAGTGGTGGGCCATTTAAAGCGGCCAAAGTGCTCTGATTTGAAATACATGACTGTCCCGCGAGGGCTGTTGTTCCCCTGCCAGTGGAGTGTGACTGGATTTAAAGCAGAGCTCGAACAGCACTGGACTAATTTGTTGTATTTCTCGGCTACAGTTCCCCCAATATCCATTAAACTATACTTTGATACCAAATAAGGTCTAAGTGTTTCAGATTTTTATTTTGTTTCCTTGAAGTAATCTCCCAGCCTTTAATTAAAAGTTGCCAAGTGATTAAACGCCTGCACACATGCAGGCTCACATACGAACACACTCACACACACACACACACTCTCACACAGATTCCTTGGTCGCTGTTCCTTGACAGAGGCCATTTGCTAAATCCTAATGGAATTCATTAGTTTCTTCATTTATGTCCGTGGTGGCTGGGCGACTTGACGACGCACTGTTAATCACCTCTCAGGCTTGACCCGCAGTCAGCCTTTGGATTCTGTGAGCAGATAAAAAGCTGGATGTATTTTATAGGGATCCTAAAATTAATTTAAGACTCGGTGCTTCAAAATGAAGTTTTAAAATGGTAAATCTGCTCCCACAATGCAGCACTGTAGCTATAAATATGACAATATTACAATATTCAATAAAATAGTTGTACACCTTCGCCATAAATTCTTGAATTTCGGGTGGACCTGTATTCTTCTTTTGTCGTCAAATAGTGTAATATTTATTATATTCAATGATACATTTGCTCCATAAAATGTCACAAAATAAAGTTTTAAAATTGCTTTTATTGTCTGACCAAATATCCAAAGATATTCAGCTCACATCTACACAAAACAAATATTCTCATTTGAGAAACTCGAACCAGCAAATTTTTTGATATTTCTGATGAATAACTAAAACATTTAATTATTTAACAAACCGGCTGAAGATTAATTGCATGCCTATTATCAAATAAACGTTTCAGCACTACTTTATTCATTAACCGAAGTGTCACCAGCCCTCGTTAGAGAAACGTCTGAGTCTAATTTCCCTTAAAAGCTATATTTTATCATGTTTTAGTAAGAAGTCTGTTTTTTTCATTTTTATGTTAGGCGATTGCTGTTTGCGATATTTATCTGCTGTCGCTGTTCACACAACACTTAATTTATTTCATAATGTGACTTTTCCAGTGTGTTGGCAACATAATCTCTCATTTCTGGAAATCTTTAATGTGAGTTTCATTCTCATCAGAATTGTTTAAACAGCGATTGCTAACACAGTTTTTTGTGGCGCGGTCAATACGACACAGTTATTCGATAATTTGTGTAATGTGTACATTGTGATAACTTTATGATATGAGCCATTATTATTAGTAATTGCAAATACAGACTTTTATAAAGGGACAGGCCTTTATTACGTGATCCCTGACTATTATTTGAGACCTGCACACTTTTACTTGAGAATTTATGATCAGAGTTCATGTATGTATACAGTATTAGTATAATGGATATGTATAATATTGTGTGGGTGTGTATATATAGATATATATACTGTATAAGTGTACAGTTGGACTGCTGGTGACTTGCTGAGATCGTGGGTGACAACAGGATCAATACTGTGCACAACACCGGTTGCTATTAGAGCAGTGAAGCAGGGACAGAGTGAACCTCCTTAACCGGAGAGCACTGCAGCCAAACTGTATGATACAATTAGATACACTGTATGTATAGTACACACACACAGACAACAACTCCCTGTTGATGTGCCTGAGTATATTTCCCCACGCTCTCCATCTCTGGTAATTTGTACAGAGACAGTCTGGCTTCCTCTGTTTTTATTGCTCTAACTGGATCAGACTGGACTTCCCATTTAGACTGCAGCGTCTCCTGCAGCTTTTATTTCTCCATGGGACGAGAGGGGCCGGAGTTACGGCAAACCTCCCTATTGATAATGATACATCATGTTGTACGGTGCTTGTCAAAACAGTTCTTTCAAAGCGAATGCAGCGAGAAGAAAAACAAGAACACAAAGAGAAGAAATATGAAAATATGAAAAAAAAAAAAAAAGCTTTTGAAATATTCATGCCGCAGCCTCGTCACAGTTTTCTCATCTGTCACATTGTCGTGATCTTCTTTGTGCTGTTTCATTGTTGTTCTTGTGTTTTGACTTAACTCAACGTTCAAGGGTAAATAAAAAGCTACATTTTAACCTGCGGCTGTGTCAGTTGGTTTGTTACACAGAACCTCTTCTTTTAATAAGGAAGCTCTCAGTTCTGATGTCCCAAAACAACGGTACCAGTGATGTGCGACGACCACTATCCCAGGACGTCAGCTGATTTGTCCTTGACACATGTCGTAATGATTAGCACGATGCTAATAGCTTTTATTTGATCTCTGAAAATCATCTTGTGACCCCCCTTTGCTGCCTCCCGACCCCCCGGGTGGGTCCTGACCCCTACTTTGGGAACCAGTGACTTACACCACGGCTGTAGGACACTGATTGGTCTGAACAGCTTTAGTTCACACATAACTTGAAGCCTGACAAGATGAATTCATTCAATAATAGTGAATAATAATTAAAATCATGTGCAGAGGACAGTGTGAGGGACATTTCTATTGTCTATATGGACAGTGTTGTTATGGAGACACTGACTTCTTCTTGAGACACAGAGCAGCTGAATGTTTGTGTGCCATTCTCCTCACCCCCTCAACACAACAGATAGGCACACAACATAGAAGCCTCTACAGAGTCAGATAACAACGTCGGACCAAACAGATTTACTTGTTTGCAGACTAATGACCAAATACCTCGTACTGTAGATGCATTAAGCGTGACCATTTGTGGACATACAGTAGCTGCGTCACTGTCCTGAGGGAATCTAGACCAGCCAGAGAGGACAGCTTCTTCAGAGCTGTCATAACAAGTGTGTCGATAAATCTCGGCCATTCTCGTTGGCCGAGCTTCAATAAACCTTTCAGCATAAAACGTGGTGGACTTCTGTGCACTTTCCCCGAACTGACTGCACTGACCACTGATGAATTAAACTGCATACAACTCATTCCTTTATAAATAAAGCTGTTTGTCTCATAGTGCCACACATTAATCCCATATCAAAGAAACTCTTCTGTTACATTTGTCTCTTTTACACCGACATCCTGTCCTGCATAAATAAGTAAATAAATAAATAAACGGGGCGAGCTTTAAGCACTCTATAAAATTGCTGGCTTGGAACTGTTTTTGTTAATCATCTTATCACAGAGAGGCTTAAAAATGCATTACATTTCATTCTGAAGTATGTTTTGCTTGTTTCTATCTTAGAAAAAAACATGGCATGCCTTCAGGTTTTACTTAACTGCAATGCCAGGTACCTAATGAAGAAATCATAAATATTTTAGCTTCTTAAATCTGCAGAGTAAAGATGCTTAGACAGGACACACTCCAGGCAAGTCCCCAGCGCATGATACAAACAAAATCTGACCGGATCTTTTCCTTCACAAACAGGTAAGGCTACACCTGTTTAAAGATTCAACATTATTCAGTGCATACAATGCAGCTGAATGCACCGGAGAGCAATATCCACTTCATCAAAGTCAACATTCTTTCTGGGACGAGTGCCATCACCAGCGGTAATATTCTGCATCTTGCTTCCTCTTCTAAACTATTTCAAAACATTTCTGTCAGAAATATTGTAATGTGCTCCTCCTTCCTCTGTAGGCCACCGAGCATTGTGATGTGCATCAGCATTCGCTTGTTATCATCACTTTCCCCACTCTTGTTGTCATCTTTGGCAGCCATAACCCGCCTTGAACTGCAGCCACATTTAGTATGTGGACAAACTTCCTAAACGGTTATGTGGAGGTTCACAAATATTAGATCAGTCCTCTCACCAGCAAGAAATCAGCTGCAAACACACACACACATGCACACAGTTATAAGCGTCCATCAGGCACACCCCTGCTGCAGTGTAATATGAAGCGCTTTGCCGTGCATCAAAGCTGAAAGCTGTGCAGATGGCCCCAAATAATACATAATGCAAGGCCCATTGGTGTAGTGCCTGTGTCAGGAAGTCCATTACTATAATGTTGAGATCTAAGGTGTTCTTTGCAGCACCTCACCACTCACAAGACCCTTTTCTGTTTTTTTGAAAAGTCATAGTCTAATGAGAAAGGTTTTGCCTTGATGTCAAGTGCAATTTCCAAGCTTGTGCCTTCGCGTTTTGCCCTGTCATCTCTCAAACGGAGAGGGGCCACAGATGGTACGCAGTTAAAAGGACAAGGGCGGGGTTTGTAGATTACGCTGTCTGAATGGTTTACGTCAAAAGGACATACAGTACATACGTGTGTGTGTTAAGACTACATGTACAGAAAGGAAGGGGGGCAAAGAAAGCAAAGGTTGAGATCCATGTGATGTGAGGTCACACATACTGCGTATATGATGGAATGCTAGTGAGTCCAACATTTCCTCATATTTTAATAGATGTTTTAATATAGTAAAGATTATGTTTCTATGCACCAAACAAAAAAACAAGGTTAAGTCCATAAGATTGAAGGAATTATTATTAAAACCTGAGCATCAGATGAAGCCCACCAACAAGCTCAGTTCTGCTGCTAAAAGGAAGCTTTTCCTTGTCGCTGGTGCTAAGTGTTTGCTCATGTTGGGATTGTTGGGTTTCTGTGAATAATATCATCAAGAGTACGGTCTAGACTCATTCTATATGGAAAGTATTATGAGATTTGTGTTATGTGTTTATTTAAAAATGAACTGCCAGATTGTTTTTTGCCTCAAAAATCCAGTACTTTATTGACAGATGGTTGTTTGCAAGTCAAAAACATTTAAAGGGAAAAGGTGTACCAAGAGAAGATTAGTCTGTAAACTGTATGAAGGGATTTGTTTTCCATTCAGTATGAATCACTCACCTTAACTGTCTCTGATATTTAGTCCACAATCGATCAAAACACTGTATGAACTAGATTTTTCTACCAGACCACCTGCGGTTTGACATTCAGGTTTAGGAGGATGCAGATCTGATTAATGACCGTCACCTACATAACTGTTGGAAGATCAAATGGATGTGTCAGTGTGTTCCTAACAGTGTATTTTGTATCACAATAGTACACACTACAACTTCTCAAACTTTCAAAATGTTGAAATAAAGTTTCACATACAAAACAGTCCACATTACCACGTTCTGCGACAACATGCAGCAGCCCTGCATTTGACGTAACAGTCTGGGGAATCAATAACAGTTAGAAGAGAAGTTTTGCAATTATAAAAGTGGACTTTTTTTTTCCAATGGTCCATGTTTTGGCCACATTTCAGTGACTTATGGACACAACAAACTGTTCCAAACCATACAGCGTGGAGAAAGCCATTTTCTCATTGGGCTCTGATGGGAAATCTGCCTTAAATCCGGTGTTAAATTAAAAAAAGAAGTCATTGCTAACCACCACATGAGCTCATTGACCCTGGATAACAGATACTGTAGGCACTGAAACCAGTAATTGCCTTCAACCTGCACAGAACCAAACTCTCTTTGAAGCACAATTGTTACTTCCATTTTAAACACGAAAAGTCTGAAGGACTTTCTAACGTGAAGGTTGTTTTCACGTCACCTAAAAAACCTTCTGCACACTTCACTTTGTTCACATGTTGCAAAGTGTCTTACAAAGACATCCTTGAAGGATGATGAATCAGCATCCGACAGAAGATTTCTCTCTACTTCTTTCTTTTTGTCAGTCGTGACAGATAAAAAGGGGAAGAAGAAGACTGCTGAGTACATGAAATGCCATCTTGTCTGTTATGAACTCTCTGCGGTCTCTAATTAATTTTCTAAACCCAGGGCAAACCACGCCTGAGGAGATAACCGCAGCCTAACTTTACATTTCGGACTCTAATTTTATCGATTAGATCTAATTGGAAGGTAATTTCCACTGCCGCCACAGGACACGCTGCACATACAACATCGATGTCTAACCAGATGGTGGTGGTGCTTCATGAGAACATGAAAGCATCAGTGTCTGATCTTTATGACCTTGCGAATAGGGGAAGGGGGGAGAAGACATAAGGTTGAAAAGGTTGATTTGCCCATTTCGGAGCCAGGTGCTTCCCTTCTGCTCGTACGTTTAGCACAGGTTTGACCCTTAATGTCTGAAATACGAAGAACGCGGTCTGGACGCGGTTTTTCGCAAGACTGGAAGTTTTTCAGCAGGAGCAGGAACACACCTCAATCGCACCTCTGCTGGCATAAACTATAAATACTCTCCTACCCATATCCTGTGCCTGTTTTGCTTCTATAACTTCTTACTCTCCTTCCTGCTCTCCGTAGGGTCCTTGGGGGTTTGTCGTACCGAGGTGCTGCAGTGAATTCCCAACCGAAGCTCCCCACAATGCAGCAGCATCCAAGAAGAACAAGATCCAAGCTTGTTCACTGCCTCTCAGTTGTGCCAATGAACCGCATCCGTTGATGGTTCATGTTTTTTCAACCTTCTGCATTCTTGAATGTTGTCATCTGTCTGTTTATCATGTTATGTCAGAGATTTAGAGTCATTGTCTTGTTTCTTACTAACAGTACAGATTTTATTTTCTAACAGCCTGTTAGTACGCTTTTGTTTTATCAGCAACAAATAGAAGAGTAGAACTTAAAGATCCGTGTTGGGTTTCAGTCACATCAGCTGTTAAAACTGTGAACATTTTAATTTTGGTGAACTTGGGGATCCATTCATCAATGTCCAGATAAAATCCAGATGAAATTTAATGCACTTTAGTTTACACCATATCAAAAATCTAATTGCTGTTCATTTTGGAATGATAAGCTGATGGCTATCTGACCCATCCATGATGCATGAAGGGACTAAGTGTGAATGACAGTGTTCACCTCACCAAGCCAAAGAGTCCAAAACAGAGGAAGCTATCGTTTATTAGCTGTGCAGCACCATCCACTGTTTTATCTGCTGAAGGATAAACTGCTTCATAATAGAGAAGTGGTTTGGAGACTCTTGAATAAACCCTATTATGTAGCTTACAGTAACAGACTAACTAGGACCAGCACGTGCTAGGGTTCATTGCGGTTCATTTAAACGATCCCATCCTGTTGTCAGCGCAAGAGGCTACATCAAACACAGCTGAACCTAGCTCTCCACTAGTTTTTCCTTCTTCTGCATCAAGACAGTACGCCTTGCATTTCTTTTGGCAGCCCCTGTGTTGTCGAATGACAGATGGACTGTGAACCTTCACCAGGACTCAGTTCAACCTAATGTGGTCAGGTGCTGCGTTGGCCAGTCCAATATGTACAGGTGTTTAAGCCTGGCTCATAGCTAGAACCAGAGTACCAGAGAATTAGAGCGTCAGAGAGTCCAAGCCTGAGCAGAGCAGTATGTGCAAGATTAGGGAGGCCTTAATAAGGTGGCCCACTTTGGTCCAGGTGCAGCTCATTTACCTGATAGCCTCCATTCAACACCTGCAAAAACACCACAAGGAGACCAACAGTGACACCTAGTGGACAGGTGGAGGCGTTTGTTCTTCAAACTCATGATTCTGTGACTCAAACTGGACTCAATGGATCATCCTCATCTTATGCCCCACTTACTGCTAGTCATTGTACTGTACGTCACACCTGTTTGACAGGAAAACATGGATAAACTTCACAGGTAACTGATCGGTGTAGTTTGTTCAAAAATTCAAAATTATTTATTTGTGTGACGCTGAGATAAATATTCAGTTTTATAGGGTGATTGGTTGATTTGTCACGGACAAAAAGAACCTCCTCATAATTAGATTTTTTTGTGGTAGCACTGTAGTGATATGCAGAGAAAGAAAGGAGGAATTCAAAGTGTTCCTAATGTCTGCTGATAGATTACACATGATGTCTTTGCTCTGGTCGTAGCCTGAATGCATATTCTCAGCGGCCTGCTGTCAGGGCTTACACAGTAAATGGATCGATGTGCCAAGAGTTAAAAGTGGTACGAATAATTAGCACAGCAGGCCCTGTGAAGCAAATTAGCTCCTTACCTATCCTCTCCCAGAGTTTCCTTTCATGTACGAGCTGGCCTGAGGGCCTGAGCTGTATTCTCTGAGAATCATTAGCCACAGTCGGGTCCTTTGAGATGACTCCGATTGCCGCTCCATGAAATGTTAGACACCGAGTGATACTTTTTGTCACTTGAGCTGATGAGAGTGGAGGGGAGAACGGGAGAGCGGAGAAATGGATGGGGAGGGGAGGTGATGGCAGAAGTGGAGAGAAAGTGGACAGGAGAGAAATGACTCAGGCGGGCACGGCGAGTTCGAGTCTTTTAAGAGATCTATAGGAACTAATGGATAATGTCAGACAGACCTTATAGAGAGTGCATTTGTGCGCCGCGTTGGCAGATGATTCTGGTGAGAAACCAATAGATCTCAATGGTAAATGGAGGATTCAGGGATACTCCACTGTGATCGATATACATACACAGTGAACACACACTTTTCACAGCTTCACGGCAAAAGAGTAAACATTTCTGCTGAGTTTGTTCTCTTTGTTTTCCTGTGTATTTACGTCCCTCCCCCTCCTCTGACCTTTCTTTGATGCAGGAAATCTTTTCCTTGTACTTTCCGTCGTCTGTGTCTTCCTCCCAACCTCCTCTTTGATTCGAGATGTGCCTTCTTCTATTTCTTTCGTTCTGCTGACCACTGCAGAAGCTTTTGTCTCCGATTCGCGTCCCGAGCTTAGCGAGCGTTCGCCGTCCGAGGGCCTGCATCTTATCTCTTCTAATTACAGAATGACGCCTCGTGTGTCGTCACGCAGAGACGTAGAGGGGGGAAAAAACAAAAGGAAGAAATTTCCTGGAGGATGAAACAAAGGAAAGCACTAGCTCTGTAAAGTCACTGCAGAAAGCGAGAGAGAGAGAGAGAGAGAGGCAGGGAGTGAATCTGATGTTATTGCTGGGGACTCTCATACACTGGCAGCAACCTGAAAGAAACATGAATTTCAATTTTAAAAACCACCTGTGATCGATCCCTGAGAATGAGAGAAGCAAAAGATCAGCCTCAGCTTTGATGATTAATGTTTGTATTTCGGCCTTAATTTGTGATGCATGGCTTCCTGTAGGCAGCGAAGTGACCACACAGTACCCATCACCAGAATTAAATTTTGGGAAAATTAGATTTGGGGTATTTCGGTACAGGAAAAATGAGACACCGGGCGCTGCTGCGGCTCCACTCTCTGATTCAGGCTGGTAATACATTTTTATTTGTACATAAAAAGAATCTTGGTTAGTGTCACTTTAATCCTCAGAGCAGCTTCTGGGGTTTTTTTTCCAGGCAGCAGAGATTTTTTTTTTCTGTCACGGGCCTCACCCAGCAGGCCAACCGAACTCTCCAGATCAATCAATAGCTCTGGACACAGATACACTCCACTGAGCTACGCCTGCAGCCTCGAAAAAGCCAAGCACACAGAGACAAAGTCTGAGATGAAACAAGATAACACGCATTGCACATGCATTAACCAACACACAAACAGACAGGCGGGATAAATATCGCTGCCGCTGCTGCAGAGAGAGAGAGAGAGAGAGAGAGAGAGAGAGAGTTAACCGAGCGTTTCCACGTGAGCGCCTTGGCCTTTTTTATTCCTTTTTATATTTATTACACAGAAGAAGAGAAGCAGGGAGGGAGGGCTCGTCTTATTTGCCAGGGGAAATACAGTTTTCTTTAGTTTATGTGTTTGAGTGTGAGAGCATGTTTCTTTATGAAACAATATAAACTTTATGGATGGCAGCACTGATACAAAGTGCTGAATCACGTCACATCGGGACTGATTATTCAAACTTCTTCAAACTTCAGGCTCCATATTTTTTGATATTTTCTGTAGAACAAGAAACATTAAGTTTTTTTTTTGTTCCCGCCCACCTGCTGTGCGATATCCGTCAAGTCAATCTGCAGCAATGACTCATCAGTATTAATGTTTTTCAAAGTACAGTACTTCTTTACAGGCATTGTGTGATTTGAACAGAGAATTAGTGAATGTTTACCAGTTTGCAGCGCTAATGCATCATGCATCAAGTGTTTCTAAAGACTTTTTCAAGCCCGTGTGTATTAACAAACACAACGCATTTATTTCCCACTAAGCAAAAACAAATGGAAAAATCTAACTGGAGGCAATGCTGAGCAATTTATTTCAGCTTGTCCTCGTTTAACTCGCTGATTTTTATGACTGCTGATACTTGCTAGCCAGTGCTGGATCGAGCCTGGATCAATTTTAATTATTATGGAGTTAGTGTTGTTGTGTTGGGCTCGTCAGCGTCAGTTCCAAGTTTGAAGCACTGGTTTGAAGCCTGCAGTAACCAATCACTGCTGTTACATGCGGTGTGAATAGTGCCTACAGTCTACACACACACACACACACACACACACACACATGCCTTTATAAACACAACCTCATATTTTTCCATTTGTTATAAACTGTTCAATGACAATAAAGATGAATCAGCCTGGTGCTGCTCCATTCCCCTGAACAGTCGCTGGTTTGTTTCATAATTCTGATGTATCTATAGTTCTTTCATCTCTGGGACTTTTTATCTGGAGTCTTATTGCAGCATGCATCGGTTCACGTTGGATTTAAATATTCTGTTGATTCGATTTCATCTCATCGTTTTTCAATCAAAACCCTCTCAGCTTAATCTAGCTTGTGTGTGTTTATCTTCCTGGAGGCTTTTTTTAATGTATCATGGCTCATTAAGAGAAAAAAATTATACAATTCCTACAGCAAATCATACAAGTTGGACGCTTTGGTTAGAGAGGGAATTGAATCGTCTTATTAATTTTTATGATTGGTGTATGTTTTCCCTTCATGTGAGTGTTGTGATCAGATGCATGGTGCATACTCTGCCTCTGTTAACAACCTGCAACTAAGAAATACCAGAGCGTTCCTCTGACCAATGAAAAGTTGAAGTCATAAGCAATAAAACAAACTTTTGCTCACTTCTTTACACTCTGTGATTTTGCTGCTGCAGCATTACTTCTTGTCTAGTATAACCAGTAGCTGAGGTAGCTGACGTTAGCATTCTTTATACAGTCACTTTATTTGACCTGAGCTACGTTTACATTACATTTTAGCATCCATGCCACTTGTTGCAGCTTGTGATGGCTGCTGGTCAGTAAAAGTTTTAATATCTGAGAGAAAATATGCCTGGTGTGAACCCATATTTCAGGATGCTGAAACGACTACATCATGGTGCCAATTTGCAAACAACTTTTAAAATGCTTCTTTTCTGAACTTGTATAACCGTTAGCTGGAAGCACGTGTTTCCAGCACTTACCAGGTCGTTGAACTTACTCTGTTACTTTTCCTTAAACAGTTTCTTTCCTGTAAATATGAAGTAGTATCATCGAGCTCTGAGTGCCCACAGGTGGTTATGGTTAAATAGAGGTTGGCAACTCCATTGCACGCTGTTGCACCCAAATTGATAAACCAGAGTGAATAAAAATCCTCATTTTAATCCTAAAAGTTTAAAAAACAAACTCTGTGTTCTCAAAGCAAAATCTGCTGTAACTCTCCGCCTGGTCCTGACCATAAAACACTGGAAACTTGTGCAATACATGCAATTTCTTTGCTCCATGTTCAATATTTTCAACTCACATGGATGGCACGAAAATGCGATATAAATATATGTATTGCCAGTTCGTGAGTTGTGACGTGAATTTGCATTTTCACATTGGCTTTGTATGAAATCTACTTATTTCTGTGTGAACAAAACATAAAAACAACCTGAACTTTGTGACATTTTTATAATTTTCTGTTCACATTTCAGCGTCTAAAGCCATAAATAAAAATGTTTTCAGTGTAACGCCACATTGTTATCAACCCAGTCATCATGATGCTTAACGCCTCACAGGAGGACGGTCCCCTCAGCTAAAACAACAAAACAGAGAAAGTTGGATTGAATGATATATAGATATTGAATGAAGAGGCACTACAGGGACCGACGCAAGCGGTGTTGTGCTGGGAGATAAATGTCTTGCTGAACAGACGCACATACAAACAGCGGGCTTCCTCTATATGTGTTCTCATGCCAGGCGATACCTCCTTATTGATCAGCGTGTTGCTTCAAGATCTGAGAGGATTGAGTCGATTCCTCAACATGAGAGACTCTTTCATGTTTTTCCATCTGAAGGACTGCTGCTATTACTAATGACCTGCAGGACGAGGGTGAGAAAATACAGCGAATTTCAGTCTGAACAATAATTTAAACCTGAAACTAGTAAGTCTTTACAAGCTAACAAGTGTTGGGGGATTCAGGCTCCTGAGGTTGTGCGTGTCAGTTTGTGTGCATTTGGCCATTTTTTCCAGAAATGTCTGCTGATTATGGCAAACAAAACAATGAAAAGGAGACCACCACAAGGCCTGTAGATCCCCCAGTACACACACACACAAACACACACATATACACCCTGTGTGTGGGTGTAAAGAGAGGAGAGACAATTATCTTGTTGCTCCGAGCGCCGCTGCTTAAACTCATCAGCGACCTGAAGGAGATGCGTCGTGACAGAGCGAGGAGCGAGGAGGGGAAAAAAGAAATCAAAAATGAAAACAAGTCACATTCATCTCCGTCTTCACGGGGGACTAAAAGAAAAACATTCAGGCCATCTGCCACAGACGTAAACAAGTTTGCTGCATTGATGAAAATGACAGATGTGTCGATGCAGAGTTGGATTCGACTTGAATGAGCAAAAGTGTCAGAAAGAAAAAGATGGAGGACGTGTGACGAAGGGCTAAATCCAGAGGAGAGGTGACGTGAAGTTTGAAACGTATTTCATTCATACATTTGTCTGTTTTCTAGTTTCTACACGGAGAGCAGATAAAATATTCTCTTCTGTAACATCTGCCCGGAGGATTTTATGAGATCTTATACCACCAGCACATCCTGTCTCTGCCCCGGGGTCTCCTCACAGTCTGTCCTGCCTGGTACACCTCTAAAGGTAAACTCCCAAAGGGGGGAAGCCACCTGAACCAGGAGCTGACCAGTTTTACAGAGTTTCAGGGTTGTAAATGGACAGATAAAGGCGAGTGCAGCAAATGTTGGAACATGCATGTGTTTCCTGTGACCCTGTAAAACTTAAAAAACTGCATTAATAAGAGCACACTCATGAATTAATTTGCTATTCTTATTGTGAATCATTGACGAGAGACTTGTCATTGAAATTTTACTGATGTTCACTGAGTTTGTACCAGCCGTGAACTCTGTGAAAAAGTAGAATTCCAATCGTCCTTTGATTAAATATTTCTCTTTGTAAAGGATGTAGAAACGCCTCTGTATAATGTTAAATTACAAACACAGCAATGACGCATAAAAGAAAATTTGTTGAACCACTTTTACACCGTAAATCAGCTGTGACATCCACAGTAACTTACTGTGTTTGTGCCCAGTGAATTACTGTAAACCATTTCACAGTAGTATACTGTGTATACTGAGTTACTGTGAAAATTATAGTAACCAAATAATGTGCTGTAGAGGTACTCGTCAACAGCTGCCAGTTAGTTACTGTGATTTTATTTACATTAAGTTACTTGTCAACAGCTGCCAGTCAGTTACTGCAATTTTATTTACATTAAGTTACTTGCCAACAGCTGCCAGTCAGTTACTGTGAATCTATTCACAGTAAGTTACTTGTCAACAGCTGTCATTTAGTTACTGTGATTTTATTTACAGTAAGTTACTTGTCAACAGCTGTCATTTAGTTACTGTGAATCTATTGACAGTAAGTTACTTGTCAACAGCTGTCAGTTAGTTACTGGGATTTTATTTACATTAAGTTACTTGTCAACAGCTGCCAGTTAGTTACTATGTATGTTACTAGTCATTTCACAGTAACTGGTTCAAAGTGTACTTCTAAACATGAGCTGAGACAGACTTTGTTGTTCTAGGCTATGAAGGGTAATACAATTGGACGTGGGTAATGTCATTACACCTTACATTGTAGTTAATAGTGTGTTAAAACAGATTACTTTCCAAGGCACTAACATGCACGGTAGCATTCTCCAACACACAACATAGCAGCAGCGGAGACGTTAAAGAACGGGAGGTGAGATTGAAATAAAATGGGAGGTAGAAAAGTGTGCAGTATGTCTGGATGAACTCACGTGCCACCAGGAGTGTGTGAGAAGAAGAACAAATACAGATGTAACCAGCTGGATCCCAGTGTTAAGCAGATCAGTGTACCTCACAGTCCTACCCATCCTCAATGGATATGAGTACTTGTATCTGTATTAAGGTTTTGCCAATCTTCCATCATCAGTAGGTCGTTCTGTCATGGAGAGCCACATGAGAATTTGCTGTGTGCTCATATAAAAGCAACCTGAAGGCTGCCAAAGGATAAACTGGTACAGATGTAAAAAGTTAGTGTAAAATAATTCAGCATGTTTAACTAAGAGGAGTAGGAAAAAGAAAAAATGAAGCTGACAGTGTAGATTTGTATCCAAATGCTTCTAACTGCTTGAGTTTTAGTTTTTCCATTGACTGTTGGTTTGCAGTTATGTTGTTTGCCGAGCAATGATGGGCGTTGAAATAAGGGCTGATGAGTCCTTTCAAACTGCTTACTGCAACCCTTACCAATCTCCAGTTAATATGTAATATTATGTCACTCTTTCTGTCATTAAGACATTTTATTTTGCTGTTTTGGTCCAGTGTGACATTACTGCAGCAAAGCAGAACCACTGTCCCTATTTTGATATCCACTTATGCTAATTAAGCAGCTGAGAAAACAGGTTTTAGTCTAACTTCTGATTTACTTTGTGCTGTCTACAAGGTTCATTATTAGACGGTATGTCAACTCAATTTATGAACCATTAAGGTTAAAATACTCTCTGATCAGGTGTAAGTGATACCAAACCACATTTCTTCACAGTGAAACACAGTCACTAAGTCTTTTCGCCCAATCAGCACGTCATGTACTAATTAACATAATTAACTAAACTCTGGTGAAGTGTTTGCCACAGATGTGCACAGATGTGCATACTGACTGGCTCGGTCACACTTCACCATTTCCATCCTCTCTGTGGCTGGCAAATGTGATGCAGCAGCTTTTAGGCTTCGTGCCACTCCACCTGAAAGGTGATATGAAAGCGACATACGCCTGCTCTCATGCACAGTCAAGTGGCATCAGCAGGAACTGTAAACTTATCTATGGTTGAGTCTGCAATTTCAGCTGAGAACTTTCATCACCTTCAGCAGCATGTTGCCGCCAAGATGTGATGACCTCCAATATGGCTGCCAAGTGCATTTTGTCTCCTGAAAGCCGCCATGATGCTGTAACAGCCGGCGATGCTTTCTCTTAAGTGCATGGATGCTGAGACCTGAGATAGCCTTGTGATTTATCAACCATATCTGTCACATATTTCAGCGCTATCTGTGTACCTGCACTTCTCGGGGAGCAATTCGACATCACAGTGTGTGAACCACCGGCGATAACGCCTCATTCACTCACTCTGATGGAGGAGTTGCTATATACAAACCCGGGCTGGGTTCAGTTTGAGATTAAGATACATTTTATTGCACTCGCAGGGAAATTTGTCTCTGCACAACCGAAGATGCACCACCAAGGACGCGAGGAAAAGTACAAGAAAACAAGCGGTGAGCAGCGGTGCGGGTTATCTGGTGTGTCGTCAGGAAGAAAAAGTGCAGGTGAAGCTTTGTGAACGTTTTTGTGGCATGACAGATTACAATCAATGACAGACTTTCAAAATAAAATGTTATTACCACCTTTTTTTGTCCAGAATGCGATAAGAAAATTGATGGAGAATACAAACATAGTGGCATGATTCAGTACAAACCCCGCCTCACTATGCTTAACACAGCGAAAGTGAGCTTTTAACATGACAACACCGTCAGCAAATAGACTTGCAGGAAAAGAGATGAAATGAAGTGAAACGTTGGATCCAGCCTCCCTTTTTCCTGATCCTCCTCGTGCACCAGCACTTCCCTCCAGCCTTCTCACTCCCCTCCGAATCTTCCAAATTTGAACAAGATAAAATTTCACTGCCGTGTCGAGTGTTTACAATGAGCATTGAGCTAGAAACAACAAAGCATAAAGCAGTCAGGGTGTTTGGCCGCGAAGCAAAGGCTGTATGTTAGTGGACTCGTAAATAACCTCGAGGGTGGCAGAGAACGGCCAGTAAAACACGTCTGTTTATCCCAGTGTCACATACTTAACAGGGCAGACTATAAACACATGCAGCCGTCATATCCAGCTTAGTCTGGCAGGGATTTCTGGAGCCTGACTAATACATACTATACATACTATACCACCAATACCTAGTACTTTACATAAATATTTGAACATACTGTCTTCTAGAGCAGCCTTTCTTTTGTGGCACTGCAGCTCAGTGTGATAACTGATTTTTGAAACAATGAGTTCTTGATTTTTTCAATCTGACTCAAATCAAATTTGTCGTCTGAAATGGTGACCCAGGCTAGTACAGTACTTTTAAACAATATTAAACTGATTCTCAAAGTTCAGGATTTTAGATCACATCGTGTACGTTGCCTACATGTCGATGTGCAGCGGCAGTGATCACATTTACTTTACTCTTTCCTCTAAAACACCTCGATCTGTTCGGCATCTGTCCACATCCTAAGAAATAAAAATAATGGACTAAGACGTGTGATCCAAGGCTTCAAGGTTTGGCAATGTCGGCCACAGAAATGTCTCTGAAACTGAAACTATCCAGGTGGATTCATGGATACTCTACCTGTTTTGTTCTAGCTTTGTTTATTTCATGTACTCAGCTCTGTCTGTGTCGGGTTTGTGATTTGCATCATGAAGTTTGAACCCTGTGCCTAACGCCTGATTCGGCCCGAGCAGGGCCTAACCTTGATGTCCCACTGTATCAGTTTAACCTCAATTCATTTGACTCATGGGTAAGTGCATGCACACACAGATAACTCATGGATCAGGAAGCTTCAACATTCATATAATTACACACACACACACACACACACACACACACACACAAAACGTTTTTCCACCTCATCTTGCAGCCGGGGACACGTGGGATTTGGGTAAAGCACTTTCACACAATCATTAAAGAGCTTGACCTAAATTAATGAGGACAACTGGCTAATACGTGGACGGTAATATTAAAGCTGCTTTTCTGCCGCCTTTCCGCTTTTTTCTCACACTTCATTTCCACTGCGCACACACACACACACACACACACACACACACACACACATCACTCCATCTCTCTCCCCCCCATCGTTCTTTTGGCTTTCAACTTTCCTGTCCCAGCCTCTTTCACTCGCTCCTCTGTCTCATCTCTCCTTTCGCTCTTCACCCCAGGCGGCTGCAGCGTTCCCACCCAGCTGAAAGTCGGCCTTTGAGCCTCTCTGTGGCTCCAAGCTAAATAAGTTGAGCATTACCAATATGGGTAAGACGTCCTAATGATTTATGCCCTCGGCGAAAACACAGTTTGGAGTCATGGTGTGGATTTGCATCACCCTCAGTATACTAGAACTGATGGATTTTCACTCACAAAGCTGTCTTGTATATTGTTTCAGACAACCGAGACCCGTCTCTTTCATCGCCGCTTGTTTCTGTTGTCTTCTTTGCCTCCGACGCGTCTTCTCCGCCCTCGTGTTATACGTGGTGTGGTTAGATATTTTTTCTGGAAGATGACTGGCTTTTTACCCAAACCAAACTTTTTATTTCATAGTTAATCACAGGAAAGGAAAAAAAAACAAGAAGAGACTGCAGGGATCTCCACCCAGGAGATTTCATTATAAGATCCAAGCCGGAGTTTGAGGATTCAGCCATTCATCCATGCACTTTATTCAAGCAGGATAATACTCTTTGTAGGAGTTTTCAAACATCTGCAGTGACAAGTGAATTTAATGAGCATCTATAATAGGGTAGCTCCTGTGTGTGTGACATGCGGGGTTTGTTTGAGGTAGAGAGGCCAAACACAATATCTTGTAATGAATCCGTCTGTGTGAAGCAGGCATTTAATGTGTGCGCACGCTGGTCGGGTCATCGCTGAGCAACTTTTTACAACTTTCAGACGAGATGTGGAGCTTGTACCAAGGATAAACTCTGTACAGTATGTTAAGAGAAGGAAGAAATGTGCACCAATAAAGACAGAAATGTCAATATTACAAACCGAGGAGGTTGTTGTGATAATGGTTCAGTGCCAGTCAACATACCGTGTGATCGATACTTAAACCAGTAAAATGCTGATGGCTCTTCCAAGCCTTCTTTACATTATTTCGTCAAGCGCACTGACTAGAAATTAGGATTTTAGACTGTCATTGTACATATGGACAGCTGTCCATGTGAATTTGTTATGATTACATTAGTTATGTTCAAAAACTACTTGTCCTCAGGTTCTAAGTCCCAGTTTTACTCATCCAGTGGCTCCTTCTTCCTCGTCATCAGCTACATTCATCGAAGCTGTTGCCTTGGTTACGTTGCCCGCTTACCGGGCACGACACTGGCTCCACTTCCCCATCAACATTCTCCCGCGCCCAAGGCCCGAAAACCTACTCTTTCCAGAATTAGTCCAAAACACCTTCAGTCTTTTTGCCTTTGACATTATTGGTGTTACTGTTGCTCCTGTTCTGGCACAACACCGGCTCCACTTCCAGTTTAAAATTAGCCACCTGAAAACCTCCTCTTGTTCTTCCTGATCGGTCCAAACACTAAAACAAGGATCGTACCCCGAGACACCATTCACCTGATTATACAGCTACACAATGTTGTTTTAATGTTCTCGGCTTGCTTGTTGTCTATTTTGGAACTCGTTCCCTCCGCTGGTTAATACATTTGTGCATTGGGATTTGCAGCACATATATTTCACGTCTGCCGGGTGCGCTTCTGTTAACCGTGTTGACACCTGAATCTGAAGCTTTCTGCAGGAATTCACCGTGACAGCGTGCCAGAGAGCAGAACCGTGCTGACAAACATAATGGTGTCGCCAGCTGATGAGTTTATGATGAGTATAAAAATGCCGAAGTGACTCACACACATTACTCATAATCTTTTAGGAAATGATGCTTGGAGCAGTGAAATGAATTTCTCAGGAAAACGGAGTAATTAAAATCCTTTTCGAGTCCTCAGCCTTGGCATAGAGCTATTATACAGTGGATGAATGCGCAAATGATAATCACTGCTGCACCACGAGTTGATGCTGTGTATTGACCCTTCAAATGGAGAGAAGGCAAATGGGCAAGAGGGAAAAGAAAGCAGTAAAGAAAGCATGGATTTGCATACAGAGAAACGTATTACAGGCGACGCTTCTTGTGGGCTAATTCAGAAAACTCTTGGCCCTCCATCTTCACTTCATAACATTTATATCCACGTGTGCCCTTCCACATATTCAGGTTTAACACATCTGCACACACGATACTCACCCTCAATTCCATGTTTGCAACCGTTATGCCTATGTTTACTTCTGCTTCCATCTGTTAGTAGTTTTCATAGTTAACTTTCTCATATAGAAGAGAGAGCTTACATTTCTATTATTTACATCAGGAAGAGGGCAGAAGCGTGAACCGTCAGTGGAGTCATCTAAAGTCTGCCCTCGCCGAGGTTAAAATTCGATCTGTTTATTCCAGATTTGGTCTTATTGCATCTTCAAAGAGTGAGTCAGCTTTTCCATTTTAAAGATTTCCCAAATTGTCGAAAGCGCATATTTTCAAAGGGTGTTTATGCAACATTCATTTTCTGCGTACACAGACATTTTTCTACATCTGTACACTCCATACAGTCATGAAATAACCATCACACAGACCCTCCTAGCTATGCAGATGGGCAGCTGTACATGTGTATTTATAGGTGTATGTGTTGTGATTATATTACTTACTACTACTAGCACAAAGAAACAGATGTATGGGCCGCAGAATGGGAATGACAGCGGCAAAATTCACCTGATTTGAAATCTGTTCTATTGAGGTATAAAAGTTACAAAATGTTGAACCGACACAAACCAGGAGCAGTTCATGATTATCAGATACGTGCTATTCTGCAACCAGCATGCTTTGCCCCTGACTTCATCGCAGATTCGGTCGATTTCGTCGTGATTTAGAGGCACCCAAGCAACCGCGTCATGTTAGTGACTGAACGTTACGTGGGGTTAATCTTCAGAATAATCAATACAAAACTCAATTGAGGAAATAAATCAATAGAAGCCGCCTTGATGAAGGTCAGTTCATCGGCTGCATTGTTTAGTTTTCTAAAACCTCTCTCCGTGGCTCGAAGCTCGGCTCGTCAACAGCTAATGTAATCCTATCTGCAGATGGCTGCCGTAATGTAACTAAACTCTGTGATAATCAGCTTCTCCACGCCAATCTCTGCGTGTGTTTCTGTTCGCCGTCCTTTTGATTTGATTTCCATTATGCTCTCAGGAATTTCTTCTCCATGCTTTTTGCAACAAATTGTGTTCGTGTGTGTGTGTGTCACACCAAGGCAGAGAGTGTGTTTCTGAACGCGGCGGGCTGACTGACAGGCTCTCTGCTTGTCTCTCAAAGGGGCAGTGAGAATTGAGTAGCAGTAATCCACCACACACACTACTGGGATTTCACACAGGGGCTCCATGCCTATACTGTGAATTATTTGCTGCCAAGGGAATTTCACACTAACACACACACACACCAGGGGTCCCTCTGCACTTACCGCCTGTGTGTGAGTGTACTGATAGAGCAATTAGATGATTGATGGTGATTGATGTAGCTGCTCGGGGATGAAAGAACACACACACATATACACTCTTTCCTGTTTTCTTCACCTCCCAGACCGGTCACCATCAATCGGCTAATTGCTTTACACTTCAGCTCGCTGAGTTTGAGGACTGAATCACTATTCAATTAGAAAATAGAGCTGTTCTCCATTGTCCCCCGAGTATGAAGCCTCATGCACACAAAGAGAGACGCAAATGCACACACACATGCGCGCACACTTTCTTCAGTCTGTCGCTCTTCCTACTTGGTAGCCATGGTGATGCTGGAAAAAGAAAAATGCGTACATGATGAGGGGTATGATCAATGAGATTAATCCCCCTCTTTGAGACGGGGAGGTGCAGTGGCACGGAGGAAGAAAGCTTTCCACTGATCAGCTTTGAGTCTCGCAGGTAGAGGTATGTTGTTTGCTAAAGGAACATTGTGTAAAAATTGGTATTTTTGTGACACCAAGCTCCAGCCAGCAACTAAAAATCAGTCCCAGATTTACTCTTCTTGCTTGGTCACACTCCTTTACTCGTTTAAGCTTCCTCTGTCAACATCTCCTTCAGTATTTTTGCCTCTGACAATATTTTTTATTGTTGTTATACTGCTTGCTTGCCCAGCTCCTGTTCTGGCACGACACTGGCTACGCTCCCTGTTAAAATTAAAGAGAAAATTAAAATTAAGCTGTACATTAAAATTAAAAACTCTAAGTTTTAGGTCTCGTGCTACAACTGGTAATTCACTTTTGGTGCTTGCACATTAACATACTTTAGTGTAGTACATTATGATATAGATACATTAATATATGTATATGACTGACGCTTCAGCTCCTTTCGTCTCTCGCCCTTCGGCGAGTGCTGAAATCAATTTCTCTCTAACTCTTCAACCGTTAATTCAACATACTCAAATTTTTACATGGTATGAACTAGTATTTGTTTCCCACAAACTTTCTGCACTTCAGCTGCCACCTCAGCTCCATTTAGCCCTTACACTTAACTATTTCAGCGCTTTAACTGCAGCTCCCAAACAATATTCAAGCTGTCTGTCACAGCTACAACCTGGCAACCCACAACTTGATTCAAAGGGCGTGTGTGCAGCTGCTCTCTGCGCCGCCGCCGCTGCTGCAGCTGAGCTATCTAACTCAGTGTTAGCTGTTGTCAAAATGTCAAATCAGGGCCGCGTTTGACTTTAAAAAAATCCAAATTTAAGCAGAGTTTGACTGCCATGCACACTCAAACTCACTTAAACACAGCAACACACATGCAAACATGTAAAATGTTAGTGAAAAGTTGTTTTCATTTCTCTGCCTTCCAACTGTTATTTCCCTTCTTGCACACAAACACTGACAAATGGTCTTTTCTGTGCTGCTTTAGCAAGACTTCTTTTTAATCATTCGTGTTGCTACGATTAGCACGCAGCATCTAAACAGAGATGTTGTCTCCATGTATCAGCCAGCGGGAAGCTGAGAGACAGCCCAACATAAAGCACATTCACAGACACGGTGATTGGCAGGTGTAGGTCTCCGTGTCCTTTCTGATAAGGTCTTCAATGTGGAGCCAATTTTTCTGGAGACTGAAAAGTCTACAGAGTGAATCATCTCAAAAGTCAAGGACGCCACATGAATGTCAATAGAATCTGCCTCGTTCTTCCCTCGCCTCGGGGGTTCAGTTGAAAATGGAGCGACTATACGCCAGAATGTTTGGAAGTAAACAGTGTGGGGAACTTTCCCATTGTATCGTGGTGATGAAGATTCCCCAGATGAATCAGAGCCTGATTGATTTTTTTCAAGGTTTCACGGTTCAACTTAAAAATAGCAGATTAGCCACAAAGTTATCAATACAAAGGCCGGACTCGCTGAACCTCTCACAGAAGAAATGCAGATTCCAACACTTGGAAACTTGAACTTGTTTTTATCTTTTATGTCTAGCGCTGTTACTGCAACAACTCAAACACATTTCATTGTACTGTTGAGCCTGTGTTAACCTACGTATGCCAAATAAGCTGATTTACATCAGTTCTGTCTCATCACCGTGGAACAACGACGTAAACAAACACTGGTTTGTTGATGTGGAAGAGACTGTCTAAACCCATAAAACAAAGAAAAGGTGAGGGTCATCTTTCTTTTTGCCCAAGCAGATCCAATGTCCTACAACTGCCAGATCAGGCTATAATCAGGTTGATATCGTGTAGCCTGACCCTGGAAATATGTTGTTATAATACAAAACTTGCAGTTAATACACAAAATCAACATATGCTATAAAAACAAGACACTGATCTGGAAGTTTCTTGTTGTAACAACATCTAACAGCAAAGTTTGTTTAAACAAAATTCTCTGTATAATAAGGTGTGTTGTAATAATGATAAAATATGTTGTAATAACATGAAATATATCTCAGTGTGAAGAAGAAAATCACGTAATATGAAGATTTGTACACAAACAGCTGATGGGATTATCAGCCTCCTCACCACACACTCTGTTTTATTAATTACCTTTGTTAATAAGGAATATGTAAACACAACATGTTAAATCTAAAGAGGATTAAGAAGGTTTATCTG
The DNA here is from genome assembly GCA_028641955.1 of Protonibea diacanthus. Taxonomy (NCBI): domain Eukaryota; kingdom Metazoa; phylum Chordata; class Actinopteri; family Sciaenidae; genus Protonibea; species Protonibea diacanthus. The sequence continues at coordinate 19,719,581 of CM053992.1, forward strand.
GGGGGAATAACTGTCTTCCTGCTTTTGTTTTTATAGAAGCCATAACCATAAGTGAAATTTCTGGATTAGAACCATGATGCATGAAAAAGCTGCTTATTTAAAGATTTGTGGGAGTGCGGACGGACACGCACACTTTCCCCTCGCATCCCTGGAGGCTGTAGTATGTGTTACAGTAGTCATAGATAATCCTTTTAGGGGCATATGGAGACTAATATGGCGTAATAATTGTCATGGCACGCTGTCGCTGCCATTTTAAATTGAGATGCATTCCTCTGCTTGCCGCTCTGAATCTGCTCAAGAGACGGGAAGCTTCTTTGTAAATAAACAACTCACAGATTTCACCTTTCTGATGGAAGTGTGGCAAAAAATACCTACCTGTCTGGACTAACACCTACTGGGCTTTGGGTCGTACAAGAATTTTAAACCATGTTTCAAAGAGCTGCTAACCATGAAAGTGTGTTAAGCATTACATTTTCCAATATTCCAACAATTTACAGGCTGTTAAAGCCTAAAAGAGACTTGTTGGATGCTAACAAAACAATCTATATTTGTCATAACTAAGAGCTGTGAAAATGTTATTCTCCAGTGAAGTGCAAAAAAACACATATGTGGGACATATAAAAGAAATTAGATAACCTGTTACAGCACAGAAGCTAGTAAAGTTAAGCTTGGCCCTGCTTTCAGTTGAGTCATGCTATCTTTAGCGCAGTAGCATGCTAGCAACAACCCTAGAATGGTGACAGGCAGCAATCATGCTAGCATGTTAGCGTGTTAAACCTGTTAGTTTGTTACCATGCCTACATTAGCATGCTAGCCTGTTGAATAGCAATAATGTAATACAGAAGCTAGTAGAGGTAGCAGGACTGTGGTTTGTTGTTAGCTTGTTAGCTGACTTCAGCATGTTAGCATGCAAGAGACAACCCTAGAATACATGTAACAGTAATTATGCTAGTATGTTAGCATGCTAAACCTGTTTGGCATGTAACAATTAGCATGCTAATGTTCATATTTTGGTTTGTTACACCCCTGTGGAGACTTTAATTTAGAGTTGGTGCAAAGACAGTTAAAGGAGTGTTATAAATAATGTTAACATGAGTAAAAATGTACTCTTATCCCTACAGGCTTCAGGCTAAGGAAAATTAAGTCTTTTGAAAAAGTAATCTGAATAATTTTAAAGAATACAGCATTGATTTACATGACTTTACTTGTATTGGAAAATTGATGTTACACATGGGTTAAAAGGTTAATGGTGTTTTCACTCAGGACCTTATTTTCCCATGTTTTTGTGTCAAAGTGAGTAATGTGGACAATGATTTTTGAATTTGGTCCAACATTGAGAGGAGGGAGCTGCTTTGATTTCCAATCAAAGGTTCAGAAAACGCAGCACACTCAATACTGAACTAAATTTTAAAACTGGTGCCCCCCATTAGTCGATTCAGCACAGCATGGGAAAGTTAAGTCTTTAAGTGTTTGCTGAGGAATGGTGTGAATGTTGATTGAAGGAGGATGGTATTTTATGGTGATGTATCAATCGCATTAAAAATCAATGTGTTGGCAGCCTCAGGCACCGTCCTGATGAAGGCGAGACAGCCTGCAAGTGAAGACATGGACCTGCTTGTGGCACAAGATGAAAACTGATGAAAAGAGGATCACCAACGTCATCTTGGTTTTTATCGTCTGAATAGTACATTTCTGTGACAAATTTCACCATTATTCAGTCTGGAGTAATGTGTTAAGGCTGCTAGCGCGGCTGAAAAGTAGTAGCCTAAATCTTATTCAAGCTCTGAGAGGCTCCAGCCCAGTTTCACCCCTCGAGCCCCCAAGATTCTGCATTCATGGCATTTATCAGAGCACCGCGGTGCAGCACTGAAGCACGATCAAAGCTGTGCACGCTGCGTAGGGTTACAGATAGTGTTGCTCAGCATTTACAATAACAAAGTAGGTCTCATAAACAAGTGTTTGCCTGCTGCGGTCAGCATTTCCAATCAAAGTCCCACCACTAATTAGCTTGGAGATGTTGCAGAGTTGCACATTATTATGTCAAATTCTCTAAATCCACTCACAGACGAAGTCCGTAAGTGCGTAGGCCCCCACGTTTGCTGTAATTAATCAGTGATGTGGGACTCGCATTCGCCAAGCTGAATGTAAAACACTGAATTTAAATGGAGAGAGCACATATTGGACACCACTGGCCTGGCCCTGCATACACAACAAGCTCCCCTTTCCCTCCCACCTCTTATAATAGGCTGTGTTTTCTACCAATTAACATGCTTCTCTCTGAGGGATGATCAACTTGTTTTGCCCCATCGATAAAAGTACTGTGGCTTTTACCGTGGAAGTATCCAAGGAGCCATCAGCTTGAAAGCATGTAAAAGGTCAGCGCCAGCACGGTAAAGCCAGGGATTTACTGAAACGACCCACTGAGGCAAGGAACCAGACTCGACTTTTGTCTCCTGCAGATGCGTCAGAAAAACAACTATTTTTTAATATATTCTGTCCTTTCAGCTCTGGATGCCAGCAGGCTGCCTTAATGCACTTTGTGATGGATGTGGTGTAGTTGGACTATTATTGATCACCGCTTAACTGGCAATGTTTTACTTATAGTGGCTGTCTGAACAGATGCTGTTTCATTTTTGAGCTGCCACTTTTTTTTTTAAAGCATTTTATTTATCTTATTTAACTTTGTTTAGTTATTTGACACGTCCAATTTTACAAGAAAAATATTTCAATATAGTTTGACAGCTTCCTTCGCAAGAGGTTACAATATTTATAAGGCTGAACAATTCAACTTGAAAACATGTATAAGAAGAGATCGAAACATAATTTAAATGATTAAAAATAACATAAAAACAAAGTCATGTTAATCAAAATCTAATTAAACATTGGAAAATATCCATATTATTTATATTTCTTGGTTATTTTGTCATTCTGTATAAGTCATAATATACTCTATCAGAGTATCAACCAAGTATGATCCTTTAATTATGTTATATTCAATGCCAAAAAGACAAAAAGAGAGCTGGAGCCGGGAGGTGATTAGCCTAGCTTAGCATAAAGACTGGAACACAGGCAAACAGTTAGCCCAGCTACTGTACACATTAAAAATCCAGCTAGTAACATCTAAAGTTCATTGATACATCGCATCACATTTGATTCATAATTAACTTTTTTTTTTTTTTTTAGTTAAGCACCATTAAACCCCTAAAACAGAAAAATAAGTGCCATACATCCGAGTCACTAAAATGAGAACTGTTGACATCTCTATATCGCAGCCTTTTCCTCCTGGCTGAAGTAAACACAGGAGAATAATCTCCAGTTCAGAATGTGATTTCTCTGGTGCTCTTCATCTCTACATTAATAATTGCTGTCGCAGATAATGGCTGTAATGAAGCAACAACGTGGTTTTAATTTCAGAGATGGAGGGAACATTTTAATCAGCACATGAACTTCAGGTTATCATTTTCTTTTGTTTAGACACAATAAGGTCAGAAACTCATCTGGTCTGCTGTAAAAGCTTCATTAAAAATATAAAAACTCCACATTGGTTGTCACACCCTAACAGATGCAACCAAACCTCTCTGCTCTCGATCAGTCTGTCTACTATCTGAAGACTGAAGCAGTCAGCCGACATCGCTCTCTTCAAAGCCGCCAGACTCCTTTGACAAAAACAGCAATTTTAACTCACAGGACACGGAGTTGCCTCAATCCGCTGCTAGTAACGTTACCTCAGATCCAGCAGACCAGCAGCTCTGTGTTTTTGTCAAAGTAATGTTGGTTCTGAAGACAGTGTAGATGTCCAAAATGACAAAAATCCATTTAGCCATAGGTGCAACGTTTTGTGGTGTTTATTTTAGCTGCAGCTCTCAAGCTAATGTTGTTAACTAGCCTTCAAGCTGACATAGCAGTGCATTTCCCTCTTAGATATTTGTCCGGTTGCTTGTTAAACAAGCCGAGGTGCAGGTCGAGATGTGTTTTCATTTGTAGGTTCGATAAGAAGAACACTTTAAAGCTAAGTGGGTTGCTGTTCAAAGCCTGTGGCTCTCGTGTTAGCAGGCTGCTGGTCTGGCTGCGACGGTCTGCCCGTGATTGAACAGTAACAGAGAAATGTGATTTAAAAATGAAACAATGTCTGGAAACGGTCCCATCCTTGCAGACGGAGCACTGATGGTTTTCCAAATGGGGTAATTCAAAGATAGGGCTTGTTACAATAAAAGCAAAAAATATGAAATATAAAATTTTAGGTTTTATTTTTGGAAAAGCAAAAAGTACTACAGACCTGTGACTCTCACTGACTGTGTTGGCAACAAAAACTAAACAAGTTACAGAGTTGTTCTGGGAGCTAAACAAACAACTCATCATAATATATATTATGATATTTGTGTTGAAGTCTGAAGAAGCACGGCTTTATTACTGACCGTGTGTCTTTCTCAGAAACAAACCATTTTTTTGGGACTTTTCTTGGAAGTTAGATTTTATTTCTTGTGTGTCTGTGTATCTAATCACTGAACCAATAAAAACATTGTTTATTTGGTGTGTACAAGCCAAGGACAATACAGTAACAGTATACGGCAGTAAGGAAGGCTATGAAATGACATATCACGTAATAAAAGCCTGGCACATAAAGAGAGAGAGAGAGAGCAATAACGCTTTATCTTTCCGCTCGCTCTCTTCTTGGGAGATCTGTCCCAACGTGAAGTAAAAAGAGGTCTGAATCGAAAACAAGCCTCCCCTCTTTGCCTGCACGCTGTGCTCAATGGTGGATAATCATTTCTATGACTCGGCCTTTTACTACCGCGGACACCCATTGTTGGACATATATAGTGAGCCAGGAGGCTATAACTGCTTTCCAGTGTAGGGTCATTCCGCATGCTGCAGTTTCTTCTCGGCGAAACTATAAAAGCGAGAATTTATGTTTAATTTTTTCTTTATTTCGTCCCCTGGACGTCGGTGAGTTTATCTGTGTCCGCGTGTGTTTTAATCTCTGCCTTTTTCTGCGTGTGCTATACTTCCCAAAGTGCACCGCAGAAGTAAATCAACAGTCGCCGCCTGCAGCCTTCATGTCCCATAAAGCTCCCCGCCACAGGCTGGTCCGGCTCCCCTCCCTCACGTCATCTCTTAAGCATGCATTAGTTCCCTCCGCCTCTCGAATGAGACTTGAAAAAGAATCGTGTAGAACGTGAAGTCGTTCTGCTTTTTCCTCCCGTTTCCATCAGAAAATGTAGAATCGCCTCAAACTATGAACTTGATCACTGCATACTAATGTTGTATACTCTCAGAGATTCTATATACAACATAATAACTGCCCAAACAAAGATGGATGCTGGAATGTGAATCAGCATCAGGCATGACTATATTTAATTAAATTCGTTGTAGTGTGTCACTGAGTAAAACCAAAGAGTAACCTCAAGGCTGTGAAATGAAGCCAATGTGCAGAAGTGCCAAAAACTGCAGTTCCTCAAACGTCCACTTGAAGCTGGCTCCAGAAGTGTCTCCATAGGTCCCCATGTTAGACAGCAGAAATAAACATGTTTACAGCCTGGTACAAAAAACAGTTTTGGTCTCTATAGCTAATTTCCCCGTTCATGACAACTGTACTGAGGGTGAATTTATATACAACTCACCTGTTCACATTATATTAAGGCTTAAAGTTATGCAGGATTAATAGCGTGGACGCTTTGATTGACAGGTGGGTGTCGTTACAGATGGCTCGTTTGTTCCCGTCTTGTGAAAACTATCATTTGGCTTTTCTGCTTGTTATTGCCTCCAGAAACAGTCGATCGAGGGTTCGTCATTGGTGGACTTTTGCCGGCAGGTGCCCTACGTGCAGGCGACATGGAAGGAAGTTAAATTAGTTTGTTTGCATATACTACACACATTGTAATGGAGGAAAGTGTCTCTGTAAGTTCACGAGCAGCACAGTAAACACACTGAGGGAAAATATAACAGCACAAGTCCGGCTGCACGAAAAACATTCAACCTCTGGACAGTTCTGCTTCTCAGCCTTTCATCAGTTTTACATTTAAATCATGGTGCATTCATTTTCCTGTGTATTAAATACATTCACAGCCCTTTGTCTCCTTCAGTTGCTGTCTAAAAGTTGTTAAACTGGTAACAGATTCTGTTTCAGTACAATGCAGATGATAATTGCTGCATCATATTCCACATATTGTGTTATCGTCTGAACGCTGACAGTATAAACTGTTATCATTGGCAAAAGCAGGGATGGCAAGTAAGTTTACTCTCTTTGTTCCACTCCTCTAGTGTCACACCAGATGTGACTTTTCCTCCCTGGTGGTTAATGAGCCACACCTAATCTGACACCAGGTGTTGTTCCTCGAGGAACAAAAGCCTGCAGGACACCGACGTTAGCAAGCTGAGATGGAAACAAAGCCAATGACCCGTGAGTGGAGGAGATTTCCCACGCTCGGATAAAACATTGTGACATTTAAGAACAGTTGTTTCAGCCCGAGCGGCATGTGGATTAAAAAGTCAGTGTGATATTACCTTTGTTTTGTGTTGTGTGAAAATGTGCTACACTGCTCATGTTTTTGTACAGACTGTCATACAGTTGGAGTGTTGTTGTCTATAAACCATAGCAACAGAGAACTGGTATCAGTTTTAATTAAATAGATGATAAAATGTGTGACAGTAATCACTGTTCATTGAACAACCACTGTTGTTGAATCTTAACTTAGAAGCCACTTTGTTTTTTCTTTTTTTAAATTGCTGTGATCCGTCTCGCTTCAAGGAGCCATAAATCCCGTCTCTAGCGGCCGTTCTAGTCAATGTTTCAAACTCCACAGAAAACATCATGGTCCATTTCAGAAGCAGGTATCCGCCCAGTTCTGCTGAGAATAAGCGGCTGTTGTATTCTTTGACGGATGTTGCGAACAATCTGCACAGAGCAGATCGAGCTGGCCGGAAGTCAGACACAGAAACGACGTGGAGGATCTGGTTGATTTTCAAAATAAAACAAACTTCTGATGGTAAAAACAGCCAAAAAGGAAACAGTTTAACTTTATTTACATATTTAGAAGCACATAAATCAGGAAAAAAATGACCAAATCTGAGCAACTTAACAAAGTATGGCTTCTAAAACACGTCCCGAGACACGGAGTTACAATGTCTGGGACAGTATAGAAATATAAATCATTACACATACCATCATGAAATATCTACCGTTTACTTTTTAGGCGTTTAAATTCAAGAAATGGTGAGTGTGAGAGAGACGAATGTTGCCAACTTGACTTTCTCACCAGATTTATCGACTTTTCAGGTCCTCTTAACAACTTTTAGAAAAAAAAAAAAAACAGGTTTGCATTTGCACTGCAGTTTGCTGTCATGCATTTATTGATCAAACAGGAATAAATAAAATAGAAACAAGAAACAGTGACTCAACCAGTGACTTGAAAAATAATGAAAAATAATCTGTGGCAAAACATCTCGGGCAACGTCAATCAGTGCTGGGAACAACCAGCAGATCTTCCCTGGTGGACCAGAGTGATGCAAGTCACTGAAATTAAGTTATTAAACTATATTTATAATGCAGAATTCAAGCAAACGATGGTTGTTAGGTCTGCGACAGCTGAAGCACAGTTTGAGGTGGACGTCACATCAGAGGTGACCGGACGATGTCTGATCACAGTCAAAGAGCCGTGCACCCGTTTCCTCTTTCTTCTTCTCTCATCTGCTCTGACACTTCTTCTGATCTCTCCATCCCTCCCTTTCTTCTCTTTCCCGACACAGCCTCTCTCTCTCATTCTCTCTCATTGATTAATTCCATAGGGCCGCCGCCTGATGCTTTTCAAGCCCCGTCCTCCTACCATCGCCTGGGGCGAGTCAGACAACCGGAGGGAAACTGGCTCAGTGGATTGAAGCTTTGAGAGGAGAGAGAACTTTCTTCACCAAAGATCAAGACCCTTCTTCTTCTTCTTCTTCTTCTTCTTCTTCTTCTTCTTCTTCTTCTTCTTCTTCTTCCCAGAGCTGATGATGGAGAACGTTAAAAACCCGCCCTGAGCTTTTGGTCTTCTGAGGAGTAGAAATAATTTTAACTGCTCTACAGTGACACAGCAGCTTTTGTTAAACAGAGATACAGTCTGAACGCTGAAGAGCTGTGGAGGTCCAGAACAAACATCCTCTTCTTAGCATTGCTTTTAATGTGTGTGAATCTGTATCATGCTGCCAACTTGGCCAGGTCTCCTTTACTAATGAGGTTTCTGATCTCCTGTGTTTAAGATGAGGTGTGTGTGACAGTAGCGAGGGTCCCTGTGCATGAGTATAAGATTGTGTTGGATCAATGAAAGAAACAAAGCCGTGCACCACAGAGAAGAGAGAGAGACAAGCCAGAAAGGTGTGGTTTATGTAGAGGATTTCACCAGGTGCTTCCAACTACGGTGATCAGACCACACCAACACAAACCAGGTCCAAGCTGTCTTAAGTCAACAACCAGATCTAGCCACTGCTCACCTGTCCACCGGGTGTTTCTAGTCCAGAAGATGTCACTTTGGGCTCTGGGTCTGTGTAATGAGTATTTTTCTGACATTATAAAGATTAAATCAATCAATCAAAAATAAACTACTGAAAATGATTGTTAGTTGCGTCTCTACTGTCATGTTAGCTGTATTGTTTTGTTTCTGTTGATCAGGGAATCCAATATGAACCATCCGAAGCTGCCTCGAGCTGCCAAGTAACCTGTTCATCCTGAGTGGGATTGTCTGCTGTATGAGCTTATATTACCTTTAATGCAGCTTTAAGATGCGTCCCCCGAGAAGGCTGAAAAGATACAGTCTGTTTTATAACTCACTCAGTTCCTCCTTCAGTCGGCGCGCTGCGAGAGTTTCCAGTCTACAGGAATCACCACTCGAACATTAAAGTGTGTGTGTGAGCGTGGGCGGGGGAGCAGATGAACAGTCTGCTGTGACATACTGCAGCACATCGGCTGAGACGTGGGGGGGGGGTATCGCAAATCATAATCAGTGCAGGTTTCCATTTCGATAACGTTCATCAGGAGTCTCTCTTTTTCTGCAGGCGCTGTCCTCCCCTTTGATGACACGGGGGTCCGTGACAAATGCTTCATAATCACACCTATCCATGGAAAATATGAGTGAACTTGTTGCTCCTAGCAACGGTTCAAAATGGCGGGTTGTAAGAATCCACGGCCGGGCTTGGATACGCCTTTTGCATGCAAACGTGCGAATATTCTTGCGCAGCCGCCTGCCGCCGGTCGAATCAGTATTCATGTGACTCGGCCCTTCTTGGATTCATATTTCATTTTGTGAGATAAGGAGAGTGAGGAGATGCAGGAAGAGAGTAAGAAGGAGCACAGATTAGGCCATTATAAACCCCACCGGAAGGACTTTCGAAGGGAAATGTATTGTAATGCCCCGCTCAGACAGGATGTCAGCCTCCACTGATCAGGGATCAGTTGTTCACGCTCCTCAGGATGTCTGTCACTTCTGCAGAGATCAGATTCGAAAGCTGGGGAGGGTGAATGATGTGTCGCTACAGACGTCGGATCAAAGCAACGGATGAGTCGCAATACACAGACTGTTCTTAGAAACTGTGTTCCACCTACATTTAGGTGTACAGGTCTGTGGGTAAATACTGTCAGGAGCATCTACCCCGACTGTCACAACATCTATGTCAGTCTAAAAGGAACAGAAGAATCACTCTACATCCGTCATTCCCACCCTGAAGGTCTGGACCCGAAGTCTAACAAAGAAGAACAATAAATCTTACTTAAATTTACAGATTTGGGTGTCCAAAAATCAGCCAGATGAAGCAATCTGAGAGCGAGAAGTCACTTTTTTGTTGAACAGCTTCCATCTTACGTCCCAGCTACAGCTATAACCTGTAATAAGAGGTCACGAGTAGATACAGTTCTACTCTATACATTAAGTCAGGTTATGTTACGTCCCAGCGGTTCGGTAACATCAAGTCTGTGAAGGTTCTCAGTCATCCAGGTCGTCTTTCTTCAAGAAGGTTAAATCTAGGGACTTGATTTGAGCCGTGAAGAACTTTTCTCAAGTTCTCCAGAACTTCTTGAAAGAAATAAGTTTTATTTGGTAAAAACAAAGTTATTTGTTTCTTGAAATTCAAGGTAAACTACAAGGAAAATGGATGCTGTTCAAATCAACAAACAAATATAACCAAAAGAGAACACAGCCTACGCTATCTAAATGAAATCAAAGGAGAAAAACAGAGAAACAGCATCTATAAATGTAGTGCCTCAAACAAAAATATTCCTCAGTGGCAGCCAAAGAAAATAAATCCAGAAAACACAAGATGACCCAATAGTTAATTTCACAAGCAATTCAAGGGATTGATACAAACAACCAAGACGCCCAGAGTGTCAGGCGGTGAAGTACTCCTTTAAATTGAAGACGGGATTGGCGGTCGGGGAAGGTGCCGCTCCAATCGAGGATCTCCAGGTCAACAATGGTGGCCACACCTCCTCAGGTGGGACCAATCAGGGCAGGGCTTATCCAAGTTATCCATGACGTGAACTGACTCAACTCATCTCACTTTATGAATCCAAAAGATTTGGACATTTGACGTGACTCAACATTCCCTCAAAACCCTCAAAAATTCTGTTATTTTAATGTGCAATGAATCAACTTTTAGCTTAGCGCTAGCACCAAGTAGCATCAAATATAGCCTTTGAATCGCAGCCAGAGAGATGAATGCATCCAAAAACTCGAATAGCTCGAATCAATCAAAATCAGTAAATAATTGGCAAAGTCTGACCATCTGTTAGCCTTCTGTCATTGATGGATGGACAGCAACAAAGATTTTGGACTTGACTCAGGCCTTTGTAGCCTCTTGTGACGTGCAAACAGTTCCATCCACAGACACACGATATATATATTCATATGTTAGCATTGTTATGGTGACGATACACCCACTGCTCTAGGATCAGTTACAGAAGTGGAAATGTTTGTGTTGAACTTTATTCACTTTCAATGTGACTTTCCGAGAGCACAAACTGAATCTAAAGTCCTCCCAACACGGGCCTTTAAGCACTGCAATAAAATTATTTGCTGTGCAATATTCAAGGCTGCTGTGAGATTTAAAAGATTTAAAATGGAACTTTCCTCAGCGTCAGCCTCTAAAAAAGAAGGTCACCATCCTCTCCGAGGAGAGGAGGGAGCAGCAGTCTGTGCTCGGAGGGGCTCTAAAACCAGATCGGAATTTCTCAGATATTATGTTGACTCGTAAAAGATATTAACTGGGTTGTGACATCCTTAAAAAAAAAGAAAAACTTTGGGGGGGGGGGGGGGGGGGGCAGGAGTTGTAGCAGTCTGAAGCACGTTGTTTTTGAGCAGACGAGAGGTCAGGGCTGGTCAACGAGCTGATGAAAACGCCGCCACCTACTGAACCGAAAAGCTCGTTAAGAAACGATATCTGGACGACAGGTGGAGGACGAAATGTGACAGTCCAGAGTATGAAAGAAGAAGCTCATCCTGGATTCAACCACGCGGTAAAAAGGGGCTTGTACCGTCGTGTTTTTATCCTCCGGGGGATTCTTTTATGTTTGAACATTTTTTAGTAAATAACATAAAAAAAAAAAAAACAGAGTTCAGAAGATTCTTAAATACATCGACTGGAGGAGGAATAACAACTGAATAAATAAGACTGAAAATCAGCCTGGAGTTACACTGTTTTTTGAAGATAAGATTACAGAATCTTACATCATTACCACGCTCCCTGATATTTCCACATCGTGTCCTTCGTAATGTTGTAGGACACTTGCGGTTTATCAGCCTTTCATTTGCATTTGGCATTTTTACATTTTGCCTTCACAGCAGGAGCGTTATGTAGAAATGGCAGGGGGTTGTTCTTTTAAAAAAAAGAGAGCCATCAGCGAGAAATCTCAAGTGAATATTGCAGTGAATAGTGCTTCATTATGTGTTTACAGCGTCGTGTTTAATTGGATATACATTCAACTAAAGTGCACTTAAAGGAAAAAAAAGTAATACTAGATTTAGGAATCCAAAAACCAGCTGGATAAAGTTAAGAGTTATGTAAGAAAACTTTGAACGTCTACTGAGGCAGCTGCAAATCTGGGTTGTCTGGGTTATTGCAACATTTTAATCCCCTCCACAAATAGCCAAAGTATTAGTTTTTAGCTAAGCTGTGCCACAAAAACTAAATGTTTATAGACATAACAGCTTAATAGAGGTCCATAGCAGGTCAAAATATAGGCGTGTGTAGCCAAACGTTTTAAATATTAATGAATTAACGTGCTGCTCCTTCATAACTTCAATAACAAGCAGAAAAACACAACTCCTAATGTATAAGTTTAATGTTTACAATTGAAGTTAATCCTCTTTTTCATGCCGACTGTCTCTGTGTATAGTTTATTGGCACAGTTACTTTGTCCCTGAATGATGTAACCTCTCACTTTGTATTCACAGGAAACAAAACATGCACACACCGGACCTGATGCAGAAGACGAGAGTACGTTTCACATAATGTGAAGGAAATGATTTGATCTTAACGCCGATGATGAATTCATCACAGACGCTGTGAATCCTTCCAGCCTCGGTTTGTTTCTCTGTGCTATAAACTGACGCACAACTTGTTTGTCCTTTTGTTACATTTATGAGAGTCTCTCAACATGTTTTTTATTTTTATTTTTATCCTCAGTGGTTAATTCAAAACAAAACTCAGATCTGTGTTATTAAAACTCTCCCTGTGAGCGCCATAAAAAAACACACATGTCAACAATTCAGACAGGAACTGAAATCTTCAGGAAAGAGTTGTTAGGACTGAACTTGCACATTAAAGTTTGGACAGCTTGTCTACAAAATAATAAAATTATATCGCCGTACTTGCAGATTTAGATGAGAACCAACAAAACCGTAAAAAAAAAACAGAAGTTGTTCTGGAGTTAATTCAGTTCATTTAAAAATCGGCAGCCTCACGTGGACGTTTGAGGAACTGCAGATTTTGGCACTTGACAGCCATGGAGGTTGCCGCCTGGTGTCTAATCACCATCATCAGCTGATGATGTCGATGTTAAAATGTCCAGATGAGACACTAATGAACCCCACGGGATCGTTTCAAAGGTCAAGAACAAACTTTTAATGTCAGCCTAAATAATTACTGTAATAAAAGCCAAAGTCTTGGCACAACAACAGCAAGTTTAAACATTCATCCAAACTTTTTTTTTTTTTTTGCTGAACTTCACACTATTTTCTACATTAGCGCTGATCTTTGACACAGAGTGTAAATATGTATTGCGGGGTATTTGCATATGAATTTAATTTGTAGGAGACGGGGTTGAATTATTTGACAGCGAGCTTGTGTTCATTAATCTAAATCTGGTGATCACTGGAGCCATCTTGACATCATGACACCTAAAGAATATGAATGAGGTTCTTCCTCTTCACCGAGTTTGGGAGTTGAAGATGAAACTTTTGGAAACTAAACATGCTTTTGTCTGTGAGGCCACTTTGCGAAGTGATGATAAATAAGATTCAAAACTCACGCATTAAGTTCATCAACCAGCTCTTCTTCCTCGTGACGTGTGTATCTCTGCATGTCGCGTTGTCAGCGTAGCTTCATCCTGCCTGTCTGCTTGTTACAACCTGTCATGTCATGAGAGTGGCAGAGGAAAACCAACCAGACGACGAGCTGCTGGGCCATGCAAGCGACAGACAGCCACGCTGTATGACACACACACACACACACACACAACATGAGACAACAGTGATGCTCTGGCTGGCGATGCTTGACATGTTTTTAGCTTTGCACTCGGTGCAGGTTGCGGTGCGGTTGTCAAAATTTCATCTTCTTGGGTGAGCAGGAGGGGAGAAGAAACGCTGGAGAGAGGAGGGAAGTGTGGGAGAGGGTGCACATGGCGCGTAAAAGTATCGCTCCTCGTGTTCAATCTTTCAGAATAAAGTGTTTCATTCCATTAAGTCATGAGACAGCCTGTCGCCTCTTCTCCATCTTCATCGTGTATGTCTTACAGCGAGTAATGGACCCTACGAGACCACGCCAGTCCACCGTGATAGATGAAGACGTAATGGCGTCTGCTGTAGAAACCACATCATCTATGAAACAACAGCTACGTTCATTTAGCACTTAAAGGGACAGTTTTGAAGTGAGACTGCGTGAGGTTTGCAAGCACTATCAGTGTGTTAACTTCAGTATGTCAGCTTCACGTTTTAAAGATGACCAAACATACTGCATCCTGTTTTTTTCTGGCTAACTCAGAGTAAGGCTTATGCAGAAGAATACAAAGTTCTACAGAGGACACACTGACTTACAACCCCACTTCAAAATACCCGAAATGTTTCTTGCATGTTGATTTATTTTCTTTGGTTTCTCAAAGAGCTCACAAAGTAACTAATCACGAGCATTGTGAGTTTTATTAGACTGCAAATAAGCAGAGACTAGAGAAGATTAAAATAGGTGTCTTGAATAATGAGGTAAGAACTCGGCCACAAACAAGTTTGATCAACAGTTTTCACGGCGGGTCAAAGTGACGAGCTAAATGACCAAACGCAGCAGATTTCTGTTGAAGTTTAGGTGTGAAAGTCTGACAAAGCTGCAGCTTCACTGTGGCAGGTTCAGGTTCTTTCTGTTTGTTATTAATTCAGAGCACTGATCTTCACATTTGCATGTTTTTAATTATAGCTGTTTGTACCCGCTGCATGCAAAATCACAACTGAAACAAAAACAACTTTCGTGCTTGAATTCTGCCTCGGCACACGATCCAGTCCTGACTGTCAGATTGATTACAGCTAACAGAGTTTGTTTTTGTGCTCGCTCAACAGTTTTTTCATTGATAAAATATAATCCCCAAACAAGACACTCGGGTCTGAATGAGAGATAGAACAGAAAGATGCGGCACATAAAGTTAATCTCTGTGGAAAAACATATTGGCAGTTATACTGCAATGCTGTCAGCGTCGCTTGTGCAAGGTCAGATTCAGTGTGTCGAAGCACATTGTAAGATCAGACAAATTTAATGAGACCAAAGTGAAATATGCGTCGTGCATTAACGGCCCTGCCGAGACTCACAAACATCCAGTTTTAGTGTCGCACAGCTACGGCTGACATTTTGAAATGACATTCAACACTCGGAAGTAACAAAGAAATAAAGTTTGTACAGACATTCATGGTCAGCAGATCGTCCTGAGCTGACTGCTCCTGTCGTACCACCACGAGGTTCACGTCTTTGTCTTTGAATGAAACATCTCGACGGCTATTGCATGAAATTTAGTACAGACTGTCGTGCTTGCAATGCTTCCTTTCTTATCTCCTATCCTCGGGTGGTCCAGTGCATCCTAGCCTAGGATATACCGAACCATCCTTTACAAAAAGGAAAGGAGATATTGCTGTACCACAATTCCTTGCAACAGCAAGATCCAATATGTCAGATTTAGCTGTCTCTCTTTACAGATCAAATGAAATATGCATAACTGATGTTCTTGTTACCTCAGAATGAAGCTTTTATATATAAAGATACCACAAGCCCTCTTGCATTGAGTCCAGCATGTTGCCCTGCCATGTAGCTCAGAACAGACGAACCAAACCAGGATGTTTTCTTTGTATTTCACGGCTGCAATCCACAACTACACCACTAGATGCCAACAGATCCCACAGACTGAACCTTTAAAGCAACACACCATTTGGTCATTCACAAAAACAAAGTTGAGTTTCATGACGGGTCACTGTGCATTCTGCTCCGACTGCCCTACTTGGCTGCGGTTTGATGCCATACATGAGGCCGTCCCACCCTCATTACCTCTTGCTCCGTGCCAAAACATGGCCAGACTGCCTCTTAAGCCTCGTCATCTGGATGTGAAGAGACGTCATAAATGTCCCTCCTGCCTGGCACAGATAGTGAGGAGTCGTCCGTGTCCTCCGCCTGCTCCCAGCCACCTAAACATAACGACCACACAGATGGAAACAGGGAGTGTAGCTGTAGTGAAACACGAGTAGGCCATGAATGCAGGATACAGCCACCACGTCTTATATTTGATTAGTTAGACCAGTTGGAAAGTTAATGACTCGAGTATTTCTTAGGCAGACCTTGGTCTTTGCATCTCTCCCAGAAAAAGCCACTGAAATAAATATTACACTGTGTGGAAAAAAAAAAAGTTCTTGATTTATTAATGTGCAAACAAAAATGTGGAAGGAAAGTTCTTAAATTATTCACTGAAACCAAAATTTAACAGGAGAGCAATTTATTCATTTCACAAAATGAAATAGTCATGATCTCACGGAGGTGAGGGACGCCGCTTTGGGGCTGACTGTCTTCCTCGGCCGGCTCCGGGACGTCCCCAGCAGTGATGCACATGTTATGGAGCACTGCACACTCTGACATTAGGACCAAAGGTGGTGAGCCACCTGCAGGGCTCCCACGCAACCCTGACTTCTTCATGCTGAAGGCCTCTCTATGAGCATCGAAGCGTGCCTCCACTCTTCCCCTCACTGGTTCCCAGTATGAGGTAACAAGGGTGAGTGGACATACCCCATTTCACATGAGGAAGCAACCAGTTGGTGGCAACCCCTGACAAACACAACACACCAAGGCAACCAACAGATATGTACAGAGTTCTTGTGCATGTAAACTATGAGGAACTTTGATATGGACGTGACATTAATCAGTGACTCAAGGAATTGGACCACCTTGTCCAGGAGAGCCAGGATTGCGTCACACATCCGGTATACAAAGTCAAACATGGTCGTCTTTGTCACACTGAAGACTTGTGTAAGACAATCCGTGCAGCAGCCGGTAGACGACCAGGAGGACGTCCATTTATCGCACCCAGCCATGCGTCTTCTCCCTCCTCAGTAGGGCCGTCCGTACCTCAATATATCGTCTTGACAGTCGATAGTCAAAGCACGTCTTCGATGGATCTAAATGGATCTGCACGGGGACATGAGAGCTGGAGGTGACGTAGATTAAAAAACAGAATAAATGCATAGCTACTGTGATGTTTTTCTTCATGTCTGCTTTTCGTTTCTAAACCTAATGATGCATTATCGTCATGTGAGGCAGAACGTTCCATGTTCTACACGGGAACCCGTGAGATATGCAGGAGTAATTTCAGATATGCTTCGATGGCGTGTTCAATTTAAGCGTGCTCTGTGATCTATGCTCAAACCACATACCAGCATCCTCTTATCAGTCGTGAACACAATCCCATGAGCCTCCGCTGTCACACAGTTGTACCTTCTCCTGCGGATGTCACAGGTTTTAGTCATTCATCATCGTGTAACTTCACTTCCTGCCCTTGTCTGGTTTCCCGACAGTCGATCGTCTAACCCGTCCTCGTTAGATCGAGTTATCCTCCACTCATCAGTGGATTCAGTCTTTGTGTGTCTCAGTTGCTTCTTGTCTTCGTCTGTGGGTTGAATATTCCAGCCCTTTTATCGCCCTCCTGGGACCTCACCACAGAAGTCTGAAATCTTTTCTCAATTAAAGATGACGTTCAGGATTTTTGGTGTTATAAAAGATTTTTATAGCTGCGTTTATGAAAAATATCATATCTTAGGAAATTCTTCAGTTAAACATAAAATATTATAACATTTATGTATGCATGTAATATATAAATAAGTAGTGTGTAGCCCGTTAGCTCATGGTAACACATGAGAGGATACAGGCGGTTGTCCTAAACACAGATACGAGCGTGACAGGACGAATGCCGGTTAAAGAATCGATTTAACATTTCCACTTAGGATTTCTTAAGATAAGACGTTGAGGTCTGAGATATGAGGACACAGCTGAGAGCTGAAGAACTGTAAGAGGAAGAAATGTGTGAATCTGTGAAACTGAAGATAAGACGAGCAGTCTTTCTGTAACGAGGCCCTTGATGTTTTTGGATTGTTACCTTGTTTTCCTGGGTTTTTCCCGCTCCCTGTTGGATTTGTTGGACTCTCTGGTTTTGACCCTCGCCTGCCTCACCCCCCCCTGAAGCATTGCACATTTACTTTGGTTAATTAAATCTTTGTAGGACTGACCGGCTCTGCCTCCAATATCCGGCTCCCCTGCTCGCACTAAATATGACAGTGAATCTCTTTGATTTCGCTGTAAGGTGAGCCGCACCGCAGCAGCAGCAGCAGCAGCAGCAGCTCCTTAACGCTGATACTCCCCAGCTGCTCTTGTATAGGCTGCTAATTGAAGATGGGCTCATCAGAATATAACGTTCAGCTGGGTAGATTATTGGCCGTTTATTGAGTGCCTTTATGGAGAGGTGGGACCTTGATTACCTGATAGCAACATCTTTGAGGGAATCAACAGATTTGTGATGTTGCACATCGACAGCCGGTATCAGCCGGTATCACTTCAGAGCACAATCAAGTCGAGATTTCAGGTGTTTACTGAGCTGTGTGCTCGTTCATGAGCTGTTACATGCATGGATTTATAATCAGGTCAGAATTAATCAAGAAAAAGTGATATGAGAAGTTACCATCTCACTCACATGCACCAGCTTGGATTGCTCTGTGCAGATCGATATGGCTGCTCACGGCGTCCGTCAAAAATAGAACAGCTGCGTATGTGCAGAGCAGAGAGCCGCTTCTGGGATACCGAAACACAGCACGGCGCTTCTGGTGGGGTTACAAACATTGTTAAAACTGGCCACGATGCACCCAGCGGCGCCTGGTGGACTTTAGCGGTGAGGCGACAGTGCTAACCACCACCGTGCCGCCTTATTTCAATTCCAACCTTGTCATATTTTTTCAGGTTGTTCACTCAAACAGCCTTCATGAAACATGGTAAGACCGCACAGGGCAAAGTATCTAAGATACGGTGTAACTTGAAGATTGCAGTTTCACCACAGCAACATCCACTGTCGTCTTTTCCTCTTGAATTCTCCTTCACATCTTTCTGCTATCTATTTGATCTGAAGACGTTTTCCATCAAGGTCAAGTAGAAGTTTTTAGGAAAACACATACACCATCCTTTTTATTTTTCGACCACAGCTTTAGTGCTATTTAACCGTGGGGGGAGGCCGTGATCACCATCAAACACGCTCCAGTTCTCATAACACTTCTCTGAGAAATGTACGAACGCTCTAACTGAATCCGAGATATCGGAAAGTGTCGCGAAAACATGATTACAACGCTTCATCACGAAATACTTTCTGGAAAACAGTAAACATCATAAGTTGATTATATTATCTGAGAGAGCAGTGTGTGTGTGTGTGTGTGTGCAGTGGTCATCTGGCAGCCTGCGCCCTTTTTCCTGTCTTTCCTTTATTGGTGCATTACTGTCACTTGGATGAATGTCTGTAATGGAGATACTCCGCCGGGCCCCTTAATACAACTCTGTGGGAGTGTGTCTGCACCGGTGCATAAAACAAATCAATGGAGGGACTCGAACGCTGAAGGAAACGTAACACAGACGTCATGCCAAGCTGCAACACGTATGTGACAGAGAAAGAGTGTTAGAGAGACGGTTGACATGAGGCGATGGTGATAATTAGGGTTTGATGATGATTAGCGCTCAGCCAGCGTGTGTTTTGAAGACTGATACACCTCCCACAGGTGTCTCCACCTCCA
This sequence comes from Protonibea diacanthus, assembly GCA_028641955.1. NCBI lineage: Eukaryota > Metazoa > Chordata > Actinopteri > Sciaenidae > Protonibea > Protonibea diacanthus. The sequence continues at coordinate 19,739,104 of CM053992.1, forward strand.
CCTTCCTTGCTGTAGACATACTGACTCAGAAGAAAAAGCACAGGTGTTATACTAACAACGTTAACGCTGTCTCTGTTGTATTTAAGTGCTCCATAAGCTGTGACAGCGAGCCAGCCGGCTCAACGCCGGGACGCTGAAACCGAAGCAGCCAAATGGAACTCAGCCATCGTTAATTTTTATTATTTACACCCGTGCTCGACACGTCGCGTCCTCCGTGACAGAGGCCCATTAGGAGGGGCAGTAAAATGTACCGTTAAACCGGCCATTCATGAAGCCGGCTGCATGGACACACAATGGAGTTGTTGGGAGCTCGCTGACAACAAACACACCCACATAGATGAACATGCCCACCTCAATACATTTCAGTTTAAAGAGAATATTTAGCCAACAAATTAAAAACAAGTAATTGGAGAAGTCTTATTAATGGATGCTGTGATGAGATTGTTTTGCAGGTCAAGAATCGACTTCGAACCTCAACAAACTCTTGAGGAGGTCGTTTTATCCAGGTGTACCAAATAAACTGGCAACAGAGTGAATTATACAACAGTAGTAAGCTTTAGCTTTAGCAGACTAATGTGGAACTGTTTCACCACCGTTTAAGGTTGTAATGATACTACCTGTGGTGGAGTAAGAGTCTGTTGCTGAAGGAGCTGTTTCAGGCCTCCACAGTCTGACGCAGGAGGTGAGAGGAGTTGTTCAGGTTCTCCTCTCCTCAGTCCAAGTCAGAGCTGGACCTCTTGACCAGTCTTGAGTGCTGCACACTCCACTCCTGGACCTGAGACAAGTGCTGTCCGTCCAGTCCAGTTTATTGTTGAGGTGAACACACAGGTATTTGTGTACTTGTTATCCAACCCCTGGTGGTTCACCTGTGTGATCTGAGGTGAAGTTAATCAACACAGGTTGAATGGGATAACTCTAAATGTTGTGTAGCTGCTATAATTCATTCAGCTGTCAGATGTCTACGATCGGGTCGTTTCTGTCTTTTTCCGTTTTGGATCGAACTGATTAAAATTCATTCCTCAGTTATTACAGCTCTCTTTATTTCAGCCTCAACATAAAAAAAAAAAACTCTTTTTGGCCTGAAACTAATCCAGAATGACACATAACTCAAATTTATATCAGCTCATTGTTCATTTGAGAGCAGAATTTGGAAGAATTTTAGTTACTTTTGCAGCAGCCTGTCCACATTATTATTTATCACAGTATAATCAGCTTTAATCGGCTGGCAAATGTCTCTAATTCGGCGCTCTAACGAGTCATTTTCCCCTTTTTTTCATTTGTTTTCTTTAATTTTGTCCCCCCTCTCTCTCTCACACAGCTTCTCACTGGAACCAGAACTACAGCAGGATTTTTAAGTAATGAGGCAATGACATTTAGATATCTTGATTCATGATTCAACATGTTGTTGGGTTGGAAAGGTCTGTTTTTTTTTAAAGCTAGCAGCGTTGGCACACAGAAAACATGGAAACTAACTCAGAGGACCTGGATGGCAGCCTACAGTGAGTCAGTCATCGAGTCCTCCAGACCTTCGAGATTACATCCTGACTCTGAGATGACTTCATCTCAGAAGGGATCGATCTGATCGGGCGATTCTGACATTTACTGCGGATTATTTTATGGAAATAAAAGGAACAACAATCACTCACAAGTGTCTGCATAATAACGCGGCGATGCCCGTCTCCCTCCGTCTGTTCTCCCTCTTAAGAAATCGACTTCTCTTTAGTCGAGAACGATTGCCACCTCGAAGCCTCTCCTCCTCTCTCGCTGACATGCCTCTATCTATTCTGACTCCGGCAGTAATTACTGATATTGTGCTGCGTGCCAATCAGAGAGAAACGTGTAATCTGAACCAGATAGAGTTTCTACACTCGTGTGTGTGTGTGTGTGCGCAGCTCTTGGCACGCAGAGTGATTTATTTGCTACCTGTCTTCTCCCCTTCTTTACAAAAAGGGGTTTCAGGAAGTAGTAGGAGGAGAAAAACGCGTCGCGGTCGATTCAATGTGGGTGGAGGAATAAACTTTTCTGAAAGCCCGACTTCATTTGCACTCAGAGACGGAGGATGAGGGGGGAACAGAAACAAAAAAACAAAACAGGAGGATGGAGATGGAGAACATTTTTAGATGCTTCGGTGCTCAAATGTTTTCCAGCTCCAGAATAGACCTCTGTTTGGAAAGATACAAGAAGCCTACAACAGCTATTTGTGTATTTTCTCTAATCTTTTAGTGTTTTTCGCAAGAAGTCATCATTAAAAATGAGTTTCTCTCCTCTCTGTAGAGCCGTGTTTTTAAAGAAGACTTCGCCTGATTGAAATAAAGGTTAAAAAAAAGTCTGCTTTCTTTGATTTTCATGCATCTCCTTCAGACTTTGGCTCATTTTTTCAGTGTCTTGTGTTCCGTCTTTGGCCATGTGATGTCTGGATGTGACAGCTCCAGGCCCGTATCATTAATTAAAGCCAGACTAATCTATGACTCATGCTAAACTTTCAGCCTCTGCAGCTGCTCTGTGCTCGCTTTCTTTTCTGTCTCCTCTCAAACACACACACACACACACACACACACACACACACACACACACACACACACACACACACACACACACACACAGTCTCTCTTTCCTCTCTGTGTCTAATTGATGCTGCCAAATTGCTAGTTGTGTCCATATCTTGGAGTGCAAAATGAGGGGTTTTCTACGTTGGAGCTCTTGTTGAATATTCAAACAGCCTTAGTTTGAAAACTGGGTGGAAAACACACACTGCATAAATACTGAACCTTCAATACTAATGTGGAGAAATCGCCTCTCTGCTTCACGTCGCCATGAAATGTAACAACAACACATTTAAATTCACAATCTGACAGCTACATCTGGATTCATAACTTTTTAAGGGATTTGATGTGCCAGTGTGTGTCACAGTCGCTGCTGAATGCTTTTTGCGGCGACCGTTAGAGTATTGTTTTGGATTTTGTGGTCTCGGATCATTTTTCTGTGGCCGATCATTAAAACCTCAGTAGTAAAAATCCATAAGAGAGCAAAAACAATCAATATGTGCAGTTAAACTACTGACATTTCAATTCTTTATGCAACAAAGCACGGTGTGGATTTAATCAATGCTATCAATCGATATCACTCATCGATCCTGTTATTGATGCATCTCCAGGATTTTGTCCTCACGGTAAAAAGGGGAGGTGAAAACACACGAACAGTGTGTAGGACTTAGTGACAACTTCACGTTTGGTTCGAAAAGTGACCCAAAATAAGAAAAAGAGTCCAAAAACAAAGTCTGAGAGGAGAACAACATGACGGAGGAACACTGAATACACAAGACAGGATGACTAGACACAGGTGGAACTAACGGGGGACAGGTGAATCCAATCAGGACTCAAAATTGTCGGGAAAACCAAACAAAGGCAGGAAATAAAGATACACAAGACACAGAGAGGGGAGAATTTCAAAATAAAACAGGAAACACTAAACAACAAAGTCCAAAACATGACATGGATTATAATCTCGTATTATCAGGCCAAACTTTGTTCCAACTAAAGAATTCTGTAAAATAATAATAATAATACACAAAAACTTTCAATTTTAAATATGACTTATTTCCTATAACAGCTGGATATTGTAGTTTTAAACAAATGTCACTCAAACAGGTTGTGCATTTGTCTGGGACTATTTTCAGCTGTGGATGAATACTCGCGATTTGTTTTTTAGGTTTTAATGAGATTTGGTGAATTTAAATAAAACTTTAGTACAAGAGCTTCTCAGTAGCTATCACACACACACACACACACACACACACACACACACACACAGAAATAACCAGTACAAACAACACATGTAAACAAAACAGTGTGAAACAAGGTTAGCTGGGAGAGATGCCAGGAATGTGGCACCTCTCCTGCATTATTAAAAATACATCAACACTTTTTGTTGCGGGGAATAGGCATGTTTGGTTTCTCACAGAGAATCTGGCTGCCTTAATAACCGTCAAGTTGTTTTATCTGACACGACGAGCGTGCTTTACTAAAATGAGCCAGAGCTGTGGCAGGATGTCTCATCCCGGGCTCTGACAGGGAGCCTCCACCACCGCACTCTGCTCTGCACTGATTCAGCGGCCTGTTTAAAGGCCTTCCTCCTCATATTCAATCCATATGCTGACTTATATTTGCTGCTGTGACTGCTGCAGACATTTCCAAGAATCCTTTCCACCCATACCTCCACCTGCATTAAGTTCAAGCTGCTGCTGTATGCATGCCGGAGGGTCTTTATTTCAACATTCATTTCCTCAGCTCTCTGCGTGCCGCTGCGCTGTACTGCTGCAGGAGAGAGCGTCCATTAGAGGGAAAAAAAACATGCTGCCGAGTCAGATCTCATTTCCATTTGTTATATATCGAGTTTGTGGCTGAGGTAAGTGAGTTAAACAGCTGATCAGCTAGACAAAGCTTCAGTCATTGCACTTCAAACGTAACATGAAGGCAGGAGGCTTCTGGTGAGGACAAACCGAGGATTAATGCTTGTTGCAGGGACTGAATCTGTTAGTCGACACCCCGGAGAGGAGCGCTTTGAGTCAGCACATACTGTGGAGGGGATGATGAAGAGTCATCGTCCTGAAAATCCTATCACAGCACCACTGCGCATTTACTGCTTGTACACTGGTGAAGCAACGACATTCACAGTAATAAATGGCTTTGCTTTGGATGTTTCTCCTCCCTGTAACCAAACAGCACAGTATGGACAGCCGCGTCATGTTATGTAACTGTGTGCTTTAGCTTGATGCCATTTGTAATTTGGAAATTCAGTTTGCAGCCACAGGTAAAACAAAACAATCTGTTCTTGCTCTCAGAGTGTTGCAGGGAAATAATACGCCGTTCAGATTTATTGCCAACGTCGGTGAAGTTTTAAATTGCTCGATGTCCAGATTCCAATAAACCGCGCGCAGCACGATTTTAGCTGTTTATTGTCGAGAAGTCTTACCAACGAAACAAACTGGAACACAGAGGCAGAGCCAAATTAAATACCGCCCACACTGCAGGGGGAAACAGTTCAACACTCTCCTCTGACTTTGGACTGCGTTAAGGTGCCTCCTCGTCACGTCTGCCTGATGCTGTCTGTCAGTCAGAAATCAGTTTGTATCAGCTGCTGAACCTCAGGATGTCCAAGCTTTGGACATGATGATGATCTTACCTCATGATTCGACCAAATAGTTCACTCCTGGACATTCAGTGGGATCATTTCTCCAAGAAAAGCGAGGTAACCCCATCAGGCACGTCTCCATAACGCTGTGGATGTGATGCTGTTTTGGTCAGCTCTCCACGTGACTTCAAACCCCTCAGAAGCCCACCAGACTTTGTTTGCTTGCTGTTGCCATGTTGTGTCTGTGAAGGCCACGACACTGCTTGTTATATTTTTATTTCTGACTTATTTCAGCTCCACTTTTCGGTATAACTAAGTTTGGGGTTTGTTCTTCATGTGTACAGATTCAAAATAGGTTCTCTGCATGTTTTTTCAAGGGACTCTAAGCAACGAAGCCGGAGTTGGAGGCTATTTATTCATTTAGTTCTGGTTGAGTATTTATTTCCTGTCTTACAGAAAAACAACATGATTCGCACATTTATGAAGGTCATTGTTTAAGATGAAACACAAGTTACTGTAAGGTTTATTCTTAGCCTGCGCTGCTAATGAGCGCTGCATTCACTTACTTAGATACTTATACAGACGCAGAGGACTCCCCGCCTCTCTTTGTTCCTCCTCCTGACAGCAGAGAGAGGGACAAACTTTCCTGAGGTGATTAATTTGGGTGGAGATTGTTTTAGTTAGAGGGAGAAAGAGGAGTGTGTGCAGTCGTCTCATATAAATAATGACCCGCTATATTTACTTTTCCTCATACATGTGTACACGCACTCAACTCGGCAGGCTAACACACAAGAACATGCATGTAAAGACACAAAATGCACAGACCACGCTAGCTTAATAGAAACAGGCCTGTTTAATATTAATGACTAAATAAAGTGGAGGGAGAGAGCATCAGACAGTTAGTGGGTAAATAAATTATGCAAACGCCAAAAAAAAACAAAAAAAACATTAACTTTGATCTGAATCACGTCGCAGCAGAGTTTAGTCTGGTACCTCAGAGCTGCACACACAGTGCAGACATCTGTCTGGTGAGTACGCTCTGTACGGAGGACTCAGGTTCAGGTCTGGAGGTTCTGGTGGTGCTCATGTGTCCATTAAATGCAGGGACGCTGCTGCAGTTGCAGAGTTTCGGGATCTGACGCGTGTTTATCGACAAAGATGCATTGTCATGACATGCACAACATCAGTTTGCAAACACAAGCGACACTCTTTATCATACACACACAGAGCGGGAGCTCATTTAGAGCCGCTATTGAAATATGATTTGCATCACATCTCGTTAGGCCTGAAGCGTCGCATCCGCCGCCTGAATACTGAGACAACAAACGTCTCGGTGTTAACTCGGAACAAGAGAAGAGTTTGAACGCCGCTGATTGGCACTTTCATTCGTTCTTAATATGTTTGTAGAGTTCAACTTCCTGTTTTTTGTCTTTTGTGTTGGACAGTGTTGAATCTTTGATTGTTACGGGGACGCTGACTTCTCTCCTTGAGTTACAGAGCAGCTGTGTGTTTGTATTTAGGAAAGCAGGCACCATTCTGATCACAACAGATAGGTACGTAGAATGTTTGTTTGTAGACTAATGAATATTTAAGGGCATAGAGTAGTTATGTCACTGTGCTCTGTGGGCAGAGATGAGGCGGCATCATGTCACATCATGACGGGCGTACTGATAAATCCTCCGTTGTCCTTGATCAAACATCTTGGACTCCAAGACTCCAAGTCCTTGCCGCAGTGGCCCAGGGTTTGAATCCGACCTGTGGCCATTTGCTGCATGTCGTTCCCCCTCAACCTCCCCTTCAGCTCTATCTGTCAAATAAATCCCCCCCAAAATATCTTAGAAATAAGTAAATCCCTGACCACTATCCCTAAATGAAAAGTTTTCTGCACGATCAGTCATATTTTCCAAAATATCAAGCAGGTTTCCTTCATAAAACGGCCAAAAATGACAGATCAGCTGGAGCGATCAGCACATTGACGATATTTAACACTGACTGCAACTGGATGATCTTCATCATCATCATGCTCGGATGTAAGGAGATGATGATGCTGATGGGCTGTTATGGGACGGCTGATTCACTCCTCAGTATTCAAATAAATGAATAAATCCGAATCTCTAAATCTGCAGTGACCTTCAGTTCAGTGTCAGCTTGTTCCTTTTATGTAAGGAACGATCCCGGTCTGCTTGGATACAGCAGCGTGTTCAGTGGATCTATAACTGTATAACGTCTGTGTATTCAATAATGAATGACCGTGTTTGCCCTCTTCAGGACCTCGGAGAGAGACACAGAGCGATGAGAGGTTTGAATGTTTCAGCACCTCGGAGAGCGACCGGGGGGTCGGTACGCCTCATCACAGCTGAAGATCCGGAAAACTTCACCAAGCGGCTCCGGTCTGACGCCAGCATCCAGATGTTTCTGCAGCTTTATTCACACTTCACACCGTGACGACGTCATCGTGTGGTGATCTCAGTATTCGTGCAGTTTAAATTAAACGTTTTCAGATCCAACAGCTCTTGAAATCTTTATTCCTGTCGGATTTGGTTGAACTTTAAAGAAAAAAAAAACCCTGCAGTGGATAATCACCGTCCTTCTATTGATGTAGAAACTCATCACGGCTGCATTAATATAGAAATGAGCCCGCGGCTTTAATGCTTTCATTTGTTTTCGTGCCGCCTGGAAATCATCGTCTCATCGGCGGCTTAACAGCGTCGCACCGTTATCTGACCGACTGCTGCTGCTTTAACACATACCAGTGTGTGTGTGTGTGTGTGTGTGTGTTGACTCACCTTTTGACACAACAGATTGTTCCCTTTGTGTCCCATTGGAGCAATTTCTATGTCTGAATGAGTGTGTTCATTGTGTGTGTTCATTGTGTGTGTTCATTGTGTGTGTATTGTGCTATTGGCCTCAGGAGAGGAAGTGTGTGTGTGTGGAGTGTGTCCTCGTGCGCTTCTATCTCTGTGAGGACCGTGTAGAGATTGAAAACATTTTTCACATAAAAATTAAATGAATTTTTTTACAGTTCCCAAACTGAAAGAGATTTTACGCTGCAGACTTCTGCAGCCACGTCAACGTCTGTCTGCTGCCGAGTTTAAATATTTTAAATCTCTCTCGTTGTTTTAATTTGGTTTTTTTTACGGTTTCAGGCAGTTTTTTATTCTCAAAGACTGAATTCATGATTTTATTATAACATTTCTGTTTAATTCATCTTTTTATGGCATGTGTTGTTCTGTCTGTCTCGTGATGTTTGTCTGTGTTATTTTTGATCTCTGTCTTGAGTAGCAGTGTTCTTGGTGTGATCTTTGTTTTCCTGCTGAGATAAACGTTAAATAAGATTAACGATTTGCTGCTTTTGTCTGTTTTACAGCTTTAACTGGATTTTTATTGGTCGGACATTTTTCAGTATTTTCTATCATTTTATTAATTATTTTTATTGTTTAATTATGAAACAAATAAATAAAAATAACCGTTAGTTGCAGCTTTAGTCTGGTCCTCGCTTCTTGAACAGGTAGTTTGAGGTTGTTGTTGTTCATTAGTTCCATTAAGATTACTTTTTACATTTATACTCAGATTACTTCCGTAATAATCTTTATTATTTATTAGTTTTTTCTCTTTCACGTGACTTTTAATTGGAGGAGTTCAATGAAATACCTTTGACTATGATTGTACCTGTATGATTACATGTGATGATAATAAATAAACTGAATGTTGAGAGTTGATTGTCTGGCTCCTTAGTTACTGTTGCTATGCCTGTCAGCTCCCTGTCCTCACACAGCGCGGCAGTTTACAGTGACGGTGGCTGATTTGGTCCAAACTTTTAACAATGATCAGACGGAAGTTGACAAAACTTCACTGGTCGCCGTCGTAACCGTTGGAAAACGCTGCCCGTCGCTCGTTTCCAGCTCATTTTGTGCTGCTAACGTCAGCTGAGTGAAACAGCTGGACGCAGCTGCCGGTGTTCGTACATGATCTCACTGTAGAGCAGAAACACTGTTTACAGGAAGTTTATGATCATTTGCTGGTTTGTGTGACTCTGAATGCAGTGTGTGTGTGTGTGTGTGTGTGCGTGGGTACACACCTGCTGCCCTTAGCAGCACATATATGTGTGTGTGAGTGTGTGAGTTATTGTCTGCTTACTCTCTGGGGGGGTTATTGTGATCAATGAAGATCTGCCCTCTTAGTTTTGCCCTTTCAAACGGTTTTAAACCGGAGCAGCAGCTCATGGAGCCAAACACCAGTTCATCCTGCTCATTTATCTTTCACAGCATCTTGTTCGGCTTCCCACAAGGCCGGCCTGGAGGTGTGTGTGTGTGTGTGTGTGTGTGAGAGAGCAAAGGACAGTATTTATTTTTTTTACTTCGCTCTGAGAGAGATAAGTCATAAGTCACTGTGACTTTTTCTTTGTTTTCATGAATGATTCAGCTGCCTGACAAACTAATAAACTACCAGCGCCTCAGTGAGCGGAGCGTCACAGAGGTCCACACGGACTCTTCAGTACTTCACACACTCTCTGTTCCCAACTTCAGTGTGATAGAAAAGCTGCAGAGGTTGATAGGAAGATGCAAAAGAACTCTTTTCCATCTGTTTACTGAGCGGTACGACATGAAGACACAGTCCAGGTTCAGGTTCAGGTTCAGGTTCAGGTTCAGGTTCAGGCCCCCCAAGTGGATCTGTCTGTGAGGTCGAGCGGGAAACGAACAAATGTGTACTCGTGTGTAAACACAGTCGATTCCTTTGTATTAATGAGGTCACACGCTGCTGTACGGACTTCAGTTAATGAGTGTTTGTATTCAGACAGACAGTCTACCTGATCCCAGTCAGCATTTTAAAATTTAGTTCAACTGAGATTTGTTACCTGGATCCGTTTCCTCGAGTCTGTTTTCCTCAGATATGAATGTGAGCTCACACTGTATTGTGTCTGTGTGTGTGTGTGTGTGTGTGTGAGTTGCTGCTGTCTTGGCCTTGGTAAAGAGATGTTGTGATCTCAGCTGGACTTAGCTGGTTAAATAAATCATAACAAACCAGACGAAGGACAAAAAACACAGTTACAGCGAAGCAGAAAATCCACTTCAACTCATCGAGAGTTTAACAAACCAGAATTCAACGTGAGGATCGTTAAAGTGTTCGAGCACTGATGGAGGCTGCTCGAGCCTTCATTGTGCTTTTGTACCCACACACACAAATATCCTGAGTTTCTGCCGTTATTTTTAATTATCAATGAGTGACATTCAGCTCTGACCTTATAAAGGCAGTGAGAGATGTTTCATTGTCGGCCATTTTCCCTCGACACGACCGCGACAGCCGGAGGGCAACACAGAGTCTTCTCTTCTCTTTCCCCTCTGTTCAATATCTGTGTGTGTGTGTTAATGTGTGTGTGTGTGTATGTTGGGGGGGGGGGTGTGGGTCTCCTACGGTCTCCAGAGTGGTGACATTCAGAGACATTCGGAGGCGAGCCCAGCCGTGCCGTGCCAAGCTAACACCCTGACATTGTCCTGACATTTCCCTCCTGCTGGCTTCTACTCGCCTGCCTGCTTAGCCTCTATGAGTGTGTGTATGTATGTGTATGTGTGCATATATATATATATATATATATATGTGTGTGTGTGTGTGTGTGTGTGTGAGATTTCAAACTCACTGTCAACCTCCCGGATTCAGAGAGAAGGGCTCAGCAGTGCACTAATGGCTTTGGGTCTGGAAAGAAGTGCAGAAAGTCGTTCACTGCTGTGGGGATGTGTGTGTGTGTGTGTGTGTGTGTGTGTGTGTGTGTGTGTGTGTGTGTGTGTGTGTGCAGCTCCTCTTTGTTTCCAGAAGGAGGATTCAGCAGTGCAGAGAGCCGGAACAGTGATTATGAGACTTTAATGTGGCTGTTAAGCAGAAATTGAACATGCCAGCTGCATATTTCTGAACATGTTTTCAGATAAACACGATTTCTGCAGCAGCTCTGACGGCTAACTGCAAAAAGTATGAAACATTTTTCATGAGAGCAGCAGCGAGAGAAAACAACATTCAGGTCGTAATTGCTTTAGAGAGAAAACTAATTGATATTTTAAAAGCTGCAGCTTTCTGAGCGTGGACGATTTAAAGTTCAGGAATATGAAGTTGTCACATATTACTGCAGTTAATGTGTTTTTTAAAAAGATAAAAGATCTTCAGGGCAGCGAAGTCAAATCTTCAGGAGCCTCTGACGAGTGTTCACTCTCATCTTTGATATTTTATGGCCTGAAAAAGTCTTAATCAGGCTTCTTGTGTGAGATCTCGGGTGAAATCAGCTCAGGTTAATTTATTCAAACAAACAATCAGTGTCTAAAATAAATACATGCAATCAACCAGCGTCCACACACACACACACACACACACACACACACTTTATGATTTTAGCTCGGTGTTGATCATGTGACCACATGCAAGAGCTCTGAGTGACTCTTGACATGATCTTCCGCCTCTCTGCATAACAAATCCATCATGTGTGACACAGTAACAACTTTACTGTGGCTGGGCTGAGAAATATGTCAGTTTAGTTGTTGTTATTCCTGCAACTTGACTGACAACAACCTGTACAGCTACGTCAGTCCCACCCGCCCACCCACCACCCACCACCACCGCCGCCGCTGCTGCTGCTGCCACTTTTTGTACTGATGTAGCTAACTAATCAGAAGATGGTGTCCGCCTACAAAGCTCTGACTGACTCGGTTGTTTTTTTTCCAGTCGGGGGGGAAACATCTGTCTGTATGCAAAACACCGAGGCCAGATGTAGAAACGACGTGCATGCAGGAAAAAAACACGCCTGATCCCTCACATAAATTCAACAGCTGAGATCATGGAAAGGTCTGACCGCCGTCTACTGCAGGTGACACACTGACTGTGCATAAAAATCTCGTATAACCGCTTCAGAAAAGACAAGCATCCCCTCAATGAGGAGCTGAAGAGCTGAAAAAGTCAAGAAATAAAGAAAGTCAAGACCCGACTTTTACCTCCATCCAGAGAAACCAATGATCTGTGGCACGATAAACAAAGTAACTAACTAACAAACCGCTGTACAAAAACTCTGATGTTAGCCTGGAGGCAGTGGCAGGGCAGAAATGTGACTCGCCCCCGGTGCCCAAACTACAACGAGAGAAGATGCTTTAGAAATGTCTTTGCTTCTGGCGGCACAGCACAAACAAAACACACCTCATCAGAGTCGAACACACCTCGACCAGCAGAGACGACGTTAAAATAATTAAATACTGCTTCAACAACTGAACAATTAATGTCGATATCCAGATAAATGTTGATGATCGACTCAGACTTTAAGCGTGCTTTCCACTGTGTCTGTGTGAACCACATCGCCCGTTAGAGTAACGATTATTTGTTATTGCTGCATTATTTTGTTGCAGTGTATTAATTTTATGAAACCTTGCCAGGTACGTGCAAAAACAAGCAATAAACCACGGCCTTCATTTAAAAATGCTTCTATGGTACAAGTTCTGTGACATACTAAAGCATCCTTCCACGTATCCATCGGTGTGTTTTCATGTAAAGCAGCTTCTTGCTATCAGAACTTGTTTTTTTTTATTCACATCCAACAGCCGGTCTAATTCTGTCCTCGTTCCGACACACTCACGCTGCTCTGAATCTTCTCCTGCCAGGAAACTGAGTTCCCAGAGCGCAGACAGTTGGAGGAGCTGCGGGGATTGACTTCAGGCACCGCGGTTTGTGAGCGCTCATGTCCGACAGTCTTTGCAAATATACTGACCTGACTTGGTGGTCCAGCAGTCTGCGGGCAGTTACACGTTGCAGGACTCAGCGTGCCGTGGGAGATGATGTGTTAGATGAAGGAAGAAGGCTTAGATACACTCAGCTGGCAGCCGAGGTTTGAGAGTCTCTGTAAGTCCTGGAACAAGTTGGGCGCTTTGGATTTCCAGGCACATCCGGAAGTGGTTTTAACTCGGGGCGGTTGGGAGCTCGGGGATTACAGCTGCACACTGCATCAGCCTGAAAACTAGAAGAACAGCGAACACTCAAACTAAGACAGATAAGACTCATAATTTTGTGTTTTTCTGGTTTTCCAGATGGCGTACTGCGAGAGAAGACGGTATTGATCAAAAGTGTTGAAGCTCCACAAGACAACTTCATTTAATTTAACGGGGCCCTCCAGTTTATTTGTCACGAGGAGCACCAGTGAAAACGAGCATGATGTCTGGAGGGAGGTTTGCAAAGAGAGACAGAACGAAGACTTCAGTTTCTAACAGAAAGCTTTGCGATGAAAGATTTCTCTTTGAGTCATTCGTCTCTTTTGAGTGCAGGACAACTTTATTTCCATTTATATTAAATCTGCTTTGATTTGGCATTTCCTCTAGCTTAAAAACAAACCCAACATCAGTGTATGATTTTAGGCAAACAAGATGAATTTACCTCCTCAGCTGATGTCATAAAACTGCTAGGAAACACTTATTTACACATCCAGCAGTCACGGATGAAGCTAGTGTTCGTTTAGAGTTTGTTTCTGGCCACCTGATGAATGCAAGTTGAATATTAATTCTGGTTTTGGTCTGTACAAACTCCTGAGGGAGATATGTGGCTCCTTAGGCTCTAAACACTCAATAGGTTGGACCAAGAAACAGCAGATGAATACTCACAACAGACAATAAGTTGATCTACAGTTGATGGTTTAATATCTACGTTTAGCATAATCTTTATTTTTATTTGTCCTCACGTGAACCTGCCCTGTCCTGATCTGAGCTAAATATGTGAACATCTGTTAATTCTAATAATAAAAACTGCAGCATAATTTCCCAGGAACAGTTCAAGTTGCTGACCCACACGAGAAGTTCCCCTGAGCAAAGCCAGACACCCAGATTCTGGTATTCTCTGGTATTTTCCAAAAGCAGAGCGATGTTGATGTTGTTGGTGTGCATCGTTGACTATAAATGTTTCTTGTTCTACCAGAATAAAGGATCCTGCCGGGCTGCCCTTTCTTCACATCGTCTCTTGGCTCCTCATTTACGCCGCCTCTTAATTGGCGCCCACTGTGGTCTGAGTCAAGGCCAAAAGATCTTTGCTTCGTCAAACAATCGATCACACCGAAGGCAGGTCGGAGATTTTGGGTCTCAGCAATTCTCAAGGTCCCCTCAACAAAGAATCTACCCCCCTTCTGAACCTGATCCGTTACCGTACAGCTTCAGGAACAACACGGAGATCATCGGATATAAAAACATGCATTGACCTCGTCCAACAATGACGTACAACAAAGCATGCAGGCGCGTGTAGGTGGCGATGTAAACCCTGTTAGACTGAGCGCAGTTCCTTTTCAACCCAACAGTCAATCCCATTTTTACAAAACTACCAGCTGGAAGAAAAACAGGGTACAATATCAGTTTAACTAGTTTCTGGTCAGTGTCAGCTGATGGTCATCCTGCAAACACTCACTCTGCAACAAATCACTTTCCTTTGCAAGTATTCATGGGCTTGAATTATTTATACTTTTCCCGTGTAAATTATGCATAAGTACATTTATGGTGTTACAGAAGGGGCAGCTCGGAGAGAGTTGCTTCATCCTTCATGTTGAGGGGGGTTGGTGTTAAACTTTAACCATGCAGGAGGTCAAAGGTCAACGCTGACAGACGACGTGCAGGTTACTGACTTTGGTTTGTGTGGCAGCAGGACTGAAAATGATCCTGACTGAACTAAACTAAAAAATACGACAGATATAAAAAGGTCGTTTAAAGTTTTGTAGATCGGAGAGTTTTAAAAACAAAACGATAACCTGACGGAGCTCGGAGTCAGTTCAGGACATCGAGCTTCATGCCGAGTCTTACCTTGATCCTTAAAGGTCAGGTCATTGTTGCTAATCGTGGTATTAATTAAGTGGAAATCCTTCCATTAGTGAAGTGTTTAAATACCAGGGTAGGTAAATGTCAGTCTAATCAGTGCCCAGATTTGAGAGGGGCTTAATTGTGAAGCTCAGAATAAAATGTGCTGCTGTTTGCCGGCTAAGACCGCCTTAATACAACACAAGCTGAGACACGGGCCGGTTAATTCTGCATTAGCATGAAAAGATTAGAGACATTTGTTAAACTGATGATCTGAATTCAGTCACTGTTGTTCTTATTCATTATTGTCGGATTAGTAACGTGTGAACCGAGGGATCGTGGATTTATATTTGTTTTATGTTTTATGAGGTCCAAGCTGCAACAAAGGGTTCATTTATTATTATTACAGATTCATCTTGATTAGTTGTTCAGTCCATAAAATGTCAGAAAATGTCGATCAAAGCTGAAGGTGACATCAACAAATGTCTGGATTTGTCCACAACCCAAAAGACATTCAGTTTACTGTCACAGGATGAAAATATTCACATTTAAGAGGAGAAAACCAGAGATGGACAACTCTTCTTCAAAGATTACTCAGAATAGTTGGCACTTAGTTTAATAGTCGTACATTGACGGCGGTGGCTGCCCTGCGAGAGGCTCTATAGAAGTTTAGATGTTTGCTAACTTTGTCTGGTCCATCAGAGGTTTTCCTGCAAACTCCGATCGGAGCTTTCATTGTCTTTCGCTGAGGAGAGACTTCCATCTGCTACAAAGCCCGGATCAGCAGTGTGTGTGTTAGCGCTGGTTGTCCTGAAGGAAAGTTTCTCCCCGCCTGCACGCAGGATCTCTGGAGCTCAGCCAGAGTGACAATCAGCCTCTCTTCCTAAAGCCTCTCCCCAGATTGTTCAGTTTAGCTGGGCGGCCGGCTCTAAGAGGAGTCCTGATTGTTCCAAACGTCTTCCATTTAAGATTTATTGAGGCCTCTGCGCTCTCTAAAACTGTCCGGCCAGCACATGTTTTTGTAGCCTCTCATTTTTTGGACTCTTAAACAAGAGGATGCGCTGGCCTCTGACCACACCCTGCAAACACTGCTGCACAAGCTGAGGAGGAAGCCTGCAGTCTCTGCAGACTCCTGAGGGAAATATGTGCGGCTCTTTAGCCGCTTCCTTTCACCTAATCTCACCTGCTTCGACGCGATGCTGTCTCTGAGCTCTGCGGGCATTTCCTTTGACCTCGTGGCTTTGTGTTTGTGCAGCTGTGAGACCTTAGGTATGAAATCGAGACAGCCACAGGTGGACAAACAAGCTGCTGCTGGAATAAGTATGCTAAGAGTGGAAAAGGAATATTTATTATGCAACAAGGACACAGAGTAGTGAGCTACAAGTGTTCCCTGCAAATAGGAAGAGAGATATTTGAGTCCACACTTGCTGGATCGTGAGGTGACGACATTAAGACGATGATTTATCAGGAGAGATGAATCGATTTGTTTTTTTTGTGTATCGTTCGTTGACGCTCTAAAGAAGGAAATAAATGCACGCAGAGTAAACTGTGCACGTACAGGAGAGAGCGGCTCTGATCCGGTTATCTCATCTTCGTCCCGCCATCATTTTCCCATCAGTCCTCGTCGTCTCAGCGTTGAAGTCGGCGTTCGGCTAATGATGCCTCTCTTCTCGCTGACCTTCTTTTACTGTGGAGCGAGTGGCGAGGTGATGTGTGAGCACGGCCACGCTGACGTATCGGCCCCTGCAGCACTTTTCTATAACACACACACATCAGCTCTCATCTACACAAATATGTTGGTTTATCAGCAGTCCACACGCTCTCTGTGACAAGAGCCTTAAGGGTAACAAACGTCGGTGGCAAGACCACTACGTGTGTGTTTGTGTAGATAAAAACACACACAAACACACACTGTGTAAACTGGAGAGGTCAGCAGGGTGACCCCGTGTCTCAGAGGGAATCTTGACCCGGTCAGAGGTCGCGGGTTCAGCCTGTGTACCATCAGGACTCAGTGCTCAGTGATTCATATCCCGATACGACACAACATACCTGCGTGCTGGTGATAACATCACTGATCAATACAACACGAAGCCTTTTGAGAGTTCACAAAGGTGCAACGCCAACGAGATAAAGGCTGAAAGAAAACGCCTGATGAATCTATCCTGAAGCGTTTTGTACGACTAGAAAGTGCACAAACGCTCCTTACTGTATGTTTCTTTCCCGTAATTATCATTTGATTTGAATTTTCAGTCACCTTCCGTCAACATTTGATGCATTTTTGAGCTGTCAGTGTCCCGAGAGAATCTCATGTTTGCTGTAAACTGCAGCGATCAGCATCTTCTTGAAGCAGGAAAGACGATGTGTCAATCATCCATCCATCACCACTGCTTATCCTCATCAGGGTCACGTGGGGCCGGAGTCTATCCCAGCTGACTTTGGGTGAGACGTCCAAAGTCCTCTACATGGAAAACTTCTAGTACTGATGCCACTCGTCAAAAAAACTCAGTGGAGCTGCCACGAGTTTAGAGAAGAAGCTGCTCTTTATTTAGACTCTCATTTGCCAAACTAACAGGTCAGTCTTCATCCTTTAAGTCTTGCAAGTTTTACTTTTGCAGTACTGATACAGTCAGAGTTTTCTCCACGGAGGTGGCACAAATCATCACTCATCGGAAAACAGATTATGGATAATCAGACTTCTGCAGTCCGATCAGCAGCTTGACAGAAGAAACACATTTCATCTAAACTAAAAAAAAATACATACATTTGGTCGGTGTGCTCCACCTTTGCTCTCCACACGAACCTGCAAGCGACCAACGCCCGCTCAAATGTGATTGGTCAAAGCTAGAGCTGCTACGTTTGTGAGCATGAACTCTCCAAGTATCAGGATGAAGCGACTGGTTTGTCAAACGCTCGTCCCACCTTCATTAAGGTGCAGCGCTCAGCAGCTTCTCCTAAACTTCTCTGCAGGAAACATCCAGGCTGATCTCCAATGCAGCAGATTATGCAGCAGCAACCAACAAACTTTAAACCAGCGGAGTGTGAAAGATAAGAGTTCATTTGAAACATTTCTGAAGGCGCTGACATTAAGACATGTAAATTTATGGACAGAATGACACATCTAACAATGTTTAGAGACCCCATAACATCACCTAAATGTTTGTAGAGGAGTTCCAAACAGAGAAGCTACTTGTAATGCATGCGCTTCTCAGCTCGGTTTAATTAACAGAGCTGTAGTCAAACAGTAATTGAATTTGGATCTGCTCTGCATTTGCACAGTCTCCCTAAAAACACCAGCAGACGTTCAGCCGTAAACAGTTGTTGCACTCCATTAAAAAACCGACCAGCGCCGACAGCAAAGTGTGGAAACTTTAAACAGAGTTTCAGTCGCATGCAGCGTCTCTTTTATTATTTTTAGTCACAAAGAATCAATCAGGTCATTCAGCTACAGTAAAGATGAGAAAACACGCTTCACAAATCAGTCGAACGTTGGTTTGTGAGCGTCGGTGGAGCCGCTGCTCCGCGTGGCGTCTTACCTCCTCGCCTTTTCATTTCCCTCCTCCACTGGGCTGAGACGTGGAGGCTGAGAGGCCACCGGGGGGGGAATGTCAGGGATGATCGCAACTTTGTCCCCAGACATGACAACGAATCCAAACACTGCTGCTGCCTCAAAATCTGCTCACACACGGTTTTTCTGCAGGTTTTCTTGTGCGAGTTCAAAATTAATTAATTTAGGAAATCTAGCATCTCAAAGAAAGAATTAGACAACATAAAATGAATACAATTTTGCAAGAATAAATACATAAATAAATAAAGTCTGGCAATAGAATGATAAAATGTTGAATGTTGAAGTCTCCCGATGTGTTTTTGTTGAGTCCAGCTGCAGAGGAGCTGACGGACCTGCTCATGTCTCAGAGAAAGTCTGGTGCCATGCAGTGATTTAAAAACTAGTAAGAGGAAGTCAAAATAAGTTTTTAAGTTAACTGATGCAATGACTTTAAAACAGGCGCTGTAAGAGCTCGCTCTCTTTGGCTCAGGCTGTAGGCGACCGAAGAGACGAAGAGAAGACCAAACGAGTTTGCAGTTGTCAAGCTTCAACTTTTAGCCATTGACTTCGGTCTGAACATTCATGATTCCCAGAGGATACACCTTATTAAATTTGATGATCCTCTGTCTTTTTCCTTTAGCGCCACCATCAGGTTTGTTCAGCTTGCTCCCTGGTGAAACGCCGTCTTCGCTTCGTGACTTGACATTGACTCTAAACCCTAAAAGAGGTTAATGCATTCATGCTCCCCTTTGGATGAATCAAAACATGTGTTGATCCCCTGAATTTGTTACGATCACTTCTTTTTTTGTTTCTGACCAAAAACCTGCAAAGGTAGCGACATTTCCATCAGCCGCAAACGGCGACAGCGAGCATCGTAAGCGAGTCTGCGGCCTCTCACAGTCTTCGTCTTTGTTTCTTCGACACATTAAGTAACATTCAGACGCGACACTCGGCGAAACAGAACAAACGCTCATCTGTACATTTCAGCTTCTGAGGAGCTGTGACTCAGCAGACTTCACGCTAAAGTGGAAAAACAGTTCCACTAAGTTTTGTGTATTTTTGGTTTATTCACCTCAGGATGAGTTTTTTTTTTTTTTTATCTCGGGTCTATTTCATATCTCTTAATGGGATTTTGATATAAGATGTTTTTCTTCTCGCCGTGCTGAAGTTCAGTACCTGTGTCACTAATGGATGACATTTCATTTTCATCTCCTGTGCTTGAAACAGAAAATAAATTATCTTCCTGTCATTAAATGTGTTATGACAGAGTCTGAATGGAGTTTTATCAGGATGATTTGCTTCTTCACAGTCAACAGTCCTGGGAAACTCAAACTAAAGCTTTCCACCGGTCTGCATGCTGGGAAAAAACACACCCAGGGTCCTGCCTTTGCACGTTAAGGTAGCAGTTCTTTGGGTTTAAACTGATGGTCATTTGATTTTGGATTGGATAATACTGCAAAAAAAAGTCCAAATGAATCAGCATAATCAGATTTCCAAACTCCTTTAAAAGGTCTTTGAATGCGTCTCCAGTATAGGATGGCTTGCATGTTGAATATTGTGCGTAAAGGAGAAAATGAGTCTTGTTAAGTCTGTAATAAAGGAGAGAAAACACTCTGAAGCTGCCTGACTCGCTCGTTGGACATCTAAATGACAGCTTAGAGGAAAGAGGATTAGCTCAGATTAGCTCTAATACCTGTGACAGCGGCTTGATGGGACACTAAAATGTGACGATACAGTAGAGCTTCTTCTGTTTTCAGTGTTTTTAAAAAACTCAACATCTGATGAAATCATGTCGAGATTTTAAACTCGACAGCTGCTGGAAACGAGTCACACTCGATGGGAAAGTTATAAAAGTATCGAATTAAACTTATCACATTCAGGTTATTGACGGTGACCTTACAGAGTCTCTTCTTCAAACAAACTTATATTAAATTACAGATTGATTCAGATCATTCATATATATCTCATGTGCCCGTAGGTCATGAGGGTAATATTCATTTGCAGCGTCAAACTCTGCAGAAAATCTTTATATATCAGTCGAACATTAAGATTTGGTTTATTCAGCCAAAAGAAAAAAATAAATTAATTAAAAAGCAGCTGCAAGATAGTGAGCAACCCACTGATGAACATAGTGGAGCAACGCGTGACTAAAAGTCCTCAATAATTAATGAGAACAGCAGCAGACTCGTACAAACAGTCGACTGAACCTCTTTTTAAAAAACTTATTTACAACAATGTGAAGTGGAGGTGAGAGAGCCGGTGTTGGAGCGGTGACAGTGCAGAGGTGAGACAAACAAAGCCGGACGTGGCAGGAGGCCGTCACACAGAGCTGCTGTAGTGCTGTTACTGCTACGGAGACTAAATGATCTGCTGCCGTCCGGACGGTTTTATGCAGCACGGTTTGATTAGTTGATGAGGCGCAGGTGAGGTAATCAGACAGGTGAGGCCACGCCCAGAGACTCACAGACACAGAGAGGAAGGAAGGAAGGAAGGAAGGAAGGAAGGAAGGAAGGAAGGAAGGAAGGAAGGAGGCGCATCTTTCCTTTTCCATTTCCCATTTAGGTCGAGGAAAAATCTTTTAGGAAAGAACATAGGAGATTTTTTTTGTTCACTATTCGACCGTACCCTGTGTGACAGCCCTGTGATCACCTGTCCAGGTGGTACCACACCTCTGGCCCAACGTCATCTGGGATCGACTCAACCCCCCCCCACGATGAGGATAAGTGATAATGGAAGATGGATGGATCTATCATGGCTGTTTTTCTCTCTCTTGTCAAAGAGAGATGTGTTTTATATAATTTTACCATTTCTGTCTCTCTAAGTTATCCCATGACTTTAACTCTCAACACTTGATTCACTAACAAGGTCCGAGGTCGAGGGATGAAGGGATGAAAGGATTGGAGGAGAAAACAGGGTCGTCGGTAGACGGAGGAGTTGGAGTGGGAACCTGGAGGGACTTTTTGATAACAAAGTGTCCAATCAGCTGACATGACATCAGGTCAAACAGAGGCTTCGATCATCACCACAGATTTCAAATTAAAATGTACGTTTCTTCCTGTCACCTTCAGGAGAACCTCAGAATAAATGTTCCATCACAAACTGAACTCAGTTTGTGCTGCTGTGTTGAAGCGCCTCTCCGCTCCGCTCCGCTCTGAGCTGAGCTGCAGTATTTGGTTCAGATTCTCCGCATGAACGGAGAGGACTCTTTTTGATCAGCTGTCCAAATGTTCCCGTGTGATGTTTGTTTATAACTCGCTTCAAATCAGTTCTCCGACTTCACCCGACTGGAATCAAACGTTACCCAGGAGGAGCCGCAGTTTGTTGCATTTCATCAGAAAACACTTAATTAAATCACAGAATTGCACGTTTTCCAATACCTCGATATATAATATCGGGACACTGTCCAGCCTAATGAGGCCTGGGCTTGTGGTTGTGTTGAGGTTGTGGCTGAAGTCTAAATTACTGCGACCGCGTTGGTATGAAATTAAACTCACTGCCCATTGATTTTGGAATTCATTTCCAGACTGGACTGATTTCTTTGAAGGCGTTGGCACAGGCAATTTTCGAGGCCAATTTTCTTCATAATGCAGAGACTTAAGACTTATCCAAGCCGCAGTCATTTCACAATGAGCCGGTCCCTTCGCTTTGCTGCCAGGAGGCAACCTCATGTACCAGTAGACCCTGGATATTATTGGACTTACGGGGATTAAGAAGCCAAGTCTTGATTTTGCTCCACAAATCCAGGAAACGGATGCAACGAGGGGAGAGAGCCGAACCGGAGTCTGTGCAGGGCGCTTTGTGTCGACGGTAAAGAGGAGTGTGAATGGGAATTATAATTCACAGCGTCTCTCAGACTGTCTGACAGGCGGCGGAGTTGATAGGGAAGTAGGCAAGAGGTACTCGGGGAAGGCCTGTGGCATGCATTCAAAACGAGACCAGGCCACAGTTTAAATTAAAAAAAAAGACCCCGCGCCAGAGAGAGAGAACAAAACAAAGAGGAGGTGCAGAGTTTCTAACATCGCTCGCTGAAGTTTTGAGGATCAATAAATAATTCTTCGTTAGAAACAGGCTGTGAAGTGAAATGCAAACGTCTGATGGCGTCTTCAGTGACCTCCCGTGCATATTTATCAATACACCTTATAAAACGTGTCAGCGAGCTCCGAGTCCCCCAAAGTCGCCTGATTCATATGCACACGGTGAACAATACGCTCTATTGTGAAAACTATTGACCATAGCAAATGGAAATGCTAATACAAAATTCCCTTAAGCACAGAGGCTGCTCCCATACAGCAGATCCAAATATGGCATATCTCGCTGCTTAAAAAATCGAGTTTCTGCAGCGAATCTGCAAACAAAAGCATTACGGAGGCTCAAAAAACGAGAAGCGGCGGCTCGACAGAAGATAAAAAGTTTAGATAAGATAAAGAAGAAGGAAGAAGCAGAGCAAACTCCTGCAGCGAAGGCAAGCGTGTGAGATTAAAATCAGAGAGACAAAGGGATAAAAATAGTTGAGTTTAATCAAGGAATCAGTGACACCTACAAATGAGTTCAGAATGAACATCTGCAAGATAAAAGCCAATAAAGATAACGGCGCACAAAAAAGGGTTTGCAGACGTCGGGCCATCATCGCCGCCTAATACGGCTAATTACCACCAATTATCTGTTTGAAATTGCTCGCTGTCAGTTTGAAAAGTCTATAATCAAGATGAACAGCACAACAGATCATTATGCCGTTACTGTAAAGGTTGCCATTATAGTCATCATCTCAAAAACTGGACACACCACCCCCCTCCACACACACACACACACACACACACACACACACACACTCCCTCCACCTTCTGAGGTCGAGTCAGCTCCCCCGCGCCGATAATGAGGTTTTCAAAGCTAATTGAAATAAACAGCCCATTATGTCAGAATTAACGAGTCGGCTGGTTCAGGACGGTAAACGCACGGGTCGGACGAAACGGTGACTGGCGGTCGAACAAGCGAGGTCTCCATAAGTCCCCACGTTCAGCAGAAATAAACATGTTTACATCCTGGTACAAAAAACAGCTAGCAGTGCAAACTGTATAGTTATTCAAGGAACCTTCTTCCAACCTCAAATTTACCTTCAGAGAGGGAGACGTTGCCGCCTCCATCATTGATTGTTTCCAATGTAAACATGACAGCAGCCAAGCTGTGAAGGCGGACGGTAACATCAGGCGCAGAGCTCCGTTGCCGTCTGAGCTAAAATGAATCCATGAAATCAAAGCGTTGACAGTGAAGTTGGACATCTTAACATGGGGACTTATGGAGACTGACTCACTTCTGGAGCCACCCTCAAGTGGACGCTTAAGGAACTGCAGTTTTTCATTTCACAGCCACACACAGGTTGCCTCTTGATTACGAGCAGTTCAGACAGTTTTTCTCGTCTTCTGTTCAGATTGCTTCATTTAAAAAACCTGCTGGAGGCTTCACAGCAAGATGAGAAAGAAAGCACAGAAAATTTGAGTAGCAGGATAATATTTTTCTGTTTTAGAGTTACATTAATCATCTCTGGACCTCTATGATTTGTTCTGACCCCAGACTGGAAACCACTGATGTAAATATAATCTGTATTAAATTGGCTACAGCGCTGGTAAATAAATTTCTATCAGCTTGCACACAAACATAAAAACTCATGAACATCAGCATCGTGTCCTCTACAGGTAGTTTTCTCATCTCGTAACAAGCTTTTTAAAGAGATGAACTGCCGCACATGAATCAGTTTGAATCTTAAATTCACGCCACGTCAGCTTGAGCTCCTCTGTTCTGCTTCGGCACCGTTTCAAATTCCACGTGGAGGGAAACGACTCGAGACGTGCCGACTCATCTGTGACACAATTATGTCGTCTTGATCTCTTGGATCTCGTCCTGTCCGTTACTGCAACTGAACCAAGATCCACGGAGAAATACTTCAGCCCAGCTTTGAACCCTTCATCCCTCAGGAGGGGGGACCGTCCCAGAGGACCTGATTTTACTTCTTCTCTGAGGCATGGCCGGGGGCCACTTTGAAATCAGAGCTGAGGATGGTTCATCAGAAGTCAGCAGAGAGTGTAGATGATAATCAGCGCTCGTGACGTTTTAATTTGGGTCTAAGTGTCTTCCAGCGGCGACTGAATGTGAGAAACCTGAATGTTTCTTATGATGCTTATAATAAAAGAGAATACAGACAAAAGATTTGTTAAAACCTGGAACCTGACCCAGCTATCAGAGCCAAACTCTTAAAAGTGATGCAGGTAGCCTCAGTCTTAAAACAGGAGCCTCGGGCAGCTTTGTTTTATTCTGGCGGGGTGCCATATCATATCCTTCTTTCTTCCTCTGTTCTCTCCAGTGTTGTAGTCAAGGCCAACTAAACCGAGACCAAGTCATGGCCAGCCACCAGAGTGTATCGAGACAGAGACAGACCAAGACTCTGAGGGCTTAAGACTGACAGTATATGGCGCGGTAGCAAATATTCACAAAAAC
The DNA here is from genome assembly GCA_028641955.1 of Protonibea diacanthus. Lineage (NCBI taxonomy): Eukaryota > Metazoa > Chordata > Actinopteri > Sciaenidae > Protonibea > Protonibea diacanthus. Next base: position 19,764,058 of record CM053992.1, read on the forward strand.
TCTTTGGGTGAACGTCGCCTTGAAGTATTTACGACACTGTTTTGCAGACGAACTCTTCGTGGTTTGGGGAAACCATTTATTTATTCCAGAAGACTGGGCTGCTGTCTCCTCCTAGACAGTTAACAAATAAACCAGACAACGCACAGGCAAGTAAGTGACATACGCAAAGTTGTGGTCTTGACCTGTCTTGAACTAAAGTAATCTTTGTCTGAGACCAAGACGAGACCGAGGGAAAATGCAGCCGATTCTGAGACGAGACAGGCCTTTTAACAGCTCATCAGAAACTGATTACTGCGTTGCACTTTGTTTGGACGTTCTGGGTGTTTGTGGGGTTAAATTTGTACCATTAACACCCACAGAGAGAACCTCATGTTTCCATGTTTCCTCTCCCTCCTTCAAAAAACTTTTCCTAACAGAGATAAAACTTCTCTTTCTTTGTCTCTGTTCTTAAAAAAGGTTAGCTGTCCCCTCAGTCTGTGAACAGCTGGTACACTGCCAGGCCCGTTCAAATGTTTTGTTTTTTTTTTTAAAGAAAAGGGGTCAGATGTCCCCTCACTACTCAGAAGTTTGTACAGTTTCATGAACTGAGCGCAGCGGGTTGTTTGGAGCTAGTAGAGCCATCCATCTAACAGCGAGGAACATCCATTTCTCTCAGCAAAGTCGAGTTCCCTTACCGTGTCCTGAAGAAAAAGAGAAAAAAACTTTGACAGATTACAGCCCACCACTGTCTGTCTCTACTAAATCAATCAGTCTCCCGCTCTCTCATAGTCTGCACGGCGCTCCGCTCGACAGAAGCGGCGTCCACACGGATTCGCCTGATGAAAAACGCTGCACGCCGCTGACAGACATGTCTAATATGGGCCGTATCACAGTCCCGCTACTGACACACAGACTCTTCTTCTTTTATCTCCGCTCAAACTTTTTTTTTTGGAAACTAGAGCAAACACTGACATCTGGCACCAGCTTGACGTTCGTTTTTCCATGCAGCAGAGCGCTGGCAGAGACGGCGCACAGCCTGGTAACGATCGATACGTTCCTCAGGACACGACGCGCCTCGGCTTTCGCTGTCCTGTTACAAGTCGAGCTGAACTCGTGCTTCAGACTCAAAAACATCGTCCGTGTCGACAGCCTGGAAGCTGAGCGCACATACATGCCAGACTGTAATGTGTGTATTTTACATCCGCAACGTATTCAACCAAGTAAAACACATAAATAAACATACAGAGTGTCATTTATTTCCTTTAAGCTGACAGGCCATGTGAGTAAATCTCTTCGCCTCGAGGCTTTCTGTTTCTTCTCCTGTCTAAGCGAAGGCTTGAATGAACTAAAGTCATTACCGGCGGCTCTCGGTCGAGCCACAAATCAAATTTGAAACTCTTTTATTGGTTTTGCACTTCTGTTAGCAGCCTGTCATCTGCATGTTTATCTGATATGCTCGCTCCACGAGACGTCTGACTTCACCTGCAGCAAAAACACACACACACACACACACACACGAGACGCACCTCATTATTTTATCCTGTCTTTCTTTTATGAACTTTATATATAGTGTTTTTAAAGAACTAATTTGAGTGTAGCAGCACAAGTTTATTTTGTAAGAGGATGTTAAAAGCTAAAACTCATTGATTTGTGGGCGTTACAGCTGAGCTGTCGTTTTCAGTCGTCCATCTTGGTGCGTGTGACGTAACAGATCTGCTTCTATTAATGAAATTAATTAAACTCAACTAAATTAAATAATCCAGATGTGTACACACGACATGATAATCATCGAATGGTCCCAACTTTACTGCTTTGGTTCAGCCACACCGCTCTCATCAGCAACAAATCTCTGATGAACCTACTGAACATTACCGGTCCAACACAGGAAACTAGCTGGTAACATCCACCGGTTTATAAAAACCAAAACAAAGTGAATATTGGACGTGACATTCGTTTGTCTTCGCTCATAACTTTTCTTTAAAAACTTCACAGGCTGTAATATGTCGGACGTGTTTGTGATGTTCGGCTTGTTGTGGCGTTCTGCCCACAAGTGGCCAGAAAAAAACCTGATTAATGCAGCTTTAAAGTTCAATTTTCGGTTCGATGCGTTGTGACCAAATGTTAAACACCCTCAGTGGTGAAACGCTCTGTGTGAAGTGCCATCTTTTGATCGGTTCCTCTCACTGTCAGCCCGCCCGCCTCTGTTGTGCCCCGCACATTCCCCTGGTTAACGCTGTTGTTGTGGGGGAGAGATGGATGGACGGGATGAACTCATTTATTATTCAGACCTCAGTGTGTCTGAAGAGGGACAGCAGCACGGCAGTGCAGGCAGAGAGAGAGAGAGAGAGAGAAAAGACCTTGGTTACTAATGAGGGTTTATCACAATGATACAACCTTCCTCATGCATCTTTCATACGAAGACCTGCATAAGTACACAAACACGAAAGGCTGCGTGATGCATCGTGCACCGTGTCCCGGCATTAATGATGTGTGTAATAACCACGAGACGGTCCAGACTCGACCCGGCCTATATACGGGATCTGATACAGGAGAACACCATGGCAACGCAACATTCATCCAAACAGACGCTTTCTAATCACACAGAGGATGTTTTGTTTCATGCTGTATCAAAATTTCACAGCTTAAAACACATTTAAGATATTTACACTGTAATAAAAAATAAATAAAGAATCAAAACATCTTCGACGATCATCGCATGCAGGATTTACGTCATCGTGTACGACTTCTTCTTCTTCTACAGTAGCCCAGAGCGGACGAACCGAACACCGGCTTCAGACAGAAAATGTCGAGGACGGAGGACGGAGAGCGCAAAACAAGGGCGTTGCAATCCAAACAACACGACTACATGTCACTAAATCCCGCACACTGCTCCTTTACATCATTAGGTTAGTTTGGAAGTCAACTTTCAACCTGCAGCTCCATAAAAAAAAAAAAAATGTATTTTCTGCATCTCCGTGTTTTCATTTCATCAGAAAATCTCATGAATTCATCAGTCTCTCAATATTTTCCGACTTCAAAGCCAATTTGTTCCTGTCAAGACTCAAAATCTCTCAGAACGAATCAGATTAATGCAGATTAACACACGTCTGGTGAGTATTTACAGAAGAAGGACGGTGTGTGTGGGACTGAGTCAAAGTAAACTGTGTGTGTCAGCGTGGCTCATTGATGTGTTAACAGTTTTTGGACAATGCACAGAGAAATAAGTTATCAGGCTTTGGATACAAAGAGAATACTTGGTACAGTACAGATCAATGTGTTATTGGTTTTGGTCTTTTGACAACTTTGTATTAACAATAAGAAAAATCGAGTTATGAGCTTCAGTTCTCTGCAGACTCTTTACGTCTCAGCCTTCTTCTTTGTTCAGTTTAGTGCAAACAGACTGTACATACGAACAGTGTCGTCACAAACTGAAGCATCTTCCCTCTGATGGCGTTCAGATGGCAACGCTCTCATCCATGATACGTCCCCATCTGCCGGGTACGAGCTCAGCGAAGGAAAACACGGTGTAAACACACACATGTTCGGTGAGTCACGGCCCGCGGTGGGAGAAATGTTGGACGTGGTGAAGGAAAGAGAAGGCGGTTCGATGTTGGATGCGTTCTTACTCGACGGGGTTACTGATGGTTTTCATGTCGGCGAGAACGACGCTCCTGTAGCTGCGCTCCAGCCCCTCCATGAACTCCAGGTAGCTGCTGACCTTGAAGCCTTGGATTGGCTCCTCCTGCACGCAAACAGAGAACGCTTACATATCAACACTGTAGCAAATTAAAGGGACAATCCACCTATTTTTAACACATAAAGGTCAGTTTACCCATCAAGGAGAGCGAAAATAACCGTGATATTGTATCTCAAGTCTGTTACAAGCTGGAGGCATGAAGTAAATGTGAGCTTGACCCACACTAGATAAGAAACGTTGCTGTGTATTACATGCTGCTGTTGCATAAATCTGCCTTTGGCATTCTGGCAATGCTGTAAAATAGTGAAGTACAGCAGCAGCTGCAGCAGTGGTCGTCGGCTCGGGGTGCTTGGCCACAGCAGAGAGGGCACAAATGATTTCTTGAACCCATTTTTTCAGCCTAGTGGGACCTCGTGTCTTCGGCTGCACAGGTTCTGGAGTCGTAATTGTTTATTTCCACCTGGGTCAGCTTGTTCTTGTGTCTAACTGAGATGTTCCCGCACCAGGAGGAGGCGGTGTTAGAGGTGAGAACCCTCTCACCTGTACACCGTGGCCAGGGTGTTTTTGCTGGCGTTTGAGGTTCTTGGATTTCCTGAGGCGAGATACAGCTGCTGCCTTTTTGTAAACATAGTCTGAAAGTTGAGTTTATTGATGACTGTTCCCAGATTTGAAGCGATTAGGAACTAGAGATTGAAAATCAGGATATATCGGCCTTCTCTGCTTTAATTCTGACCTTTATTCTCACTGGAGGATCCATTTAAAGTCCTTTAAAGGGATCTTCGGCCTTTGCATGGACATAAACTGCGAACTGTTCAACCAAAGAATGATTCAAACTTTCATTTGAAGTCTGTTTTTTCTGTTTCTGTTCCTCAGTTTTTATCTTTGAGGATGAATATGGAGCTGCGCAGACGTATAATAGTTTGATATCGAGGCAGACGGTGGCTCACGTTATTATCATTCAGTTCGTAAGCAGGTGAGGAGTGAATAATTCAATATAACCTTTTCATCAGAATACTTTACATTCAATCTGATTCAAAGTCAAAGGAAATCAAATTAAATCCACTGCAGCACCGTGCCAGGAAACAACATCCTTAATGAGGTTTTACGCGTCGAAGAAGCAAAACAATATCTTAATAAGTACGAGCACCTCCATCATATAACAAGGTGTGCTTTAATATGCGGCGATATCTCAACTGTCTGTCTGAGAGACAAGAATCAGAGCAGACAAAAGAACGTTTTATTTGCCTCATTTGTTCAGTCAGCATTTTAATTTCGCCTGCCTTAATTGCCGAATGAGCCGCGGCACGCATCTGCCACGATAACACCAATCCTCGTGGGCAATGCAAACACTGCAGCAGAGCAAATAACTGTGACTGGTGTGCAGTATGTTGTGAGCGGCATTGTCAATTAGCAGAAGAGCTGCACCCAGAAGACGTACAGCGTTCGGAATAACAACAGCACAGCAAACATTTCACCCTTTGTCATTATCCAGGCCAAAAAAAAAACAACAGCCAGAGTTTAATGACTTCTGCAACTCGTCTCCTCATTTTCTTTCATCACGTCGCAGAAAGTGTTTTTGTTTTGTTTTTTTGGAGAATCTAATTACGGTTTTATTTTTTGCAGGTAAATAACACTGACAAGGACATGACGCAGTGATAGTCAGTGTTTTCCAACCTGGAGGCACCCGGAGAGGTCACAAAAACCAATCTGAGGGGTCGTAAGATTAACAACTGGGTGGAAGATGGAACAAAATAATGTTTATTCTTGATTCTTCAGGTAGATGGGGAGCCGGTCAGTCCAACACTTCGGTCCAGGCTGAAATATCTCAACAACTATTGGATGGATTTCCATTAAATCTTGTGAAGACGTTTATAATCCCCCGAATATGAAACCTAATGACTTTCGTGATCCCCTGACTTCTCCTCTAGCGTCAACAGCAGGCCAACACTTCTGTTTGCTCACAAAATATCCCAGCAACTACTGGATGAATCGCCCAGAGAGTTAATCCCACTGTTAGCATGCTGTTGTTCGCTTTGCAGTGACAAAACAGAGCCTGAACGAACAGCTAGCAAGGCTGTGAACTCTTAGTTTTGTTGAGCGTAAGGGGGTTTAAATCACTTTAGTCGAGCTGCTCACAACTTAAACGTATTAAATTTGATATGACAGATAACTTTTGATGCTTTTTAAGGAGGCACCAGCCAAAAGAAAGTTTAGGAACCACTGATTTACACTATCCTCCATCAGAGGTAGGTACAATCCCTGCACTTTCTGTAGATCAGTAGCTTCCAGCCTTGTAATACCAAGAAATATCTACTTGTGGGTCACCCAAGGGCAGATGTTTGAGAGTTGCAGACCTTCGTGGACTGTTTGAAGTTGTGAAGAGGTGAAGGTACACAGCACATGTAAAAAAAGCAAAGATTAGGGAAACCTAAATTCAGTTTTCTTCTTATGTACCGCCCTGCAAATCATCCCACATCTCCCCGTGTGGGAGTCCCGAACATTACTGCCTTACACCATCGAGGGAGTGTGCAGTTTTATGAAGTAATATCGTGCCTGTAGAAAAAAAAACACACAAAGGAGTGAAGTGCAAAAGGAAAAGAAAAAAAAAGAGATAATTATTATGTAAAGGGAGCAAACAGTGAGTACAGAGGGCCGATCGTTCAGAGGGAAGTGCGTAACGTCAGGAAGAAATGAGCTTTCAGGCTGATGGAGGACTCTGCTGCTGTAATTATTCCAGGCGGCGATAAATTACGACATAAAACGCACTTTATAAGAGAAAAATCTCATTTCAGTTACATGCTTTTATGAATTAGAGGTCACGTTCTAGACGCATTTGATGTGTTCATAAAGTGAAGTTTCATCGGATGCAGAAGCAGCTACATGACTCTAAATCTTCTGAAGACGGTGTATGTGGATGTAGCCTCTCATCAAAACATAAGAGCATTAAAGGGAGTATAAAAAGTCAGCCACGGGTTTGTAGTCGGACTTAGATTTGAGATTAATCCTGAAGAATCATCAAAACTGAAGGCGCTTGTTAATTTACCTCACCGGGAAAAACAGCTGCTGACGCAGTTAAACCCGTGAACGAGAGTCGAGATAAGCGGTGGCAATCAGTTGGGAAAATATCTTCTGTTCGTTATTTTCTCTGAGAGAATTAAAGACACGAGTTTGTGGGAATTAGTGTCTGACTAATGTGGATTCTGTAAGTTTAACACAAAATATAAGAGTCGAATATTTTCATGCCGAACAGGTGACGTGAGCGGCTTAATGTCCCTCGTAATCTTCAAGATATATTAACCATTAGCAGTTAAGAGACCATTAGGTAAGCTAATTAATACATTAATTACCGGAGATTTCTACGTTTTCTTAAGCCTGTCGTCACATGACAAATGAGATGAATTAATATTCAGTGTGAGTCCAGGAAGAGATGATTAGGAATGTATCTGCTAAGCGTGAAGACTTTTATTGGTTAGTTAAAAGAAAATATGATAGTGAGGACTCAGTTCATTCATTTCTTTTCGTTTAGATTCAAAGATTACTGGATTTTTACAGAGTACAGAAGTTTTCAAATGAAGCAGCTACGAGCCACGACAACAACAACTCATCATGTGCTAATCTGATTCTAGATTTTACAGTTTTTTATCTAATAATTTGACCCTCCACCTGAAACGTAGGCAAACTGTAAAGGTGATAAAGTGCCCTCGATGGTGCCCTTAAGGGGGACAAAACATAATAAATTGCCCTCTAGGGTGCCATAACACTGGAAAAAAATATGAAATAGTGCCCTCTAGGGTGCCGTAACAGTGGATGAAATGTGATAAACTTCCCTCTAAGATGCCTTCCAGTGGATAAATCTTGATAAAGTACCTTCTAGGGCGCCATAACAGAGGGAATAATTTGATAAAGTGGCCTCTCGGGTGTCATAACAGTGGATGAAATGTGATAAAATGCCTTCTGGGGGCTAACCCTGACTAAGCTCCTCAATATACAGCTGATTCTTACTGACATCATCACGTGTCTTTATGAAATATATAGTTATTACAGAGGTGCAGTTTGAATCTGAACCAGGGTTTGATGCATCACTGGTGCCCTTTTCATGTTTTTCCGCCCGTGCCCCTCAAACAGCCTGAGACCGGCCCTGCTGTCTCTTTCTGTGTGCTTTTCCTCTCATCACTTCAGCTCCACTGCAGCTCAGCTCAGCCAGACGGTTGTAACAAGTCATTTGCCTTTTCAAATTTTAATTTAGATGAAATATAGATATACCCCCTAGTGAGACAGGGCAAGTATAGAGAGGTGCAAGAGACTGTGTGAATAAAAAATCCTCTAATACCGAATCTAAAATACTTCCCTCACTTTGTTCCCACAGAGAGAGACAGAGGAAAAGAGCAAAGATAAGGCCGTCGGACGCAAACCTGCATGTCTAAAACTTCCGACGGTTCAGCTCAGGACACACACACACACACACACACACACACACACACACCGTCTCAAAGCCTCCTCTTGCAACAGTATCTGATGCTACAGCTCATTAGAAGAGCTTCCCCAGATAAAGGCTTCATAACTGATCTTTTATTCACAAAAAAAAAAAAAAATGTCAGCGGTGGCTCGTGGCGACGTTAACACCAGAGCTATCAGCCAAGAGACAAGATGGATTTAAATGCTTAATGAGTAACGACGACGAGCTCTCCGTGTCGAGCCACGGTGTTTAATGTTGCTTTGGATATTAGTAAGAAGAACGCTGTGACTTCAGGCCTTCTGTCAAATCTGTGGGGCGACTCTTCGTTTCAGCGTTCATCACGTACGTCACAGAGCAGAACTTAAATCACCGACATGTTATCCTTCAGATTAAGTTTCTTTTTATGGTGCGTTTCCAATGGGACGATTTGCAAACGAATTCCAGAAGTCGATTTGTTATTTATTACAGATGTAAATCATTGATGACGGAGATTTACAATTCAGTCGAGGGCTGCAGAAGAACCTCTCTAACCCAAAGTCTCTCCTCACGTCGACACCTTTTAGCTGTATTATTATTAAACTGATGAAGAAGAGCTCCTTCCAAAGGTGTGAATGTTCTTCGTGTGAAATTCGTTATTATTCCACCACACACTTTTCAACTTTGTTAAAACAATCAGCTGATTTCAGGGTTTAAACTTTCCTACATTTTTTAACTCTTGAACTTCATGAACTCTTATCAACTCATTCACACCTTTCAAACTTTAAAATCTTCCTCATCTTTAACATTATTATGAATTTTATTAAAATTCATAGTAATTAGACACACTCCTGCTTTTTTAAACCTTCATATTTCTTTAACGTTCTTCATACAAATTAAAAGTATGAAGAATTTCAACAAACCTTCAAATATTCCACGTCTTTCATACATTGTTGATGTTGCTCAACTTTTAAAGTTGCTCAGCAGTGCAGTTTAGTGTTAGAGAAGAGATTTTCTTCTCTGGTTTGCAAGTTGATTAACCAGCAACTACTGTATTTTAACTGATTCGTTGTTTCAGTTACTTCTGAGACTAGAATCTTCATCAGTATGCGAGTGCCTCTCTCTGGCCACAGCTACATCCAGACTATACGTACCACACAAGGCCACCTTCAACTCACTGTTAAATGGACGCTGACAGGCTGTTCTATGAATAAAATATACTGTAATACTTCACTTCATCTCACCTTGAGGAAAACCTGCAGCTCCTGGGTCTGCGTCCGCTGCAGGATGTCCGGCTGCAGATGTTTGAATACGGCCACGCACGTGTAGACCTGGTAGTCGGGACCCATCAGCACACACGTGGAAACGTAATGGCAGATTTCCGTCCAGTCCAGATAGTTCCAGAAGCACTGAGTCAACCAGTGGAGGCACATCTGAGGGAGGGGAAGACGAACGTCCGCTTTAGTGTCACTTTCACGATCGTGTCGCTGTTGAATCTCCTCGTTACTGAGAATAAACCTGTCAGCTGAATATTACAAATTCCTCATTAGTTCACATTTAGTGCAGGTGGAAAAAATGAAGACCCCAATTATACTGAAATATGAATGATCTGCTTCTGACAAAGAATGAATCATGTTTCTCCCTGTAATAAATCAGACATGTCTCTCCTCTCAGGCTTTAATCATCATTCATAGCTCTTTTTGATATACTTAAAAATAACTGTGTTTATGAACTCGCTCCTCGCTCACACAGTTTGTTCCGAGTTTTCTTTACTTAACCGTGCACGTTACGATGGGACACGTAAGAGCGTAAAACGTAGTAAATGATGTTGTGCGAGTGTTGTTTACTTGAACTTCACAAAACTAAATAATAGACTTAGCACAGCAGAGCAGCACAGACATCAATATGTGTTCAGACGTAATTTAAAACACTAAACGCTGCTGAGGTAACCGTTAAAGAGCCTGAGGGCATCACTAACGTTCTGATCAGGGGATGACCTGAAAACATCAGTCAGGCGAAGAGGTTTGCCGGCAGGCTACACAAAGACGATGGTGATTACTGTTCTACATAAATGTCCAGCTGTGGTACTTTAAATTAGGTATAGCTTCTCCAGTGGAACTTTGAAAAAGGACAATAAATTATATTCTGTAATCTCGTCTTTAGACAAAAGATTAGATGATGCAGAGAGATTTTACTGTACGTCAACAACACGTCAGGCCTCATGCAGCATTTTTGTATTTTAAAACTTCACTGTGGTTCTCACGCACGGCACTTAAAAACAAATCAAACGAAATGAGTTGTTCTTCTTGTTCTTCAAATGAATGAAAGAAATGGGTCCTTCATAAGTTCTATTCAGTTTTAAATTGTATATTCCAGGAAGACCTCCATTACATTGTGTTGTAAAGAAGCGTGGTTTACATGGAAACGTGATATAATACATCATAAACAGTTTATGTAAAGCACTGAGCATTATATTCACATAAAGACCGACCTTCGTACTTAAACAACAGTAGCACTAGCTGAACTCTGTGCCCTGCTCTGTTCTTTAAGTGTCTGGAGCTTATATTTACTTCATTTGCTGACTCGGCTTTATCAGCTTTTCCAAATGAATCTTTCTGGGAACATGTTTACTTTGAGAGGGAAAAATGATAACTCACAGCAGTCTTACATATTGAGGTGGGATTAGGGGACAAAGAGAAAATGAGACGCATGCTAATGTTTATTTCTCCAGCTGATGACTGAGCTGAGATCAGTGATATTAATGCAGGTGTCTGAACAAAAAAAAAGGAGATATTTACCTACTGACAGCTCACATTTAGAGCTGTTTAGGTCCTCCGCACTGAATTATAGATGATTTGCCGGACCGACCATAAACCTGCAGTCTGTATAAATGGGCGTGTATTATCGAATCAGACATGCAGTCGTCTCTCTCTCTCAAACTTCAAAGTTTAGTTCAATTCAAGACATTTTAAAAGGTTGTTTTGCAAGATGAAATATACGAGTCGGGGTGCATTTTGCCCTTAGAGGTGTTACATAAGTGCTGTTGAAAGCATTAAGCTGTTTCGCTAACGTTTTGATCTGATGAAATTGCACTGTTTGAGCCTGTCTGACCTTCCTAACGGAGTTATATCACAGCTGAAATAGAAAATGGAGCAGACAGAGCCAGCAGCACTGCCAATCAATCAAGCGCTAGTTGTTGAATAATGCTACTAAGAGCATTTTTTATTAATATAGGTTTGAAGTACCGGACACCAAACTGCTAGCAGCTCCATGAGGCTTAGCCTGAACCATGACAGCCTTTACATGCTGATGTTAAACAGGTATAACGTTTACTCCGTTCACTATCTCAGCATAACAAGTACAGCTGAGACTGTTGAAATGTCTTTAACAGCCTTGGAACCAGACAAATCTGCAGGCTCATGTTTTATTTGCTCTGGTAGATGTGTCTGGTCTCCGTCCCATTCAGGCAGATTTCTTGTTAGTCACAACCGATTATATAATGCGGAGCAGGTTTGATTCATTGAATCGGATCCAATTTTAAGGACTACCTTATTAAAGTTTGAACAGCCTGACCGCCATGGCAGCTGGTTTTCTGTTTTGATTTTGTTTCGGTAGATAAAAAGATTTCTAAAGCGCTCACCCTTTTTTTTTTTTTTAGTCTTACTTCCTGGCAATATATCACTTTTAGTTTACCAAGTTCAACTAGTTCTATGTTATGCAAGAGATATTATGGCCTGTGCCCGTCGGTAGCACCGGTTCCAGACTAATCCACATTTGCAAATTGGTCTGGCACTGCCAGGAAAGGTATTGGATCATAAACCAAAGTAATAGACAAATAAAAAACATTCAACCGGATGATTGTCCAGAGATCGCCAAAGATATTACAACTCATCTTGAGGGGGGCATGAATTCATGCACCAAATTTGATGGTAATCCTTTTAATAGTAATAAAAACCCCAAACGCCCGTGGTGGCCCTACAGGAAAACCTGAGGCGATCACCAGCAGAGAGAGAGAGCATGATGGAAACTGTACTTGTACCCTGTACCCAGCATTAGATAAATGTGTCATGGTCTGTAAAATCGACTGTCTTCGTGGCTGAACTCTGCTGATTATGTTTATGATTTGACTACAATCAACAGCTGTGAGTCTAGTTTTACACCCTCATATCCAGTTTTACCGAGCATTTAACAAACAGCACACACACTGCGTTTTAACTAATTGTCACGCCAATAATTAGCCACTGTGTTCACTAATGACGCAGGTCTGCTGAAGCATACAAACAAGCCCCACTTTCACTCCATAAACATATTAGATTATTATTATCGCCCCCTCCTCAGCTGTGCTCTAATGAAAATACCGGCATCCTAATTTGTGCGTTGTGATAAAAACAAGGAAGTGCTGGATCCATGCTGCCCTTTGTTTTTAAAGCCCCAGGCAGCAAAACAAGTGCACATACAGTACTTTCTGTGACTATAAACTAGGGACTATAAATCCCTTCAAGGTCTTTGCAAGAGCAACTCTCTTCCATCTCCGAGGATGGCAAAATGTGCTTTTGCTCTGTTGTTTGTGTTCCAGTGAGCTAAAACTCGACGGGCCAAAGGTGAGCGTGACTGTATCCGCGCAGTATTCTTCATTTCCCCTCCTGCCATAAACAGGCTTTCGGCGCTGTTATTAATGTGAGAACGTCGGGTCACATCAGCCGGCTTGCCGAGATATCTGCGTGTGAAACGCTGAATGTTCTGCTGGAGAGCTGACTGATCATTTCAATGCTATTGTTCACAGTTAAATCTTATTGTGATATGATCATATAATGTCTTTGTTTTATGATTTCAGGCATACAGAGATGGCACGTCACTGCACTGAACATTAAATTGATAAAAATCTGTTATATGTATGCATGTACATTTCCCTCAAGAGTTGGAGGCGACCGAAGGCTAAAAGGACGGTGAATATTTGGATTTATTTATATTTTTGTTCAAAGAAATTCCAAGCAAAGAGTAATCCGCCAGTTTCTTCCACCTTCTGTCTAATCTAAAAATCAGCAAAGACGTGGATCATCGTTGGACCTAAGGCGGGCTGAATGAAGCCTGGTTGCTCAAACAAGCCATCTGCAACAGCACCCACCTGTCATTCAAAGTGTCCTCACTCTTAATCCTGCATAACTTTAAGCCTTAATATAATGTGAACAGGTGAGTTGTATATAAATTCACCCTCAGTACAGTTGTCATGAACGGGGAAATTAGCTATAGAGACCAAAACTGTTTTTTGTACCAGTCTGTAAACATGTTTATTTCTGCTGTGAAGTTGGACATTTTAACATGGGGACTTATGGAGACTGACTCACTTCTGGAGCCAGCCTCAAGTGGACATTAGAGGAACTGCAGTTTTTAGCACCGTCATTATTGATATTACAGTGATGCAGTCAGGAATGAGGCGCTTGCTTCAAAGTCAGTCAACTCTGCACGTGTTTTTAAGTGACTCACTGCACAGCTGGTGGAGGATGTGATCCAAATAACCAAATAGCACCCAAAAAGTCCAGATGTGTAGAAAAAAGATCAATATAATCATTAAAAAAAGAACAACATGTTTTTATCTAATGAAATATTCTGCTTCAGTCCACATCAGTCGGCCTTTAGTCCCTTAAAAACAACATAATTATTAAATCAGATCTCTGCTCGTTTCTACTTCCTGTCCCACACACTCCTGTTTCAAACACTTAAATGTTCTGTAGATGGAGTCCTTTGTCCACACACACACACATTCACACACAACCTCTACTGTTTGAAAGTCAGAGGTGTATAATGCTTCATTTGCCGCTGCTGTTTTGTCGGGCTTTCAAAACTTAAACTTTTCGAATAGATATTTCCATTTCTGACTGAACAGGTGCCCGTCATCGCCTCGAAGAGCAAAGAGGCGAGCTGAATGTGAACGTGTTGCTCCACCCCGGAGACGCCGAGTTCAGATCTTTTGATGCAAATGCGGCGAGTCTTATAAGTGCCGGCGCTGCCGTAACATTATGTGAGCCTCGACTGTCAACTGCCAAAGGAGAGAAGACAGGATCAAACAGAAGGGGATTCAAGGTGAATCTAGATCTTTTTTTTTTTAGTTTTTTCAACCTCGCTGTTTGTGAAAGAGAACTCTGTGTCAAAAGAATCAATAGCTGAGGAGCAAAGATCTGACTTTTCAACCGCTCTGTTAAAGAAAAAGGGAAAGGATTCAATGTCAAAGCCGTGCTTTGGTATTTTAAAGTCGACTGAGATCATAACAGGATAAAAGGGAAAGTCATTCATCGGGCAAACCAAGGAGACTTTAAACCTAATAATGAAATATAGCAGTGACAAAACAAAACCAACTGCTGATTTTTTTTTTTGGTGTTGTTGGTGAAGAAAAGTCTGGGCAGAATCATTTAAATGAAACCAATCTAATCCAGATTCAGCTCCTTTTATTTCCTCCATCAGTAGTCATGACCGTCCTTCAATGATTAATGATTTAAGAGGCGCTGAAAATGGAAATTATAATACAGAGATAGAAAAGTGAGAGTTAAATATTTGATTTAAACTAATTTTCTGCAGTATAGACAAAAACTACTCAGAGTTTCATCAGTCTGAGAACAAAGCTGAACTATTTCACCGACACAAAGATATTTAGTAACACTTCCTGGTGTCCTGGAGCACAGCGGTTACAGATCAGCCAGCGTCCTATGAGGAACCACTGGCAGCTGTGGCATGAACAGTCGTGGTTCAACACTACATGTGTGTGATGATGTGTGTGAGAAGAAAACAACAATGGCAGGCGCTAAAGAGGTTAGCGAAGATGCTGCCAGAACTGGAGAGTATTTCTTCATTGAAAGAACGGCACGTAAGAGATCACGACAAGAGTTTGACGTTATTACATTAGAAGACAGATGGTTCTTTGTACCAAACCAGCTGGCGCAGTCAGGTTAAGAACTGATTGTATATCCTGAGCTACTCTCTACAGATCTTACCTGGGATGGGGTGAAACCAGACATCCTGAAGGCCGAGTGGACCAGAGGAACTTCAGCTTTCAGCAGCATCTCCACATAGTGAGCTGTGCACCAGTAAACAGGAGGGATTCCTGATACAGCCACTTCCAGGGGAACGTGGACCTGTCACAACAGAACAAGGAGGATCTGTAGATGACCAACTCTGCTCGCACGACTGTTAGATATTGAAACAAACAGAAACATCCATTACAATCTCCACTTTTTGTATTCAGCGCTGCTTTGGAGATAAAAAACTCGAAAGAGCTTGCTGCTCTGATATGAGTATGCGTGCTGACATTTCCCTCCTAAATTTGCTGCTGCTGCTTAATTATTTGTGCCCTTTCTATTTTCCATAATATTGACTAAATCCACCGCGTTGTGTAGCTGGAGGTTAACAGCTGTGTGGAGAAGTTCACCAGCTGCGTCTGCATCAAAGCACGTAACACGCGTTCAGCGGAGTCCAGTCGAGCCGTAATTGACTTTGACGAGAGACAACAAGATGACGGAGGTCAGTTTAATGATAGAAGCTTCACTTCTCCCCTAACGTGAACTATTCCTTTTATTTCTCTGCTCCTTCCCCGCCCTCATTTATCTTCATCAGTCATCTTCCTCCTGCTCGTCTTCTTCTTCCTTCAGTTTAAAGAACGTCCTGTTTGTTTTTCAGAGTCAAACTAAAAAGTCATTACATGAAAAATGTTGTTAGGATTCATCACCATCTTCATTCATTCGTGTTTTTCTTCGCTGCTGCATTGCTCTGATTGTTGACGTGCTGTGTTTGACAATGGTGGGATTAAAATGACAAGAAGGCGGAGGCAGACGAGCATGAGACAAGAACAACGTTGATACATACAGTACAGTACAGTACAGCACAGTACAGTACAGTGTGAGTTTTGATGGACAGTTCAGCAGATTCGGATTTAACCAGCTGATAGCAGCAGCACAGCACTCGATGGATGTTTTGTAGAGAGGGGATGACATGCAGCAGAAGAAGATTCACAGGCTGCTACAGTACGGACTCTACTGCCAGGTGACCTACAAAGGCGTCCGCCTCTTTATTCCTTTTTAAAAGCAATCGCAAACTGTCTCCAGAGCAGCTACACGTGATTATTTTGTCCAGAAAAAGGTGAATATCTCGACTGAAGATGAACCAAAAGCAGAAGAATGTTCTGTAAGATGATGCATGAGAAACAGGGTCTTTCAGATTTCAGGTTTGCTGCCAGTTGAGGCCTCCAAAGCGCCAGAATTCTGCATTTTTCTGAATATTATGTACTATAGTTGTGTTTGCTTGGTGTTATACTCACAGAGGCATGTATCCTTGCAGGCCAGATGAATGCAGAGGTGAGCAGAGAGGAAAGGTTGAGTAACAGACTCAGGGAGCGGTCCACGTCTCCAGCCATGATGAGGAACACTGTCGAAGCCAGCCAGTCGTGGCCCGGGTAACCATCCTGCTGAGTGACTGGAGGGCGGAGCGAGTTAACGAGCCAAACATACAGAGACCAGCAGTAATGCTACACAAACATGGCTCCTTCGTTTAAATGGTTCATCCACATTAAATGGGACGGATACAGTGTTCAGCTTATCTTCAAATGAGCCGTCTGTACGTAGCTTTAATTAAGAGAAAGCACCACTTTGCATGTTAAACTGAATCAGAATTAAGTTACAGCCTCTGCATTGTATTACTAATTAATGATCTACAGAGCTGTGCATCAGCGTGGCGTCAAATAAATCTGACTAATTCGACTTGACGGATGTTTCCTGGCAGCAGCAGGTGGTGTTGAATTAATTTGAACAACAGAATTAGTTACACAAATATTAAAAATCTTGTTTTTTGTTTTTTTTAAAGAATTCGTATAGATCCCATTTAGGCGTCACAAGAAACTGAGTCCGTATGTGTTAAATAAATCACTGAGCTAATACCACTTTACCGTCAACCGACACTGACACCACCAGAGTGTCAACCACAGAGCGAGCACCGCTTTGACAGTCAATTAACCCTGATATACCAGACCATTATCTCTTAGCAGAAAAACAGCCTCCTCCAGTTAAGACTGCCAAGATCCCATTCTCTGTCAGCGGTTTAATTTTGTAGATTTATGACATGAAAAAAAAGACGAGGTCTTTCTGCATGGTGAAAGTAGGAAAAAAGTTTTTGGTTATTTTTGATGTGATTTTTTGGGTATGAGGAGGAATCCTGTCAGGAAATTGAAGTAAATAGCCGCACTGATACGCAGGTCTGAGTCCTGCTCCGGTCGAACTGAGCGATTAGTCCAGTCCTGCTTTTTACATCTCTTTCTGCTGAGTTTGAACCTTTAACTAACTTTTGTTCAAGTAGAGCGCACACAGAAAGATTTAATTTGTTTTAATGAAACAGCATGTAAAAAATATGCTGAAATTATTCAGGCTACATTGAAGAATCTGTAAAAGTAGATCCAGAGTTGGTTGGTTGGTTTAACCACTGTATCAGCCCTCGGTAACAAACAGTTAATTAGCACTAGACGCTCTCTGAAAGTAATTGACAGACAAGACTCATCTATCTGTACTCTCTGCCAAAACATCATCTCAAATGATAAAGAATTATAAATAAAGCAGAACTCCCCGGATAAGAAAAAAAAGCATTTTTCACATCTACCATGACCCAAAAACATGAACGATACAAACTAACTGAAAACTGACTTAATTAAACAACTTCTTCTCTCTGAAATCAGTTCTTCATGTTGAATTTTTGGGGTAGATTTCAGGACATAAAGATGTCTTCAGTGATCTAAAATCAGCTGTGCATGTTTAAATGTCAATATATTGTAAATTGTTCGCTACAGGTTCAACCTGGTGAAACTTTCGGGGTCTCATCACTACTCAGAGCAGAAATATCATTTGGCATAGAAAGAAAATGTCAACGTGGTCTCAGTATCGCAAAGAAAAATGTCAGTCTGTTTTGTGTTTGTTAAGACTTTTTATCTCTGCAGTGTCCTTCCTACAAAGGAAACCTTCTGAAGGAGAGAGGAGGCCTATCGGTTGTTATTTAGGACAAAGGATGGGCTGAACTGTTCACTGAGACACAGATGGAGTTAGATAATCTGCATTGTGGCGATCAGACGGAGATGGACACTATCGGGCTGTCCTTGTCTCTCTCGGTATTTCGGTGTGATAACTTCACCGGCCTCTCTCTGTGTCCTCTGTTGAACGGAGTGAACGAGGACAAAGAGAAGAGACTAAAATGTAAATATGTGTGTCACTGCATTATTGTCAGGTGACGTCAGCACCGAGTTTTAGTGTATCTACTTGTATCTAGAGTATCTAGAGAAGTGTCACTCCTCGTTTGTGCATCTTTATTTACTTCTGTAAAAATCTTAATTTACTTTGTATCTTTAGATATTTGTTTCTTTTCTGAGTGAAAAATAAATTTTCAATGACACATTTCTTCGTCCCTCTAATGTTGCAAACTTAAAAGTTTTAATTAAAAGAAATAAAACTATTTTGCACAGCAGCACACAAACAAAACATATTACACTTCAAGAATCTGACATACATATTTCTGACATTTAGTGTAATTAAGCCTAAATCTTTTATTTTCATAAAACTCTTATGGGCTATGGGACTCCTCTCTAAATCACATATTAAAGTCTGTGTTTGAATAAGTGTCAGAGATGGTGAATGCATTTATAGTTACAGTCTTACCAACTCTGCATGAGTGCAGATGCGCAGTGCAGTAAAGGATACTGAGCTGTGAAGAAGTTTTGACTCTCTGTGTGGACAAGAAGGTCTTAACATGCTTCATTAGCAGCGTCAGCTCGTTCACGGCATCTTCCTTCAGGAGCTTGAGGTAGCTGCCGTACCTGGAGGTGAAAGACAAAACAGAAATAATGTTTACCTCCCATGTACCTAACAATCTTTAATGACCTTTAAAGACAGTGGAGATGGTTGTTGGTTGGTCACAAGAAGAACCAAGCATCATCAGCCTCCCCTACTTCACGGGTACCATCATGACACAGGACGTCAAGTGGGAGCAGAACATCAGCTCCATCACCAAGAAAGTTCAAACTGCCAAAGTCAATGACGGTGCGCTTTGACTACACCATAAGACTCCTCCATCCTCCATCACCATCTAGTACACTGCTGCCTCGCTCCGCCGTGAAGGTGAGGAAAGATTGTGGCTGTTTTGAGGCGTTCCTCTCCAGCAGCAGGCTGAAGTCCGTCAATTCGAAAACCTTCCACCAGAGAAACTCTCAAAATCTCGAGGCAAACTGCTTGTATGCGAAGACCTACATGGCTATATACGTGATATGAATCACAAAGACACAGAGGCCTCATGCAAATACACAGAAGTCCAACGTGGTCAGATTGAACTCAGAGAAGTCAGAGATTAATTATAAATTCATGTCCAACAACTTTAAATCCTATAAGACACAGCACTCTGTGGGTAACGCTCACATACTGCGCTCGTATGATCCCAAAAAATGCATAAAGATGGCACTCAGGGTTTCTGAACTTTTCATCTGAAGAGCTCCCTTCTGGGAAGGTGTCAGGCACAGAGTTATATCCACACTGTGTAATGTAGCAGCGGGGTGTCGTTAAGCGCAGAAACGAGTGGTGTGAGAGGAGTACAGCGAGTCAGAGGGGCCGCTTACGGGGGAAATAAAGAACAGACCACGTATTAAACACAGTGGCACCGTTAGAGGAAAGAGAACAGCAGGAGAACCCTGAATACCTTCAAGTGAGGGAGTCTGCACATGACGGCATGTTTTGTTGATGCTTTACATTTACATTTAGACATTTAGCCGACGCTTTAATCCAAAGTAACTTACAAAAAGGGGAAACAATCAAGTGACAGTAGACGAGGGGCAGATTTATCATGTCCAGTTGTTGGTTGTGTTGCAGAGGAGGTCCTCTCTGGAGAGCTGGAGGTCTTCAGGAGGTCTTTGAAGGTAGAGAGGGACGCCCCTGATCTGGTAGGACGTTCCACCAACGAGGAACAACAGACGAAGAGTCTGGAAACTACTTTGTAGTCAGCATTAGGGATTTGAACTTAATGTGGGCTGCTACAGGGAGCCAGTGGAGCTCGATGAGCAGCTGGGTAACGTGACCTTTTGGGTTGATTGTAGACCAGGCGCGCTGCCGCGTTCCGGATGATCTAAAAGGGTTTCACTGTGCAGGCTGGGAGGCGTTACAGTAAGCCAGTTACGAGATGACTACAGCCTGTATTAGGAGATGGGTACAACCGCACAGCAGCCTCTCCTTCATAAAACGACTGTCGGATTGAAAAAGTTTATGAGCTATAGAAAAACACTTTATATACTGTACATACCTGAAACAGGTGCTGATTCCCAGCTGCTCCACTGATGATAACGCAGCGCTCTTTGCAGTCTTCTCCTCTGCTGTAAAATCAAAGAGGAGAGGTGGTTATTTACCAAGCAAGACAACACCCAGAGAGAGAATACGACTGGAGGTTATTTGGGGCGGGGAATACTCCCTTGATACCGCTAACGGGGTTGTGTTTACGGCTCCTGGAGATTGGAAAAACATGACAACGTATAATGACCGGCTACTTTCGAGGCACTACAGATGTGATGTTGTGTCTGGGTAATTGTAGTTGCCGGCTTTGCAGGAGTTGTGCGGCATTTAATTGTGATGTTTGCGAGATAGCATGGCATCAAGGTGACTCGGGTAATTTCGCTAAGAGTCGGCCATGGGCAGTTTCACAGCAGACATAACTCGTGATTTTTAGGAGTGTGGTGGAGTTTTGAAATTTTGAGCTCTTCATCTCTGGATTTTATCTTTATCTGCAGAGTCTGGTCTCATAGTGGAGATACCACAGCAGCTGAAAACACTGGAGCAGGGCAGCTTGCCACAGCTTTTTGTAGAGATTGTCTCACCAGCTGCTCTCGCGGGCTCTTACTTAGCACTATTAAATGTACAAAATCATAAAAATATATTAGTTTTCTGGAGTTACAGTTGTAATTGTGTGGAAGAGGAGAACGACGAATTAAGCAATAAACGCGGGAAGAGTGATATTTTGTTTTGGAAGATGTTTCCGCTGCTTCCTTCACTTTGGGGAGAAATAATATTATTACGTTTGTGCTAATGGATCCCCAGCTTCAGACAGTTTGCAGTGAGATGATGAGAAAGATTTCAACAATTAATATGAAGAGTATTATCGAGACGGCGTGAGTGGCAGGGAAAAAACTTGAAATCCAATTTACAGACTAATGGTGCAGAAATATGCAGAAAGGAAATGGCTGTGATCTACATATTGGAGTGATAATTTAACATTGTTACCCGGGAAAAATCAGCGCTGTGCAATGTGGATTAATCACAGGCCATCAAATCTTGTATTAATTGAGAGAAAATAGCTTGTGATGAGGGTATGAAGCAGTGCCAGGACAACCAGTGCTGTATTTTCTCTCCTCGCATATTAACATCTCTAAAAAAACCTCTCGCTGATGGCAATTACTGTCTAATGGAGATGAATGCTCTCTTGTTGTATTTATTCCCTCCCTCCCCATTCCTCTCTCCTGCTGTCTCTTCAGCAGCATTGTGTCGCCGGTGTCTATTTTACAGTTTGTAATAACTTTAATCCGACCGTTTAACTTTTGTTTTGTCGTTTGAAAGATGGCACATGCGATCCATCTCTAATACGAGCTGTGACGGTCTTTTCTTAATTGCTAATCAAAGCGGCCGTTAAAGTTATGAAGAGTAATCTCGGAGAGCTCCCGTTTATCGCCGTGAGTTGATTCAATTTCCACAATCCTCGCAATCCTCCTGTGCTTCGGGGAAATTGAAACAAAAGTCATCTTGAAAATGAAGAGACCTGCAGAATTTTAAAAAAGCTGAGTGAGTCATTGTTATGAGACGTATTAAAAGAGAAAATCCTTTCAGATGAGCATACGTGCATACGTGGCGTGTGAGCGGATCCACAAATGTGTGCAGCCTTCAAAACAGATGTTAAATTGAGATTGCTGAACTTTTTTTTGGGTCCAGAACAAGCGAGCAAGTTGATTTTGAGTCGTGAAAACCTGTTTCCCGAGGTCAAGACCTCATTTTTTCTAATTCTATTTATTCTGTACAGTACAACTTGTTCAGATTCACAACGATGAGCAATGTGACTGCACACATGAGCTCTGCGTCCTTGAAGAACTGCTGCATCCTCCATGTCATAGGTTAAAAACAAACACAAACATGCAGGTGAGGAAGGTATAAAGTTCCCGTCTACTACAGCAAAAGTCTTCACTAGGGGCAACAGCAGAAACAGCAGCGATGATACACACAAACCTGAACATTACAAATAATTCAAGACAAACAAGTGGAAAAGATTCTGTGAAAAAAAAAGAACATTTTTAACTAAAAGACTGCGATAACTCGCAGCCCTTGTAACCCCGAGCACTGGAGCCTCTACGTTTTTTCCTCTATAGAGGAGAAATGTTTCGTCTTTACTCTCTTTACTTTAACTCTTTACTGTTAGCTAACCGTTGCCTGCATGTAATTTGAATGTAAAGTGTTTAAATGACTCTGCCACTTCAAAATATCATGTATTATGTATGCATGCACAGATACAGACAAACAATTTAATCTAAACCTATCTTTAATTTATTGTTATACGTTTTTAAAATCGCCATCTTCATTTTCTCTCCTTGTCTGTAGTGAGTATACTGACACATTTGAACTGGCGTGTTCTTCAGCTGCAGCTAAAATACAGAAAATAAAATGTAGTCAAGACCAAAAAGTTAGAATGTGGTGAGAAAATCTCTTTAAATGACATTAGATCTCCGTCTGAGCCATTAAGATGTAACAGTGGCTTAAAAGGTGCTCTCTCTATCTCTCTCTCTCTCTCTCTCTCTCTCTCTCTTTGTTTCCAAGCCATCCAATTTCAACAGGCGGCTGAAATAAATGAGATTGCTGGACAGCTGCCTTCAGGAGAAAAGCTCCATGGAGGGTGAGGAGATACAACTCTGAACGGGGGAACTGACAGAGGTTAATACTTGGCAAATGAGTCTGCTCTCTCCATACAATGGGAGCACTCAAGTAGGGCAGAGTGGCTGAGACTGTAGTCAACGTCAGTCAAACACCAGGAGGTGCCTACGATCCACACACACACACACACACACACACACACACACACACACACACACATACACACACACACGTGTAACTGGCAGAATTCAACAAGAGCCGTGACAGCTGCCTGGTCTCCTCAGAGGTGATTTGGTGGGAGGAATATTTGAAGGGGGGAAATTAAATAGCGTGTATGAAATGGAAAGGACAGCAGAGAACCTTCATTTTAAAGCAATAAAAAGAAAGCTGCAGAGATGTTGGCCAATGCGGCAGCTTCAGAGCTGATTGTTGGTTGGATGCTGGAGCTGCGGGAGCAAAACCACTTTCAGGATATCATCGATTTTATACAGTTTAAATATGTAAAAATAGATCGTGACTGAAGACGTCTACTCTGTTTTTATGTCGTTGTTACTTGTGAAACACGGTGCGTTGTGTCATTAACACGTGGGTCATCAGCTGGATGAAGCCCGGGTGCTCAAACAAGCCTAACCCTAACTTACCTCGATGTTTACTGCTGGACAATAAGCTCTGTTCATAACGCTTTATAACAATAATCCTGACACATTGTACACATTTTATGACTTGACATGAAAGTTGAGTGTCATAGCTCGTAGAGTTGTAATACATGCATTTATATAAGGCTATAATGCATCACTGTAAGTGGTCATTGGATGCAATATGATCCGACTGGTCACTCTTAAAAAATATGTAAATGAGTGTGACTGATTAAAAGCGTAAAAAAATCAACAACTTTGAAGTGTGAGTGGACTCAGATAAATAAATCATCAAAACAAACAGAATTAAGATTCTTCATCAGTGTGGCCTCGGAGGAGAAATGCCTCTGTACTGATAGACGGGCGCTGATAAAAGACATCCAAGCACGCTGTGGGCAAACATTTCTGCTAGCTGACAAGTCTTTGTCCTTAATGAGAAATGCATAACACATTTCACAAACCCTTTTTAATCATCATTATTCATTATTTAGACTGTCGAAACATCACAGACAGGAGACAGAGATGCTGCCAAATAACAACTGAGTCTGCTGAAGGCTCGTGAATTATCGGCTCTTGTCCAGCGGCTGTCTGAATACCCAAACGTACGTACTTACAAAGCCCATTAAACGTCTTACGTACACGTATTTTAATGCAGTTTGCAGGTGCATTACAAACTACAGTCTACAGTAATGCTGTTTTAGCTCACATAGAGTGTTAAACCACAGGTAACCACAGTAACAACATGTAAGCCTTGTGTAACATTTAACGCCAACTAGGACTGATTTGTGTAATGTTTAAATATGGATATATACTGTGAGGTTTTATTAAGAATATTTTGCCTTGAATCCGCCCTGTTCATTGATTTTAAACACCGCCCACGACGTCCAAACACAACCAGAGATATCTGACTTTCCACTGTTTCTAACAAAGCCGAAGAATCGATTATATATTATGTATATTGTTTCATTGTGTATCTCATATTTGGAACAAACTTGCAGACAACATGAGGCCGGCTCTAACTCACCAAAACTTTTCTGTCTGCCTCTGACTTTTCCTACATTACATTTGTAGTTATTTATGCACAGTAACTTTTTTTTTATGTTCATTCTTTAGTTTAAATCTTATAAACATTTTTTTGTCTTTTACATCTTGCTGTCGTGACTTTTCGTCTTCTATAAAGAACTTATAATAAACAACAGATAAACTCGTCATTTAATGTCTAATTTACCAACCGAAACGACAACTACTGAAACAAATCTTGTTTTTTTATGTTAGGTAAAGGGGTTCATCTATAGTTTGGATATATACAGCAGTAAAATCTCCAGTCAAAAGTGAAGTGATTATAATTAGATCAATTGTTGTTAGAAGGAATTGTTAATAAAAGTCTACTATTAGAAGAGGAATATGAAAAGACATTAAACATACTGCTGACAGCACTGAGATTCATTATCTGCTCAGAAAAGCGACAATCAGAGCAACAGATTTTAACTTTTAACACAACTAATCTGGTAATTTCTGAGTTTTACAAGCTAGAACGGAAACTGGCCGCATCTTTAAAGGTGCACTGATCCAGACTGAAGCAGTGAGTCAGTTACAATCAGCAGATGCGAGGACGGCCGAGCTTTCATCCTGCCATCACTCCCAGTCAGACGTCCAGTCAGACGTTTCTGCAGAATCGAGGTTCAGTTTTAATTTACTGCTAATGTTGCTTCAGTTTTTCACGCCCACTTTTCTTCAATTAACGGGTTGAATGCACCTGCTGGCTACAATATAATGGAGTCATATTTAACTACAATAAGTGTTAGGCAGATTAGATTTAATGTAAAACAATGATTACGGTTAAAAGACTGTGATTAATGGACTACGTTTTGCCTGAGACGAGGGTGAAAACTCAAAGCTTTTGTGCAGCGTGACACACCGATACGAGCTGAATACAAATGTTTGGCAGCATTTTTCGGCACGGCTGATATTCGATTATATTTCTCCGCTTCAGTGAAAATGTAATATTACATAAATTAGATCTGGCGTGAATGAAAGTGTCAATGACATTGGACACTAACTGTAACAAAACACAGACTGTGCAAAAGGGTTACACTGGCATCATGTAGGAAACAAGCTATTACCATAGGCAATGCATTTACATAAAAATCAATTAAAGTGCAAAAATGAGTCAAATTTAACGTCATTAGAATGGCTGGAAGGTCTTTACTGCGAGGACGGTGCTGCTTTTAGGAGACAATACAGGCCTGCTGGTCTGAGCAGGGAGAGCCTGATTATTCTAGACAATAACAGATCTTCACTTACACAACCTATATTGTATCTCTCCTCCTATTTCTCCACAGTAATTCATGTGAAATCACGACCTACCTGCCCAACAAGAAGAAACAATACAGTCACAATCCTAACTACCTCTTATAAATGTGACTTTTCAAATTATTTCATTCTTTCTCGAGCACCATCAGGAAGCAGGCGACTAGCCACACAGTAGAAAACATGGAGGGCTCTCCATGGAGATGTAAGGATGTGAAGTATCAGTCCTCTTGGACTGTGGAAAAGGAGAAACTCATGGAGTTTTGGGGTGAGCGAGAGTGTCTCTCTGACGTGTCCTCGCCACAATAGAGTGGAGAACACTGGACAAAAGGCTGTGGTTGCTTTTGTTGCTGCTCCATTGTTCAGCAGTTTTTCTTTTTCACCAGGTGCAGGATGGGAAATAATCTCAAAATGAATCTAGTTGTAGGCTTATAAAAAAAGTCCCTCAGTCTTTGCAATATCTTTGCAGGGTGGCAGACTTTATTTCGAAAGTCTTTTCAGAGTTTTCTATGGCTGACATAAGTTGCTGAGTCTGACCAGATGACACTGATTTGATAACTTTATCTGCATCCATCAGACTGTTCTCCTGCTGCAGTCGGCGCCGGTGTGAACCTCTTACCTTTCTCCATAAATTAAAATCGTACTTGACTCTCGGCCTGATCCCTGCACTCGGGTTCGTAACCTCCAGGGATTAAAGGAGCAGCGGCATCGTAATTATAATCACATTACTAATCAGTGCCAGGTGATTGCACAGACATCCAAACATTATTTGAGCGGGTCGCATATAGCACCGCTGATTCAATTCAAACGTAGTTTTCTTTATTTCCAGTGATGAACCGCTTTAAAACGTACAGTGCTGAGACAACTCCATCGACGCTGAGGATGTGAAATCATGTTAAACTTGATTAAAGGCAAAAAAATCATTCTCTGTATACGAGGGAACACTTCTTGAAAGTGTTTGGACTTCTTGCTGCAAGTTGGAAGTCTTACAGGAGGTCGCTGCTTTCAGATGTTATTAAAACTTGTGATGTGATGTGATGATCGTCTGTTTTAACTTTATTTTGCAAAAATATGTCAAATTTGACATGGTAACATGCATTTAGCACTTCATTAGGAAAACTTACACTTTGCAGGAATTCCCGAGTCTTCACAAATTAGCTGCCATCGGTCCGATCAACCCAACCTACTCAAATCATCGCCTCATTTGTTACGAGAAACTCATTTCAACCTGGAGTGAAGCATTGCTCTGGAACGAGGAGGAATTTCTACACTTGTCTGTCTCCCGGTCCGCTGGGACTGTCCCCAACTTCCACAACATTGAAGAGGTGTGTCAGCCAAGACAGCTACCTCAACAATATTCAGAGCCTTCAACTGGAGACATCTCAAGACAAGTCTACCACCCCTGGATTTGTGTTGCACCAGCCTGTTCATTAAAAAAAAAAAAAAAAGTTTCTGGGGCCCTTCCTAAGTTCTTAGGAACTACTAGCTAGTTTCAAACTAGTGGTTTAGTAAGTAAGTAGTCTAAGCTTGTATGGGTATCGTCCAATGAAGAGCAATCAACTACGTAAACAGGAAGTCTTTGTTACAAGCCAGGATAACTTACAAAAACTACAGTTTGACGTGCAAATCATATATCTTTTAGAATAATGCAGGTTGTTACGTACGTCTCCATACATGGAAAGTGTATGGAGACGTACAGTGGAAAATATCTGATTATAGTAACCAAACTCACTTTATTTATTGGTATAACATCTTGTAATTTGAGGAATGTTGTCTTATTTTTGTAAGATGTGATTTAAAATCTTAAATTAAGTTTCAGGTTGACCATATTCCACTTCTTTCACTCTTCGCTCCAACATATTAGCAAAGCTAACAGAGGTTTTCTGTCCATCTTTCACATTAGTATCTAACAGATGCAGCTTGCAGTTACTGGATGTGACTATTTAGCTCTTTAACAAGTAAAGTTAACTCTCCAGAAGAACTAGTTTGTCTAGTTTGAACTTGGGAGCAGCTGATGTAACTGGCTCCCGGAGCCTCGGCACTGCTGACCTTTCAGTTCTGTTCCCTCTGCTGAAACAGCCTGGCTAAAATACTGAATCCCTTTTTCCTAAGGACTCTTGACAATTTTCCCCGAAGGCTGCAAACCTGATACCTGTCTGCTGATTCAGGAGTTGCAGGGAAACTCTGAAGGTGAAAGACTTTGCAGTGAAGTCGTGTAGAGTAAAATATATTTAAATATCCGAAAATCAAAAACTTTGCCTCCTTCTGGACATCAGACATTCGACCGGATCCCTCTGCTTGTCATTTGAGCTAACTTCACCACATGAATTCACAGTTTTTTGGGTGTCTTGAGTATAGAAAGGAACTGACAACAAATCAACCAAGCTATAGAGTATAACCTACAAAGTTAATCATAGACGTTTGGCCTAAGGTATTGCGGCACACCTACTTGTATAATTCTGGACTTCCTCTACCGCTCTACATCTTTAACTAGCACTAGTTGTTAATAGTTGAATTCCACATCCTAACAGCCAGTTTCATAGTCAAGTTTCGGTTCACCAAGGCCCCGACTTTTGACCTTCACACCACAATATGTCTCTGGAACTTAAATGTCCCATGTACAAGGAGCCTGCCTTACTTGCCTGGGTGCCCTTGAGTGTTTATGTGACTTAATTGTTCGAGAAGTAAAAAACTGCATGTGCAGCTCTTCCCCACTGACCTTTGTACTGAGCCGGAGAGAAGAAGCACTCCGTGGCAGAGTTGGATAGATGGGCCACAACCTTCTCCAGAAGGTCAGCCAGCACTGGGGAGAAAAAACAGACACATACATGAGAAATACGCTAGCACAGCTACAGTAAACCTTCAAAGAAAATCCAGTTTATGAATTAAAATGCATCAGCTCCTTCGACTTCAGCTATTTATAGAACGTGGATAACATCCCGTTACGCTATTAAGAAGCCCAGATACAGTGTAAGTGGTCTGGAAGGAAGCCTTTCCTCTGAACCGTACAGGATGTGTGTTTAATGTAGCAGTCTTTGAGTCAGTGGCATAAAAAAAGGCCAAAGAGTCACTAGTCATATAGACAGTGCAGAAATGAAGCATTAAATCGAGGATGGACACAAAAGATCACGGCTCAGCTGCACAAACACGTGGACGGTAATACCATCGGCACACTTTACAAATGTGCATCCGCTCGCAACCATTTATGGCTCCGACCGTCCCCGAGTAAACCCTGACAACATCGCTTCGAGTCTCAGTGAACCGCCCACAGCCACTTCAGACCTGATTGTGGGAGTCAGAGGCTAAACACAGCAGCACAGGAGCTTATATTTATATATTCATTATATAGTCAGTGTAAACCAATTATCCCTTTATTGTTTGCTTCATTGAGTACTCAAAAGAAACTTAGATCAACATAGTTTCTGTATTTTCCTGCCGTTGACACCATTAAAAATTCCACTTAACGTGGTTACAAATGCACTTTTTTACATATGTAAACTGAGTGTCCATTAAAACGTATCGTGTTTTCTACACAGTTAACATATACCGGTATGTATTTTGAAGAATCGTTGTCTTTTATTGTATGTGAACATCGGCAAAGCCGACTCCATCTATCTGTTTTTATATGATCTTATATCTTGGCTTTTATTTTGTCTTATCCCTTTTATACTGTAGTTTATTTATTAAATTATTTATTTTAGCTCCCTTGTATAACATCTATTATCTACCCATTATTATTATGCATTCTCAAATAAAAGCCCTGCAATAATTCCTACCTTAATGAAGGTTATAATATTCAGGTTTTTTTTAACCTGTTGATTCAGGCTGTAGTTTGCAGAGTTATTATATATTATATATTTAATAAACCCTTGTGCCCCTTGCACAGACTAAATGAATAATAATGATTATTATTCAATTAAATACAGCACCGATTTCACACAACGTCCCAGCTTTTTTGGAGCAGAGGTAGCCATGTAAAGTACCAGCTCCACTTCTGATCCACTTGAATTACTGCACTCATTAATCTGAAGTATTTTTAATGTATTTTGCTGCTGTGCTGATCATTGATAGGCACTCAACATTTGCCTTTGGTCAGCCTTTAACATGTGATCACCACAGCTGGACATATATTATCTTATCTGGTCCTGGACCTGAAAATGATTCATCTCGAGTAGCACCAGTGGAAGCGACATCACGAAATAATGTGTTATATATCACAGAATGGGCTTATTGTTGAAGGAGTCTTACGTCCATGAGCTCCTCTTTCTTCTCCGTCATCTAAAAGTCAACATATACTCATATATTCTCTCAAGCGTTGACTGAAATATGTAAGTGAAGTCATGTAACTGTAGCAATTATTGCTTCATAAATAGCAGTGCGACCTTGCGATCGTCCCACAGGTCACCAGATTGAAAAAACACAGTGAGTGTCGATCATAACGCGACCTGGCGACTCCGACAGGATAGTGACGTATTGAACATGCAAACAGTTCTAATCACGAGCATATGACTATCTTCATCAGGTGTACTCATTTTGGTCTTACAGCTGTGAAGACGCCGGTCGAAGACGCAAGTGATAATCACACTTTCTTCATCCTCAGAGCTCGACATAAGTAGGTTAATTTAGTTGTCAGCCTATAAACGCTACAATTTCCTTCACTGAACGTTTCTTAAAAAGTAGAATGCCAGTTTTTTTTTGCGTGGTTAATGATGCACCACATAAAATAGCACTTCTAAAGCAGAGGGAAGCTTTACAGATAATAAATCTTGATCACGGCCTCCCAGTGAAAAGCCTTAAATGAGCGCCATGGAGCGGAGTGGATGCTTTCACCGGCTGAGGTTCAAGAGTGTGCTGATGAAAGGATGCAATCACTGTACAGTACATGAATTAATGGCGAGATTGTCAGCCCTCTTTCATTTGAATGTATTTCTGTCTTCCTTGAACAGCTATTTACTCCTACGGAGAGAAAAGTAGGCGTTGTGTCATAAATGTCAGCGACGAAGAGCTCTTAAAAGGTTTGTGGACGTCGGATCTATGTAATCTCTGCAAGGAGCTGTGCGTGGTGCACCTGCAGCACAATACAAGACACCAGCAGATAATGTAGCTCAATAAGAATCCACATTATAGCTGGACTGTATCATATAGAGTGTTATTCTTATACTCATTATCTCAATATCTGCATATTTTTCATCATAAACAGACATTAGCGTGTAGATAATGTCAGTGTTTGTGCACAAATATAACTTGTATATCTTTCCTTGCTGCTGATATTTGGACCTGCAGTGGGACCCGTATGCTGTTTTGACTGACATATGTACACAATCTTCACTCCTCCTGAGTCAGTGGTCGGTGAACGCAGCCTCCACACTGGAGGGTCTGTCACTGTGGTGCTTACGGCTAAAGTTACACTGGAATTAGCCGTCGTTCCCCGCCGTTGGAGCGGCTGAAGAGATTTCAGAAGGCAGCACCAGCTGTCGCTGTGTTTGTCTGATCCCTGATCAGTTCAAACTTCGGATATTTTCTGCGAGCGACGCGGAACGGAAATAAAAGAGGGAGCGAGTGGCGTTAGTTAGAGCCCACAAAGGACGAGAAAACTCGCCTGTAGTCCATAAATATGTTTGTGTCAGCTTGTGGATAGCTGTTAGCTCGCTAGCTGTTAACTGATAAAGTGCACAATAAGATACTGTCCTTCTGGTGTTTTCTGGCAGTGACTAACCAACATTAGGTGTATTATTACCACCACCACCCTCTGGATTTGAGTGGAGTTTACCTTGAAGACAGCAGACGATGCAGCCGTCCTGAGCTTTAGCTCTTCTACAGTACAGTTTAAACATTACTGCAGGTAGAACATCGTGGCTACAAGTCAATTCTGCAGCTACCCACTGACCCCGTTAACTTACCCTTTCCGGTTAAGCTGTTGGGTTTGGAGGTCATGACCTTGCAGTACTGTCTCCGGCACATCTCCATCCAGCTCTCCTCGTTCTTCGAGTCTTTAGATGACGCCAGAAACGCGCTGATCTCAGAGTCTGTACGACAGGAAGAAAAGTCATACATCACAATAAGGCACCAGGTAATACTGACATCAACATCGCCAGCGTTCCTCTTACCCTGAGAATTCAGGTGGATCTTTGATGGGTCCAAAGTGTAGCAGTGAGGCAGAGGGTGGCTTGAAAACATGGGCCAGGGGTAAGGATCTCCTCCCTGGAATGAGCAGATTAAGAAATCCATTATCCATCATCACATGTTGAGATCATACTCCTGGTTAAATATCTGTGTGGCGTGTCGTCGTAGCGCTCAATACTACAAGACCTCCAACACACACGATTAAACGTATTCGCATTATGTTCCGGCACTGCTCTGCTGTGACTCCACAGCCTCGACAGCTGTTAATGAGTCTGTGGGGTTATTGATGTGTCATTATGCTGCATTTGTTTGTAATCTAATACACTAAAAACTGTCTGATGGCATTGTTTGATGACAGCATATTAAAGACATGAACAGTGTAGCAGCAGTTAAACTGTGACTTGTTGATGAATTCATTAGGGAGCGGCTGTTTTAGCGCCGAGCTGGTCGCAGTTTATCAAGTGGTGTTTGTTATTTCCTCCTCTCAATCTTTCTTCCCGTCTCACTTCCTTCCATCCTTCCTTCCTTTATAACAGGCTGTCACTTAGTGTCGCGTTCATTACGCTTGTCACGTCTCTGTTTTTGAAGAACCGTAACTTTTGAGTCATAGCTCAGGTTAAATCAATCAATAAATCAATGCGCTCGAAATGTTAATGGAGTTTAGAAAGCAGGCCTCTTTATCCAATCGTCTGTACCCGACGCTCATAATCCCTGCTGGTGTTTGAGTCTGTCGCTGTGAAGGTAGCTGCAGGTAATAATTCTGCACACAACGTGATTGATTTGAGGTACTTAACTTTTGCCTTTTTTGTACCTTAAGAGAGTATTTACTGTTTTATTTACTAATTCATTGAACATTTATTTGTTTTTTTTGCTTAAAGGAGCCGATTTTATGATGTTTAGAGTGAAAAAAAGATTTATAAGGATCAGAATCAGCCTCCAGCACCTCCAGGTCTAAGGCTATGACTGGGAGTGAGTTACTGCCCCAAGCAAGTATCTCGGGGTGTTGTTCATGATTGAAGGGAAAATGGAGCATGAGATGGACCAGTGGGTTGGTGCAGCGTTGGCAGTACTGCGGACGCTCTACCGCACCGCACCACACCTTTGCCGGAAGGCAAAGCTCTTGATTTTTCAGTCCATCTATGGTCCAACCCTCACCTGTGGTCATCAGGTTTTGGGCAATGACTGAAAGAATTAGATGCCGTATTCTAGCGGCCAGAAAATGGCCGGGCTCAGCCTTAGAAATAGGGTGAGGAGCTCGGACATCCCTTGGGAGCTTGAAGTCGAAATGAGCCAACTGAGGTGGTTTGAGCATCTGATCATTCTGATTGGAGACCCCGGGGCAGACACAGAACCTGCTTGAGGGAATATATAGCTCATCTGGCCTGGGAACGCCTCGGGGATCCTCCAGGAGAAGCTGGAATGTGTTGCTGGGAAGAAGGACGTCTGAAACATCCTGGCTAAACCTGCTGCCACCGTGACCCGACCTCGGATAAGTGGAAGGAAATGGATGGATGAATCAGACTTATAAAACCCAGCATGACTAATAACTGAGTAATTGTAGGAAGTAAACTCTTTTTGATGTAACGCAAGCTCCAAAAATCCCCAAAATATGATCAACATGACCATTTTTTATAACTTTTTTAAACTTTTCAGCCATCATAGCATTTATACTCTGAAATGATTTTTGTCTTTTCACTTCTCACTGAGTGGATTCAGTTTTTATTTGTTTTGTAAACTTCACACAGAATGAGTGTGTATTTAACAGCTCTCTGATCCCTGTATTCCCTATAACTAAGAGGAGTGATGAATGAAAGAGACCTGTGAAACATGAAGGAAACACTCACTAAAGTAATTTACACTCTCCCTTTTAGAAATCTCTCTCATATCCTTTCACTGACCTCAGCGTAAATTAGTTTCCTGTTTTGTGTTCGGCATAAACAACACCTAAATAATTGACATCTATTCAAAAACACGCTGAGGAAAAAAAAAAAAAAAGCCTGCAGGCATCAGAAGACTGAAGCTCGTCGGTAAACAGCTGGACTCTTTGACATTACCAGCAGCACAAACTCAGATGAGGGTTGGATGATTTGCAAAGTGAAGACCGAGTTTAAAAATCAAAAACTGAAATTTTTCCGTATTTCACAGAAGTTTTTGCCCTCAGTTCAGACCAAAGGACAAACAAACAACGTGATGAAAAGTAATCAAAGTACAAACGTCCAGCTCGCTGCGCTGTACAAAGAGGCGACCTGTTGTGGGGTGACGGAGTGTTTGTCTTCCCCAAACAATATGACAAATAAAAAAGGACGTTTCACCAAAGGATAGACACAAAATCACGACCACACTGCGGTTCTTCTGTTGTGGTGGTACCTTTTTAAACTGCTACATTTTAATAAACATCTTTCACACTTTAGTATTCTGCATACTGTGAACTACACACAACAAACAGATACAAGATGTCCTGCATGTTAAAAAACTGACTTGGTAATAAACCAGGTTACGATGAAAAGCTGACCTCTTGTAGCGCCCGAGGAGGAAGCTTCCTCTCAGACGGACCTCCCACCACACTGACACGAACCAGCACGTGATTCCTCTCCACTGACAGACTGTCTATGATGAACTCCCTTTAACAGAAACAAAAGAAGTTTAGACAAAGAGCATTCAAAAAAACGGTCCGGTAACGTCAAATAAAATACAGGTCTGTCTGATTCACAAACACTCCAAAAGTTCCCCTCTGTATTGAAGCTCGGATAACTTTCTTTGAAAAGTCTTCTAAAAGACTTTGTACTGAGCCTGAACTCTCTAAATGACTGTATCAATGCTGCGAGGCAAGTAAGAAAAGAGCGAGAGGAGGGTTTTCATGTAGAATTTAAGACACGATCAGAGGATACTCCAATTATAAAGGCACTTTAGGGTCGAAGGGTGTCAGCGTCGGTGGAGAGTTCTTATTGCTGAGGCAATTTGGGCTTGAAATTGGTAATAAAGGGGACTATTTTTTTGTACAGCGCTCTTCCCAGGGCTTGTTTGTCATAAAATACAATTTGCATACATTTCTTTGTGAATAAAACAAAGAGTCAAAGAGTCTGGGGTCAAATAAAATGTGAAGATTGCCCTTACAAGGTAGTTTTGGTGAATACTGGGTGTCAGTGATATTAAAAAAAAGGTCAAAGCAGGGAAGAAATAAAAAGTATTATGGGAAATGAAAGACAATAAAAAGCAAGGTAATGAAAAAAAATCATACACCGAAAAGTTTAAAACAAACACTGAACGGGAGAGAAAAGAGGAAGAGGAAGGGAAGAGGGTAAAAAGCAAAGAAAGATGATGATGATGTCTGTGCCGATAATGGGAGCACAAGGAGAGGAGAGTGCAGGAGAGGGAAGATGGGAGAATAAATTAACAAGTCATCATTCTCCAAAACTCAATGTGAGTTGGCATTTCAGGGCCATTTCCATTCATAACCAATAGCCACTGCTCTGCCAGCCATTACCAAGAGAAAAGGGGGCTCTCGAACATCCACTTTCAGAAAATGGCCTTTCCACTCTCTTTCCGCTTTATTTCATTTTATTTGTGACAAGGCAAACAAACAAACAATTCCTCATCCTGAGCAATGATTAAATTTGAAAGTGTTCTGTCATATCAGGATGATGTACAGAGGAGCAAAGAGCCTTTACTGGACGAGAGAGAGAGAGAGAGAGAGAGAGAGAGAGAGAGAGAGAGAGAGAGAGAGAGAGAGAGAGAGAGACTGTGTGCTCGGGGTGGAAACTAAATTTCGAAAATAACTTCTTTCAGTTCAGCTCAGCTGTTGGTGGAATAAACTGAACTTTCTAGAAAAGCTATAAAAGGGAAATGTTCAAGTACAGAAGCTTGGTGTTGATCTCGAAGAGAAAACTCCAAGCAGAGCTGAAATCAAAATTAGCCTAGCTTAGCATAAAGACTGGAGGCAGGGGGAAACTGCTAGCCGCATTGATGTAGTACTTGAGATCTGTCTTGGTCTCAAGAACACTTCTTTGAAGGTCTCGTCTCGGAGTCAACCGCATTTTACTCGGTCTTGCCTCAGTCTCAGATTTTATTTGTTTTTGAGGTCAAGACCACAACTGTGTGGATGTCCCCAGTGTTTCCCATTAATAGCCGGGTGTAGTGACTTGCATTAAGGTTGCCAGTTTTGGTATCACTGTACCTTTATAGACAGAATTACAAAACGTGTGATCATCAGCTGTATCTGGCAACTTGCAGACGCTGCACACAGTTACTGGGATAATTCCAACATGTAAAAACATCTTGCAGTCTTTATGCTAAGCTAAGCTAAACGACGCCACCTGCACACATGTACTTAATGCACAGATATGAGAGTGATATCCATTTTCATGTCACCATCTGAAGCAAATCATTTGAGAAGAAGTTATTTTTATACTTACTAACTTTCAGTTTTTCAGCTTTTCTGTGTTTTGAAATGATCTCACGTTAAATTAAATTATGATTGTTCTATATTTGTCAAACTCATCTCAAGAAAAGAGCAAAACCAGCAAGACACTAGTTTGTTGTAAGACTTTCTGACTTCTGTCACATACTTGGCTGAGGGAATGTGAAAAAGACAATTATGAAACAAAATCAATATTAATAATAAATGTGTTTTTATGTATTCTTTGGGATTTATAGCAGAACCTAAGACACTTCAATATAATATTTTATATGCAAGTTATACAGCCTGTGGGAATATCCGCTAATGACGGTCTTAAAACTTCCAACCATAAAATCTGAACTGTGTTTGTTGGTTCATACCCCTCGCTGGTGTCCGGCTCGGTGACGTTCTCCCTCTGACTCTGCAGCAACATGGAGCTGATGTTGAACTGGCTCTCCAGCAGCAGGAAGGAGTCCAGATTACAGCAGAGCACACTGAGCAGTCTGCAACAACAACAACGCAGACAAACAAAGAAGACGTCACACCACAGACGGTCCTGGCATCATGAGATACTGTAGCAGACTGTGACGTATGTACAGCAGACCACATTTAGACAGCGGTTGTCGGTTTCCTCCGGCCTTATATGTCTGCGAGTGCTGGATCAGTCAACACTGTCTACCAGCTCGCTGTAGCCAATTGTGAGCTTTGTTAAGTAGGAGCCCTGAGGGAAAGCTTCATGGTTCATTTTCAGTTGCTGGTAATGACACCAGACTCAAGCAGGCTGTTAAGCTGCAGCAGCATTTGGAGACAGTTTTAGCTCCGTGTTTTAAATGCTTCAATACCTGTGGAGAGGAGAAGCTTCTCACAATGTTTTCATCAAGCTTTAGAGACTTTTTTAGAATCAGCCAGTTTTAATAGTAACCACTTTTATACACTGAAGGAGTTATTCAGGTGGAGTGATCATAAAAATCCAAAGAAAACATGTTGAAGGACCAAATTTCACCAGAGCTTCTCTGAATTTACACTGATTTTAAGTGCTTATTAGAAAAGTCCTGTACGTGTGTCACCGGCCTGCTCTGCACTGGTCTGTTAATCATCTGGGGTCAGTCAAACTGGGCTGTGGACTGTGTTGTTTGCACTGAACCCGTTAGTGTCTTTGTATGCTGATGCTTGGTAATGTTCCCATCTATTTTGGATTTGTTTGGTCGGGCAACACAGACGTCCTGAACAAAAAAAGGTCAAAGTCGTCTCCACTTGCCGAGGAGACTCAGGTCCTTTGGAGTGTGCAGGAGTTTGTTAAAAACTTTCTATGACAAATGTGGTGGCATTTGTATTATTCTGTGCAGTCGTCTGCTGGGGAAGACTGGAAACAACTCAACAAACAGTCCAAGAGGGCCAGCTTTGCCCTGGAAAGCTGACATCCATCTTGAACAACTCCTCTCACCTCCTGCATGAGACTGTGGAGTCCTTAAACAGCTCCGTCAGCAACAGACTGCTACTCCCACCATGGAAGAAGGAGCAACCACAGGGCCTTCATCCCAACAGCTGTCGGACTCTTTAACACCAGCATGACTCAGCTCAAAATCTGTGGTGCTGGCCTCCGCCATATTGGCTGTACTGCCTCTTCCACCTCCCGGCTAATCTAAAAATCAGCGTCCAAGCTGTTAATCCTGGATAACTTTAAGCCTTAATATAATGTGAACAGGTGAGTTGTATATAAATTCACCCTCAGTACAGCTGTCATGAACGGGGAAATTAGCTATAGAGACCAAAACTGTTTTTTGTACCAGGCTGTAAGCTGTTTATTTCTGCTGTGAAGTTTTTAACATGGGGACTTATGGAGACTGACTCACTTATGGAGCCAGCCTCAAGTGGACGTTTGAGGAACTGCAGTCTTTGGCACTTGGCATTGCTTCACCTCATCTTTCATTTGGGGAAATGCCTTTCTTGCCCAGAGTCAGATGAGAAGATCGATGCCACGCTCATGTTTTTGCATTAAGTTATTACAGATTAAACAAACATTAGTCGTGTTATTTAACTTCTAAATGTTCAAACTTGAGACCGCTTCCTGTCTCAAGCTTCTTATTTAACGCTCAGACATGAGAGTGGTATCGATTTTCTTGCTCGACTCTCAGCAAGAAGGCGAATAAGCGCATAAACTGTTGAACTGCTGAGATTCATTAAACGCAGATGTAGTGATTTTATTGCAGCATCTCTCAGACCCTTGTCACTTAACACAGAAACACGCTGATACTTTGGGAATATTGTGTGACTGTGAGAAATGTGATTAACATCTTCCAGTAATGATTAAAGGACTAATTGCCAATTACCCACAGAAAGCCCGTATAAGGTGACACGTTTCTTAGTTGACCGAGACCATAACGACCCATTAGTCAGCTAATAGAGTTAAAAAAGGGGGCAGGCGAAGCTGCAAAACACGATTCAGCTGCTTTTTGTTTGGTCTTAATTGAAGCGTCAGGACATCTTTTGGTGTTTTCTGCAGATTTTTAAGGTCAAACGAATCTTTAAATTAGACTTTTAATTAGTTTAGTTTTCCTACTTTGCTAATTTAGAGAGTTTTATGACTTCTTTCTCCATTATCGCTGCTGTTAGTTGCCACAATTTTCCAAAATAAGGCTTAAAAAACAACAACAAATGTGCAGTGAAATGAACAGAAATGTCAAACACATAAAAGGTTGTTAGTTTTAAACAACTCTGATCCGGCTTTTCACGAAATGTCATTTCAATTTTTAATAGCGTTTGTTCTCACTGACATGCGAGAGCTAGTGTGAAGCTCTGCATGCTGTTCGCTGTGTTGTTTGTCCTTGTGAAACACATCTCGCCTT
Source organism: Protonibea diacanthus (assembly GCA_028641955.1). Classification (NCBI taxonomy): domain Eukaryota; kingdom Metazoa; phylum Chordata; class Actinopteri; family Sciaenidae; genus Protonibea; species Protonibea diacanthus. The sequence continues at coordinate 19,803,385 of CM053992.1, forward strand.
TTTTAAGCATCTGCTTCGTTTTCCTGATGCGCTGGGCAGTTGCTTGGACTCGCATTTGATTGACAGCTCCACTCAGTCATTCTGACAGCGGCACAGCAAGAGGCTGAGAGTCTGTCAGGCCTTCTGACCCCTCCTCTGTTTGAAAGAATGCAACAGAGGACCGGACCTGCTTCCAGTTTGTCTCTTTGATGGACTTCTTTTACTCGACTCGGGTGAGGTCTGACTGTCCAATCACACATCTGATAAAATGTTTACCTGTTCTGAATAGCAATTTCATTGGCAACCTTATTAAAACAAACAGTAGCGGTGACTTTGTTGCCTGCAGAAATTTTCATTCTAGGAGTGGAACTAATGATTATTTTTATCATCAATTAATCTGTTAATCGTTTTCTCAGAACTCAAGTTGATAAATTACTCGTTATGTCCAACCAACCCAAAAAAAACACCACTGTCACAGTCGCAGGTTGTCATTCATTATTCTGATTGGTTGCCAAGCTTCAAGAGGGCCAGTCTTACGTTGTAGCAATCTGTCAGCGACACACGACAGACGGCAGAGAGAGTAACACATGAGAGAGGCATGCTGGGATAGATGAGACCCATAATGGACAACGAACGATGACCCTCATCCTGTAAGTGTTTTGGTATCACTTCAGTCTGACTCCATTTGTTAACCTTAATGAACTGAAACCAACAAAGAGCTCAGTGCACGGTAAGTGAACCGAAGAAGAAGAAGATAAGAGCTCAGCTGAACCGACCAAGTGGAGCGATAGTGGAAAGCTAGTGGAGTTCACTGAGGTTCAGTTCAAGCCTGCATCCTTTGTTGCTGTTGGTGATCAATACATTCAGTGTATGTAAAGGTCTGTCAGCAGGTGACACAGCCGTAAATTCTCTGCAAGAGCCACATTTATTTGGTAATGTTCTGATATTACTTATGTGAACGTCTACGTACATGTTGAATAGAGGTTAAAGCTAATCAGAGAGACAAAGTTGTTGTTGTTTTGATCACTTTTTATGAAGCTTTAAGTTGTTGATGTTTTAAATAAATCATCATTTAAGTTTCTCTTATTCGCTGCATCGTGATCACATCAGGTTTTTACAAGAAAACTGAACTAGCTTTATGGACACGAGTCAAAACACAAAAACATTCTGCAGACTAAGGAACCTGGAGCTCGTGGTAAAACGGCCACTACGCTAACAACAAAACAGGCACTAGGCACTAAAGTTTTGCCTAGTTTACGTCGTTAAACTATTAATCAGTTATGGAAATAATAGCAAATTAATTCAATCAACTAACGTGATGTAAACTACAGGAGTCAGTTTTATGAACAGACTTCATGAACAGCTTCCCAGGTATAGACGGCTCTCTGTTACAGTACAGTAACTCTCTGTGCTCTCTGTCTGTCAATAGCACTGTGTTTGCCTCTAACTAGCTAACCATAGCATGTGGTGATCAAGGCATTACCATAATGACAATTTGAACGGCTTGGCACAATTTAAAATGCACAGTTAGCTCTATAGGATGCCAAACACCCTGATGTGGCTAATGCATAAAGGCTAATTAACACAAAGCGGTGCAGTGGGGCAGCGCTGCTAATTTGGCATAAATTGCTGCTTTAATAAAACATTTTAAAAAAAAGATCAGGAGAGTAACAAGGTGGCCGGTTGACTTCTCCACATTACTTCAGACTCGTGTCCTGTTTGGAAATAAGACATCGATTCGCTCTCTATAGGACACAAAGTTAAACACAGCAGCTGAAGGACACTACAATCCATCTGACTCGAGAGCTTAAGTTGTTCTCATTCACGCTGACAACAAGGACTCAACAATTCACTTCATCTCAGCTTTAAAGAACTGCACTGAAACATCCATTTATGACAAATGATTACTCCTAAATAAACCGATCACAGCAAACAGTAATCTGCTTGCCAGCCTGAGTGATGATCGTGCCACTGATTGATTAGTCAAGCCCGAGGTAAGATGTAAATGGTCAGCTCTGCAGATGTGCCATTTGAGAGGCTTATATCATTGACAGTCAGCTAGGCCTGCTGACATCGATCATAAGATCATTTAAATGTGCAGTAATGCGAAGAAAATCTGCAGAAATGAGACGGAATCCTCGAGCTGTACGCAAGACTGTACAAACACAGACACAGAATGCTAAAAAAGTAAATAAAAATAAACCTGAGGACCAAATAAATAAAAGTCCGTTAAATTATTAAACACAGGGGACGGGAAGTATCAGAGCAAATCGATGAGGCCTCAAAACTCGGCAGTAAATGACGAGGCACCTTAAAAAGATAAAGTCCAGCTGCAGAGAGAGATGAAGGAGCATGCTTGAGAGAAGGAGAAGAAAACTAGTCAGATGATCTTAAAATCGATTATAACGCGAGTTTTATGTGCTCCCTGTCTGGTCTTTGTTAGAACAGGAAGGCGATGGTGATAAAAGCATCTCATCTCTGAAGTATGCTAAAAATTAGAAGCTTCATTTGGGCCTTGACGCTGCAACACCGTTAAAAACTTCCTACTATACTGCGGGGAACTTCACTCTTTTAATCTGAGCCTGGAACGACACAAAGTCATCTGTTTGAAAATTTCTGAAATTCTGAAATATTTTGGTTTTTTTTCTTATTTATTCCTCATCTATTCTAATCTAGTTCACTTTGTCTGGCTACAAGGGAACTAAAGTGAGGAGGAAATAACTCCTTCACCTGCCACAGAGACAATAACGAGTGCTGATGCTTCTGTTTAAGCTCTTCTGTGCATTCTTAGTTCTCATGTGTCAATATTAGCAATACAAATATAATCTTCATCTCCAGCTTAAACTCCAGCTACAATAAAGCCGCCTCACTGCACATGGTGGTCACTGTTACGTGCGTGTCCGTCCTTATGACTTATTTAGTGCTTTGCTGGACACTTTGCTGCTGTCAGTAATAATAAAAACTCACACTTGACGTGTTCGGTGTCATCAATAGCAGAGAGAAAGAGAGAGAGAGAGACAGAGGAGAATAACGGCATCCAAACAATTCAGACAGAGAGGGGCAGAAAGAAAAAAAGGAGGGTGGAAGGAGTGATGGTTGCCATGACAACAAAGAGGCTTTTAGCAACAGGGGAAAGGGCTGAGGGAGTTTAGCTCTCATTAGCTTGTGAAGATCAAGAGGGGTGGAAAATTGTGGCTTCTCTTGTATTTTTTTTTTTTTTTTTATGAAGGGCCGCACTTCAGAAATGCTCAGTTAATGTTTGCACGGCAGATTAAACCTGCGCTGAGTATGTTGGAGAAGTTACACAACCTGTAAAGAACCAGAAGTTTGAGCTTTGATGATTAACTGGACGGCTGCTAACGAGGATCGTCCGCATAAAGGTTGATGTGTCTCATTTCTCTGTGCCACGGACACATCACTGACACACCAAATGACATATTCATTTATTTGTCCAGATGTCATGTTGACATAACTTCTCTGTGCATGCAACATTTCCCAGCTGTCTTAGGAACTGACATTTGTGACTTGTTTCAACAAGCACGATGCCTCACAGAACAGAAGTGCCTATAGCACAAAACTGAGTGTCAGGAAAGAAATATGCAGCTCCTTAAAACACAACGATTAGCATATTTCTCACAATTAAAAGATCGTTCTTAACGATCACTTTGTATTTTTATATGCAAATCAGACAACTTTACTCACTTGTAAACTTTTTCTACCTTCTATTTGAGGAAGGGAAAAAACATGCATCCGATCCGAAAAACAACCTGCAGCTGTTATCTCTTATTCATTACATGGCAAACGTGATAGATCGACCCCTGTGCAAATTACTGAGGCAGAGTCCCACTCGCTCCCCTGCTAGCTACTGCGGCCATGTAATCACACAAGCTCGTAGCCTGTGTGACCGGAGGTGAAGCCTCTCAGTGTTTACAAGGTTTACAGTGAGCCGAAGTGAACGCTCGTCCATCGCCTTAAACCTCATGATCGACCAGTCACAGATGATGGCATGCATACACAGCTCAGTACAAAAAAGTTATTTACCCATTTATCAGTGATATACACACAAAAACAAAGAGACTCTTCATCAGGCTTCCAGGTTGTCAGCATAATTTCCGTCACGTCTCAGTGGGAAATACAAAAGTGTATGCAAAATCTGCAGCAGCAAGCATCTGGTAAGTGTATCTGCAGATTCCAGAGAGTCAAACTTAATAACTTTTTAATGCTACCAGTAATTCTATTTAAGACAAATGAATCCAAATAAACAAACAATAAAAATAATGACACAACGGAGGGAGAGCTAGTGATGAAACACAAGCAGGTGGTCCTGATGCATGATGAATAGATTAATGCTACCCACAGGGAAGGGAATAGATTAGTGTTTAAAAATTTAAGGCGCTCTGCTTTGTTAGAGTACGAAAAGTTTTCAAATATATTTTATTATTACGGATGTATTATTAAAAACAAATCTGATGTCTGACTCTGAGGTAGAACAGTGTGTGGTCAGTGGTCTTGGTTTTTAATCATGCAGCCCGGCGTTTCTCAAACTTTTTCCACCACATACCACCTCAGAAAATATTTGTCTCTCCTCACACATGAGGCAGGTTTATTCCTGATAAGAAGATTAAATATTTTGACTGTTGAATTCTGAGAAGAATCAGTTCAAGAACCAAAGATAATAATTTGGTGGAACAGGTCCACATTTCTCTTCTAAATATTCACTGTTTGGAGCCAAGATTGAAGCATTTTTGATCAGTTAATTTTAACTCTACTTACTATCTTTTGTCACAGTTCAACTGATAATGAATGTGTAGCGGCAACGTCCAGTGCTGGGAAATGAAGCCAATGCCAAAGTAGTAAAAACTGCAGTTCCTCAAACGTCCACTTGAGGCTGGCTCCAGAAGTGAGTCAGTCTCCATAAGTCCCCATGTTCAAATGTCCAACTTCACAGCAGAAATAAACATGTTTACAGCCTGGTTTTGGTCTCTATAGCTAATTTGGCTTAAAGTTACATAATAACAGGGTGGCTGCTTTGATTGACAGTTAAGGGATGATGTACCAGGCTGATATTGAAACCAGATAATTCAGAAAATGCAAACTTATATTAAATAACATTCCAGTGGTATCTTCTCTAATTTCAGTCAAACAGTTGTAGATTGGTTTGATATATTTTTAATTTATTTAATTTAAAGATTCCTCCAAGTACCACTACGGGAAGGTAAAACAGTTTGAGAACCAGCGATGTAAAGAAGAAATCCTATATTTACTTTTTGCACAGTTTGGCTTGAATTTCAAAATCTATTCCCTTCTTGACAGTCACAGAAAAACAAATGTCAAAACCACTTAATGAATCACTGTGTAGCTAAACTGAGCACTGTCTTATATTAATGTAATATCAGATGATTCGGTGGTTTAGTCCTTTAAGCTGTAGATGGTGCTGTTCTCCACTGAATACAGATTGGGCCAACCCAAACAACAACCCATGAAGCAATTAAATCCAGCTTTACATCTGATTACTGATGAGAGTTGCACAAGAGCACTTCATCTAGGAGCTGCTTCATATTCCAATAGATGCATGTGTCAGGTCAAGTTTTAATGCATGAGCGGTCACAGCTGGCTCCACTTCCTCTGATGGTTTAGCTCTGTAAGTGTGTGCTGCATGTTTTACTGGTCTGTGGTGAAGTTTCCTCTTCCCCCACAGCAGGAAAATTGCTCTTTCCACACTGTAACAATGACTGCAACAGGAGGTCTCCTCTGCCAACTGCCATCCAGCTATAGATTATCTAGTCTGATGCCTCCTGCTGCAGTGACATCAGCCTGAGTCAGCTGCTGGCTGAACATTTCTGTACATTTGCTACACTGTGACTGTCTTTTAAATGCCATGGCAACACTTTATCTCAATCAGCTTCTTACTATGAGTGAGTGTCCTACATGAACACACTGTTTTCTGCCGACGTCAGAGCAGATTTTACAGGCTAGATTTGTGCCTGTGATGTTTTTGTCTCTGCCTTTCTCACTGGTTTAAAGTCAGTCAGACGTCATACACCTCCGTGCGCCAATTGGTTGAGCAACATTTGAATCAAAATGTTGTGATGTTGCCAGGTCACTCAAATCTGATCAAAACACACCCAAACAGCCCTAATAAAGCAGATAAGCTGAGTTTTAAAGTGCAAGTACTAATAAATACCCCCTAAAGACGGTTTATCTGTGGCTGCAGTCATCAAACTCCACCTGAATCCGCAGCTTTCTCAGCTTTATGGTCGTGAATTTTGTTCATTGTTTAGCTGTCTAGACTGTAAATGTACTGTTTTAGTTCACTCTCCCTCCCTTACCTACCTTCCTTGCACCAGGCAGACAGAGTTAGAAACTATCTGATGAACGTAGCGGATCATTTAGCAGCTAAAGAGCCAGATATTTCTCTCAGGAGTTGGTGGAGACCCAAAACAGAGCCAAAAGCAGAAAGAGTGAATATTGGACTGGTTTTTAATATCTAGTGTGTGCTTATACTGGTATTATTATATATAGTATATGCAGTAATTATATACCCAAATAGTACTTGTTATTCTGTACACTTGACATATCTTTGTGCTGACATTATAACACAGTACTCTATCTCTTCTCTTCTGTTCTCTCTACAGTTTCCTTTCTTTTGACACATTGTTAATTACTCACTGCGCTTTCCTCGTGTGAAATCGCTGCTTTGCTGATCCAATTTCCCCCTCTGGGATCAATAAAGCACTATCCCTGTACAATATGTACAATATCTCCTCAGGCTAATTTAGAGAATCCAATGAAAATAATACCATATACTGAATTATGCTGTTGTATTGTCGGAGATGTTGCCATAATAAGGATGTGTTGGGTATAGAAACAGTACAGTTGTGGCACAATAGTTTGGTGAAGAAATTTTGAACGCAAGCGATCGAGATGACGGCAAAAACCTTTTTTCTATTTTATAGTTGTTTATTACTTATTTACTTATTTGTTTTTATGCTGGATGAGCTTTACTTCCCACGCAGGCCAATAAATAAGACTGAAATCAAGCTGTGTGGATCCCTCAAACAGCAGATTTACACAGTATAATAACTGCCTTCAACAGTATGACTTACTGATAGTAAAATGATACATTTGACCCACGAGGGGTAACAGGACGCAAGTTTGTCAGTTAAACCCATCGGCCTGGGCTCTAAAGGAACAGAGCATCTCGTTCCTGTTCGCTCAGCTTCCGGATGTTAATAGGAGTGGGCTGACTGACAGCCACAGACAGAGTGAGTGAGTCAGCAAGGCTCTAAACAAAGCTATTGTGATTCAGAACGCCTTTAAAAAGGCGGAGGAATGCACCGCAGACAGACACACATGTACCTGTGTAGGTAAAAACATCCTCCTGCACAGATTTCTTTGCATCTCCCAACTTTTTGTAGCATGTAGTGCATTAATTTTTATCAATAAACCACTTTTAAGCTTTACAGTGCAACTTTTCTCAGACAGATATTTTCAATTTTAGAGCACATTATTAGAGTATTAACTTGTACTACAATCCTAACCCTTCATTTGAAAATGCTTTTTCATTTTAGAAGAATTTCTTCACACATCTTCGCATTTATATCTGATTTTTACAAATATAGAAACACACACACACACACACAGATACCCCCCCACACACACAGCCCAGCTTATTCCTGTCTTATCCACATAAATCCTTTCATCAGCCTTTCACTGCTGGGTAATCAAAGTATAAAGAATCACGTCAGCCTGCTTTTGCCAGAGGCTGATGTGTGTATGTGTGTGTATGCATACGCATGTGCCGTCACCAGGTGCTAATCCGACACCATGTGATGCTAAGTAATAGGAAATATATATATATATATATATATACACATATATCAATCTCACCTCAGGCCGAACGTGTGAGACTGCTCATAGTGGAACAGGGAATTAATCTTCGCATCTGAATTCACAGCAATCAGCCTGTCAATCAAATCCTGTGGAGTAGAAGGAGAGGCTGTGAAAATGACTACAGCAGTCGAGGTGCTGCAAAAAAAGAGAAAAGAAAACAGTGTGGATATTTATGATGTAAGGTGAAAAATGTACATCTGCCTCGGTGAATTGGGAGTTTAGGAGGAGGCTCTTTTTTTTTGTGAGGTAAAACAAATGCGTGGGTGGTGGTTGGAGGCTGAATAATAAAAAGTGCAAACATGCCCTCAAAAGGCCGGAAGAGGCATTACACCTTGAGTCTTGAGTACACAGTGTGAAAAACACTCACAGGGATGGAGGTTGGCATCTCTCTCAGGGTGTATTCACTCTTGTTGGCTAAAGATTGGCGGCCCAGGAGCTCCCACACCGACTGGGAGGAGGAGAGAAGGTTAACCAAGGACAGGAAGGACTGAGGACAGAGAGACAGAAAGATAACCAGAGGATCAGAGGAAACAGTCAAACACAAGACAAATATATGTTCACAACTGATCATAACTGAGATCATTTAAATTAAAGATTTAACTGTTTGTGAAGAGGGATGACGGGGGTGACGATTCAGATCATTTTCATCGAGATTGAATCTGTCAAAATTTCTGTCATTGTACCAAAAACTGCAGTTCCTCTAATGTCCACTTGAGGCTGGCTCCAGAAGTGAGTCAGTCTCCATAAGTCCCCATGTTAAAATGTCCAACTTCACAGCAGAAATAAACATGTTTACAGCCTGGTACAAAAAACAGTTTTGGTCTCTATAGCTAATTTCCCCGTTCATGACAACTGTACTGAGGGTGAATTTATATACAACTCACCTGTTCACATTATATTAAGGCTTAAAGTTATGAAGGATTAAGACCGAGGTCACTTTGATTGGCAGCTGGGTGCCGTTACAGATCAACCAGGCTTAATTTTTTAGAGGCAGGACTGGCATACACACAACCTTTAAATAAAATACAAATGCAAGACAGGATGAAAAAAGAAAAATGCCTCAACTAGCCAGTTGATGTTACAGTGAATTTTGTCCATGATGAAAAAACAAAGCAAACTCGAGACGGATGTTACAGAAATACAAAGTTAATGACCACATGCAAGCGCCGTGAAATTACATGTGAATATGTGAACAGTAGCCTCGAGAATAAAAGCTCCTGCTCTCATCTCAAGATCAAGAAGAACAGGAATCAAAAGAAAAAGACGATGATGAACGCACACACACTCTCACATATACATGAAAGTCATTTAATAAGGTTGAAGCATCTGTTCTTTCTGCACGCAGTTGTTTGATGTTTCAGAGGCGCACTACAGACTTCAGCATGTCCCACTGTCCATCTGTCTGCTTGTGTTTTTAACGTAGTCCAACACACTGAACGAATTTCAGCTCACAGAAAGTGAAAATGCTACAACCATACATCTGTGTGTACATCAGAGCTCGTTTGCCGTTCATCACACATGTTTTATCTCTTTCCAATACGAAACTCAGCTCTGGATCTCTCTGTGTGTCGTGATGGACTTGAAGGTCTGATTGTATGTATGTAACCTGGCAGCTGACCCAGTGCTAAGCCAGGCTTTAGAGTCACCAGTGGCGGGGCGCAGTTCACACTTCAACAGCTCTCCGTATTCACTTGGCTAGTTCCACTGAGAGAAATGACTTGGCTCCTGTCAGAGGCCACAGCGTTGGACACACTCGCATACAGACACACACTTCAAATGAAAGTTTGAGCTTGTCCTGGACTGAACCTGGAGATCCTGCCGAGCTTGTCCCAAATCTGAAAACGCAGGCACGTGCGAGGAGGTGTCAAGGTTTAAAGCACCGAGATGAGCTGAGAGTAAACTACAGTCCTGTCTGACATGTCCCCGCTCAGGTTTAATCAATTCACACCCACAGTACCTTGAGGCAGCTCCTGTCTATGGGCTCCATGGGCGTGGGCTTCGGCCGGACCACCCTGACATCTTCAGTGCCGCACTCGAGGACAGACCACAGCTCTACGACCACGGCCCGGACGAAACCTGCAGCACGACATCAAGCCAGTGGTTTAAAGCCTGAACAATACTGTTTTTTTCAGGGCCATCTGTGTGGACGTAGACATAAAAAAAAACCCTCAAATGCGCTTATCAAACACAAAGAGACAGGATATTTTACAGTAACAATACTGTCCAAACATCACTGCACTGAAACAGCAAACTGGGAATTATAAACAACCATGAATAAAGAAAAACAGATGTAGAAATCATCATCAAGGACCCATCCCACCCCGGCCACATCCTATTCCAACAGTTACCCTCAGGCAGGCGATACAAGACAATAAAAACCCACAAACAGACTAAAAAACAGCTTTTATGCTGAGGCCCTAAATAACTACATGAAATAACTCATGGACTGCCGCTCTGTGTATACTGTATGCTGTTCAATTTCAACTGTTCAAATTCTAAATAAGAAATAGTTTCATATCAGTGCACAGGGACAACACATGCTGTTATATCTGTGATAGGCCAATATTTTCAGATAATATCGGCCGACTAATATATCAGTCATGCCCACAAAATTCTATATTGATTCATTGTACAAACTTATATCTAGTTTTTATTTTTGTATGTTGATACGTTTCACATATTACAACAGGTTCTTTTTCTTGGTATTTTATGAGACAGACAGGAAATATGTAATATATGAGAGGTGAATAACACGAGCAAACATCTCCAGCCAGGTTCAAACCGTGGAAGCTGTGATTACATGCTAAACGTCTTTACTATTCAGCTACTCAAACACCCCAAATATGACAGTTTAAATATTCCAAATCTGCAATTCAATTTTACACTTGCATATTGTATCTTGTATGAAAAGGTTGGTTGAACATCTCAGCTGAACAGTACGACCTGACAGGAATCATTGGTTTCTTTTTACTCATGAAGCCCTTAATGACGCCTCGCCGTCATACATCACCTTCTTAATAAACCGCTCCTGTAGTCGTTATTTGACTCGTTCAACACTCAATTTGGGAAAACAGCTTTCAGTTTTTATGCCGCGCTCACATTTTATGATGCACATTAAAACTCACTTGTTCCTGTAAGTCAGTTTAAAACATGATTACAGAACTGTGCTCTGTTGTCTGCTTGTTTGTGTCTTAATTCTGCATGACCTCAGAACATCAGCATGAATCTATGATGTGATTTATTATGCTACTTCTAAATATGTTTCTGGAGCATTTCTGCTGCTCAAATCAAAGTTAAACTTGACATGTAACACCTCATCTCGCTCTTTCTTCATCCACTTATCCTGTCACAGACAAACACTCTGACAAACACGTTCCTCCTTGGGCTGTTTGTTGTCTGCTTTATGTCGACTACGCAAAAAGCAAAAAGCCTTGAGCGTCACAGCTGATGAGTGTTTTAGTACCTGAACTGTGCAGAGCCACCACCCCCGGAGCAGTCGCTGCCACTTGTGTCACCATCACCCCGTATCCAAACTTTTCGCAGCGACTCACCTGCAGAAGAAACACACAAAGACCACCGTAACTGATTTATTTTGTACTCACGTAAGTGAAAAATGAATGTCAGGAGAGGAAAGACAAATTGTAAATTCATATTGAAAGAAGAAGGACTTGAATTTGAAGCTTTACTTCGGAAGAAAATCAGAATTGTTAATTCGGCGTTTGTGATTCAGGACGCTAACTCTACTGTGACGCTAACAGAATCCTGAAAAGGGCGCCACATGATGTAGTTAACTACAAATCAAATTGCAAATTGATTTTGGAGTGTGAGGGTGCTTCATACATTACAACACAATGTCACGACTAAAAATAGAGCTAAATATAATTACGTTCTGTAATTAAAGTGAAACACCGAACGAGAGAAGCAATTACACAAGTGTGTAAACAATGGCAGTAAATGAAGCCCACAGAGGATTAGCTGCGGTTTGCGGTATAACTGAGTGTGTGTCTACAATATGACTCATGGACAATGCTATTTATATATGGGCATATGTGCATACGAGTCCAGGGATTAATAAATTAAAGCCAGTGTGGGAGTAAGAACATGTAACAACCTCAGGGCTACCGGTGAATACTGAACAGGCTTCAGGAAATACGACTGTGGCCTTGACGAGGAGCGGGGGAAACAAATTAACGCGTCTTCTGCAGAATGAATGAAGCATAACGATGACAAATGCCAACAGAAAGAATGAAGGTTTACAAGATAGATTATGTCCTACAATAAACAACACAAAAACCTAGAAATACTGCATGCATGCATGTATATTTGTGTATAAACAAGTCTCTTTTTTGTCTCATAATATAAGTTATGGACGTCAGCAAGCAAAAACAATTACATCAAGCCAAGTGAAACCTTTATTTGGCTGTGTAATGACTTTTTTCTTAATTCTGCGTCAGTGTTGGCCGACTGTAACTCAAGTCACCGTGGTAAAGAATCACTTGAACAGCACAATATTACTTTAGGCGTATTACAGGATTAAAACAAAGAAAAACGAGCGTCTGCCAAAGTTAATTCTTCCCGGGTGTCCATAAAGATGATGAAACATTTTGAACTACATCAGCATCGGTGCTTATCAGCACTAAAGTCCAAGTGCTTTGTAAAAGTCTGTTCGACTCACACGAGGGTGAGACGACAGACTTATCTGACTAACTGTAAATCTGCAGCCAGTGCTTTTACAACTAATTCATTCCGGCAATATCTGAGTGAGCTCCTCGGTAGAGTTTCAGCAGATGTAAAGCCAGTAATCGTTAGATTGCAATATTGGGAAATTTAGTGCGTTTAACAGAATGAATTGCTAAAAATGGTGATTGAAATGTGTGAATTGAAAAAAGGAAGTGGCCGCCATGCAGAAATGGGCGTTGTTTCATCTAAACTGAGTATATGATTGACATTTTGTCCAGAAGTAATAAATATTGCTTGCCATAAACAAATCCATTCACAGTTTAATTTAAATTTTAATTCACATACATTTCATCCAAGCAGCAACCTCCGTGGCTGTGAAGTGAAGCCAATGTTAAAGTGTCAAAAACTGCAGTTCCTCAAACGTCCACTTGAGGCTGGCTCCAGAAGTGAGTCAGTCTCCATAAGTCCCCATGTTCAAATGTCCAACTTCACAGCAGAAATAAACATGTTTACAGCCTGGTACAGTTTTTGATTAGCCGGTCAGCCTAAGATGGCACCAGCCAGAGCCGCACCTCGCATTTAGCTTCACTTCCGGTTCCTCAGGACGTCACGGAGTCTACGTTATTTTTCTTTATGCAGTCTTTTTTGAGTTATTTTTAGTTGCTTCCATCATTGAGATAACATGAGGTTGTCGTGAATGTGGAAAATTATGAATTATAGCTGTATTTTTTTATCATATCACAACTGTTTTAATCACATCACTTGATATTTTATTACTCGATCTTTCAATTCAAATGCATTTTCCCCTCAGAAACTAGATGAAGGGAATGAGGGATTAGTGCTCCCTCAGTACAGCACAGCTGAGATGCCCTTGAGCAAGTCATTTGATCCCCAAACTGCTCCACTGGGGCCTTTCAGTGACTAACTGCAGTTTGACTGGGCATTTTTCAGGTGTGTGTGTAAGTGTGTATGTCTGCTGCTGTAAAAGAAAACCCGATGATTAAGGGCTGGGAAAAAACAGCACACTCTGCAAACGTATTATTTTTTTATAATGGAAAAGGAGCAAACTGAAAATACCCACAGTCACATGTGTAGCACTGTGAAGTGTGCAGTGTTTGTTATTACCTGTAGTTTCTTAGTAAAGCGAGAGAACATGTAGGAGACACACTCGTTGATGGCTCCCGTCTGCTGGAGCAGCAGCAGGCCTTTGGGAGTTGCTGCAAAGTTCAGCAGGCTGTCCAACAACGTCTCTTCCCAGATGAGCCTGTCCGAGGGGGACGAACACGATCACGGTGACAAACAAGTGGAGGAAAGCGTACAACAATCATCTAAACTTACCAATGATATCTCATATCATGTTATAACTTAACTCAACTGAGTCAGGTTGTATTTGGACATTTATGAACTCCATAGGTTGTACAAGGCAAGTATGCACGCCAATGTCCGTGTTGGCTGTAAATTATTTTGATGCTACACTTGTACGCCTGTGTCTTGGTAACTTTGTTCTCTGGGTAGTGAAGTGAAGACAGACGCCGAGCTGGGCTGACTGCTGTTGGACCAGTCAGTAATATTAGCTGGCTGTTAACTCCACCCAGCTTGTGTTACCAGTCCATCCAACGTGAAACACTGAGAGGACACTCTATCCTCACTATTACAGCAATGTTTTGTTATTTGTTATGCACCATTAAAACAAGAATATCTTGACTGTGATGTAACATTTGCATGCAGCTACACTACAGTACAGTTAGATTGATGTTGGTGTCAACTCAGTGCAGCCTGATTTTATGGTCTCCTGGCAATCATCAACCAAATCAGGTCAATATCTCAAATCTGCTGTACATAGTGTAAGTGGTTGTTGTGGACCAAAAGGGTTGTTATCGTGTGATATCGCTTCAAATGTCTCCTCTTGCATATTCAAAGGTATTGGGTATGTTTAGAAACTTGCAGTCATGTCCATTTCTGCAGGAGGTTTTAAATTACATGTCCAAAAACAGTCGAATAAAGATTCACTGTTGATCATTGTGTGTGCGTGTGTGCAGCCTCACATGCTCTGCAGCTCCTGGGTGGATGTCACAGCCGTGGCTCCAGGTACCGGGGTTGGGACTCTCTCTGACAAAGAACTGGTCTAGAAATAAAGAAAGAAGTGAAAAAGTATTATGTGTGGGCACATCTGAAGGTTTTTATAAGAATGATTCACATCGTGCTCCTAGAACAGGGGGAGATCTGAAAGCAGCTACCGGCCTTTTGCGCATTAAAGATTAAATTAAACTTTTGCCTACAGACAGATACACAGACTGATATTTAACTATATCTGAGTGTGGATGGAAAATGTTGGAATCCAGTTTAAATTCATAAACTGTTTAACCTTGCTGTTCTGTTTCTCTGACTTTCACTGTACTCTGCAAATTGTTTCTATAATTAGCTTTTTTCATATTGTAACCAATCTATAATTGATCATTTAATCATATAAAAAAAAAGAAAACGATAAAATAAAGTGTTACTGTGTGTTGAAAAAGATCCTAAATCTTAATGGAATAAACTTATTAATATATATTAATAAGGCAAAAATCAGGAAATGTGCAGTCAAAAAGAATCCACTGTTTGGGTGAGACTTTTATACTGTATGTTAGTGCTAGTCTTTAACTAAATGAGAGCAGTGAAAGCTGGATGGACTGTCTGTTAACACTGAGAAAGTTTTTAAAGCTTCTATAACAGAAGTTTTGAAAGGAGAAGACTCAGAGAATAGAAGTGGAAAAATAGTGCATTAGTTATCAAAAGGAGATCACAGAGCAGCTTAAATGTGTCTGGTTTGGTTAAAAAGATGATTCAGAAACAAATAAATGCCTTCAGACAGTCCTTTCTATGTATTTGATGCAGTCTGAAGTTATGTCAAACAGCAAGGTTAGCTGATCGAGGCTCAATTGTTCAGTATCTATGGGGTCAAATAACATCATGATCACGCAGGCGTCCAGGATTTGAGCGAAACTAAGCAAGTAAACTGAGGGGGAGTGAGGAGGAGTTCTCAAACCACGTGACGCGAGGGTCAGACCTTTAAATGATAACTGTTTATTCCCCCGTGTGAACTCTTTAAATCACACACCTCCATTAAAATCCCTCCCACAGAACCTTTGGGGGCGATGTTGGTGTCCATTTATGGCCGGTAGACTGAGGTCAACAACTTTGTACAGCTACGCCACGCAACAATACGAAAACAGATGTGGATTTGAAAAATCATACCGTGCAGTACGTGCAGAATAATAATTAATATTTAACACACACACACACACACACAAACCTGGGTAAAGGTGGAGGAAGTGAGTGGGAATAATGTTGATGCCACAGTGTCTCATAGAAGTTAATTTTTGACATGAAGTTTTAGATAACAAAGAGAGTAAGACGTTAAGGATTGTCTGCTGTGTTTACAGAAATATGCCATCGTCTCCTTCCTGTTGGAAGTTTCACTACTTGTCTTTTCTACGATTTCTCTGCAGCTCAACTTATATTTTTGGTTTTGGTTGCACATTCAGCTGTGTCTGTTTCTGTTTTCAGTTTTCTTTTTTCACTTCAGACTTCATCACTAAAGGTATTCTGATTCTGATGCTTCCATCCCAACAGAAGCTGTATTTTAAAGAAATCAAATGGAGCAGATGTCGACGGTTAGTTTAATTCCCATCCATTTGGTGGTTCCTATGAAGTGAGAACACTGAATTCATCAAGCAAATGAAACATGACAGGAGTATTCCAGCCGGTGAGACTGATCATTAGACATGGACGCCCCTCCATTAGACGTCAAGAGGAGAAAGATTCAAACTTCATCTGTTTTATCTTTTACAATACTTTCAAGGGCAGATTAGTCAGGCAGCGCTCTCCAGGAAAAGGTCTCATTCTTTACAGAATCTGCCTGTAATAAACAACACACAGCAACACAGATACTATACTGCCAAATGTTTTCTAGCGTGTTAAATAATTAAAAAAAAACACTGAGTTATTCTTTAAACCTTCAAAATCTGAGCAGAAGTCACTGAGTATGTGAATCTCTGACCCAAAAAAAAACAAAAACAAAGTTTGATCAGTGTCATGTTGACATATTAAAAGTGCAGCTACCTTTTTCCACGCGGCAGCTACGGCCTTGTGCAGGCCGTAGGGTCGGAGCACCTGCAGACCCTCGCAGGTGTTGTATATCTGTCTGCAGACGAAGATGAAGGCTCCGCATAACGC
The DNA here is from genome assembly GCA_028641955.1 of Protonibea diacanthus. Lineage (NCBI taxonomy): Eukaryota > Metazoa > Chordata > Actinopteri > Sciaenidae > Protonibea > Protonibea diacanthus. The sequence goes on from CM053992.1 coordinate 19,820,155, forward strand.
GTGGGACGCGTCGGACTCGCTTAGCGACGACAGCTCCTTCTCCAGCAGCCTGAGGGCGAACTGTACGATGACGTGAGCAGCGAAGGTTCTGCAGAGGAGAAGGGATGCAGACAGAGACAAACATGCTGACATCAACTGATTTGAATTCTCCTTAACTGACAAGAAACATGATGGTCACCGTCCTTTTTGCACATTTCATGCTCATTTATTCAACATATTTCTAAGAGGAGAGAAGACTAGAGCCAAACAAAGATTTGTACTGAACAGTGGTATCAGTCTGATTATATATTTTATTGCTAAGACTGTAGTTTGAGGTCAGTCAGTCAACCACTTAAAACAGAATATAAAAGTAACCTGAGGCCTCTGAGTGACCCTGAATATCTTTAATAAAACATCCTTTTGTAGGAGTCGATCAAAGATGTAAACAGTGACTGAGAAACTGGCAACATCCTCCGTTTTAATCTGCTCTGTGTGCACAACCAGCAGGATTTGTTATGCAAACTTAACTTTATATCGAAGCCTGCTTGCAAAGTCAGAAAAGAATGTAATTTATTAATTACTGTGACGAGATACAAAATGACAGTGGGTTTAATCATAAAGCAATCACGCCGCCTCACCTCTCGCCGTGGGCTCCGACTACATTCTTCTCGTATAAGAAGAGAGCTAATCCTCTGTCGGTGTTTGCGACGCGGGCCAGAACATCAGCGATGAGAGTCAGCGTTGCTGCAGGAGATTTTAATTTCGCCTGCAAACCGTGGAGGATAAACAGACAAAAAATTACACCGCTGATACAGAAACAGGAAGAGTCCCAGGAGGGGTGAATATATATCGAATACTGAAATAACATCATTAACTTCCACAGTGATTGAACTAAGAAAAAGCTATTAGATTTTCAGACAGCTTCCACAATTTGAAACAGATTTTTGAAAGGCGAGGCAGAAACCGTCCTGCTGTGGCAAATTAACAGCTTCTCTTTTGGGTCCTTCTAACATGATTGTAGCAAACAATGTGCTGGAGTCAAGGTTAAAAACTTGTTGGTTTGGGGTAATGGTTGAGATTAGGAAGTTTGCGGCTGTGAATTTGTTTGTATTAGGGGCAAATGTTCTGCATTTATGATGAGATTTAGAATTAAAGTTAGTGGTTAGGGAATATATCAAGTTAACAGGTGATACGGTGAGGTCTAAAAGCATTATTTATGATTAAAGTTGTCATATTTGTGTCACAGTCAGAGATCTTAAAATCTAGATTTAGGGTAAAGGTAAAAATATATTTAGTGTCTTAACGGGTTGTTAAAGTCTCTGAACTCATAATTGATACAACACTTGTGATGTGAAGTTTGTGATATGATGCAAAAAAAAGTGTTCAATCATATTATATACTGTAAGGCAGCAGCACACCTTATGATGATCTATTCAACCCACTGCTGTATTAAAACAAACGTGTGTGTGTGTGTGTGTGTGTGTGAGTGTGTTTGACCTGCTGTCCATTGAGCAGAGCTATAACAGGAGCCAGCAGTGTCTCTATCACAGGAGTCTGGTAGAGACACTCTGTGGCGCACTCTGTCCTCTCACACAGCATCCACAGCACCTCCATCGCCAGGCCGCTGGGCGACAGCGAATCTGGAAAAACAAATCATAAATTATGAATTAACACCTTATATAACATCATATCCTTTGAAAGGAGGATGTAAAGCAGTTGAACTTTGCTCGATCCTGACCAGCTGCAAAAAAAGTTATTTAACTTTTGATAATTTACCTACATTTAGCTGATAATGATATGATACCTCGGTACTTTTACTAACACTAATTATGAATGCAAGTCTTATATTTCTACTTTTATGAGTAGCTCTCCCACCACTGTTACTCTCTATAACTCAAGATGTTTTGGGAACATTCATCACCATTAGATAATGTGTTAAAATCAACAAGAAACTAATAATTTAACTTAAACTTTGGGGGTGCTAATAAAGCTCCATTAGAAGTATTTTTCTGATCCACCTGCTGTAACAGGTGAATTTCCCCGTTCGTATTTTATCTCAGAACACTGCTGATGTCTCATCCTTTTCATGACATTATTGAATTATTACTTAACTTTAATTTTTAATTAATCCATGACTTATGACATTGGATTCTGTGGCATCATGATACTATTCAGAAGATACTCTCACGAGTGGCGAACGTGATCTCCATCAGGCTGCAGGTAAAATATTAATATAAATCTATGACTCCCTGCAGCAGACAAACGAGATGATTCCCTGACAAAGTCAAGGGGACACTATTGATCACTGGCAGGAAAGTTCCTGCAGTGTAATTCATGAGAATGAATAGTGCAATAAAGCAAGGTCTTCCAGGAGACAACCACAGTACAGCATGACTAAGTACAAGGTTAAGAGATAAAAGATATGGTCTGAGCAATGCTGTTATGCCTCACAGGGAGGGTCACTATGTTCCTTCAGCGCCTGACTCAAGACTCGCAGTCTGGACCGAAACCAGGGAGGAAGCTGAAACTCGTTGACGTAGTTTATGTCTGTGTGTGAGTGTGCAGAGCCCCACCTGTGTGTGAGGGGTCACCGTGCAGAGGTTTGGGGTGTTGGTACAGGATGTTGATCAGGATGACGACCAGATCTGTCAGGCTGACTGGATCTGAAACGACACGTGATAAATCAGTAAATCAATCTGGCTACTCAGTGTCCAGACAGTGATGGAAAAAATGGTGATGAGGGGGAAATGGACCGAGTCCAGGTCTGAAGTTCTGGTAACCTTTAAGCCGACGAGGTTAATCTCAGTTCACAGTCAGCGCCGAGAGGAGTTTCACATCTGATTTTAGGATTTATGCATCAAGTCACACGTTTAAAGATTAAAATGTGTTTAAAAACTCTTCAACAACACAACACCTTCTTATCTTATCTTTTATTTATGTGATCATCTGTTTGTGTTTGGGTTTTTTTGCCTTTTATTTTGAAGTCTACGCTGTCTTATGAAATGCACTGTATAAATAAACTTCGTATCCATATTACAGCTGACACAATTACTCAATTTATGTTTAATTAATTGACAACTATTTTGATAGTACATTGCTTCATAAAGGAAGAAGTGGTGGAGAGGAGGATGTTAGCAAAGCTGACATCCATCATGAACAACTCCTCTCACCTCCTGCATGAGACTGAGACATCTGTGGGATCATTAAAGTCTGTCTTATCTTATCTTATTAATCATTTAAACATTTGCTGGTTCTCAAATGTGAAGATTTGTTTAAGTTTTATATCATTATCAATTGAACAAAAATAACCAATCTGAAGTAATTTATTTTGTTTCTGGGGAATTGCGATGAACATTTTATACCCTAAATGATCAATTGATGAATGCAGGTACTTCACATTCAGACTGTGACGTTAGTAAAAACAAATGTCTGAACAGTTTGAACTGGAGACAAATGTGATAAATATGACGCTAAATCACATTCCAATCTCTTTTAGCTGTTTCTGTGTGCGTCAGTGAGAGAACACTGAGTCTTTCAGTGACGGGAAACTCATAAAATATTATTAAAATCAACCCTCACTGTGGCAAAATGAGGCAAAAAGATGAAACAAATCAAAGTGCTGTATATGACACATGACAAGCTGATCTCAGTGCCAACTTCAAGGTGTAGTGAGACTCATCAGCAGGCCTCCGCCCACAGCGTGGGCCATGCGATCAACATAAACCTCTTGAAAGTCACGATGATTCCCTCGAGACTTACTTGGAAGAGGAGTGATTAACGGCTAAATAAAGTGACGTGACAGGAGACAATGAGTCTGTTTTAATGCTCTGCCTGTATCACTCACACCGTTACATAACTTTATCAGTGATTAAGGAGAACTCAGGGGTGTGGTGCCGTGTCTGAGCTGATCAGACACATTCCTACGTCTGACTCTATCTGCTGTAAAGATTATTTTGTTGTTAAATCACTAAGGAAGAAAAGATGGTTCACACAGGGGCAATAAACTACAATCATCAAGTTTTTCCCTTTAACTCCGAGTCATTTAAATCACGTGTTTGAGTCCTGCAGCTGTGACAATGGACAATATACAGCATACGAGTTATCTGAGGTGAAGAATACCGCTGTACCACAGACACGAGAGTATCGCTCTCTTCATCGAACTCCTGCTGAATGTAGCTTCATATTTAGCAGACAGATATGAGTTATATCAGGGCTTCTCATCATCAACACTCCATCAGATTCAATATATTCCCCCCAAAAAAGCACTAGTCAAACTTTATACTGCTTTTAGAGAGACAACTGCTTCAAACGTTCTGGGATTGTACCTTTGCGCTTCCTCACTTTGATGGGAAACAGCTTTCTCCCATTGGTGTAGATGAGCACTTTCCCCAGGACACACAGCGAGTGGACAAATAGGGCATATTCAAGCTCTTTCCCTGTATAAACACTCCTCTGGGCTGAACCTGAAACACAGATCCATCAAAATTAAGATTAATAAACGAAGCTGGAAGGAACAAAAGGAAGAAAAAACAGAGGGAAGAGTGTCCAATAGCTAACTCACTGTGTAAAATATAGATTGAAAATAAGTACTTATAAATTAATGATTACTATTTGTAAATTCTGAATCTTAAAATTGAACTTTTCCATGTTCTAACATGAAGTCCTGCTCATAAAACCACGACGAACGGCCTTGTTGTGATGCTGTGGTGGACGGACAGTTTCATATCTAAAGCTTCTGTAACAGAACGAGACAGACGAATGTAAATGTGGCAACCTTGGAGTGTCTCCGGGGTGCAGAGAATCAAAAAAGAAGCACAGCTCGGGAAAAAAAACTCTTTTATGAGGACTGTATCAGTGACGGGGAGAGTCGGCGTATCTCCACTCATCCGAGACAAGGTCAAAATGTTCAGTCTCGACGAGCCAGCTGGCTTATAGGAGATAACACGCTGACACCGACGTTCCCTTACGGCCCATCTCCCTCTGCATTCGCTCTCACTTATTGAATTTTCACAATAAAATGTGCAGGAAAGACGACGTGTAGCCTTTTACCTTAAACACACAGGACTGAGCAGAGGGGTTAATGGGAAATGTGGCCCACGTTTTGACAAACACAAGCAAGAACTGACACTGGACTCAGACTCTCGTCGTCATAACAACACATCTTAGAGTGAATTCAGTGAACTGTAGTAACTTATACTAAATTTAGGGCACATATCACTGCTGATGATTTATCACTTCACCACTCCACATGAGTGGACACTCCTCTTCCTCAAGCATGGAGGTTCATTCTTGACCTTGGGCGCAGCAGCAGAACAAAATAATCTTCTGTAGAAGTGTAAATCCAAATGTTATGAAACCTTCTTAAAGGCACCAAAACATATTTAGGTATGCTGGAGATCTTAAATATCTGTTGACTGCATTTCCTTTGTCATGCTAAGGAGCGTTCTTTGCCCTTCCTGGTACCTTGCTACACTTCTCTATGCAGGAACCTCCACTGCAGAGCTCGTGCAAGTGGTACAAACCAAACTGTGGTACAAACCAAACTGAGCTCCACTAGTAAAAGCATTGCTCCATAGCATTAGAGGTCCAGTGTAGGATTTAGTGGCATTTAGCAGTGTAGCACCTGACTTGTTCCAAGTGTGAGGGAAAAACTATAAAGGTTGTAAATGTGTGAAAAACATGAAACGTCAAGAGAGACACAATAAAACATTTAGTAATGAGATCAGTTTGCGTCGTACTTTAGTGATCCAGGAATCAAGTCTGAAATAGGATTAACTATCCGAACCCAACCCTGAATCTGCCTGTCTTTTCTTGCACTACTAAGTCCTACACATGCTTTGTTAGATTGTTCCCTAAGTTTCATAGTTTCAAGTGGCTTTTATGATTATATTTGTACACGTGGCTTTGTCATTTCTGCTTTATCTCGATCATTTTGTCACGTCCTTCACTGAGCGTTCATTTTTCAGCCTTCAGTGTTTCTTTCTCTTCATAACTCAACAGTTTTATCCTCTGACTCTCTTGTTTCTCCATTCTGTTGTTTTCCTCTGCACTGCTCTGTTTTAATGGCAGCGGGAACAGCATGTGCACATTAAGGAAACTGGATAAATGATGGCTGCAGAGTCTAGGTGCAAATACATTTAACACCCACAGGCTTCAAATGAAGCATTACTTTCTCATTAGGCTTTCACGGTAGTTCAAGCCTGGGTGTATTATTATATTTTTTTGGTTTGTTTCACGGGACACATTAAATCAGCATTACCGCAAATGTGCTGATGTTTACCACACGGAGCGAGGCTCAGAGTAAAGATTCAGATGTGCCTGAGAGGATACATAAATCTGCCGAAGAAATCATGTGTTTATGGACTGCTTTACTTACCAGAGTTCTGCTGCTCTGCTGACCCGGGATCAGTCGCCTCATTTGTGAGACGTTCACAGGACTCGCTGTAATGGACGCACCGCTGAAGGGCTGCTATAATCTGAAGAATGAGATTCAAACAATGCGTGTTATTGTGATTTCTGCAATGAATGAAATGACAGCTATTAATCTCCTCCGACTGCAGGATGCACTCAGAATGTCAATGCAGCCTCCTCCCATTGAACCTCGTAATCGAAAGTTTTAGGACAAGAACAACTCGCTTCAATCTGAAACCGAGCATTTCAGAGAGCGTCAATGCACTGCGATGCGAGAGCGGCTCAAGCTTACAGTGGTTCTGAGGAGTTATTGACATTTACTTTAGAGAAAGTTGAGTGGTCGACTCCACAGTAATCCTCCAAAGTCACAGCAAAGAGGCGAGAGGGACGTTAAGGATTAAACAATCAATACTTAAAAGTCAAAGTGACTCTCAAAGAGAGCCGTGTGAACTACACACCCCACAAACACACAAAACAATGAAGCTGAGCTGCAACAATTAATCAATTAATCGATTATTTGTGTTATTTATTATTTTGTGTTTAAAGGTGCAGTGTGTAAAATCTGACTCTATCTGGTAGTGAAATTTCCGGCTGCATTGAACTCAACAGTCCTACAGTTTCTAACATGTGAGTCAGAAGCAGAGTCCTGTAACCAGGCACAGAGGTTTCAATGGAAAAAGGAAAAGACAAAGGCCAAGACGTCGACCTGTTGGAAGAAGGATGATCCAGTCCAAGCGCTGTCTGGAACCTGTTTGATCCATATCGATCTAAATTAGGATGGACCGGACAGAGCGCATTGTGCAATAATCAGCTGATTCTCCGGTCTACTAGTGGAGTGGACAAAGAAAACTGGCAGCGAGCAAATGACTTCATTGAGGAAAGGTGATGAACTGTAAACAAACTTTTAAAGATGATCAATGAAATGGACCGGATGAAATGTTGGACTGTTCACAGTGGAGTTCACAGTGAAACATTAAGATTAGTGAATATCTTGAATAAAACAAAACATTTGAGGATGTCACAGGCTTTGGGAAGCTGTGCTCAACATCTTTCACCATTTTATGGACCAAACAACTAAACAGTTACTCGACGAACTCATCGACAGATTAATCAATCATTAAAACAACTGTTATTTGAAGGCACAAGCTAAATGCAGTTGATCTTTTGGATAATCTACCCTTCTCAACACTGGTTTTATTTCAAACATAAACAGGCAGAAACTAGCTTCTTTCAGCTTCTTTCTGAGGCTCAAACCAGGTGGAAATAGGTCATCATCTGACTCAAAGGGGGCTGAATTTATACATCTACAGGCCTGCAAGGAAAGAGTTTGTTCCAGATTCCCACTTCTCCCTGGTTTGTGCAGAGTTTTGTCTGTCTGTCTTGAAGGCACTCAACAGTGCAGTGGTTTCTGGTGCCTGTGAGGGATTGTGAGACTTTTCATGCTCGTTTGGCTGCTTGTTTCTTTATAGTGGCAGACTTCTCAGAAGTACAAAGGGAGCTAGCGAAAAGAGATATCGATTACTGAGTGAATCACTCACCAGAGACTTGTATTTTCTCTCCAGGAGTCTGAGAACCACAGTCCTGCTGTAGTATCCATGCTGAGAGAGGGAGCAGTCCACAGATCAAGGTAGAGAGAAGACAGAGTAGAATATATGAGACAATATGAACAGGAGGGGAAAAGATAGAGACACTATCAAGCAACACACACAGGGTACACACCATCCACTTTTTAAACCAGGTAGCTTTAATATCCAGTAAGGCCAGGAGGTGGATGGGTTCCAGAGATTTCTCTGACCCTGATGAGGCCGAGCCATGTTCATGATGGAAGGACAGCAAGGAGAAGGTGCTCTCTATCACTTCCTCCATATACCTGAAGCAAGAGAGGAAAAGAATCTAAGCAAGTGTATTAAAAGCAAACCAGACGTATTGCAGACGTTGTATGTCATTTTATTCCGCGTCACATTATGTCATTTGAGGAAACTCACTTCTCAGGGTGGCGGATCCAAAAGGTTGTCACCTCCTTCTGAAAGTCGTTCATCAACCGAATCTGAGAGGACAAACGGAGAGAGGAAGCTATAAAGTGTTTGTTTGGTGACACACGATAAATACTGTAAGATAAAAGACGCTGTACCTGTTTGAGAAGTCGACTGATCTCAGGTCTGTTGATGTCGACGGCAGCTGAGCCGGCCGGAAAGCTCAGTTTGTGAGACAGAAAACTTGACTCCACGCTTTTAGCTGCACGTCAACAGACAAAATAAACATCAATGGATTATATGTGAGATAATATTGATAGTCCCAATGAAAACTGACCACACTGAGGCCTGTTAATTCCAATGAGGTCTGTGGATTCACCTCCAGAAAGCTGAGAGGTGGATATCTGATGACCTTTGTTAATAGCTGTAAGTGGCCCTGTCGTTCAGAATATCTTACCCAAGCTGGTGTAGATCTCTCGTGTCACGTTCAGCGGAGAAGAGGAGAAGCTTTTAGCAAAGAACTGCAGTACATTATCCTGATGGAGTAGAGATGGAGAGGGATGAGTTATCAGCACACACACACACACACAATCATATATAATCAATGATTCCTAAATGTCAAATTAAAAATATAAAGAGAGGAAATTAAAGTTATAAATTAGCTCTCAATCATTAGCAACAAATCCTGAAGGTGTGCTGGAGTGGACACATTCATGCTTGTTACCATTAATCATAAGGCCTGAAAGTGTTCATAAAAACTGATGATGACGATCACTGATTCATTTGTGAGTTTGTAGCCGAGGCTGCAGGACTCACGCTGAGGTCGGGGTCGGTCAGAGCGGCGCAGAGGTTCCTGCGCAGGCTGCTCCAGCTCTCACAGCTCAGCACGTCGGACGGAGGGGCACAGCAGAGCGCCTGGAGAGCCTCCCAACGCACCTACATGCAGTTACATCACTTTAATCTTCACTGATAATCACATGAACATCTATGACACTGATTCCCAAACATTGGAAGCTATGCTGCTGTGATGCGCGCCATCATGATGTCTACGTGTACAGAGAGCTTTTCTACCTCTTTGGGTCTGCTGGAGTCGAGTTTTTCAGCCAAAGCTTGCAGCTGCTCTTGTCTGATGAATGCATAACTCTGCAAAGGAAAAAAACAAAGAAAATTATGAACCATCATAAATCAAACCAAACAAAAGAGCTCTCATTGTCTGATGGCACAGTGCCAGATATTTCAGGGGTCACTGTGTGGATCTACATTTATTCTACCATGGAAGGAACGTCAGATCAGTGCCAGGCAGAGATTAGAGCTGAGAGACAATCTTGTTACTTTATAGGCGTCATCAACAATAATCTAAAAACAAAACCAATAAATTAATAAAATGTAGCTGTTTATTGCCGAGTGCGTCTGCTGTCTCTGACCTGGTTGAAGGAGGAGTCGCTGTCAGAGCAGTTGTCGGTGTACTGGCTGTTGGACTGACTGTGCTGCTTCTCTCGATGCATCTCCTCCTTCCTCATCTGGTCCTCCTCAAATTTGTTGATTAAAGACTCCACCACCATGATCATGGTGTTTTTCAAGGTCTGCATCATCTGTTGGTACCTGCCACACAAAGAAGCACATCAGTGTAATGTCACCTTTGCATCATTGTTTTTATCTGAGCTGCACTCACTCAGATGAATCTCGGGTCCTTCGGGTGACAGCGTGGATCAAGGTGTCGTGACCTGAGCCTATTGCATGTTGTCCATCTCCTCTGGTCAAGTTCTTGGTCTCTTCTTCCACCACAGTCCCCAGTGAACTCTCCACATACTGACGGAGGTACTTGACAAACTCATAACTGCAAAAAGAGCAAAGGCAGAATAAAATCTGTTTGAGATCAACGACATGACAATGAAGACGGTTGTTCCAGGGGTCACTGGTTGGATCTACTGGAGTTAAACTATCCTGGAGTAAGTCTTATATAGCTTACAGCCACAATGTCTCAATATCTCTGACTTACTTGTGGAAGTTCTTGTCGGTCTCCTCCAGGTGAAGGAGGATCTCTTCGGCACATTCGGTGGACGGAGCTCCAGAGATCCTGTCGTTGATGCTTCTCAGAAGCTGCTTGAGCAGAGACTGCAACTCCGCCTCGTCCTCAGCCGACAACTGAGACATCTCTGCAGCTGCAAAGACGGGACAGAAACAGTGCAAATGTATGGTGATGACGGGCCAATTCCCTCTGTGTGTGCTACCCAGGACAACTTAGGCTCAGAGGAGCATGTTTTTAACACTGATCATTTGTTTTTCCACACAAAAAGGTAGAGAACAAAGATTAAGAGTGTATAAAAGCAGAGTTTACACATTAAAATATATCAGGATGCTCTGTTAGTCTGAGATCAGTCTCTATGTTGAGAGGGGCGTGAGATGCACAGATATTTTGACATGTTTTGGTATGTGTCTATGAACAACACCTGTGATAACCCTTTTGTTTACATGGGGAAAATAAGGTATATCACGAGGAACAGTCACAGCTGCCCCCCCGTAAAATATACACATAAACACATGACAGCTGCAGTTAGTTTGTCTGTACTGTAACTCAAACTGACTCCTTCATATTGACGTTTTTAAACCAGCTTCTCTCTGGTTAGCTCGGCGCTGCTAAACGCACCATAACACAGCTAAGCTAAAGGCAAAGACTGGCTAATTTTAACTAAAAACCGCAGCCGGGCGAACACCAACAACCTCCACCCTTCACAAGACATCGTACCCGGTACATATGAGACCAGTCACCTTATTTGTTGACTCATAAAAGCCTTTTTTTGTTATCCAGGTAACATTTTTAGCAGCAGTTACAGCTAGCGACTGCTGCTGCGTCTCTATGGTAACGGCCGCTAAAGCGCGAGCTACGCTGCATTGTGGGATGTGGGGAGACGCTACGTGCTGCCTTCACGAGCATCGAGAATATAGATTACACACGAAAGATATAAATAATTAAAGTTTAATATAACAAAAAAAGTCCGTAAATGGCACCTGTTATCAGTTACCAACAATAGTCTACCACAACTACCGTAAATACCGCTATAAAACATTACTCGCAACGTTGAATACATTTCTAACGTATTTTTCTCGAGGCTCTTGAACGCAGCACCACTGACAGCACACCGTCACGTGACTCAATGTTTTGT